>JAGQAX010000011.1:17681896-18881896 GCA_019142605.1 Cephalopholis sonnerati | reverse complement strand
GTTATTAAAAATACTAGCCAGAGACGACCCACTGTGTGGTTATATCCACCTTCACAACCGTATTCATCATTATCCAAATACTTTCTAGGAAAGTAAGTTGGAAGTACAATTTAAAACAAATGTTTACACATTTTTATAATAAAAATATAAAAACATTTCGGCTGAAAGTGATCCAAATATGAGTACAGATTAGGGGTCCAAAGACTAAATTGTTATGTTGAAAATGACCTCTTCACTCATCCAGACCGAGTCTAATCAGGCAAAGATAGAGAATGAGAGCAAAACTACTGCCAAGATTAAATTTTGCAGCTTTAGTTTGCAAAAAAAAAAAAAATCTGATGCTGTTAGAAGCTTTTTTTACTGCTCTGAAGAGAGCAGACAGATATAAAAGTTATGTCACACAAAGCTGGTCACAAATGTAATGAGCAGCGTGAACGTGTATGTTATCAATATAAAACATTTTATATATGCAAGTCACATGTTTTAATTACAATAAAATCCCCATTCAATTACCACTGAAAACCAGTGTTTAGTTAACCTGGCCCAGTAAATGTCTCAAACAATTACCCAAGTCAATTAGATACGACCCAATTTCTAGAGCCTGCTACAACACACTCAAATCACATTATATCATTCACACAATCAAATGAAAAATGGCCACGGAGGCATTTACAAAGACTGAATGAGGTCAGCACAGTTAGACCAGCACAAGAACTGCATCTTTCCACAGTAGCTCATTCTCAAGCTGCAGAAAAATCGTAAAATTATGGAAATAAAAACACTTGTAGGACTATAATGTATAGTTGTAAACTAAAGGCAACAGCTAGGACATCTTAATAGCATCTTCCCGATTATATAAAGGATAAATAAATGAAATAAAAACCAAGTAAAAGCCAAACTGCACTGCAAGACTCATTCTTGCATTCATATTTGTTCCCGCTTGCTGATCTGCAGCATAATATAGTAACACAGAGCCAAGTTTATGTCCTATGGAGTATTTTGTTTGCAGTTTTAAAGGTTAATCCGTTACAGTGTAGAGTCAACAAGAGTTTAAATCTTAAAACTATTAAACACTGACAAACCCACCCAAATATAGACACAGATTAGAGGTCAAAGTATTGGATTTTCAGTGGAGGATTGATCAGTGATCCCCTTTCAAGGAAAGATTAAAGAGTTAAAAAGCTAATTTTAACATTATTCACATATTATTTACTGAGAAAAGCTCATGTCAGAAGCACATAATCATGATGAGAAATATGTTTGTAATTCCCAGTTTGAAGGAAGTCATGATGTTAGAATAGCCACACCAGAGCTGAGGCGCTGGTCTCAGAGGCACAGGAAGATTTAGAGCACTTTAGCACTTGACCTGAGGTCAAATTTGAAGCTGCAATCAAAGTTACACTGAAATGGCAACAGGGCTCTGAGCTGCATTTTAGTAAACTCCTGAGGCTTAATCTGCACTAATAAATCTATTAATAGGCCGGCACCTGCACAGTGTGGGATTAAGACATGTTTACCTGCTGTCTCAGGGACACAATAGTTTACCTCAACCACTGAGTGCTTTTTAATGAATGAAATTAGGATATATTTGACAAAACAATAGTGTCTCTGAGATTAACAATACTTTGCAGAAGTAGTTCACCCTGTACATTGTGAAATACTATCATAGCTGGGTTTGAAATTTCATGTAGGCATAATATAAGGAAACATGAGTACAAGAACACGTCACTGTAGTCTGATACACTATTGATATACACAATGACAGCGGTTCGAGGCTGAGAAACCTAAATCTAATGGCAAAAGGTCCACATTCAATAACTAGATATAGTACGTTCTGTGCTCTTGTAATATTATTCATGAATATAGTACTTTACAATGAGCTAAATGAACCACACAGAAAATTCTTAACAACTGTATTCAACACGACTAACAACTAGCTATTACTCCCCGGCGCTGTGTTCCTGTAGTAGGATGTAGAGACTCGGATGGGCTGATCCTGGTTTACAGAGAGTGCAGTGGCTCAGCACTCTGTGGTAGCAGAGGCGATGAGGATTTGTTTACAAGTTTGGGGAGCAGGCACCACACCTTCTCTCTGCTCAGCAGCACTCAGCAGAGGCACAGATGAGGGATGATAATCAGCTATCCATCTACAGGCTTGAATAAGGACGTCCAGTGAATATACTGTATTGATCGACATACCATCAGTAGCACAAATGATTCTCATTGTTGTAAATATTTAAAAGCCAGACACTTACTTATCTAAAAATATCTGTAATCATAGCAGACTAAGTGTAGTCAATCTTGCAGTGGTAGTCTGGACATAAGTTAAGTGCAGGTGCATGTATGTGTACTTGCGTGCACACATATTTGGGGATATATGCAGAGGGAGCGAGGTGAGCCAAGGAGTGGCTCTGGCATGGCTTTGATTATATAAAGGGCCTGTTCAGCACCCAGGCACCGTGTGACAGGCTGAGCCAATGACGGGGCCGCAGCAGTCCTGGGTTGCTGACCTCGCGAAACTGGCACAGGAACAAACGGCTGGGCTTTAGTTAGCACTCACGCTCGCACAGACTCCTCTGGCTCCTTTCAGCCAGCTGAGGCCTAGGTGCAGAGGAAGGAGTGCTTATTCACTTGTGTTTGGGATGGGCCGGGTTGAGGAGGGGGGGGTTGTGCATATGCAGCTTGTTTACAATGACACAAACAGTTGTTAATCCCCGACAGTAGCTGCGCAGTGTTAACATGGAGCCAAAAACATGTGAATCAGATATAAAATTTAGATGTCTGGGGGGGATTTTAACCATTATGTTGTTATAAGATTTGTAAGGTTTCACATATCAATACAGGTAATAAGTGAGCAGCGTCCAAGTATCTATCATGCACTGAGGTTTCAGGCACAGCTGCCAAAGGCATAGTGCTTTTGGCAGCTCTTTCATACACAAACATGCTTACCCAGCATTCACCTGGGCAAATGTAAATATTTGGATTTATCATATACGTCTACTGTCATATTGTTACTCATGAAATAGTAGATGCAGACATTACATACAAGCAAAATCATAGGAATGTATACAAGGAAGTGTCAGCGTGTGCTCACACAGACACAAACACACACACACACGTATCCCAGGGAGTGTGTAATTTATACAATCATGATACACAATATAAGCTGAAGAGCGCGAATAGAGGAAATGACAGCATCGCACCTCTATGCTGATCACATACTGTACTCACTCAAATTCTACAGACATCATTGTGCAGCCATCATTATCTGTTCAACTGGACTGAAGCTTTAACTTGATTTATTGAAAAAAAACCAACCTAATTACTCTACAGCTGTGTGATAGGTGACCTGAAACAAAGTCAAAATCAATGCTGTACATGTTGCATACCATGAGCTAGTCTTACTGCAGAATTTGATCCTCCTGTGCATGAAACCATCTGTTTTCTCGTACTCTGCTCTACTCATTCAGTTAAGTGGTAGTATTTTATGGAAAAATATCAGCAAGCTTTTTCTATTAGTAACAATTGATAATGACAATATTTAAACAGTATAAAGAAAGGATTATCATGAGTATCATATTGATGTACTGACAATAGTCCGATGTAATAAATTTAATGACTAGCCTATAGGTCCAAGAAATATGTCTAATAAAGAAGGAGAGTACACTTCCTGGAGGTTACAACAGTTTAACTAAATGACAAAGGAATACATCACCCACAAAATGATAATTTGTGTTTCAATTACTCACCCTGTTTTGTGTTGAATTTGTGAGGAAAACCTTGCTTTTCTCGTATGTCTCCACAGTAAACGAAGAATCCAAAAACTGAGAAAATTGTTGATGAATTAGAATAAAAGGGGGCCACGTTGAATAACAACAAAACTATATGAAAACATCTGTTTGTAAACTCGTACAGTTTAATCCAAATCCCATTTACAGAGTCACACGCTCAGTACTTCCCAACCACATGCATTATCCTTAAAACCTTCCTATTTAAAACACTCATGCATATGAGTAGGGCGCCTGGGCAAGCGTGTGTTTGAACTCTGCAGAGTTCAAACACACGCCCAGGTGCACTACTCATGTGGAAGTGTTTTAAGTGAAAATGCATGTGTTTGGAAAGTACTTAGCATATGACTGGATAAATGAGACTTGGATTATATTGGATGAGTTGTGTGAGAGTTTGTAAATAGATGTTTTGATAAAGTTTTGCTGTTGATAAACGTGGTCCACTATGATTTTAATTCATCAAAACATTTCTTTGTTTTGTGGATTCTCCGCTAATTGTGGAGGCATACAAGAAAAGCAAAGTTTTCCACATGAATTCAACGTAACTTTGGGCGAGTAACTGATATACAACTTATTATTTTGTAGGTGAAGTATTCTTTTAAACTGCTCCATTTTCACTTAGATCAATTTCAGGATAATGGCCATGGTATGGAGTTCACTCGGGTGTATAGTAAGTCACGATTTCGGAAGTCAGTTCAGGTGTAGGCCCATTAATTAGCACTTGAACCGTCCAGAATGCCATAGGCTCTGACATCATGCTTTAATCTCTTCATCTTGTTCAGGGCCTACGTCTCTCCACATTTGGGCACCAGTGGACCTGGCCTGTGCTTACCACTAATCCTAATCCATCTGGCACTACTACACAATATTGTCCAGGTGGAAACTGCACCAGACGGGTAGATAACTGCTCCAGACTGCTGGAACTGATATGTCTGGCAACCTACCCTAAATCTGTAACTTCCAGTGCTATCAGACACACTAATACCTTTTCATCTGTTAGCTGCTGCCCAAGTTTTCTCACCTTGTGTTTATCAAATTGCTCTGCCCCGTCCTCGACCAGTGAGTAAAACTTAAAAAATGTCAGAAGTGACTAGAAGGATGCATAATCTCTTCAATCTAAAAAAAATGTAGACAGCTACATTTGAGATATTGTGCATGGCATCCATGGGTGAATGAGCCAACAATACAGCCCTTAAGCCAATCATTGAAATGTCATAGTGACGTGAAAAGATCCATCATTCCCTTGAATCTGGCCAAAATCCAGTCAAACAGTTGGAGATTTTGAGCATGAGAGGCAAGTGAAAAAAAAATGTCGCCTTCCTTCACATTATGGTAAGAAGAATATTAGAAAAAAACTATTCCTTAATGAGAATGTCATTTTCTTGCCAGCACCAACAATCAAGCATGATTATGTTACAAAATGAAAATAAATGTATGCCCCCCTCATGACTCACAACTTCGGCCTTGTGAAAGTAAGAAGTAATGTAGTACAAACAGAGGTTTTTGGTCAATTTTAAGCAGTTGAATCAATCTTTTCTAAGCCTTTTTATAAATAAATGTAGGTTGGATCACTTAAGTACAATATATGGGGCAGCTCCACCAGTGTCTGGTTCAGATAAACAAAGTGTGATCAGCCGTTGACAACATTAGTCACAGCTATTCCGTTGCTTTTGTGTGTTTATTAAAAATTCAGGTCATCCTCAGTCTATCTTGTGTATCTACTAAAAAGGCCTCCCTACAAGATCACAGCGTCACTATTCAACTACAGATAACAAAGATGATATCAATCACAGTTGAGGGTCTTTACAGACAATGCTTTTGTTGTGCTGCAATTCATAAAACGATGTGAAATACTTATGACCACAGCTGATAAACAAAGAGACTGAATTAATGCCTAGTGACGTGACACAAAAGGCACACGCTAGTTGTCATGCCCACTCCCACAGGTTTTAGGATTTACCTTTTACAAGTCCATTATAACTGGCTATAGTGTGGAGATTAGCAAGCCAGCCCAGATGATCACTAAGGACAAGCTAGGGCGAACCATACAGTCAGAGCACTGGGTGGACCATCACAACAAGCAAAACTGGCCATGTCAGCGCCGCTCTGTAAGCCCATTGCTGGCGTATTACGTCTTTGATTAGACAGTTAAAAGGATCAGGATTAACTTCAAGAAGTCCAAGGCTATACAGGGTTTAGTAGACTGAGAGGAGGACGGCTCAGGCAAACACGTGAAGGAAAAGGAAGTGGTTTGTCCTCTGTCCTTTGTGCACTATGTAGGTCAGTCCAACATCAAAGATTCGTCATTTAGTAAAAGCAACACACCGCACAAAGACTACCAAGCAAACCTATTTTCTTTGTAGAGTGGTTGTACAATTCTGTGAGCAAAGTATTGTGAGTTTATACTGAGTTCTCTGAGAGTCAACACAGGGGAACCAACTTTGCAAAGGGTCTAGGGGTTGCCCCCCCACCCACCTCCGACTCCCAGAAAAATTTCAAAATTTGAAAACTAATTTCCTATTATATGATATTATAATATATGATACAATACGATATTATATTATATTACTTATCGTATATACTATATCATATACTATACGAATATACAACAAATAAAAGTGTCTACATAAATTACAAATGCAATGCAAAACAAATAGCTAACACTTTACTTAGACTTTGCATGGGCTACCTGAGAAATATAATGTAACAATGACAATGTTCTGCTGGGCTACGGCAACACTAATTGGACAAACAACACGCAAAACTGCAGCATACCATAATACTACAACCCCTTGTTGTAATAATGAATTAGGTTATTTATGATTATGATTAAATTTGGTAATGATTATTCTGGACATGTGAGGCATGTTGTACATAATCTGTATGAAAGTGGAAAAATTCATTACAATCTATGTTATATGTTTATAAAACTCATCTCACAATATATAATATTGTTAAAGGTGATTTCTTTTTTATATAGACTAGCCTACAAAGCTGTTTTTTGTGCCTGTGTTTGCTGCAGCTGCATCAGTAGACACTGAACTTTTCTGCTCAACGGAAAATGCTAAATAAACATCCTGTACATTATGTACCATTATTAATAATACAAATTTAAAAAAAGAAAACCAAAAGGAAAAATCTTCAACATTTGCCTGCATCTTGTGATCCTAAGACCTTATTATGTCTTCTGTCTTTTCCACAGCAAAGAGAACCCCAAACAAGCAACAAGAGTCACATCAAGTAAGTAACAAATCTGGTGTGACACAAGGCCTGATTCAATCAAAGCTTTTGACGCTGATGTGTTGGATAGATAGCCCTGACAAATGCATTTCATCCCTAATGCTGGAGACATCTTTGCTGCATTGTAACACAAACAGATTTTGAAGTGTGGCTTGTGTGTGATCCATACACCTCAGTGGCAATTCAGAAGTGTTATATTTAGGGCTCTTTGACATAACAGGCAGAAAAATGATAGAGACATCCTTTTAAATTATGCAATTGCAAATCATATGTTGCTTGAACAAGATGAGCACTATTTGTAAGCACTGAACAATACTACCGTAACTGTGAAATAAACTGCTGATGAGTCACTGCGATGACGCAAAGCAACTGGAAATAGACAGAAGCCTGAGCACCGAGGTGTACGCAGGATCTCTCTGTGCTTATTTGTGTGTGTGTGTGTGTGTGTCTGTGGCGTGTGTGAAATCGGCTGAACTTTTATGATTATGTTGCAATCTGCATTGCAGCATTGCAATCAGCTTAATGTGTGTACTGATATAATCTTTCACGGTGCAGTAATGTGTCTACGTGTTTTCAGGTCAAGATGGTGGGTACGGCTTAGAAAGTGAAGAGGTTATTTTGACGCCTGAAGATGAAAACCCACTCAGGAGAATACTGCAGGTACACACACTCTCTCTCTTCTCCCCTCACTATCGCCACCATCGGCCCTCTATCTTTATCTGTGCATAGAAACGCACACACAGACACACTGGGGTGCACTCAGACAAAACAGAGCACTCTCACTCAGCCACAGTGCTTGACCTTGGATATGGGAATACTGTATATTCACCAGAGGTAAAACATTCTCACCACCCACTCACACACGACAACTCGGACTGAAAATACACTGAAACCATATGCTGTATCAGCTGATGCATCCAGGCGCTATGTAGATTAACCAAGTCTTTGCAGCACATCTCCTAAACTACTGTATTCAGTATTGAAGCTTTTAGATGTTTTAGAAATTGTCACCTCAGCTACCATACCTCACATTTCCAATCATGATTCAAATACTTAACATTAAACAAACAAACAACAATAAATAATCCCTTCCCACTGTGACTGCCACTTTTTACATGTCTTGTAAAATAGTGCTGGATTAGCCCAAATGCCCTCCAATGAGATGTGGCCTTTGAGCAGAGAGATTAAAAAGCTAGAAGGAGCAGTTTCTATCTGTGCACTGCAGAAATGGCTACCAGACTATGGGCACATTTTTCAATGGAGAAGACAACACTGCTCCATCCTCGTTTAGGATTCAGTGGTGCTGGAAACACTTAACTTTATATGGATGGAATGACGAACTTAAAGGGACAGTTCACCCCAAAATCAAGATTACATTTTTTTCCTCTTACCTGTGGCGCAGTTTATCCGTCTAGATTGTTTTGATGTGAGTTGCCAAGTGTTGGAGATATCAGCTGTAGAGATGTCTGTTTTTTCTCTAATACAGCAGAACTAGATGGCACTTGGCTTCTGATGCTCAAATTCCAAAATATACATTTTAAAAACTCCTTGTTGTGAGAAGTTTCACGTAGTTTCACACCCCAACCGTATCACCGTGCACCTACTGCTAGCTCACCTAGCACCACTTAGCTAGCTAATGTTACAGCTCAGCAAAGGAGGACACCATTAATGATGACATGAGCACAAGCTTCTCGTCCATGAGTGGATGCACCCTTCCTTCTGTGCGTTGACATGGTAATAATTCCATAATACTGGAGAGAAGGCAGACATCTCTACGATTGATATCACCAACACTGGGCAACGCATGCGAAAACAATCTAGTCTGATAAATAGAACTACAAGTAAGAGGAAAAAGTGTATTTTGATTTTGGCGTGAACTGTCTCTTTAAATTCATCCATAAAAGGGAGGTTCAGCAGGTACCCAACAAGCTTGTTTTGGATCATTTGCACAGAATGAATCAAGCACTGCTAAGTATCACACTGACAGATGTTGTAGCAGAACAATCTGTCTGAATGGGTGCTTATAATAAGGACTGGGATAACTTGAGAGTATTGACTATTGTTATGTACCTGTTCAGTGGCTTGGTCCTCCAGAGTCTACATTTCTGGGCTGAATTCCTACTAGTTTGCCACTTGTGTCAGTTTACGACTGGTCTGTCAAAAATTTTGTCCATTTAAGTCAACTTCCTAGTGATAAACTTAGAAATGATTGATTCAGCAGCTGGATATAAGTGCACAAACACGCTGTTTGTTTTGGTCTTTGTGAAGCTCCTATTCAAGGACAAAAAGGATCAGCAAAATCTTTAGGGCACACACCTTGTGTAGGCCACATCCAACCCCTGAAGTGGGGCACACCTTATGTTTCTGAATAAAAATCTGGTTGCCCTCCAGAGGACAAGTCAAAGAATGGAAAAGTGGTGCTGCCCATTCTTTGGTTGCCAGTTTACAGCAGTTTCTTTACTTCTCCTGTGCTTATTTTCTCTCCACAGCCTTTTAACTGGCATCAGCCAGGGATGTCTCACAGTAAGAGGAAGCTGCTCCAGTCTCTGATGGGGCCTTATGGCCCACTGAGCGTGTCTTACAATGGGAAGACCTGCATTCTGTTCAAGGCAAAGCGCCTGGCAATCCGCTATAGGAACCATACCTTCATTGACCTGACAGAGAGGGTCTTCAACACCAACTCACCTGTGGACACTAAAGGCTCCATTTGCACCAAGGAAAAAGCTACGTAAGTCAACCTTGACATGGTCAAAGTACAACTTGTGCTCGAGGCAATTGTTTTGGTGTTTTAGTGAACTGTTGCACGTATATTACAACACAGGATGGACACAGTGGTGGAAGAAGTACTCAGTTACTTTACTTAAGTAACAGTAGAAATATCACAGTTTAAAAATACTGTTACAAGTAAAGTAGTAAGTATAAAGTAGTGGAAAATGGAGGTATTCAAGTACAGCACAATTACCTCAGAACTGTACATAAGTTGTTACGTTCCACCACTGAATGGACACATGGTTTGCTGGTCAAATATAACAAAAGCTCACTTTGTTAGACATGGAAACAGAAGTATGAAGTATGTCATGTCTAATATGAACACACTGTATTGAGAATTTCTCTGAGTAACTGCTGTGAAATCAGCTGTTTTAATATTTGTGGTTTTGTTTTACCACAGGCTTTCATTAAGGTTTGGTGATGTGGAGGACTTGCGAGGTCTAGTAATCAGGTAAAATACACATGCTTACTTCAAACATTTTAACTGATCATCAACATTAAAAAATATCTATCTATCTAAAGGTGTTATTTGAAGTGTGGACTGTACGTGAACCCAACCACATTGTCTCTTCCGCCAGGCTTCAAATGTCAAACACTTTTTATGAGGCAGCTGGTCAAAACTGGTTCACACTAGACAGTGTCCACATCCACTACAACTGGACCCAGGAGGCCACGTTCAACGCCAGCGAGGTCTACGCTCCGGCCACTTCATCCTACCATTGCCAGCACGTCAGCAGCCTGCACAAATATGACACCCTGCTAGTGCCCAGCTCCCACACTGACACATCTGCTAACTGGCACATCACTTTCACTGATTTCCAGGTACACTGTTGCACAATGGGCGCAGCCTTTGTTGTGTAACTCTTCTAGTAATGTCTGCACAATCACTGTTATATCATAGTTTCTCCCCCTATTTCGTATGTGTGCATGTGTCTGTATAGTTGCCAGCCGTTTCCTTTTGTGTTCTGCCTGTCTGGCTGTCAGTCAGTCAGATAGTCTGTTTACCGTCTGTTTGGCAGTCTGTCAATCTGTCTATACACTGTCTGTTTAGCCATCTGCTAGACTGTCTCAACCTGTCCATCTGCCCAGTGTCGCTGTGCCTGGTAAGCCCAGTAAGAGCCAGTTGTCCTCTTTAGTTTAGTCTAATCTCATCTTTCTGCCGTCTCTCTGCGCTCTTCCAGATCCAGGCCTTCAATGTGCAGTCTGACAAGTTTGCGTCAGCCAGTGACTGTGCCACTTTTTTGACACCAGCCATCCTGATGGGCTTGGTGACATCTCTGATCCTGCTCCTCGTCTTAGCCTACGCCCTGCACATGGTGGTACACCTCAAGCACATCGACCGCTATGAGGAGCACAAAGCCACCGTCTACTTTCCCCGTAGTCCAGAAGCCGAGTTGCCAGACAAGAACAGTCTGTGAAGGAAAAAAAGAAGAGCTGGAGAACGACAGGGGGACAGAGGGAGAGAAAAAGAAAGCTGAGAAAGCAAGGCCGAGGGGAGTGCAAGTGAATTCAAGAGTGAAAAAGTATCCCCCACAGAATATTTGTTCAACAAAATGACAACTTTGCCTGTTCATATGAAAACCTTGTACGTCTTAACTACTTTAAGTAAATGCAGACCGTGGTCGGATACTTTTTCTTCTTCTCTCATTGACCTGCATCTTGGCATCCAGATTTTGAATAAGGCCTTTGGATGTTCAAGGTTCTCCCTGACAGATGGTTCATGATCCTGATGTCAAAGGTCAAGGACAGTCCTGGGGCCCTGAAGGGCAACAGCATATACAGGCCATTACCCCAGTCAGCCATTAAAACCACAAAAGACTAGCAGCTGTAGCTAATACAGCTAACATCAGATGCTCCTGATTATACATAATATGTATTACATGGCTCACAAGTGTCATATTACAAGCTTCCATCACACACATTGTCTTTCCAGCTTTCATTACAGTGTACTTTGTCTAATACCGCTGCAAGAAATATATACTTCAAACAGCCAGTTTTATAGCTGAAATAGCCGTATTAGCTGCATGCCATAAAAGGCTGGTCAATCTGGGCTAGCACAGTGTTTCCTAATAATAAGGATTACAAAGAGTCTTGCATGAGTTGCAGCTTAAAATAATCAAACATGGCACAAAGAAGAAGGAGCTTGAAAAGCTTTTGAGTGTAAGCAAAGGCAAATATCGGGAACCACTGGTCTAGCATCTGGCTGGAGTGAATGGACCAGCACTACCAGCCCTTCAGCGCCTCTGGAGCCTCTCACCCCACCCCTGAACAAGACTGCTGCTTGGGACTTAACTGTGAAAAGGCCTTTTACAGACCAGCCAGACAAAGGGGGGTTCTACAAACTAGCACAACATTGGTTAGTTGCGAAAGCACTAACGACAAACTATCAAAGACTATACAAGGAACTATGCTGCACAAGACTGCCCGTCTGAGGGCATGGCAGGAAAGCGGGTCTTGCGATGACTTGACTCTCTGAGGGTCAAGCGTTTGGACAAGGGAGGCCGAGGGCCCTCCATCCACACCACTGGGTTTGACTGCCAAAGTGAAGCTACAAAGGAGTTGCCATGAAACACGGTGGGAGACGGAGTGAGACAATGTGAAAAATGAAAGCTTATCGTTACAGCTATGTACAAAGCAAAAACACATACATGTACAGAAGCGTCACTCTGCGGAGGTCTTTTTTTATATACAATGTAATCATGAACTACTATTAGGTACAGGATGACTATGCTAATCCTCATAACCAAAAGGATATAAAAGCTGTAGATACATTAAGATCTCTATACGATCATAGCTGTTTACTATCTTCAAATATTGCACAACTAATAAAAATAGGTACAAGTAAGACATTGTGCTATGAGGATTGGTGAAAGTATCAATGCATATGATTTTTTCTACAAAGTATTAACATATTACACTGTCTGTCTATTTGTTTTAAGCTGGGCCAGACAATGTAAGGTCCAGTTTCATCTAACTGTAAATTACAGTACAAATTCCTACCATAGAAGGACGATACTATGGAATGCCGTCCACCCACCTGGACTTATAGATGCCATTATTATGCCAGAAGCCACACTAGCAGCAGTAACAGCATCAGTAAGTCATTACTACTGATAAAAACACTCAGCATGACAGTAAATAGATATCTTAACATTCGATATGGCAGTTCTGTCAATCTGTAGCAGTGTGAAATGTGTTCTTTGGTCATAAATGTATCCTACAAACTATGAAATGAGCGGAGGCAGTTTGTCCAAGGACCAACTGATGTAGATTGAACAATAAATGATATTCAGAGGAAAAGGTGTGCTGTGTTTATATATATTATGTTGTGTTGCGACATGTATTGCTGAGGCTTCTTTTGGTAATTACAATCAAATCATATTTTGATCATGTTGTTAATTGTTACTTAACCCACAGCTTTCCAACCCTGTGTCCAGCTCCTCTGCCAGCTCTGTCTCCCCTCCTGAGTGCCATCTGTTCTCCTCTCTCACTTCTCTTTGACCTAAAATGTCAGTACAGTTTACCTGCCGGCACCTGTCCAATCCGACACTTTCATGCATACTTCATAGGCAATCATAGCCATATTGATGATTTGCAATCTGAAACCGTAGCCACAATGTCATCTCTCTTCTGCTAATCACCAGATGGATTAGAATTTGTATTCAACTATACATCGTTTTATTTGCACATGGGATTATCAAGAAATGATAAGGTAATAAGAGCTCTGCAGGGTATATCACCAATATGGTTGTAGGATGGGGCATTTTCTTACCTGTCTGACTTAGGCCTATAATCAAAATATTTTTACAATACACTTTCCTTTCTATGGTAAAGGGTTTTGAGTGAGTACTTAATGCATTCAGGTAAAATGAGGAAAAAAAATAAGCTACAATGAGACACTTTTGATTACTGTGCTACTGTGTGCCACCCTTTCACATCATATTTTTTTAACTTGAAAAATAGGTAGAATAGTTGGATGATCTTTTTTGATGAATAGGTTACATTAATAAAATTAATGACTGAACTCATAAATTGATTTAACAATTCAAAAAACAAACATACATGACAGTCACTTTTTACATTACTAACTGTCTCAACTTACCTGAACATGTAATTGAAGTAAGGTAGGGGTCCTTGAGCTGTTTGAAGGTCCATAGTTTCCAAAGTATTTTACTTAACAACATATTTATCTTATAGAAATATAGCACAGATACATAGAAAGTTCTAAAAGTAAGTAGGTGGTTTCCAGGTCATCCTCAACAAAGTGTCCCACCTTACCTGACCTCACCCTACACATAGGTATTTGCACAATGGATTTTCAAGGAGTTGAGACTGAATGACTCACTTTACTCAAACGCAATGTCAAACAGGATGTTCCACTGTTTAAAAGTTGGCACTGTCTACCTACTGATTATTTCAACTCTGCAGGTAGGCTTAGGTGACATAAAAGAACACCACATTGTTGATCCTCACATATTATTCTCAGCTAGGAAGTTTGGATTTGTTTAAACATCACAATCAGTAGTTGGAAGGAATTAATTATTACTAAATAATTATTAAAATAAGACGGTGTCAAAGTCACGAGTGGATTTAAACACCATTGTTTACTCAAACAATTGTCATTCTGTGAGGATTCTGTGAGGACATACTTGTGTACTACAGTGACATCTAGTGGCCACAAGTGGTCATAGCAGCTAGCATCTGACCGTGACACTGTACCTTTTAGGAAGTAGTAACGCGTTTTAGTAACGTGATTACATTTGGGTAACGGTTAGAGTAAAGTACAGAGTTAAAATTCGACATTTATAATTAATTTAGTTAGTTACTTATTCAAGTAGGCGCCGTTGTTTCAACATATAAGCTTTTTTTGGTGACTTACCAGGAGCTAAGTTCAGGCTTGATGACAGTTTCTTCTCCCAATGTTCAGTTAACAGGACCGGAAGTGAGCGGAAGCAGCAAAAAAAGATGAAGATTACACCTACAGGTAACCTCAGGGTTGTCTTTTGTCCATGTTTTGTCCTCTTAGCTGTTGGTATGAACCACCTGACCTTTGTGGAAAGTGTAATGGGCGGCTTCACTGTGGGAACAGGATACAGGTGCTATCATGCTAACGCTAGCCCAGTGTGTGACCTCAGCTCTCTGTACTTTAGTCCGTGATACAGCCATGAAGCTTTAACTATGCAAATCACGTGGAAAAGTTTTTGGGGGAGCTGAAGGCTTATCTTAAACCTCTATCTTATTTTCCGTGAACTCACAATGACACAATATTTCCTAAACAGACTGCTTATTAACCTCAAGACCAATTAGCTAATTAATTGTAACCCCAACAAGTCACCTGTGTAATGCCTGATCATAAACCAACATCAGGGATCAGTAATAGTGACTGCAGAGCGTCTTGCAGGTCATAACAGTTGTCTGAAGGCAGCTTTGATGAATCTGAAGTGTTTCATATGAATGATTTTGATTAGCCCTTCATTGACACAACATGCACAACACCGCCTGTAATGTATGGTGTGTCTAGGAGCTGTGTTGTTGTCTATGTTTTGTAATATGGGCAAAATAAATGTTGGGGGTATGCAATATTTTGAATATTCAGCAAATTTAATGGATATATAGATGATAGATTGTGTCCAGTGGCTTGAATGTAGGGCTAGCAGAAAGCTTGTGGAGTTTATATTGTGAGAAGTGCTGTGATGGTGTACCATGGGAAGTTAGGGTCTGATGTTTGGAGATAGTCAGTGGGTCACCAAAAATATTATAATTTATCGACGACATTCAGTACTGCGTTTGATGCCAATTTTGTTTCTGTACAGTGATTGTTGAAACGCTGTGGACCAAAGCACTGCACAGATACACAGCTAGCCAACAAATTGTCCTTAGGCCCAATGGAGCAAACAATGAGACTATGCAGAACAGATGTGCAAATCACAAAGCTTTAGCGTTGTCAGATATGTGAACTTTTGACTTCTCAAAGGAGAACCTCAGAATTAAAATGTAGAAGACATACTAGCTTTGTGAGTAAAACAGATGCCTGCTGTAGTACAGTATAACATGAATCTTTTTGTTTTGTTGCCAGATTGTACTCTTCCCAGAAAGCAAACACAAATGAATTCTCTAGAGCAGTGGTTCCCAACTGGTGGGTCCCAGGCCAAAAGTGGGTTGCAGGTCCATTCTGAATGGACTGCAAGTTACTCACGAATGTGTTAAGTTTGTCAAAAGCACACGTTGTTTTGAAGTACAGTAAATGTCTGGCAAAGAGCTTTAATTTTGAAGTACTGTTTCCTGCTGTAGAGTGTGCGACTAACAACCACTCAACAAAGACAGCAGTCTAGCTCGACGATATGGCGAAACACAAGTATGACACTGAATATCATAAACTGTGTGGCCCTTGAACGAATGACTAAGGAGAATTCTGGACACCATGGCTGGATCAGTTGGGAACCACTGCTCTAACGTAACTTATTTTATGATGTTCAAAGATCATTTTGTGCAGATGTACTATAGCAAACTGCCATGTTATATTGCTCACTGAATAGAGTGGTACAGATTTGAGGAGGGTTGCAATGATTTGTGTCTCTAATGATTGAGCATGTCATTTTTTAATACGTCCACTAGAGGTCAGGATAGCTATGTATTCAGTGATGTGTGCTGCAATTAACAGCTGCACTCTGTGTTACAAGACACAGATAAACAGTGCTCACAGGTGGTCAGATAAAGTGATATTTTCCTTATGGAAAAGAACAGATACAGTGAGGCCCAGTGTTTAAGTTTTTTTTGTTTGTTGGAATTAGTTTTTATTATTTTATTGTATTTTTTCTGGCATATGACAACTTTCATAAACATTTCATTTTCTATGAAAGCAAGATTTTATCAATTGCCTAATGAGTAATTTATGGGTCCAAAGT
Source organism: Cephalopholis sonnerati (assembly GCA_019142605.1). Classification (NCBI taxonomy): domain Eukaryota; kingdom Metazoa; phylum Chordata; class Actinopteri; order Perciformes; family Serranidae; genus Cephalopholis; species Cephalopholis sonnerati. Next base: position 18,865,194 of record JAGQAX010000011.1, on the reverse strand, counting down.
ACTCCATAAGCTGTAAAGAAACAGTGGGATGTGCTCTATATTTTTAAAAGATTGTGTAGAAGATTATTGTCAAAGGTTTGTCTACCCTTAAGTGCCACTTCTTAATTTTTTGACCTTATAGATTTGTGCTAAATTATAAAAAATAATTGAAGAGTTTGATTTAATAATGAAAAATCAATATTACGTTTTTTTCTCAACCAGTCATGGTTAAAAATATAGTCCCTTTTTGCTCAGAAAGTGCTTTAAATACTTATATTTGTGCTTCACATTTGTACTCTGAAAGTGTAACTTCATATAATATGCTCTAGATGTCAGTGTTTGCTTATGCCACTGTTGCTGTTGGCCACCTCTGGATATGTTGTACTCCAAATAAATGAATTGTGATACATTAAAATTTGCACCCACTGTGACCAATTCTGAAAGCCAAAGTCAAGACCAATAGTTTATATTTGCCGCAGAGATGATCAGCACCAACTTGTAACTTGTGACTAAAACTCCATGTCTAATTGAACATAAGTAGTTTGCAACATGACAGTGCGAAGCTTCATATTAAATTGAACACATAATGTACAAAAATATTCAAAGAGGAATCAAGAAGGTTCATCAGCTTTGGTTCAACAGCAGAGGCAAAGATTTTTTGTGTTGACAGTGAAGCCGGGGACTTTTATTTGACCAAACTTCCCGCAGTGATCCAAAATTTTTCTCCTTCTCTGAGACATGAACAGAAGAGTCATGTTTAGTGTTTGTTGTTAATCTCTCCCTGTGCAGAACTCCAGAGCGAGGATCCTCAGAGTACTCCAAGCTGGGGATTCGGACTTTGTGGCCGCAGCCTGTGCAGAGACAGATAGGCCTGCCTGTTTTATATGTAAAGCTGCCAGCCAGAAAGCACAGGGCCCGCAGGGTACTCCGCACAACTCCTTTGTTGCAGCCAAACTGTGACGGGGTCCCACTGTCTAAGCTGCTTTGCATTCTGGGAGCACAAGAGATGGGAAGGATACTAAGGATGGTAGGTGGGTAAAGTTGGACCTTTTTTAGGAATCCATGTTCACATGCTTTTTATGCAGCTGGTTAAGGCCTAGATGGCCACATACTGGTTAAAATTATACTGGCAGAAGACTACGCCGTCCCGCTTCCTCTTTTATTCTTCAACCTTTTCAGTTCCTCCATTTCTGTTTTTTTCATCTCTTGTTTGGTGTGTCCACTGTGGTAAATAGTTAGAGATAATATTGCTCAGCCCTTCAGTGCCAGGGATTATTCTGCACTGTCAATCATTGATTTGGCCCAATGGGGCGCTTTGATGTGCGTTAGGACTCAGTGAGTTGACTATTAATTGAACATCACAGTCAAGCCAATCACAGCCTCCGAGTTCCTCATCCTCTATCAGCACAGCCGCAGTGAATGGCCTCATTTTAGCCTCTTGGGCATGTTATCATTGCAAATGAGTTGGTTATCAACAAGACAGTGTAGGCTATGGGGCCTAAACAAACAAACAGTCCAAGGGTGGATCAGAGGAGTTTCACTGTATGCTTCTCTACAGCAGCTCAATCATTTTGCTTGGCGATGTGCTGGGTTGTGTTATGAATATGTGTATTTTGTTTTGGTTTTTGGGATACAGATTGAGTCCTGTAGAGATAAATATTTGCTGAAAATAGGTTGTTTTGACAGTTGAGCCAAGTGCTGCGTTTCAGAATGTGAAGAAACAATGATAAGCCAATATAATAACTGGAGGTATACAGTGTTTTGTCACTTGATTTGCACAATGTTGCCAAACCAATACAGGGAAGGCAGACGGCAAGAAAGAGGTGGGCTATCTGCTCAGTCTCACTGTAATTTCCTGTAACATGGGGCATGGCTCTGATTCTCTATGCAAACAGTTCCCCTTTGAAGAATGATTTGAAAATATACATTTTAATAAGGTGCACTGAGGCACGGCCAACGAGACACAAGAAAAAGATAAAAAGGAGATTGCATATCTGAAATAAGCTGATGATGGGAGGGAGGGGGAAAATAAAGGCTAGACAGAGAATAATGGGGGTAAGGAGAGGACTTGTAACAGCAAGGTGTTTTTTTTCTTTAATTGAAGTGGCTGGGGAATGTAAAATGGAATGGCATGCTTTGGGCAAATCAATCGCGAACATGTTGTGAATGTAGAGCACTTTAGCGCCATTTTTAATCTGCCACACAAAATAATGCAAATATCACAGACGTCTTCGCTGGCTGCCTGTTATTCCTCCACATAATGAAGCCACCTCTCCCATCAAGTCTTTTCTTTCGGGCAATCAGACAGCTGCTTGAGTCATTTCACACTGTTTGTTTGAAGATGGAAAAGAAAATTGACAAGTTTACTCCCTAATGCAAAAGTCAGACTACCCACACAGTTTGTGCAATGGATTTTTTTTCCCTTACTTTGTTATTGCTGTGGACATTCCTCAGCTCTCCGTTACCTCCTCTGTCTTTCTCTCATTTCTCACTCATCTCTTGTTTCCATACTCTCCGTTTCCCATCCTTCTATTTTTAGGTGGCGTGCCTTTAATTATGCATGTTGTCATAGTGCTTTTAGTATTACTGTCGTTTAAGAAGATGTGTGTGTGTGTCCGTGTATATCTCTCTTTCACACACACACAGCACAATCTCTGCTTTCTGTTTGTTTACCTACCGCATATGAACACAACCCCGGTGTGAGGACACCATGTAAAGTGTTAGCGATGAGATGCTCTGGCTCACAGGAGACCAGCAGTGCAGACATGACAGTTTAGAGAAAGGGAAAAAAAGACAGACTGGATAGATGATCACGCATACATACATACACAGACACATAATATACAGGAAGTGACACGCTGACATCACTGGCAAAGTTACTGAATGTGCATCAGACTGTCACTGATTCCTTAACTGCAGTTTTTAATGACAGGAAAAACAGATGAGTAGTGAGATATTGCCAGACATTTAAAAAGTCATGTAAAAATATGTGCAAAATAATTTTATGTGGTTATCTTTGTATGCAGTGAGATAGCTGAGAAGTCAGCCTGACTCTTGCATTTCAAGTGAGGAGAGCCTTGCTGATTTGTCACCAGAATGAGACTCACTGATTTCCAACAAGGCACACTCCAAATACCAGATTATATGTCCTGACAAATCTTCCTACCTCTGTCATAGCATGCTCCAGTTGCTTTCAATTTACTGGCCTGTCTTTCTGTAGCACCTTCTTGTTTCTCCCATTTATGCTTTAGCCTTTTAACAGCACGTGGCTTCCTCCTGTCTCTTCCAGTCTCTCTCCGTGTCTTCCTTTCACTTGTGTTTCTTCCTCTCACTAAACGCCCTTGTTTTCTCCTTTCCTCGTTAAACTCTATTCACCCTCTTTCTCTTCTGCTTCTTTCATCTCCTCTCCGACCATCTCTGTCCCTCCTCGCCCAGGCACTTCATTGTTTTGATATATGACCTAATTACTTGGCTAATTGAGGTTCTTGTAGCTGCCACACAGTTTGGTGGTGGGGAACTATCCGGTCGCCGCTACAGTCCTGTACATGAAGGTCATGGTCAGTCTGATTGTTTGCCAAACATCCTCATGGTTCACAGGTAAAGGTACATTTATGGTCTAAACACATAAGACAATAAGTTTTGAATCTCATAAAAGCTGCACAGATTACACTGAGTCATAATAAAATAACATGCCAATATTTCTTGGTTTCATTATGTTCTTTGTCAACTACTGCATCGTGTGGGTGACCAGTATCACAGCTCCCTTGGCCATTATTGGACTCGCAGTCATTTCTCTTTCATAAATGGCTCAATGTTCTGATTCTTATCTCTGAAAAAAGGAAATGACTGGTGTATAATTGCTTTTAAACACAATTATGTTCACTAATATGCATCCCATTCTGTAGATTATTCGATGACAAATTAATCTTTGGTGTCCTTTAAGAAAGCCTGAAGCACTCATTTCGCTCTCTCCTCCTCCTGCTTTTCACAGGATGTCTTCCCCTCTTCATTTCCTACTGCTTTCTATTGCTGAACAAGCTGTTTCTTTCTTTCACTATTGACTGCTTGTCAGAAGACACCAGATGCAGTACACTGTGCAGGTCTGTGTCTCCACCTGGTCTGTCTCCTGTACGAAGGCTTGACTTTACTTTGACTTACCCACTGCTTAATTCTGTCAGAACAGATAAGTTGAACTTGGAAGCATTTGTCAAATATTCAATCATACAATAACATACTAACATACAAGAAAGATACAGATATGTATTTTTACTGTTAAATAGGGTATTTTTTAGACCAAACTCTGTTGTTGTTATCAGCACTTTAAAGGTGCTATGTACGACATTCAGAGTCAGAACTGGGATTGCCAGCACATGGCTCTCAGCATATGGCTCTCCAAAATGGCAGTCGCTAGCAGTGCTAGCCACACTAACAGTGCTGACAATGGCAACAGTGCTGACAAAGCTAACTGTGTTAACCTGGAGGAAACTAAACATTGGGCATTTTGCTTCCATGACGACACCATTCTGCCTCCATGGGTGAGGACAGCATTATCACCGATAAGCACCGTATGATCGCAGAGCAGAGTGGCCGAAATTAGCTAACTGCTAGGATACACACACAGGGACTTACATGCACTAATCTACATGCACAGCTAGCCTGTCTACCACAACAATGAATAGAGAGGCTTGGATTACAGTACACAAAGTGTGACTTCATTCGTTGCTCAGGACACCATTACTTCACTATATCAGTTGTTTGCTGCTATACAGTGGTGTAGTGGAGGGTATATGCAGGTGTATGGGGTATACCCACTTTTCTGGCTGTTAACAGTACACCTACAGCCAAAAAGCCATTGGAATACATAGGAGAGTATACCCACTTCCTCCTCAGTAACCCACCCATCTATTTAGTACTACACTCACCTCATCAACTACCGCTACACATCTGCTGCTATGCTAACGTTCATAATCTCATATGTAAAACCTTTGAAGATCTACTAAAAATCAATGTATAGACTCATATAGAAATAATCCCTTATAATCATCACTCATAACCCAGTAGAAGTGTGGGGCGCTGTATTTATCTGCAGAGACTCTGCCCTCTGCCTGTGTTTTCTTTTTTCTTTTTATTTTCTGTGTTCGGGACGTTTATGGATGTGCACCCCCCACAGGGCTCGGGTGAGGTCAGGGCGTTATAAAAAGACAGTGACCAGGTGCCAGACCATAAGCAGCAGGCATCCAAGAGACACAGTGCCGAAAAACACAAACACAGTGAGGCAAAATGCCAAACAAGAGTGAATTTGGGGTTGGCTTTTACTTTCTCTTTCACTGGAAAGTGTGTTTACAGACAGTTACCGACAATCCTGCATAGTATACCTTTAAAATATACAGACTTTTTGAGTGAGTGCATCTTTAACAGCTACACGGCGTGAAAACACCATCATGATATTGTTTCATAGAAAGACTAAAGGTCTAGAGTTTTTGGTCTTGGGTTCTTAAGCAGGATGTGATAGACTGAAGAAAATCTGTTGAGTAAAGTTCACTAAAGTGCAAATATTAAACTGTAAAAAACATAATTAATTTAAATGCCTTAATTATTAAAAAAAAAAAAAAAAAACTGAATGGAGAACTTCAAGTTTATAATCTGCTCCTGGAGGCTTTGGGGCCCTAAGCAGCTGCTAACTGTATTCTGCTTATGCCTTAGGCCAGCTATGCAGATATTCTCAGGTGAAAATTTTAGAGAAAATGAGAACATAAGCTATGATGGATAGTCTCTTGCACCGTTTATCCAAGGAGGAATTTCTGAACTTTTACCACTCACTGCTACTTTCCATCTTACAAAGCATTTAAATAGTACATCTTTTTCTGGATTAGGTTATTAAGCATCTCTAAAGTTTAGATTTTAGATTTTGTATAATCAATGATGAGAAGCTCCCCAAATTTGATTGAATGGTACCCTGTAGGGAAAGCCTTTCTCGCTCTTTTTAAATGTGTTAAAATGGCATCTAAACATCCACAGCAATTTTCTAAAGAAGACATGCCAGTCTGGAAAATTAGGCTACCTTTCACCAGCACCGGAGGAGCCCAAGTCAATCTCCGTGCATAAGCTTTTTAATCATCTATTCAACCTAGTGTACTGTATGTTGACAGCCACTATTGAAAAGGATTTCTCCCAAAAGCTTTCATTTGCTTTCCATCTGCTTGAACATTTCTTTTCAAAGAACTTTACTCGTACAAGCGCGCTCAGCCTTTTTCCAACATTAGAGATCAAATGTTTAATTCAGGGACACAGTTTCCAGGAAGGGAGGAAAGCCCAGTTGTCGTTCATTTTCCCTGTCCTGATTTCACAGGTGACACACCAGGCATGAGCTCACCCCTCTCGCATTGAGCCTACCATCGCCCCCTGCTGTTCATCGTGGCAAAGCTCGGTGCGGTTTGTCCTTGTTTTCCGAGCCCATGAATCTTGCATGCGGTGGATATTTTGATCCATGACAGTGCATATTCCACAGGCAGCTGTGTTCCATCTCATCAAATACAGTCGTCTGTTTCTCTGCTAGTGCTGATGGAGGAAAGTCTTTGGCATCTCATTATTAATTGAATTAAGGGAGGTATTTCTGGAGCAAGGTGAGTTCTGAGCCTGGTAACAAAGAATTATTTATGGTGTGCTTTGAAATTCCCAGGCACTAATGGGACTGAGGCCATCACTGTCTATTCGGATAAGAACATCGATGCTCACACTCAGACACAACCTCCCGCCCACCCGCCTTCTAGTGTAAATACAAACCAGCCTGGACAGAGATGCTTCCCATCCCCTCATCCCATGATTGAGCACATAGGGTAGATGATAAGTGACTAAGGGCCTTATTTAAATGATCTAAAGCGCATGGTCTAAAGCACACGGTCTAAAGTGCATTGTGCAAGTACATTTAAGGCTTGTCTAACCACTTATGCTAGTTAAACGGCACACAATCAGGGGCAAAGTAAGGTGCAAAGGGGTTGTATTTATTCCCTTAACTAATCATAGGTGTGATTTGGGTGTAACTCAACCAATCAGAGTGTCATATCCCATTCCCTTTAAGGGCGCATTGCCATTTACGTGGCAGATTCTGTGAATTGGAGGAGCGAGTGGTTTTCTGTGGAGAGTAATGCAGTAAGAGGAGAAATGTTACTGCAGCACTGTGGGACAGTTAAGCAGCAAAACTGAAAACTGTACTTATAAACTTGACAGAGGAAATTAAACTAAACTAAAATTTTAGTGTCTGATATCAAGTATGCCACTCTTCTCTTTGTGTGTAAATGCACACAGCATCTCTCTTAACGGGGAGTCTGCAGCTATGCTCTATTCTGCAATGTTCACATTTTAGAGAATGTAATTAATATTTTCCTCATTAACGATGTATTATTTCAACCACCCGCAACCAGTCTACGCATCTGTGTGTGTAACAAGCAGAGTGTACTTCTGTTGTGAATCTGCCTATGTAAGCACATCTTATTTAAAATTCGCCCTTTAAATAGCAGGAAAAATTCTGAGCCATTGACTTAAGACCAGGTATTTGTTGGTCAATGGTGCAGTCACATTCTGCTGCCTCAGAATAGCAATGTACCAACAATAAGCCACACCTCATTTTTAAATCTGCATGCCCATAGGTACACAGATGGGTGCAAGTACATTTGCTACTTAAAACTGACAACACTGCACTGCACTGTGCTGCTTTGCACCGGGTGTAAGATCCCTAACAGCCCTATGTGTCTAATAGGGACTGATTTCGACCTGTGGGATAGGATAGTGGCAGATGTCTTGTTATGATGACCACAGTTGGAAACAGCTCTCAGTTTGATCAGATCTGTCAAAAGTGCAATGCCCTAAAAGTCCTGTGTTGTATCATCAAGGCCAAGGTCACTCTGGTGCTTAAATCCCACCTATATTTAGGTATTATACTAAAAATGTTAGAGCATAAGATTGTTAAGTACAGTAAAACACCTACATATTTAGGGAGCATTGTAAAAATCCTACTTTATATGCTCACTGAAGAATCAGCATATCCAGTTCAGTCATGCCAGTATGCCTTCTCTCTCCCACTGATTCTTTATCCTGTAGTGGTATGCAGAATCGACCTTGGTACTAATGAGCTGCTAGAGATACAGCATAGCTGGTAGGCCTTAGGTCAAACTAGGGACATCAGAAAAGGAAACACGGCCATGGTGATGAGGCTTTCCCACTGTTCATAGTTTCATATATGTATATATATATATATATATATATATATATATATATATATATTTATTTATTTTTATTTTTTTTCTGGTTATATCAGCATTATATTACTTCAGTCAGGAAAACATAAGTCAAAGAAAACTTAATTTCCATTTGCAGTATTATATTTGGCAATATGCCTCTGTTCTGGGGCCTCTCTGCCTTTCCTCGGGCCTATGCAATAAGCCTGCACCCCGCACCCACGTGGAAAGCCTAAGGCAGAGAGAACACACCTCCCTGCCCTTCCATGTGCATACATGGAAAGCCTAAGACAGAAAGCAGCAGCAAAGACCCCCGGGAACAGAACAGAGCAGCATCAATGACAAACAGAAATGACAATGATAAGTCAGACACAGCATAAAAAGGAGGACCTGGGGTGGAGGCAGGTTGCAAAGCAGCTTGCAGAGGAAGCAGCAACAGCAGGCAGGCCAAACCAGCTTAAATAGGATGCGCTGAATGAGATTTGCCAATTGGTTGCATAGGAAGGAATCACGTGATCAATCAGCTGCTCCATCAGTTGACTGGGCTGTTTGAGATCAGCTGATGGAGCTGGGATGTGAGCTGAACTTGACATCGTCATGTCCTGCCTGCTCAATTTTGTAAACCATAGATATAACAATTGAGACAGTCATGATTTTAAATGATCCTTAAGTTCTAATAATCCACTGGTTTTCACCATTGACTGTATAAAATAATGGATGTAGCTACCTCATCACCCATTGGTTTGTGACGAGTGATGGCTGGATTTGACTCAGACTGTAGCGACGCCTCACAGGCATCCTGTCATTAAAGCACTCCTGCCCTTAAATATGCGTAACTTTAAACCTAAATGAAATGTAAATGAGTGAGTAGTATAAAAATTCAACCCCTGTGCAGTTGTTATGAATGTTGAAATTAGCCAAAATAGTTTTTTGTACCAGGCTGTAAAGTCGGGCATTTTAACATGGGGTCTATGGGGATTGATGGTTTCTGGAGCCAGCCATTCAGGGAACTGCAACTTAGTGTGCACATGAAGTAACACCTCTTATAGCATGAAGCATATTCTTGCTTGCCTAGTTGAGAACTGAGAATTTCACTTTCTTGGAATCAGAGGGGAATATATGGTCCGTGTGACAAAACAGACATCTGGCATCCATCTAAAAGTGGTACCAAATGAAACTGATACGAAGATAATGGCTCATGTCATATTTAAAGCTGCAGGTTTTACATTTGAGGGGTATAGGAAAAGCTGTCACTATTGGATGGAAAATGAAGTGCACCATCAAAAATGTCAGAGTGTTTCTTTCTTTGCTGAAATGCCAGGTACAGCCCAGTTACCACCAGCTTGGGTACACTCTGTTCTCTAAAATCAGGTGTGATTACAGCGTTCAGAACTGAGGAAATGGAGGGTTAGAGGAGAAACAAGAGGGGTCGTAGGCGTGTGAAGATGGAAAGGAGTACTGGGTCATTAGTCTTTGATGTTTTTTTTCCTCTGATGTGACCCATGACTAAATTTCACCCACATTTTTTACATGAAGTGTGCATGTGTGTGTGTGTGTGCAGGACCTTATCATCTATGAATACATTAATAAATCTACCTATCAATGGGTTATTTTGTTCATATCCCCTAATAATGTCAGGCCTCGCTCACAATGTTAATAATCTGATCCCATGGGGACTGCATGCTACGCATTGGTTTCAAGGTTGACTGTAGTGTATAAAAGAATCCCTTGCTAATCCAGACTTTAGCCTCCTACCTCAACGCCCCATCCATCCAGAAAATCTCCTGAGACATGCCTCCAGCTCACGTGCATGAATCCATCATTAGGAATTATGCAGAAAGTGGTCGGCTCCCAGCTACTTACCGGAACTTATTTAATATTTTTTTATGTCGATGAATAATATCACTGGGACAATGTTATTCTCTCTCCAAACTGTGTCCTTTTGGTCATGGTTAGAAGCTATTATAACAGTGGATTGGAATCAAGAGGGACTAATGAGATGGTGTATGGATTCCCATGGGACATGAGTGGTATTGCATTGTGTTGTCTCAAAAGGGGTGAGACAGAAAGAAACAAGCCATGGGAGAAGATAAGACACAAAAGGAATTTATGAAGTGAAACCTTATTATTATCGGACTTTTGTTTACTTTGGAGCCATGTCAGCATGTACAGCACAACTTAAATTGAGAAAATCAGCTTTAGGCTTTGTCCATTCGATTTAAAATTACCATACTATCCTGTCCTTTGTGTGAACACTCTGTACTACTCAACATGATGAAAAATTACCTGTCATTGAAACAAGAGGGAGAGGAAAGCAAACTGGAGGGGACAACAGCAAAAGGACCAGGATAGGATGATGATAAATAAGAACGTAGGAAGACATACAGTAAATAATTAACCCTTATCCTGTACCTCCTTTAGTCCTCATACCAAAGACTTTCTAGAACTGAACCACACAGATGTTTTTTCTTTATTCCATACTTTATGTTGGTTTTTACTTGGCCATTCACTCCACTTACCGTAGCTGCTATTATTCAGACCACATTGTACTGTCAAGTGAAATGGCCCAGCTTTGTTCGGTGATATTCCTACACAATAACTCTCAGGGGAGACTTTAACCTTGTGGATAAAAACTCACATTCAGTAAAGAAAAATCGATCCAGCTACCCAAGCTGATACATTTGTTTTATTTTTGCAGGTTACCAGGAATTAGGAAACCTGTCTGAAATGCTGGATGCTGTGCACGTGTCATCTCTTAACCACATGGGAGATGATGGTGAACTGGTTGTTGGCTGCCATCAGGTAACACCAGATAGTGTGTGACCATGCTGAGACGGAAACAGAAGGAAGAAGTGATGTTCAGAGACAAGAAGGTAAAGACAGGAAAAGTAGATGTGTCATAAATGTCATAAAAGTTTTTTCTCTTATTACATGTGCAAATGCTGTGTATTCAAGCAACAATCACAGCCTTATTGCCCGAGTTTGCCATTACTTTGTTCTTGCTGTTAAAACACAAAACTTAAAACCACTAGAATTCTAGCAAGAAAGGGCATGTGTAGAGCATTTTTTCATTAAAATAGCAAGGAACTCAGTCAAGAAATGGATGGAATTTGGGTGCCAGATATTCAAAATAATGGTGTGGCAGCAGTTGGTTTAAGTCAGATGTCACGTACTGTATGGACTGGCAAACTATATTTCCCTTCTATCGTGATGTCATAGTTAAACTGAAAAACTGCAAACATCTGTTTAAACAAAGTGTAGAAAGTGTGCTTAATTGTTGGTTAAAAGTTGATTACTGTACTAATGTAAAGAGCTGAGGTGTATCGGCAATGGGAAGGTGAACAATTTGTGTTTTGATTGGCTGAGCAGGAGTTTTGTTTTCATCTATGTATTTCGAGAAGGGTCGCACAGTAACTTTTAACAATTATCACATTGTTGAACAACACAGATTTTATGTATTTTTTATGTAGTCTGCCACTTGTAGTATGCTTTTCAGACCAGGGGTCTCATTTGTAAAACAATGTGTAGGATCCATACTAAAAATGCATGTATGAACAAAAGCCAAAAATGGCGTATGCCAAAAAATATTCGACAATGTCTACAATCAAGCTTCCACCTCACCATCTGCGTCGCTGATTTCTGGTCTCCAAAATGTTCATAAGCATGAGTCAAAACTTCTCCCATCAAGTCTGTTTTTAGAGATCACAACTTTTGCGTTGGAAGTGGCGTACGCCTCTTTCAGGCCTCGTTTTGTGTGTACGCAGTGTTTACAAATGAGACCCCAGATCTTAACACAGAGTTGCACTGTTTCAGCAACTTTATTATAGTCTCATAATCACTAAATAGTCAAATTAGGTCCATGCTGATAGGTTTGGAAACCTGGGAGCTTTTCCAGTAACATAAAAGCACTGACCACTGCAGGGAAGTCACAGGAAAAGCAGTAGAGATCAGAGCAAAAACTCATATACAAAAGAATGTATTGCTTTTCATTTTACAGTAAAAACAGACAACTTTTCAACTTTTACCCCTCTAGTGTTTCTAAATGGTATTATTATTGGTTGCAAAGGCAATTCGATAACTTTTTGTTTTTCTTAGAGCTTAGCAACAGTGCTGTTTTCCTTTATCTGGTTAGGGTTTTCACAGGTGCGTTGCTACCTGGGATAACAACTGCAGAGAACAGTGTACAGTATTACTCTTGGTAACGAGGGATAGCTACCGGTGAAATCAAAAGTGCTTTCCTCTTCTTGTTTTGGTTGAGTAATGGTTGATGCACTTAATTTACGCTGTAAATGGAGACAGAATTCATAGTGAAAGGGAGGCTTGTAGGAATGAGTCTAAACACAGACGGTGTCATGAACCAATCAACATTTACTTAACACTGATAAGTTAAAGTAAAAACCTTATTTCTTCTTGAAACATGGAACTCTCGGGCCTACGCAGAAAGCCTCTTCAGTGCACCTGCGTGAAAAGCCTTAAGGCAGAGAGAGCACACCTCTCTGCCCTTCCATGTGCAAATGAGGGAAGCCTGAGGCAGAGCAAACTTCTCTGCCCTTCCATGTGCCTACATGGAAAGCCTAAGGCAGGGAGATTAGAAGCAAAGACCCCCAAGAAACAGAACAGAGCCAGCATCAATGACAAACAGAAATGACATTGATAAGTCAGGGACAGCATGAATAGAAGGAGCTGGGGTGAATGACTCTCCCACTTGAGTGGATTTCAATGTCCCATATACAGGTGTGATTACATACTACCTGAGGTTTGGTACATGGAATCCAAAAACTGTACCCTTTCTTTTGTTTAAAATGAGAAAAGTTATAATGTGATGCCGGCTCTTCTACTAAATATGTTGGTGTAAAGACTCATGTGAGAGGCCTGAAAGAACTGTGATTGTTTTGTGGTTTTGACTAACTGTTTCACAATGATGTTGACCCATATATGTTAAAGGTGAGTCCTCTAGTATGAAAGAGGAAGACCTGCGTATCAACAGGGCACCACTTCTGCAGGGGTAGAGATAGGCTGTTCAGTCCGTGTTGATCCCCTTCCAGTGCTTTGCCAGAATCCCTTCCAGCTCTGTGTGAAACGCGATCCGTCGCATGGGGTCCGTCGCCTGGAGGTTCTCATCCTCTTTCACAACCCATATGCCCACACACTGCCAGTGCCACATCACTGCTGCAAATAGTGCATTTCATTGACATGCTTTTGTGCAGCATAACTGACTTATCATGTGGTCCTTCCCTGCTTCCACCAAGAGGCTGCACATCCCCACTTCCCTCTGTGTCTTTTTTTACACACACACACACACTTTCTTTTCTCTTCACCCTCTCTGTCTTCCATCAGCACTTTGGCAGTAATGCCTGCTTCAGTGAACTGGGCATACAGTGCATGACTTGATCTGACATGAAAGCTAAAGGCTAGCTATTATAGCCCTGTATTAGAGCCCATGAGTGGGGGAGAGGGAGAGGCAGAAGTATGGCGTAATTCAACAACAACAATAACAGCATCCTGAGCCTGTCCTCAGATCCTGAGAGTAAGGAGGAGAGAAAGTGGGAGAGGGAGAGAGGGAGTGAGAGAGGAGGCAGTCGCATCAGTCAAGAGGAGTAGGCGTGCTCTTGTGCGCTGCATCGTTTGATGATCTCCCCCCTGGTTCCCCCTGAACCTCCACTCTCTGCTCTCTGCGGGTGAGGTCGGTCAAACAAAGCGACTGAGCGGACTTTCCCCGCCGGAGGAGTCGAGCTCGACTTTCCGCCGGGCAGCAGAGCCGTGTGCACCGCACCGGTCAGCGCGGCCACACCGCGGCACTTTGGATAACTCACACAGCTGAGGATCCTGCCGTTTGCCAAGGCGCATCGCTCATCCGCGTCCCGCGCCAAGAACAGCTGAACACATTGCCATGAACGATCTAGTCAGTGAGCATAGGTGACTTTTGATTCCCTCCATCTTTTCCCCCCTTTTTCCTTTTCATTTTTGGATTCTGTGAAGGTGGTGGGGGGGAATCCACGGTGGCAGCATAAGCCCAAAACTCGCTCTGTGCGCGTAGGGAGGGTATTTTTGCCCAAGATGCGGGTGGATCGAAACTGTGTGGTTCCCAGTGCGTGGTGTGCGTGTCTGCTTTTACTTTTCTCAACTCTAAGCACCAGGGTCACTGAGGTGGGAGGCACCCACCAAAGCATCCCTCCGTCCGTGTAAGTAGATGCTCTTTTACGCATCACTTGATCTCCAAGTTTTAAAGCAGCACTTAATTGAAAATACCCGAGGTGTGTGAGACTACAAAGAATATTTGATGCGTTATTGCGATCTATCATTAAATGATTTCCACTGCTGTTTCTCAGTGTGTTTATGGAGTGTGCCTCCTCTTTTGCTACCAAATTTCCTCTTTATGTTATATCAAGTATAAAATGTAAAATTGGCAGGGTGTGCAAATGAGTGCTTTTGCAAAATCTTTCAAACAGCAGACTAGTCAGTACTTTTTAATCAGCTTGTTAATTCTTAATCTAAGTTGCGAACTATATAAATTTATATTTTAAAACTGTTTCTGATTTCTTGCTTCTCTCTGTGTGTGTGTGTGTGTGTGTGTGTGTGTGTGTGTGTGCTGTCTGCAGGGTGAAGCTGTGGGCTTCAGCGTTTGGTGGGGAGATGAAGTCCATCTCAGCAAAGTACTCCGGCTCCCAGCTGCTGCAGAAGGTGAGGGGTTTTATTGTCTGAATTTCGACTAAAGGTGTCAAATTGAAAGTAAACTCTGGAACCTCAGTACTTAAAGTATTATTCAAATGTCCACATGACTGAACTTGAGTAGGGTTTTCTTGTGGGCAGTTTGACTTGCAAAATACTGGATAGAGGAGAAGACGTTTTCTTTTAAAAGGGAGTTCTACTGTCCTTGAAATATCTATATTTTTTATTTAAAAAAAAAATGTTTACACCATCCGCATGTGTAAATACATCCAGAGACACACTCTGTACTACAGATACTCTTTTTTCGCGTAGCTGGAATGATGTGATATGCGGGTAAAGTAACTGTTTATTTAAAAGCTTAAATATACCTTTCTGAGAGACTTTTAAAATTGCTGTGTGGATGTGAAAAGACCAGCTTATGAGAGGAAATGACTGCCGAAATGACTGCTGTTGAGTAATTTTTGAATTGAGAGAAATGTCACTCTTCATCTCTTAAACTGCAGGACCCGTGCTTTTTAGCCACTTGAGAATCGGTAATGCATATCGACTAGGTAGGCACAGATTTAAAAGCTTATTCGGAACATGTGCCTTTTTAAATGGGTGTCCAATTCACAGGCTCTCCGGCAGATGCATTCACACACACAAATACACACAGGCATACACACAACACACCACACACAGATATACTCTTCGGTAAAAGCGCAAATTTTTTTGCCAAGCAACTGAATGTTCCTCACATCTCTAACACCCCCTTACCTCTTTTCGTACCTCTCTGCCGTCTGTTTCCATCCCTCTTCCACTCTGCTTTGTGGCATTAATGCAAGATTTGAGTTTGATGGAATGCAAATTTTCCTAATGGAGGGTCAGTTGATGAAGCACGAGTTAAAATGGGCTAATGGATAGCCGGTGGATAAAGGGCCAAGCTGAAGCTAACCTCTCAGCAGGCGTTCAGACACAATGTTCAGCTTGGGGCCATCAGTTCAAGGCCCTGGTATGCAGAGACCCACTGTGGTGTGTGGCTGCAGTTAGGTGTCACACAGACCAAACTAGTGATCTGATGTGACGTATAAACTTCCACATGAACCCTATACATGAGTGCGCACATACAGAACCCCCCCTCCCACACACATAAATGTATGCACACGACCACACACTGCATATTCACATGCACAGTCACATAGACACATATGGGCCGATAGCGTGGATGTCATCAGCCGCTCAGAAGCCAGAGGAGTGGTGTTATCTTTTTGATAGGATAAAAAATGTTCCCCCTTCTCATCTTTTTCCGCCTCAAAAAGGAAGATAACCCTCCCACAGAGTGACGACCTCTTTATGAAATGCAAATGAAGGCCGCAGGGTTAATTGAGCAAAGAAAAGACTCGAGACCTCTTTGTGGGAAAAGTGCATCTCTCACACCAAACTGGTATGTTGGAAGTATAGTGTTATTCACTGTGCCCACTTGCTGGATCGCATGGCATTGTCAGATGTACAAATGCACACATGCATTCACTCGCAGGCTTTTGGCAACATGTCACAGTGTCCTGTATGTTGTGCCTCATTGTGTATCAGTCTAGTAGCTCTTGTCCAGGAACGCTCAGGAGGGTCCACAGTTCCCTTGAGGGCACATATGCTTTTAAATAGGCAGAAAGAATGAGGCATATACACTGTTGTACATAGAGAGGGGGACGGTACTGAGGAGAAAAGACCAAGGGTTGTGTGTGTGTGTGTGTGTGTGTGTGTATGTATGTGTGTTTGTTTCCCCTGGGCAGGGGACAGATGGACTCAGTCTCTCTTCAGTTATCTCTCTGACCCTAGCGTAACAAAACTCCCTTGGAAATAACCATACCTCTGCTTGAGTTCCTCTCACACACAAACACAGATACACTGTGCGTGCAACTTAACCTGAATGCTACATAAATAGACACACACAAGGAATTATTTGAATGTACAGGCATTTTGCTTACATCGTGACATCTTTTATTTAAAAATTTCTTTTGCACCACCACTGTAAAATAAATTATATAATGTATAGAAAATATCCTGAAAGTAATATTTTAGTCACATTCATTAAAAACATATAATGTTTTTTGCAGAAACATTAAGAAAGAAAAAAAGGCGGACGAGTAGGTGGGAGCTTAAACTATTTAAAAGCTGCCTGATGACAATATACAAATCTAATCAGTACAGTACATAAATTCCAGTTAAGTAGCCACAGAAGTAACATAATCACAAAACAACCCTCATCATGTTTTATCCTTTGTCTTTTGCTCCTATTGTGGCTCATGCTTTTACATCCTGTTCCAAATTAAAATGCCACATATTTGAATTAGATACTAATTTTGTGTTGACTCTGCATTCATTTGTGACTTGATTTTACTTCCAATGTAATCATCTTGAATGAGCGATATACTCAAAAAGTGCCAAAGTGTGATTAATCATAATTAATAACAGAACACTATGCAATAAATGACTGTTTTGTTTTCGAATGAGTGACAGCCCTAATCCAAATACATTAGTCTCTTAATTTAATATTTTCATAGATAATTTGGATGCTTTCAGTAATTTTAGTCAGAGTGAAAACAGGTTTGTAGGATCCATTGTGAACTAATTTATGACTTGAAATAGTCAATTATTGCGTGACTATTAAGTTGGAAAACAACATAATTTACAGAGGGACCTAGGGTACAGAAATTATATAAATCTAAATATTTGTAAATAATGACTTTCATTCAAATTAAGCTGTTTTGTATGATGCTGTTTTCAAAGAGCAAATTTAAAACCTTGTATATTTAAAAAAAAAAAAAATCGAGCTAGACCAGATTCGGCCTTTGATCCAAACCTTCGTCTCCTCTTTCCTCTCCTCTCCTGTCCTGATCTGTCCTCCCTCCCTCCCCACGCCACAGCCCACTTCCTGTATCCATCGGAAATGGCTCTTATTTCAAGGTTATACCAGTCAGGGCATGTGTGTGAGTGTGTGTGTATGTGTGTGCACTTGTGTTTCCTTGAAGAAGAAAAAAAAAACATGATCAATAATGCCTTCAGTACGTTACACAGATCAGACGTTAGCAGTGTACTTATCACTGTATGTACAAAAACAATACACTCGTAGGATACTGTACACTTTACTGCGTACACTCGCCGTGCAAAGGACAGCCGACTTCTGTTTGAGACACATTAAACATCTCCCACTGATAGTCAGAATTAGCTCTGTGTGTTTTACCCTCTTCACTGCTATTCTGTTGAAATCTTTAATTTCATGTATCATTGAGCAACCTGTCTATATGAGCCAGCCTGGCTGTGATGGCTGTGTCTGCGTCTGTGTGTGTGTGTGTGTTTGTGTGTGTGTTGTTGGCTGGACTAGTTTTCACCTCACTGATGTTATGGCTTTCTGGAATCAAAGTAGTGGGACATTACACCACGCTGAAATAACTTCAAGCCTCTTGGTAATGGAAGATATAAGACAAATGATCATTCTGTGGGATCGCCACAGTGGCTCGCTAAGAGTTATCCGTGCACGTCTGCTATCCTATTTTTAAAAGCATAAGCTGTTTGCAGCGGCCGTATGTGTTTGCGGCATGTGTGTGTGTGTTAAAGTTTGCATACCTACTTAAAGCATCCTCAGTCACACACACACACCCACACACCCACATCGTACACACAGCAAAAGATCACAGGATGATAGGAGGGTGTAATGATGTGTGACAAGAGTATGCTGGCAATCGATTTGCCTGGGTGGGGAAGAGGTGTGTGTGTGCATGTATGGTGTGCCATACCATTTTCCTTTACTACCAAAGAGCTCAGTGTGGCCAGCCACTGACATGTTGACATGCAGACAGTATTCCTAAAGAATGACCGAAGGAGGACAAAGTGAAGTGGTTCCTTAAAAAAGAAGTGGTGGATGAAAAACATATATATCAGTATTAAAGGCGTCCGGTGAAGCGAAGTGAAGTGAAGAGGCAAATGGCAAACAGAGATGCACAACAAGCGCATGCTGGTTTGACAGAGTATAGAAACGAAGAGTAACATAGAGGGAGGAGAACATCACTGATGTCATCAATTTTGGCTACAGAATATTTGCTATCACTAACTGATTTAAATCAAACAAGTGCATGAGCATTAGCCAACATTTTGAATACTATGCACCTTAACAACTGAAGAAAAAATAAACTATAAAATATGTACTGTAAATGTAAAGGCTGTAGCGATGGAGTCACCACCGAGACAAACCAAATCTGCTTGAGGGTCTGACCCCCCAAATAACCAAAATTTTAAAAATTTATTTCCTACAATATAATATTATTTATAAGGAACAACTTCAGCTATGCAGTATAATATATGAATATGCAATAAATAAAATCTACTACTGTCTACTTAAATTACACACCCAGAACAGTATAAATAATTGGCACTTTACTCAGACTTCACGTGGGCTATCTGATTTAAGCGTAAAAAAAGGAATTAATATTTGTTGACTATGCAGTGTTTTGCTCGGGTACGGTAACACCACTTGGACAAACTACGCGCAGGACTGCAGTACACTGTAAAACAAGAAGACTTAGGCCTTAGTGATTATAATGGTAATTTAAGTTTATTTATGATTATGGTAACAGCGGTTCTTGATTGCCTATTGTAGAACAACATTTTTTAATCAATATGTTGTTGTTGTTGGTGGTGGTGGAGCTGCTGTACACACAGAAGGCTTTTCTCCTTTTTTCTTTTTTCCCCACTACTTTAATAAACTTAACATATTTCTGTGATATTTCACACAATACAAAATTATCACTGACTGACGAAAAAAACCTGGAAATGAAACCAAACAGTGCCACCTTTTCAAAAAATACTTATTTTATTTTCAACTCTATCAGTCAAACTTGATTTAACATCTTTCACACAGGTTAGTGCAAAAAAACAACATATTTTTCGCTTGATACCACTTCACTTAGCAGTATCCAATGGGCTGTCGGAGACTCTCACAAACTGAAGAGAGCAGTGAGTTCTGTCATACACGGTGACTTAAATGATTTACACACAACAGTGATATGTTTTAATCTATTGGAGAGGCCTCTCTACAAGAGTTGTTTCACAGAAGCATAATTTAATATTTCCACAGAATGCAGTTGTATGTCTGTGTTGGTGAAAAAAAACATCTATTTTTGTTCTGAATATGTATTTTAGTCACACTAACCAGATTTAAGAGCATGACTAATTATCTAATTTAGAAGTGGAAATGATTATGCATTTCAGTTTTTCACGTTCATTTAAAATTAATTACATATTTGGATGACAACAGTGGAAGAATGATTCTTGCTGTGCGCGGATATGAGTTTTTAAAATATTTTCCACTCAATACTCATATTAAACAGGGCTTAAAGTTTTTATTTGATTGAGCATTCTTTTTTTAATATCCAAATATTATGCATATGTCTTTGTTTAAAAGAAATAGATGTATTTTAAGTGTCTTTTTTTTAAATACAATTTGGCCTTTTCAAAAATTTATAAAAAAATGTTTTATTTATGGTAGCTGTAGGCTATTTGTTTAAGCTACTTTGATAAACTTAATACAAGAAGGATTTATATGTTATATTGTGTACATACACATTGATACACAGTGCCATAGCTACTGATTGAGGACATTCAGCACTGAAAATACCGAGGTCATGTCCACAGCATTACATTTACCCCCAAATTAGTTTCTAGGATGATTCTATCATTTTTTGGGAGTGTTTTTAAACAAATGGAAAGATATATTTTCAGAAAACTTTTTTGGTGGCTTCTAAAAAAAATCTATGGGTGCTGGGGTCGTGCTCGAGGAATTTTGGTGGCATCAGTATTTCTAAAATCTTTTTCTAAAAATTGTCCCTTGCACCTTTCTTACAGTCAATATGGCAACAAAGATCAGGAAATGTTGTTTTTTTTTTCTTATTTGGTATTGTGCCTGACTTTAGTGGATCGTAATATACCAGGCATGAAATTAATCTGCAGATGCTGCAAACTTTTCTATGGATCTTAGTTTTTGAGCCATGATAAAGCCCAAAATTTGGCCTTCAACAGACAACATAAGGCTTCATGTTGTTGAGACAATTTCTGGAAATGCCTTTCACTCTTTTGCTACAGGATTTTGTCAGGCCCCCAGGAAGTGTGCCGCATTTGGAAACAAATTTGACATAGTGGCCAAACTTTGTAACTACAACTTCTAGGTCCGTCACATGATCCCACTGGGCCTAAAAAGACTTTTTGTCATCAATTTAAAATTAGGAAAGAGACGTCTGCTAATCAAAGGATTTGCATTTTTTTGAGTATCAAATCACAAAATGACTCGTTTTAGTGTTGAGATTTCATCCACTCGGTTTGCTAACATTTTGAAAGTCTAGAAGAGCCATACGACTAAATAATTTTGTCCCCATCCAAGTTATCAGAGGTCTAAACTGAAGGTAGACGGCCCAACCGGCAGAAGTTAGATGCTCAGCTGGCAAAGTCTCTAGTGCTCTTGCTCTATTGGCCCGATGATGTGGACAGTCTGAGTGTTTTTTACATCCCCAGGGAGTCAAACTTGGGGCCGGATCCAGTTCTCTTTATATATCCATAGATTTTGTTGAAGACTTGCGGCCCCTAGCAGCTGGTTAAGAGTGAGAAATCAGTGGTCAATGACAGTATATAACAGTTAGTAAAACAAATTTTTAAACAATTGTGAATCAATACAACCACAAGAGGTCGTTGAGCATACAGCCATAAATATGCATACAAAATATTTGGCTGTTTGGTCCAGTAGTATGTGAAATTAGCTGCAGACTGACAAATATACACACTCATGCACACATGACCAAATGCGTGATCATCTCCAGGTTAATAAACGATATTACCTGATCAATGAAACCTGAATTTTAGGCTGCTGAGGTATTAAACAAATTTTTTAGGTCCATTAATTCAAAATTTGTCTGGTCAAACTCTGGCACTTGTTCTTAAGGCTCATTTGAAGAGCAGTTTTACTTATTTCTCTTTTTGCCCTCTATTTGCCTTTCTTGCCCCATGGATGACTTTGTATATCTGTGTATGTGTGTCTGTGTCGAAGTGGAGGGGGAAGTATGTGTGATGGTGCCAATCTGCTGCCAAGGGTGGGTGATGGCTGAGGCGTTCCAGTGTAACAGTGTGTCAGTGAGGGGGAGACGGCTGCAGATTAGATTTAGCTTTGGGAAAATTGAATAGCTGTCAGGTTTGGTTCAGCACGGCTGGCGATGAGGTGAGGGAAGGGGGTGTGTAGGGGTGTGTACTGATGACTGTCCCTCTTTCCCTAACCTCCCCTAACCCTCCCATCTCTTCTCCTGCTTCTCTCTCCCTCCCCCTCTTGTTCTCATTGACCAAAGCATGATCTTACTAAATTTGATTCCTCCACTGCTTGTAGAGGGAGAGGGAAGAGAGAGGTGTGTGTGTGTGTGTGTGTGTGTGTGTGTGTGTGTGTGTGTGTGTAAGAGAGAAAGAGAGCGGTGAAAGAAGGAGGAATGCCGTGTCACAGAGTTAATTACAGCGTTAGCAGGCGGGAGTGCAGCCTGTGCTGCTATCCTTTCATGTCCTAGCAGGCCAGCTTTAGCCAACACAGCCACTCACTCATACTGTAATTAGTGCTTTGTTGGTGAGAAAAGCATGAGAAAAGCCACTGCGAATCAAACACCCTGCCTTTGCTGTAGAGAGGTCAGGAGCAGGGAGCAAGGCCCTTTGCTACGGGATTAAAGAACTTAAATTCTTAAAGAGCACAACTGCTGACGCTGTGTTTGTGGGCTTAGAAAATCAAGTGTCTTTTGATGACTTCTTGTGCGGTTTACCTCTTTGATTTATCCCCAATCTCTTTGACTAAGTTCATTTGCTGGCGTGAAAAGTGTTTGATTTAGTAGTTAATTTGTGTTTGTAAGGAAGAAGATTTTTCTTCCTAGTTCCTGAAGTTTCTGCGGAAGACACACACGCATGCACACATAGTGTTTGCATACAGCGTAACACCTTACACTCTGTGCTATTAGGATGATGAATGTGAACACTGAAGATAAATATCCACTGTCATCTGTCATCGGCCGATCGGGCCTGGCTTTGCCTCTGTTGGCCTACAGATAAAGAGCATCTCACTGTGGCTGCACCGGACATTAACGGACACACACACGCACACACACACACATACACACACACGTATTTCTGTAATTATGACAGATTGTTCACCTGGTGTGCTCCACACTGGACTGCATGCAGAGAGTAAACATTAGGCAACTTGGTAAAAGGGCGGGTCCAGTACTATTAAGCACATTAACGTGTGCGGCATTGTGTGAAGGACTGTCTGTGACTTGCTGCTGTCCACATCCATCATCCTCCCGGTTGTTTGGGTCCACCCTGCGTGCTGTAGGTAAAGCTGGCCCGTATAAAGCAATACACTGAATAGAAGAGAGGACATCAGACCCATTACAGCTCCTCCATCAATCACAAATACCTCCTTAAATGTCCTAAACCTCTGCATGCTCAGATAATTCTGCTTTATGCCCAGAATTGAAGATGAACTGGCACCTGAGCTCTTTCTTTCTTTCTTTTTCTTTCTTTCTTTCTTTCTTTCTTTCTTTCTTTCTGTCCTTTGTCTCTTTCACTCTCCCTCTTTATTACCTTCATCCTTTCTGTCAACTCTTCCCTCTGTCAAAATTCTCACCCATGCATTTTTGTGTCCTTGTGCCTCCCCCAATTATTTTCCCCCTCTCTTTCTCCCCTTCCCTCTCGCACTTTCTCTCCTCCTCTCCCTCCATCCCACTGCTTTAATAATGGATAGGATGCAGCTACGGCACTAAAGAATACATGGGAGGGGATCTTGGGACACGCCAGTGTTTGGAGCAAGTGTTGGTGCGCACACCCTCAAAAAACTAGTTCCGCTGGCCTAGCACAATGTCGAGCACTCGCTGCACTCTCGGGCGGCCTCACTATTTGTCCCAAGTCACCCCCTCTGCCTCTGCATCAACTCTGCCAACGTACACACACACTCGCACAAACACACACTTAGTTTGGCTGTACTTTACGGAGCCCCGCATTGCGCCCCATTTGCACAACACTTCTCATAGATTGTGAGAGTGCTGCCAAATCCAGCTCAGTGGGACAACAGCGGCCCCTCCTCTTGTTGACCTTCACCTGCACTTGCTATCTCCTCACCCAAACACACACTTGCTACTGTAACACAAGGGGGGGGGAATACAGCTATGCATAACCAGCAATCTGAGAGCGCACATATCAGCACACACACATGCACTTTAGTTAGCCTTTCACTGTTACTCACACTCTATCAGTGTGTATTTACTTAAGTTTCCTGCTGTGTCTCCTTTACATGTCATGCTATGCTTCTATTGGCTTGTGACCCTGGCCTGGCTAATGTGCAGATGACACTGTGGTAATGCTTTGCACTGAGTAAGTGACAAACGATTACTTAGACACAAGGATCAGTTTGGATCAATGCAGAGCCGTATTGATCACATGGTGTTGTTGACATGTGCAGTAACAAAGACAGATACTGTGTGGAAAGTAAGCAGTCTTCATTTAGTCCACAGAGAGAAATTCTTGCTTATTTTTCAACTGCATAAAAGTCGATTTAACGTTTTAGTCCTCATCTAGCCTGTGATTTATCCAGTGGTCACAGTATGGTATTGGTAATCACTGATTCACCAGAGTTTAGTTCATTGCTGCTTTTGGTTATTCTTAGCATAAACTCAACAAAAATTCTTCAGTGGCCTACTCAAGTGTTTAGTAAAGCACAGTTTGAGTTGTGAGGGCTTGTTGAGTTATACAAGACCTGATTGAGCCATGTCAAGTACTTGGTTGAAGTACTGTATGTTTAGCTCAAAAATAAAACCCCGAGTTCACTGCAGTTTTCAGAGCCAGACTATTTTTTTCTTCCAAGAGGTTAGCAGCAGAAAAATATTGGTTGGCATGTGGCCCTTGTATTATGGTGCATGTCCACAGGATCAGTCATTTCCACGCTTCCCATTTATTGTCTGTGTAAGCAGCAGTGCATTCTGGTAGAGCAGTGTTGCGTTTCAAGAGACAGGGCATATGTATGGAGTTGAATCTAGGCTAATTTATGCAAATCAAGGGCATCCACCATGACTGATGCCTCGGGAAACTCCTGAAAAACTTTTTAAGTAACTGTTTTTTTAATTTAAAATGAAGACAGATTCAGCAAATGCAGGACTTATTTCTTGCGTTTTGGTGTTGTAATATTTGTTTCCAGAAGTTTCTAAATGAGCTGCCATGTTGGTCTGGTTAGAAATCTAGGAGCAGACAGCCCACGGGCCTACTGACACACCCATCAAACGTCCAATACTGGAAAGCAGCACCACCCCTCACACCAACAAAAAAGGCACCTGCAGACTTTCCCTAGGTGATAATGTTCTTTTGATTGTTTTTAGTTTCAGAGGGCCTACTGAACAAAGTGAGGGATACAAAATATCTAATTTAAAAGGGGAAATTAAAAAATTAACTTAATCAATCAGCTGAAATGTTAATTTATGGAAAAGGTTGTATTGCTAACAGTTCTTCACCAAAAAATAGTGGTAATAATGATTCAACAAAATCACACTGAAGCACAATAACAGTTCATGACAATGACCATTTCACTCTAATAACTGTGGGGTGGTGCAACTTCTGCTCAAAGGGTGTATTCAAATTGAAATGTACAGAAAATATGAGCCGTTCTTGAGGTGAAAACATACTGAGCATAGAGTTAGTCACATCACCAAAGAGGTGTTTTAAGCTGTTTAATGCTGCAGTGAGTGTTGGTCAGCTTGTTTCTTTTGTGTTTGTTACTGCAGATTGCTGCTCCACTCTGTTGATGTTAGTCTCAGGGTGATGGCGTAGGAAGTATTTACCATATACGTCACCTCGCTAATGTTATTATTTAGTCCTGTGTTTGAATACAAGTCAGTAATGGTTTGTAGAATACCATAAAAGAAGATCTGTTGAGCTGTTACACCATCCTAACGAGGAGCAAGTCTGATGAAACACTACAAAGATTGCACGGCATATTATGGGACGTCTTTGTCATTTTGAATGGCTGCTAATGGATTTTGGAACCTGTCAAGTTAGTTTGGAATATGTGATACATATGGCTGCCAAAAATTACAATTGGCCAGCTGTTTTTGGCTAACAGCAGTAAATGAGTATCCTGTTTAATATTGACTGGAGCTGCGGCTCCATAGAAAATCAACAAACTTCCAATGATTGAGCGATCAAGTTGATGGCTGTATACAGGCAGGGTGACCGTTAGTTACTGTGAAGGAGGTATCGCTGCTGATGCCCATAAAGCATTTTTTAAATCAGTCATTCACTGGAAATCTAAAAACCCAAAGTTGATGGTGAAAGAGTTAAAAATGTCTGATGCATTCCGTTTTCTGTACAATATGCTGATGACACTCAGACTTGGATTAGTCCTGCTGGGTCGCAGTAGTACAAGCTGTGGTCATGTGGTGTGTGGAATGATATTTGGCACTCTTACAGCTGAGAAACTGACCTCTGTTTGAATGCCATAGCGTCCCTAACACTGATGCTGACCACATGCATCCCCACATTGTAATCTTGTTTAAATAGTCACATTATATTTTATATAAATAATATTTCACTCCTATTTTGTCTTCAGCACTATTTTGCTTTTAATGTCTTTGATTCTTATTTTTACTTGCATGTTTTTCTTTTAGAAAATGTGTAGTAGCATTGCCAGCAACTGCTCCAAACAAAGCATACGCCATTTTAGAAAAGTTCTGGGAGAGCAATAGGGATAGACATATTATTTATTGTACATAGATTTAAGGTAGCAGTCATAAATAACGACAAACTTTTAGCTCAGAAATGTCAAACTAGATGGGAGGTCATTTAGAAACAGTCTTTAAACTGTAATATGTCCCAGTCAGTATGTATCTTGGTAACAATGCTTTAAAATACCAATCTAAAGGATGTGTATCAAAATTGTTTATTTTATTCAAAGACAATATTAGCGTCTATTGTCATCGGATTTTTAAAACTCCCACTGATGTCTGTATCGTCCTCAAATATCCAGCATTAGCTGTGCTATAGTTGATATCATCTAAAAGTGATTATATTTATATTGTAGATATGCAGTAACTTGTTAATGCTGAGCATGTTCTTGAATATATTCCATTATAAACTGTTTATCTTCTTTAGTTTGTATTTTATGTTCTACATTTTTTTCCAAATTGTTTATTATATTCATGTATTCAGTTCAACTTCGTAGTATCTGCTGATGAATGTTTTGCGGTTCTCAAAAGTATTCTTCTCCTCTGTGGGTGGTGCGTTTATTTCCCCCACTTCTTTGTGAGGCCTTCAAAGCAAACTCGAATGAAACTGCGGTCCAAAAAAGTGTAACTTCCCATAATAAATCTCCACTTGCAAGGATGAATATTACCTTAATACATCCACCACAATGTTTTGCTCTCTCCTTCCACTTTCACGCTGGCTGCTGCTAGAATCAATTTGAGACTGTGAGAATGTATGGAGTGGAATAGGGAAGCAGCAGGCCGCATTGTACGTGCTGCTAAGCATGAAAAATGTTTTCCACGACTCTGCTGAAACCAACTGAATGCAGGCATCTACAGATAGACTGTGGACTATTAATCAGTTCCATGTGAACAGATTAGACCTGCTCTTGGTGCTATTATGTTTTTTGGTGAAGTGAATTATGGCTGTTTGAAAGAAAAAGTGGAGTGGAGATGCAGAGGAGGTACTTCCTGTACGTGCTTCACTTTTGAAAGGGAAAGGCTGCTTTTGCTTCATACGTGTACATTTTTTTATTTATTTCTTTTAGTGTAGATTTTCATGCTGGCATAGATGATGTCAGCCTCAGTCCTTAAGGAACTTCTGTGTTTGTGTGTAGGTGGGGGGCACACCATGATGGCAAGCTATGTGAGGACATTGAAAGATGGCGGTCATTAGAGAGAGCAGGGATTTGGCACCCACTCTGAGGGGCAATGGTGCATGCCCAACAGACGCAGTGCACCCTGGGACAGACTCCTGAACGCCGATACCAGCTGTGCCATAAGGCCTTGTGTGTGTGTGAGTGTGCTTGTATTCGTGTGTGCGTGTTAGTGTACAGCTGTTATTCCACTGTTCCTCTTAATAGCCCCAGGCAGCCTTTGAACACTCTATCATTGCAGAAGCACACACGCCACACACACACACACACACACACACACACACACACACACACACACACACACACACACACACACACACTCAGAAGCTGCAGGTGGATGAACTGTGTTGAGGAGTGAAATGGGCGAGGTGTGTAAGTGGTTTCAATTATACTGAAATAAAAAAGAGCAACATGGCTTGTATGAGGTTAAATATCAGCAGGACGGTTTCATAAATAGCACTGGGCAATGCTTTATGCTTTCTGTTCCAAATGCCCACAATTTTGTATTCTGCGCTCTTGGCATTAAATTTATTGCAGATTGACTTAAAACTCAATAAATTAATCCTGTTAGATCCAAGATGAAAGAATTAGAGACAGATTCCTTTAAGATGTTAGTGCTTTTAATATACCTGGTTATGAAACTAACTCTTTTAAATTCCCTTTTTTGAATCATAAGATCTTTTCGTTCCTTTGAATTTTGTTTCTTATTGTATTTTCTGTCTGTTACTGTGTCATGGCAAAGAGATTCTTAATCTCTATTGGACTCTCCTGGTTACAAAAATAAATTGTAGCGTTGTAGCATTGTTCTGTTGTCACTTCCAGAGTACGTGGTGGGATATGACTGACACTTTACTGGACTAATAGAAAAACTGCAGAGCCGCACCACACAGAATCCCTACCCCTAAAACATTTGTTCATTTACTGTAATGACAAAGCCCAGATGAAAATTGAGACACTCAAAGGAATACTAAGAAAAATTGCAAACCAAGAGACAGTCAATAGAGTCACACTGAAGCTGTTATTTTAGATTATAGCTGTTACTCATATTTGGAGTGATTTTTGTTGCAGTTTTTGTTGTATTTGTCTCTGCATTTTAATTAATTGATAAAATGAATGCTAGATCTTTGCTCACAGGGAGGATGTGCATGATGTAGTGATTTTTTTTCGCTCTGACATTAAAAAAATACATGTTCATACTCTGTCCTACAGTATGGTTAAAACCCAACATGCTTTACGATCCGTAAAGGCAAAACAGGATTCTCAGTCTGTTGGTTGCTCCACCACTTTCACCCTGATCTCGGTAACCATTAGAGAGGATTCCCAGGAAGGTTTACAGACATTCATGGTCCCCAGAGAATGGAGCCTTCTGACTTCAGTGATCCTCTGACTTTTCCCCTAACGCCACCATGTCACTTTGTTTTTGGTTCTAATAGCAAATGTTAGCACACGCTAAACTAAGACGGTGATCATGGTAGACGTTATACCTGCTAAACGTTAGCATCATCTCAAAACTGCTCAGAATGCAGATAAAACCTTATAATTGGAGGCAGTATATATCACGGCTTAACACTGCCAAAGTACGGCCTTGCAGAGCCAGCATTGATGTTGACTAGTAGTCCTATAAGTAATTTAAAACAAGTACAAGTCAGCTCAAGTATGTCAGAGCAAGTTTCAAGTCCTTCTGATCAAGTCCCATTAAACATTCCAGTTAAGATGTCTCGTATGTGTGAATGCTGCATTAAGATGACACAGTATTTGAATGTTTTCCTTTAGAAACACGTTTTTAGTTACAGTTTTTAAGACCAACCCCCTTCAGAGTTTAGGCCCAGTGATTAAATATGCCAACTCTGTCTCCCATGCATTATTTATTTTTATTGACCTGAGATTTCACAGGATTAAATTTTGACATTTAAAAATGTTTGCTTCTTTAGGGAGTTGAGTTTTAAATTAGTCAAGTCTCAGAGCAGTCATGTACATGTTTAAAGTCTGACTTGAGTCCAAGTTGTAAGTCTCAGTCTACAGCTTTAATTTTTAATGCATATGGACATTCAGTCTTTGGTTTAGCTTTACTGTAGACACGCACAATGGGGGGGTAGTTTGGTCATTTAACAATTTTTACTCCAAGTAATAACTCCCTGCCAAGTGTCACATTTTAGTCGTAAATGAAACTATTTACTGTTTTCAGCAGTCAATTCTGATTTTAGCTCTCCTGATGATAGCACATTTACAGCTGCTGTCACTGCTGTCAACCCACTGAAGAATGGGAAACCAGCGTGTAACAGTGATGATAAAGAAAGACGTGTAAGATCATTATTTAGCTGTTGTTATCTGTCTAGACTTAACAGAGCATTAATCAATCAAAAGCAAGGAGATATGATATTTGGAACATTGTTATTAAGCCCAGCACAAGGCAGGATTCAGTTATCTTTCATTGTAACCATCAATTTAATTAAGTTATAAATAATTCAGTATATTCTTTTGGCAAGCAAGATGGCATGTGGGATGGTTTAGATTTTTCTTACTGTTTGTGGTCAAGTGTGTATGTTCAACAGGTGCTTTATGTTGCCTTTAGATGTGACTCAGCAGAGCAGAAATGGAGAGCAGAACAATTTATTTTATTAGAAAAGATTTAGACCAGAGTGCCAAGTGTTAGTCATACCACAATCTGGTTTCTTGCTCAGCCTTTTTAAGCCTCTAACTGTAAGTCTGACCACGTGGTAGATGTCCAGAGCCCGGCAACAGACCACAATGAAATGCTTCCCAGCTTACTTCTTCTTATGGCTCAGTCTATTTCCTATCAGGAGCTGCCTTCTTCTCGCTGTATGATTGAGTGGTCTGTCAAAGCTGTGTGTGCGTGCATGTGTTCACACAATCCTCCCCATTCATTCACAGGGCATTGATCTCACTTTGAGACATCTCCGCGTTATGATCAATATTATATTCATCCCCACTGATAGATTGCACTGTGGTGAATGGAGCAGCCATGATGGTGTGGCCAGTCAGGCAAGAAGAGTTTATGATCCCATGAGTTTTATTTGCGTTTAAAGATGTCTTGTTTTTATGTCTGTGTGATTAGCATTTACAGTAAGTGTTTAATTTACATTTTGTGTGTGTGTGTGTGTGTGTGTGTGTGTGTGTGTGTGTGTGTGTGTGTTTAACAATCCGCGGGGAGTGTCTCTGTGCCACCAGATACGGGACTCAGACCAACATGCTTTTGAGGCAGGGAGGACAAGCGTGAAATTAATTGTTCCACTTCATCTCCGGCCAGCGCTCTTCTTTTGAGGGAACAATTTGTCGGCTGGCATACAAGGGAGGGTATGAAAGGAGGAGGGCACAGCAACGATTTGGCGTTCCTGGGAGATCCTGTGATCCAGCAGTGATTTCCTGCTGTGGATTTGGGCTGGCGCTCCTGTCCCTGTGCTCAACTAACAGACTTGGAGTGTCTGGAGTGAATGCAACATCAGTCAAAGTGCAATTGTTTCAGACAGTCTCTCACCCCTGGCTCTCTGTTTTCTCCTCGTTTCTGCACACAGACGCACACTCAGACACACACACAGCAGTGGCCCAATGACACTGTGGCAGAAAGGCAACTTAAACTGCGTTTAAAGGTCCCTTTCACTCAAAAATGTCCTTTTCTTATGTTTATATCCTCTAAATGTCTGACCTTGACTATACTGACTTGTGTCTGGGCAAGATTTTTCACTAGAGAGGTTTTTACATTCCTCTACTGAAGGGGGCGATGTCTGTGCAGTCCCCGACAATCTGAGATTCAAATGACAAGCTAGATTAGATACGTTACACATTCAAAAGCCAATCGCTGTCTAATATGGGAAACACATATCAACAGGGAAACAGACTTTAAAAAAAAAACACTGTCAAAGAAACCTGAAACAGTACAGAGTGGACTTGTCAGTACAGAGAGCAGAATTTGCATTAGCATAGTGAAGTCCTGGTAGCAAACATGGTGAGTGTGCAGTTTTTGGACGTAAACAGGAACCTGGAGATTCCTTCCACTATCAACCAAAACCTCCCATTGTAGCAGATATTACTACTACTTACTGATATCACTAACACAGTGTCAGCCACTGCCAGTTAGCCTACAAGCTAACAAACAACATAAGCATCCTCTAATGTTAACGCTAGCCATCTTGATGCCCACTGCTCTTTCACCTGTCAACCTAGTGCTAGACTCACATAATCTGAGTTTTCTCCACACTTTATTCTAGCACTGTACCAGCGCTGCAGAGAGTGGAAAGCAAAAGTGACCTAGAGCAGGTAGTGGTGGTGGGCGAGTGGAGGCCAGATCCAGAATTTCTCAGGCCCTGTCTATACAGATCCAGATATCCACACGATCTCCATCCGCACGATTTCCATCCATCCATTTTTGTCACCGCTTATCCTCTTGAGGGTCGTGGGGGGGGCTGGAGCCTATCCCAGCTGACATTGGGCGAGAGGCAGGGTACCCTGGACAGCTCGCCAGACTATCGTAGCATTGACACATAGAGACAGGCAACCTTTCACACTCACATTCACACCTATGGCCAATTTAGAGTCACCGATTACCCTAACCTGCATTTCTTTGGACTGTGGGAGGAAGCCGGAGTACCCAGAGAAAACCCATGCTGACATGAACATGCAAACTCCGCACAGAAGGGCTCCCTCCTGGTTCCTGATTGAACCAGGAACCCTCTTACTGTGAGGCGATAGTGCTAACCACTATACCACCGTGAGTTAGAAATAAATATTTCTATTCATTTCATGTTTGTGATTGATATAATCATTAAGACTGTAGTGAAAGGTGATACAATATCAATATGATTATCAAAACACCGTATTCACTATCTATTTTCTGCTGGAAATGCACGTCTTGTGGAGGAAGCAGGCGAGCTGAGAGAGTCCTTTTTTCTAGTTGTTCTGCAACTGTGCAGCAGCCGAGCCATGCCTGAGCGGGGCTGTTCAGGTGGGCAGTGTGACCCGGAGCCAGGGGTTAGCTGTCCAGCTGTGAAGTGTACAGGATAGCGTTACCTTTTTCAAAACACCTAGAGATCTCATCACAGCTGATACCTGTTCAAAGTAAGGACAAAGAACCTCACTCAACCATACTAGTGATGCTCTAGACATGTGAATGTTTTCTTCCACTCCTCATCATCAATAATCTCTTTCCGGAAAGTGTCCTATCTGTTGGTTTGACCAGGTCTGATCCAAAACTGTTGGTTTACTGAGGTGAAGCAAAAACATTGGGTGCAGCAGATGTACAGTACAGATTACAGTAATATCTGGATATGTATAGACAGGGCCACAGTAAGGGAGAAAAGAGTGGATGCGCTTCCAGCCCCTTTTCAAAGTTTTCATTTTACTTTTTATGTGGAAAGCCATGTTAAACAAAATATTAATCATAGCAGAGTATTTTTACATACTTTCAAATGTATCTGGAGGGGGACTTTAAATTAACTTCAACCACGTGACGCCTTTGGGTCCTACCTCTTCTCTTTTTCTTTTCTTCTCCAGCCCCACTCCCCTCCTCCTCCTTGAGCCATGTTGCCTGTAATTACAAACATGGCTTTGGGGAGTCAGTGGCCCTTTATATGAAATGATGACACTGCAAGACGTTTGTTCTCCTGAACATGTTTTAGGAGAATAGGTGGTGTTGCACCGTAGGCACAAGATTGTAGCTTGCATTGAGGCATATAGAGGCACCTGAGAGCATGCACACACAGACAGTGCACCTTATTCAGAGGGAAATTATTCCCCAGTTGTCGACTTCTGTCCTAAATAATTTAGTAAGGTCTATGTCTGATATATTTAACACTTTCTATAACTTAGAATTAATATTGTATTTTCTAAATACATCAAAAACTGATATATTAATTAGGCTGTAAATGTGCCATCTGTTTTAAGTCAGACAGTTAAACTACTGTATCATAATTATTATTTACATTTCGTAATATTATGTTTCACTGACATCAGGGACTATTTTTGATGTGCTGCGGTAGTCAACATGTCCTCATACGACAGTTTGTATGATGTCTTACGAATTAGTGCCCCTAGCATTAGGTTAGGTTTCGAAAAAGTTGGGCATCCTCATGTTGCATACTTCACATAATGTAATGTTACGCACCTGCATAACTTCAAATAGTTCAACATTTACTTTTGGTTTCTCATGAGACATGAACAGCAGTCTCCTGAGTCAAAGTCTTATGTTTGTTTGACACAACCACCACCCTGACTGCCTCTGGATATGAAGACTTTGTCACTCTTTAGTGTCACCTGATTTCCTCCTTTGCTTTCATCACGAGGGAAGACAGCCTGCAGCGCATAGGTCATGATTTTATAGGTTAAATACAAATTTTAGTGCGTTACTTTTCGTAGATAACACACAAACAGTAAGCGATACCTGCAATTGCAGTACAACAATCCAGAAATACTCAAGCAGAATGGTGCCTCTCATTTACATGTTATTTTATATTATATTATTGGACTATTCATACTAATGCATTGATGTGTAAGCAGTATTACAATGTTTAAGTTGGTCTAGGTGGCTAATTTTACTACTTACATATCTTGTGTTTCGTATGTAGAATTATAATTTGCAAATTAAGTGCGGGTGTAACTATAGCTGATAAATGCAGTGGCGTAGAAAACAATATTTCCCTCTGAAATTTAGTGTTGTAAGCATGACATTGTAGTGTAAAAAAAGAAATTCTCTTTATCCTATGTGATATCATTGGTAAAGTAAAGTTACTGAGGGCAAATACTGGTTTGCAGCATTGTTTTACATTTAATTTAATATTGTAAATATGATTTGCAGCTACACCATACCTTACAAAATTTCAGTCAGTTACACGTGAATTTCAGATGCTTGATATTTATATTTATCTACTGATACTGAATTGAGTATCCAGACACTGAGCAACTTTCAATAAAAAGTTTTTTATGCCCACTAGACACTTTCTTATGTGTACCACGTTTACTCACTTCAGGGGTCTCACTACATCAGAGAGTCTGTTAAGTGGACTTATTGGTCTCTGTGTCCCTGTGTAGACTCTCCTCGTCTCCTCCAACACACACGCACACATTCAGAGGCTTTTTTGAGCCGTGTCTCTTTTGTTCATCAAACCAGACTCATGCACTTGTAGTCAGACAAGCAGGCGGAAGCAGACAAAACAGACGGGGCTGCTTTTTGTGAATGAAAAACCCAAAAACACAGCTTGAATGAGACATGATACTATAGCACGCAGACTTGTAATTCAGGGTTGCATGCTCGACATCTTGGCACATGTTTCTCCCTCTCCTTTCTGGCTGTGGATGTTCGGCGTCGTTTAGTGAGCCAGAGAGAGACAGGAAACATCTGAGCAACAACAAAATCAATCGCTTTGTTTTGGCTTTTTTATTTATATCAAGGTGCAAATTTTGTTTCTCAATTCAATAATTCAGAAGTAAAAAATCTGAAGAGTTCATATGTCTGTTAATGTGTGTGTGTGTGCATGCATATGTGTGAGGGAAAGAGAGAGACAGAGAGGGGGAACGACTCAAAGAGCAGTGAGATTGTGGGCCAAGCTAAAGTGGGCTCTGGTGACGCGTAAAATGAGCTGGGATTTGGGGGATTGGGGTTCAGTCTTGGTGTGAAATGAAGTTTTTCCCCTTCATTAATCACTTTATTATCAAACCCCAAGGAAATGACATACATAGATACAAACACGTGCAGTATTATGTCATTCTAACACTTCATTATGATAAATGACCAGCAGATAGACACACAAAAAACAGTGCTTGTACGTATACACATATCCTGTCATCTAATTCTACATAATCTGTTGGATCTATTGGGTGATTATTAAGGTATTTATAGAGTTTTTCAATGCAGGCTTGCACATTGTCTCTGTTTCTCTGTGCTGAAGAGCAGCCTGGATCTAGGGATTCTGGCCTCTGATTGTTGTCCCATAGTCAGAGCACACTGTGTAGGAGAGAGATTAGCAACATCAGCTCATTCATGTGATGCAGCACAGCAGAGGGGCGAGGGAGGAGATAAAGAGGGGGATTGACTTAACACAGACGATACGTGTCACCGCTGTGTGTCTGTCTTCAACACAGTTCAAACTACTTTTTGTAATGGACACATGAGGTAGCCTTAGCAGCTTGATATATATCTTGCCAGGGGAGAAGTAATTTGTGACTGAGTTGTAGTTCATGGGCAGACACAGTTATTTTGGCTTAGAGAAGCGCTGTTTGGTACTCATCCTCGGGCTGCTCCATTGGAGCTGCTCTGCGATGAAGAGACCAAGACTGGCTACACGGGGCAGCTTCAAGATTTCACTGTATACTGTATACAACACTGATCCCCACCCTCTTAAGCTGCTGTCAGTCACCCAGTGTGGCTAATGACATTACTGTTTGCTAACAGAAAGAGATTAGATAGTCATCCATCTGACAAAGGTGAATGTTAAATTTTGGACTGAAGCCTGTTTGTGAGCAGTTTTTCGAATGTGCCTGATCACACATATTCGAGTGTGACATGGACTAATTATACAATGGACGTGAATGGAATTTCTTTTGTGATGCTCACAGCTCAAGATTTTTAAATGTAGTCTTTCAGTGCTGTGCGCATCGCAAATTAAAGTCCATTCCCCTCTATTGTAGTGGTGGCAGCAGAAATTTCAGTGGTTGGTGATATCTGAAAGGTCGTCAAATACCAATGCTGTGTCAGGCCCCATGCTGTGGGATACCAACTCTCAGAACAATTTATGTAGTATAAAGAATGAGAATGTCCACTTAGGGTGGGCGGGAGGGGTGGTGGATTGGTCAAACAAAAACAGACTTTAACAGACCTAAACCTAACAGTGAACATAGCTCTGCCCATGAGTTAGAGTGTGTTTCATCCAGGATACAACTGTAGCTCACATACAGACGTTAAGGGTGCGTCACACGAGCATTTGTAATTTATGACCTGGGAGTGTTTGTATTTGACGACCCAGGATGAGAAACTGGTGAAAAAATGGAACTGCTTGTTTGTTAGCTGTGAAAAGTTTGAGCTGAAGCCCGCTGATATTTTAGGTCAGCAGAAATCTCCCTGGTGAAATGAGTATGTGTGCGACTGGCAAATCAGGCCAGTATCCAGGTGCACAACCCAGCAAACACAACAGCCCTTGGGGGAAAGGGGAAAGGGGAGCATTATTTTGTGCTCAACAGCATGTAAAGGCCAATACACACAGTGCTTGTGATACTGTGTCACTGCTCAGCAGCAAGACTAGTGGACACGAACGGGTGCTCCAGCCTAGCATTACATCCTAATACAAGCCACCACATCCAAAGCAAATATCCCCAGGACTTGTGAGGTACCTCTCAGGTGGCAAAGACCATTTGTTTCATGAGCAAAATCTTGAAATTGTACCAACTCAATTACATGAAGCAACTCAATAGTAACAGGTTTATTGTATTAGAGTAATATTTGACCTAATGTTGCCAGTGAAGCCTGTTACGCTTTCCTGTCCTCTCTCCTGGGAAATGGTGGTTCTGAATGTATGTCAATTGGCTTTCCTGTGATGTTGATGTGATGTGAAGAGGATAGCTTCAGGCTAATTAAGCCTGGTCTGCTCTGGTAAGCCTGACTGAACATAGCGCTGCAGACAGCCTGTGGTCAGCTGCACCCTCTTAGCCGCTCACTGACCACACGAACATGATCGCAAACACATAAACACTTCGGCTCAGGCTCTGGGCGCTCAGTGCTTTCCTTATGCCTTGGTGAAGTGTTTAATATTTGTCAGTTCTGGGCCAGTTTCATGGACAAGGATTTAGTGGAGCTGTAGACAAAAATATACTGATTTCAATAGAAAAGACTTAGGAACTATCTTTAGAGAGAATTCTTAGCTATGACTGCGTCCGTGAAGTCAGCCCATTCATTTTTATAATTAGCAAAGGAAGTGGGTGCAGAGAAGAAGAGGGATGAAAGAAGAAGGGAGATACACCAACTAGAGAGAAGAAGAAGCTCTAGGGAGTTAGTAAAGGAAGAAAGGACAAAGAGAAAATTGGTAAAGAAACCAGTCAAGCCAGTTCAGTTTTGAGCCGCCACTGACCTGTCAGCTTTAACAGCCCACCACCACCAGCCAGGAACCGGGATTGGCTTTAAACCTGGATTTTCTGTTCCTCTGACACACTGCAGTTGTCAGTCAGCCAGTGGGATTATCGCTCTGATTTTCATACGGTTACGGTCGCTGTGATTTGGCTTCTGAGTCATCAGCCAGTCACTTTGATTGGCCACAGAAGATGTTATTTGAGGCTGCAATTAATTAGCAGTGCTGCAGGGTGAGGGACAAAGGTTGGTTTAGAAAATGTAAAAGTTGTGGTAGTTGGTAGGCAGAGCAGTCCTGAGGAAAAATGCTCTATTTAGAAGGGCATTAAAGTAACCTGTACTCAGGTGTGCCCCCCCCTTGTCTGTCTTTCTTTCCATCTGTCTTTCTTTCTTTCCTACTATCCATCTTTCTTTCCTTCCCTCTTTGTGTCTGATCCAATCTTTACCATATGCGAAACAGAAGCGTTTTTGGATGGCTGCACCGGGGCTTTTGAAGACAATTTTGATACTCCAAACTGTGACATGCAAATGAAATTGGCAGTGAAGGCACCACTTCGGCAGCGTTTCAAAGGCACACAGACTGTTCAGTGTTATGGTTGTGAACAGAGTGTTGATGCTATGATATGGAGATAAAGATGAAACATTGAGTGTTTCCCCCCAATGAACCTGGTTTTATTCAACCATTCCCTGGCTTTTTACCATTAGTAGCTCGTCACTGTTGCTGCGGCTCATTGCTCCACCTGTCTGACATGATTCTATTATATTATAAGTTGGACACACATCTCTTTGAAAAGTATTTAATCAGACCCTCTTTTCTCTAATCACTATAATTGCTATAAAAATCCCTTCCACCTTATCTCTTCTTTTAATGCTATATTAAACCAAATGTAAATTTAGCGATTTTACCCTCATTCCCTCTACTTGTGCCCACCTGCAGCTCTTCAAATACAGATAGCATTTACTTCACAACGCCCTCTGACCTCCTACTTCAATATTATCTTTCCGTGCTCTCTCTGTTCATCCATCACCCTTAACATCCCTCCGCCTTCCCTCTCTTCCTCATCCTACCCGTCTTTGCATCTCTTGAATCTCTTTGCACCCACACAGTGTTTGCTCTCCCTATCTTTTCTTTCCTCAATCTCTCTCCTGTCTCTCCCCCCCCCCCCCTTTATCAGTCTTTTCTCTTTCTCATGTGTTTGTCTGTCTGACTGTGTCTTTCCGTTGTGATGGAAGCAATCAAGCAATGTACCCATAATTCTCACAAGATAATAATCGATGATCAAATTCAGTGTCCCCTCTCAGTGTCCCTTTTTGTGCTTGATTGTTTTCACTAAGGGCTTTTTTTCCTCCAGTGGCATTGCACAATACACTGACTTGTCTCAGGCATCTTTCACTCAAGTGAATGAACATTTTGCTCAGCCTCTATGCTTTCACTTATCACCTTCAGCAACAACTAAAGAATTCACCCTTATCAAAAGTTTTGGTATGAGGCAGAAAAAAATATTCCTCTCTGTTTGGCGATGTCCTGCAGTTTTTCAGATGATTGCCTAAATCCAAAACTGCTGCCTGAGTGTCTGATGCTGTCCCCATTCCTCTTCCTACCGTGATCCCTCTCCCCTCTCCCTGCGCCTCGTGTGTTGCTGTACAGGAGCAGCTAAGAGCATGCGTCTAAGCAGGTTGGCATAACATTAGAGGGGGCATGCTATTTGATATGGCGGTAATCTCCTGTTAAATCCCCAAAGAGTGAAACACAGCCGCCTGCAGCTTTGCAGAGATTTAAAAAAAATATTTTCCTTCGATTCTTCTTTCTCTTTTTTCTCCACAAGTATACCTCCTCACTTAGATCAGCTCTGCATATATATGTGTGTGTGTGGCATGTATGGGTGTGGAATTAGCAAGACTTAATGTCACTGTCCCTGGTTAAAGCGCTGGTTAAGCCGGGCACCCTAATATTGGTTTATAGCAGAATAATGTGATTTAGTGTAGGGCAGATACTGAGGGCAGCAGCGTGTCATCAGTCCTTAATGTGTGGTTGGTAAAACTTGAAGGTGGCTGATAATTCTCTTGGCTGAGCTGATTTGTTTCGTTTATATGTAGATTAGTTTGGAGAAGCAGCTCTTTCTAAGTTATATTCCTCTCTTGAACCACTGATAATGCATTCTTAGTTCTTTGTGGCATGCTACTGGTCCTTGGTTGTATATTGTAACTTTACCACTGCTATTTCTGGCTGCTCTGCACACACAACACCCATTGTGTGTCTGTTCATCCTGGAACAGGAATCCCTTCTATGTAGTTGAAACAGGGTGCTAAATCAGGTGCCCTTCTACACAGTGTTCCCTACTTTCTCCCTGTGAAACTGTTTTTGTGACATTTTTCCTATCCAAGATCCACTGTATATCTTAGATTGTGTCAAACTGCAAAGAGCCTTCTGAGGCCAACTTGTGATTTTGGTTTCTATAAACAACTTTTTATAGTTTACTTACCACATCAGAATGCCTACAAAATATTAATGCTTTCACGACTGACAATAATGTATGTTTTGATTACTTTATAGAAGCTGTCAACATTCAGAGTATATCTGTGATTACGACTCTGTGCTGGGATAGTCTGCACATGGCCCTCAACATTGAGGCAGCAATCAGTGCTAACAGGACAAACAGTGCAAACAACAGCAACAGTGCTGACAGAGTTGAAAGTGTTAGGGTGAGCATTATGCTTCTGCACGAAATTGCTCAACCACTGGGGGTCAGGATGCCGTTATCAGCGGTAACCATCGTGTTAGCATAGTGCAGAGTGGCGGCGATTAGCAGGCCAGAGGAATACACAACAATAACTCACATGCACTAAAGCCTCATTTTCACCAGACCCTTTCGGTATGGTACCTTTGGAACCAAAAGTAACCCTTCAGACATGGTACCCAGACCCTAGTGTTTCCACTGCAAACAGTACTCTGAAATGTGGGCGGGGTTCTATTGTCACTCACTGCTCCGTCCAGCACTCACTGTATTTCCTCATTATCGGTGACACAGATGGAAGTCTGGACTTTGTTTATTGTCCACAGAACAAAGGTGCACACTGACTTTTTCAGAGCAAAATAAAACAGGCTGCAGTGAGAGTCTCTCTCCATGGGATATTTAGAAATAGCGCGTTTGTGCATTTAGTCCTCTTCAGGCAAGCTC
This sequence comes from Cephalopholis sonnerati, assembly GCA_019142605.1. Taxonomy (NCBI): domain Eukaryota; kingdom Metazoa; phylum Chordata; class Actinopteri; order Perciformes; family Serranidae; genus Cephalopholis; species Cephalopholis sonnerati. The sequence continues at coordinate 18,824,133 of JAGQAX010000011.1, read as the reverse complement.
AGGAACTTAGAGTTGCCCATAGAAACGGCGCTCTGCAACGCTGTTTTTTTTCTCTGAGTGGGGATTAAAATATATGCCATTCACATAACCCGGTCAAAATTAATATATATAAATGCTTGAAGATCCCCTCATTACTAAAAGTGTATGTCATATAAAAACTAAAATGGTCAAAGTTGTCACGGTGTGTTGATGGATTCACGCAGTCAGCTCATGTATTGAGTAACATAACAAGTAAACATTCCACCTTAAAAGTCGCCAGCAGTCGGCCCAGTGAATTTTTTACTCCGAATACAGCTGCTGCAACAGGCATTTTATAGATATATGTATGTAAACTCTCCACAGTATGAACAGTGGTTACATGAGCCTCAAAACCAGCCACAACTCAGCCCTGAGCAGAGTGGCCGTCTGCTACTGACCAATCAATGGACTGCAGTGTTCACACCTCCACCTTTTAGTACCAGATCTGTGTGCTAGGTACCCTAATAGAAAGGGTACCAAAAATGGGGACGTTATGGAACGGTTTCATTGGTACCATCCACAACTTTTCACAGTGGAAAAAATCCTGTGAAAAAAAACGTACCGTGCCATACTACTTGGCGGAAGTAGGGCTGAACATACTCGAGGCTGTATTCCTCCACCACAACAAAGACCAGAGGAGCTTGCATTGCAGCACACAGAGAGGGAGTGTGACTTCATTCTCTGCTTTGGTCACCACTGGTCCACTATATCTTAACAAAGCAAATAGTTGTTTGCTGTTATAGTTATGTTGTAAATTTCGCATATAGCACCTTTAAACTCATGACTCATGCAAGCAGATCAAATGTGGGATTTTCATATTTTTTTTCATTACTTTGTCTGAGAAATATGGTTATTTATCAGATGTGAGCAAAACAGTATGTAGTAACATTACAGTAGTTAGGACACTGATCATAGTCAAGTAAAACATGCCTTTTTGGAGTTTATTGCAATGAAAACATGTTGTTTAGGGATGAAACTGTTGCAGTAATTGTAACCTGTTATCATCGAATGTGTGATTTTCTTTCAGAAATACAAGGAGTTTGAGCGGGCAGTGCGGGTGGAGGAGATTGATGGGCTGCGGCTGGTGAAGAGGCTGGCAGAGGACATGGAGGAGATGTTTCACAAGAAAGCCCAGGCAATGAAGGTACATGTTTATACCAAAATTGTAATCCATCACACTAACCCTTCCTCATAATGTTCTCTTTAGTTATATTTATAACCATCTGCACTTTACATGTACTGTATAACACACAACAATGACTGATTACAAAATAGAAGAAAAATAGAAATGAGGTTTCAGTTGTAGTGGTGCATTTATTCCCAGAGAGGCTGGGAATGAAAAAGCAAAGGTACTCGACTGAGCTCAGTGAAACCACTTGGTACAGTATTTATTTCACTCTGCTGACCCGATGGGATGTCTGAAGAAGTCCTGTAGTGTCACATTGCCACAGTGAAACCAGACACATCTTGCGTTTGCTGTGTGTATGTGTGAGAGAGATATGTGAAAGAGCGGGTGCTGTGGGTGAGGTGACAGACAGAGAGGGGCTGTGAGTCACCCATCAGTGTCTGTGTCACTTTATTGATCCGCTCAGACCAAACATTAGTATCTAAGAGGCCACTTTAAGACAAGGCTGGAACTAAAGTCATATGATTTGATTTTTGAATGTGTTTATCCCTTGTTTTGTCCAATTCTGTGTGTATGTGGACTGGATAGTATGCAGCGTTCATATCCTGGGGTGTACAAGTGCTGTGATTCAAGTACAATTTTTAGGTTCTTAATGCTTTTACTTTTTAAAATAGATTTCAGATTGGAATATTGTACTTTTTACTCTACCATATTTATTCTGAGTCACAATGCAGATTAGGGCTGTAGCTGACTCAGAATCAGTCGAATCAGATTTGGCTGTTGTATACAAATATTCATCTATGAGTTACCCTTTTTTTCATAGAGGTTGAGAGTTTGAACGAGGTCTAGCGAAACATTCAAGGTGGCAGCGAATGTTTGCGCAATATAGTAAACAAGCCAAGTTAGCCCTCCTAGCTAAAGTGTGCTAACTACTAGGGTTGTAAATCACCAGTTTGATCATGAAACAATACTGCATTGATTATTTGGACAAAGATACATTTGCCGATATCGTAAAGTCTGCCACGATATGATATCAGTTTGATTCGTCTTGGGGGACTGTGATTGATATGAGATGATATCATCTGCCTGATTTAATACAGTCAGTTACAGAAGAAGCTGCCACTCCCTTTCTTTTTTGCTTTTGCCCATAAAAGATAAAAACAACACATAAATAACTGTAAATAATTGTAACTGGTAAAGTGCAGTAAACTTTAACCTGACTCCACTAACACACAAAAACAGGACATGGGATAAATTGACCTTTAGGGCTTTCTGCCAGAGAGCCCTGTCTGGAAGATAACTTTTTATTTCAACTCAAACCATGATCTTTAATCCTCAAACATCAGGGCTTTCTGCCCTAAAGGCTAACTTCTCGCTACATCCATAAAACATGGATTAATAATAAGATTAATGACAAGATCGTTTAACAAAATTACATATTTTGGCTCAATAATAACTGTCGAGGTTCAGACAAGAAACAAGTGTTTTTAGTCATCATCATTAGCTTAAGCACTTTGACATTGCATAAATTAGCCTAGCAGCAAGCGGACTTTCTCTATTCATAGCTCAACAGATTACATGTATTATTTATACTTTGTCTTACTCACCATTGGTTGAGATCACTGCGTCTTCTGACAGAGCAGCATGGCTGAATCTCAGTCTGCATGCATGTTTTTCAGCCGAACATTGTTGAAACAGAGCAGCTAATGTCGCTGCAAGAAGTGGAGTGAGACGCTTGTCCAGGCGGTGCAGGGACACTGAGCATTATAGTTACAAAATTGTTTACATACAGCATGTATTTTCTCCAAAATCAAATCAAATCTCCAAACCAAATCAATCATTGATCACTGAATCCAAACATCGATCAGATCGATGGATTGTTGCACCCCTACTAACTACGCAACGACAGAAATGCGTAATAGATAGATAGATAGATAGATAGATAGATAGAACTTTATCCATCCCCGAAGGGAAATTCAACAAGTTGTTATGAGCTGTAAATTTACCAACACAAGCAGAAAAGAGAGGATGATGTTATCTCGGACCCTGACCAGGCAAAGCCTCTCATCCTCAAGGCAGCTGCCTTGTGCTCACTCAGACTCAGCCTGGTGCTGCATTCACATGCTACTCAAATGGTCCCATATCCTGACCTGGGAAGTCGTCCTCTGCCAAGGCCAATTGCCCGATCGTGCAATGTTAACAATAGTAAAACATAATTTGTGTATCCACCGCGGGATTCGGATCCACTTCAAAATTTAATGGGTTCTTCCTTGGCCCATGCTACACCCGTCCAACAAGATTCATTAAAGTTGGGCCAGAAGTTTTTTATTATCTTGCTGACAAACAAACAAACAAGCCAACCAACCAACTAACAAGCAAACCAAACCATAAACACAACCTCCTTGGCGGGAGGCAGTAAACCCTGAAAGAAATCATTCCATATAATGAGTCCTTTTCTTTTGATATGAAATGTTGGGTTATGTTTGTGTACTTTTACGTAAGATTGAATGCAGGACTGTCACTTGTTTTAGTGTATTTGTTTACTGTGGTATTTCTGTTTTTCTTAGATTAAAGATTTATAAGCATCATTCACTATAGTTAGTACATGTGTGCATGAATAGTATGAACACACTTATCCACATCTGTGTGTGAGCATCTCTGCATGTGTGTGTGTGTGTGTGTGTGTGTGTGTGTTTGTCAGCGTAGTAACAGGTGCAGTTCAGGATGTGTCCACGGTGCACTGCCTCTCTGGCTGCAGCTCTAGCTCCAGGTGATAGATCCTATCAGGACAACATGGTGCTGTTAACAGAAATTGGATTTCTCTCAGAGAGTCTGGTCCAAGAATACAAGCAGAAAGGAAAGCGAGGGGGACGAGAGAGAGGGGCACAGATAGTGACAAACCATTTCCCTTGCTTTAGCTGTGCTTGTGCCTGTGCTATTATTCTTATGCATGGTACCTTTGCCCGCTTGTATTGCATGACCATGCCCGTTGTACTGTGTTACATTCCTTTTGAAAGCATTCACATTTCCACCCGTCTACATGCACAACAGTCGTCACTGAGCACACAGAGACGCTGAAGTATTTCATGCTAATATGAGTCATCTGGCATTTCAAAAATATGACTCCTACTCTTATACAATGATCGCTGGCATGAAAGCAAGGTTCTAATTGAATATTGTTACTGGTTATGTATTAAGTCCTATAATAGAAAATGGAGGACTCAATCAGTTTTCTAATAATAACGAACATTGTTTTGGAATTAAACCACTGCTATATGCTTTTCAAACCAGTAATAACAGTTTTAAAGTTACGTAACTCATGTTACATTACAGAGAGACATGCCGTGTCAACTTGTTGCAACTGTCTGATGAACTTATTTAAGTCTGTGCTGTGAGATTAGATGTATTGAATCTGGTAACAGTTTTCTGTTGGTGCCATCTTCTTGAGAGTGTGTTAAACCCCCGGAGATATGAGGACTCGGTTGGCTAATGGCTTCTCTAAAGCCGCCTGCCCTAGTGCTGGATGCCTCATAATTGTACATCTCTGTAGGATTGAGTGTGCCAGTGTGTGTTCATATGTGTGTGGAGGAAAAGTTATGGGGGTTGATGAGAAGATGAGACAGAATACTGGTCACAGGGGTGATGGAATTGCGCTTTAGCAAAGACAGATGAAAGCTGGGAGGAACAGGAAGAATAAATGTTATCGGGGAGAAAATTGGAAGAACGTGGAGAAGTGGAAAGAAAAACATACATCAGTGGAGAATTTAACCCTTGTCTGCTGCTGTCATGATTCCACTTCACCTCCACCTTTGTCATTTTTAACGCTGACAGTTAGCTTTTTGACGGATTGTTAGTCGCAAACACACAATAGACGCGTCCGTGAGACCCTTTCCCTCTTTTCCTCCATCTTTCTCCAATTTCTCTCTGCTTTTATTACCCAAACTCTCATCTGTCTGGCCTAGTGTGCAGTCTCGATGCTGTCCTTAAGCATCCCTCGCTCCTTTGTCTGTCGCTCCCCTCTCTACTCCGCCTCTTCCCATCTCTCTGCTTTTTGCTAAAGTATATGTGGCGCTTCAGCGATTCAATTTCCGTGCAGGCGCTCTCCCCTGTCCGTCAACGTGGTTTTATCTCCCCGTCTCCACGTCGATTCCCCCTTTTTATCGCGCGCCACCACCTGCTGAGAGACAGCAGCCTCTGCTGCTGTAAAAGGGTTCACCTGTATATATGTGTGCATGCTAGTTGATGTCATTCTTTTTAGGTGTGTTTAGGTGAGAGAAGGTTTGTGCTTTCATTCTTGTGTGTTGAGATAATGGTTTTGATTTGGAGTGAGCGAGATGATATGGTAGAGAAACATGCTTATCAGCTTCATTCATAGTATTTAAGCTTCCTGCAGGTTTTGTGTGTGTGTGTGTGTGTGTGTGTGTGTCTGTGTGTGTGTAAGTGAGGGTGACAGAGTTTATATATGTGTGCATAATTGCATTTAGAATTGGTGTTTGATTGTGTTCATGTCTCTATCCTCTCTCCCTTATCATTCCCACATTATTGTGGCAAGCACAGCCTGCTCTGTCTGACGGAAAATGAAACTTTGGGCAAGAGCAGTTGTGTCTTTAGTTGCTTCAGCCAATTTAATTGCAACTCTACTATAATAGATAAGATAAAATGGCCAATGAAACAATGTTTCAAAGTAAACATGTGCTTATAAGGGGTATTGCGTGTCCTTGTTTGTAGCTTTCACCGGCATATACAATATGTGTTTATTCTTGGGCTCAGCAAGCATCTTAGCTCGCCATTGTTACTTTTTAATTACTATTACCTTAATCAGTTCCTGAGTTGGTGGGATATTATCGTGGTCTAGCAGACAGCAGCTCTTCTCTCCTCTTTCTATCTCTTCTGTAAAAAGCTTGTCTGCTGCCTGGAAATGGTGGCAACAGTAGACGTTTAAAGAAACAGTGAACATGTTGTTATCAAAGTTGAAAGGCGTGGAGCTATTGTAATGCCCTCTTTGAAGTCAAGCACGGCTGTGTTTCATGTGACAAATGCACTTCAAAGCAGAGTGGATGCCTTGCTGCTAGGGCTGTTTCTCCTGTAATGGCATTCGGTCTCTGCACGCTCTGTACCTGCTGATATCATTTACCTGTGGCAGCTACGCCTCTGTAGTCCTCAACATGATTACCAATGTAGTGCAGGGGAAGTCTGCATGGGTGTATGTTAAAAATAAAAGGCGCACACAGGACTTTGAATGAAATCTCTCTGCCAGCAAAACCTGCTATGAAATTTAATTTTCATTTGCTGACATGTACGGGTAATTTCAAACACAAATTCAGCATTTCTACAGTGTGGCACAAGTCGTCCTCTGCAGGAGATGATTTGAATTAAGATGTGTTTCCTCTTATTAGAAGACAAGCGTCAACGTCAAAAGAGAAATTCTGGTTTGTTACAACTTGGGTCTTATTTTAGTATTTTTTTCTGTCATTTCTGCACGATGATAACATTGCAATTTAATTGCTCAGCACGTAGCAACATTGCTAAAAAGAAGTCATAGTAAGAAACATCAGTCATCTAACAATCACACCTCAAGGTTTGTCGAAGTTATTTGGAAGAGAAAACAAAGATGAATGGTCAAACCCAAACTGTTTTACAAAAAACATCCAGAGTTTGTGTGATATACTGGCATCTAGTGGTGAGGTTGTAAAATGCAGCCAACTGAAACTTCTCCCGTGTGCCAAGTGTGTAGGAGAACTATGGTGGCCAATACAAAAATGCAGTGGTCCTATCTACAGCCAGTGTTTGGTTTGTCTATTCAGGGCTACTGAAGAAACAACAGGGTGAACTCCAGGGAAGAGAACTCGCTCGGTATTTAGATACAAGCAGGTCGTTCTAAGGTAATGAAAACACGAAGATTCTTATTTTTAGGTGATTATACCCAGCTAGTACTGGATGTCGTTATACATTAATATTTGGTTAAATTTAGGTTGTGACATTGGTTGACCAAAATTCAATGTCAGGACAACATCTAATGCTGACGTCAATTTGACGTACGATACTGATAAACAGATGACTTTGATATTTTGTTGGTTTTAAGTTGTGTTGTTCAGAAACCAAAATCCAGTGCCTTCCAAACATCTCATACCAACGTCGTCTTGACGCAGAATAACAACATTTAGTCGTAAGGTATGTAACAAAACCCAACATCTGCAAAACATCATAATGTCAACATCCACACTACGTAAAATTCTAGCACTGTTAGACATTTAAAATATCGCCAACATGGTTTTCATCACAACCAAATTTAATGACTTCTTGACATAAAGAGTCCAACGTCTTTTTGACGTCTTATTAACATCCAGTGTCAGCTGGGTACACTAATGAATACACACTGGACCTTTAAAGGCTATCAACCAATGTCAAATCTGGCCTACAGTACTTGCCATACTTTACAATGAGGGATTATTATGGAAATGTTGGTTGCACTCACATTTGTATTCACCTCCAAAAAAGTCACACAATAGCTAAGTTCACATTTGAATGTAGGGTAGGTTTTAACCAAATTGCCAGAAAATCTGCAATAGAAAACAAGTGTAATGAGTTGAGGTCATTGAAAGAGATCTAGTTGCATTGTGCAGAAAAATTTTATAGAAATATATTTATGTTTGTTTCATGTAGTAATTTTAGGGATATTACCATTTGTCATTGGTCCACACTGGTCTGATATTTTTGTCTCAGTGGACGGTTTAGTCTCATGTTTCATTCCCATCATGATTTATTCCTTGTGTTTTTTCCATTGCACTTTGTTGTATTTCTTTTTTAGCATTACACATACTTTATCACCTCAGCCTAAAAAATGTTGATACCTCATTGCAGACACGTCTGACACCTAGACTAGCTTATCCAGGAATGTTCCATGTTTATTGATGTATAGTTCTGATAGGGATTATAATGGCGTGGTCCAGCCCTGCAGTCTTGTCCTGCCCTTTCCCTCTGTCTGCCCTCCTCCCTGACATACCACACTGCCATGCTGAGCTGACAGCACTGCTCCCCTCATTTCCCTAATTTCATTAGCTGTCCTCAGTCTCAGATCATTGCCACGTCTGTGTCAGTGTGTGTGTGTGTGTGTGTGTCTGTCTCTGTGCGAGTGTCTGTTAAGAGTGATGGCTACTAATGACAAGTCAGAGCCAGCCAGTAGATGTCAGGACAGCGACAGTCTCCTCCTTCTCCTTCTCTTTGGTTGTTTCCTGTCACCAAGAAGTCACAGTGAGGGAGATGGAAATGTTGTCTTGAGTGATGAAATGGTAAAGAAAAGAGATAAGCCAAAAGTTCAGTCCAGGCATGAAATGAAAGTAAAGAAAGTAAGAGGGAAGAGTAGAAAGGAGACAGAGGAGGAGGGGATGGCAGGGCTGGTTTAAGCACTTCATATTCCCTTTCAGTCAGCAGAACTGCTGAGAACTTGTCAAGTATTGATTATTGGGACTTAATGTTTCAAAGCACACCTCCCTCCCTCTGTCGTTCCCTTTGTATCTGTCTCTCCACCATGCTCTGTCTACTTGGCTTGCGCCCAATCTAAATGTGCAAAACAGAGGAAGCAAAGTGTCACAGAGCACTTTTCCATTTTGTTGATGCTGCAACTCTTCCCCGGCTGGTTTGACAATATTAATTGCTGTCCCCAGTGCTATTGATGGGCTGACCTGAGCCAATCCCGCTCAGCCAAGCTCAGACCTCAACGGATCAGGCCTCTGGCAGAACCAAAACCCACAGGACATGCCCTGATCCAGTAGGCCAAGGCTTAGTTAGCATTTCCCTTACAAGCACAGAACAATACATCTGGCCAAGCAGACACATGCCAAATTATTAATATATGCATTAACTTAGCACATATTTACACAATATGGCAGACATCAAAGTCTCAAAGCTACTATCTACACATGCAGACAGAGCTGATAAATGTCACTGATCTGGATCAATTTAGGCTGCTGTTGTTATGTTGTGTGTTTAACAGTGACTCTGCTGCTCTTAGGGCAAAATGTTCAGTTGCTCTCAACAAAATATAACTCCAAAATATGATTATACAGAAAAGGAAGAAGTTAAGTTTGAATAAAAAGTACAAATGCATGCTGAGCCAACAGCACAGAGCACCTCTGGGAATGTTTTTTTATGTGAGTCTATTTAGAACTGGAGTTGACTGTGGTCTTGTTCTCAGCTACCTCGGAGGAACATTCAGATTCAGGCCACTGCCCTCCCTTCCTCTTGGCGGAGGGAATGTGCCGAGGCAAGGCTTAATGTACTGCTTAAAAAAAGTGCAAGACTTCCGCTACCAGTCAATAATGTATGTGACCCCCCGCCCACCCCTCCTCTGCCTCTCTGACGGCGGTTGTTAGCATAGCTCAGCTGTGTATGACAGCTTTCGCTAACTTTCACGGCTTTAGTGTTGCATTCATAATGGATAGGCATTTGTTAAGGTCAGTGGCTTCAGCCGTCAGGAAACCACACAGCAAGTACAGCACGAGAACAATAAGCCAATCAAGTTGACAGCTAAATGAGGGGGATCGTTTATGAACTTTTGAAAGTGTAAACAAGCTGAATCTTTTGTCAGGAAAATCATAATCACAGGATGTCAGATAATGAAAGGGGGTAGATGAGTCCAAATGTCAGAGAAATGGACTGGGCGGGTGGAAGGGGGCGGGATGAAAAATTATGAAATAGGAACGGAAATAGTGTTTAATCGAGGGGGAAAACATCACGTCAACTTACACTAGGGAACTGGTAGAACATTAGGAAAGTCCCTGGGTCTTAACCTGTCAGAGCCAAACATGATACCGTCTTAACAGGGACCCAAATCTGATCCAAATACACATTTTTATCATGGCATATTAGGCTGAGAGGATTTTTAAAGTGTAAAGCAATACATGCAGATATCTTGTCATTGCTCATCTTGATGCTAATTTGTTCTTTATAGGCATCATTTTCTGTGTTAACATGCATCACCTCAGACAATGTGACAGCTCTGTTCAGTTTTCAGGCAACAGTGGCCCAAATCTAATTCTTATTTATTTAATTATTTATTTGCAGATCTGTCTTTTTCATTACATGGAATCTGATCTTTTTGATTCTGATTTGGGCTACTCTCACATGTGATCTCAAATCAGATTCAGGTCTGTTTTTTGCAGTCAACAGTCATATAGGGATCTTTATGCAACTTTTATGTCACTCACCTGAACTGGAGTTTTATGGAGAGGTGACAGATGTAGATAGAAGTAACCCTTGACATCCTGAAGTTTTGAATTAAATCTGTTTCAGTAAAGTGATTCAAGTCACCATCCGTACAGTCCTGACATTGCCTACATCTCCTTACACACCACCATCAGAGGTAGCAGCCATTATTCCACAAAAAGCGATAACTGAGAATTTGTCTCTCTTCCTCCTCATCCTCGTCCTCGTTATCATCTGCTCACAAATTCACTGATTTCCACTTCCAACTTGAAAATGAACAGATGTGTAAACAACTAGTTTTATCACAATACGATATTATATTTATTCTTTGGACAATGATGCGATATTTGCTGATATCAAAAAATCTGCCACAATACGATTCAAATTCGTTTCAATTCAGGGGCCTGCAATCGATATGAGACGATATCATACATCCATTAAACACATCGGTTACAGAAAATGCCGCCCCCCTCCCCTTTCTTTTTTCTTTTGGCCATAAAAGTAAAAAAACAACACATAAATAATAGTATATAATTGTTTCCCGTTGCAATAAAGTGTACTTTAAATTGACCCCTCTAATACACATAAAACATGGCTGTGCAACAAGAACATTTAACAGAAGTATAAAATGCAGCTGAACAAGCCATCAAGGTTCAGAGACAAAGCAGTTGTTGTTTTTTTTTTTTTTTGCTAGTCACCCATTATTAGCTGAGCAGCTCGCTAACTTTCCCCCTACCAAATGACGTATTATTTAGACTTTCTCTCACTCACTGTTGGTTTAAGTCACCTTATCTCCTGACAGACCATCACGGTTGAATTTCAGCCTTCGTGCACCTTTTTTCAGTCTAACATTGTTGGAACAGAGAAGCTAATATTGATGTAGTGAGAGCAGCAAGTTGGCCGAGTAAGATGCCTGGCCAGGCCTGTCATATGTCCTGAGTGTTTTACTCTGTGGTGGCATTGTTTACATTCGGCATGTGCTTTTTCTGTTGACCTGTCTTTCCTCAGAAATCTAAAATATTGTCACACTGCTGATTGTTTCCTGAGAGGGGAATAAATATTCTCATTGTCTTTTTCTTGGCTGCTTGCCGTTATCTGCCTGGCAATATTTGACGGAGACATAGATGTGCCATGGGAGTTACAAAATAAAGGCGTATCTCAAAGATGATATGGATCAGTGTCTCACTTTGCATCGATGATACTGGGTCGTTGATTATTGAACTGATACATTGATCCAGATCAATGGATCATTACATCTCTATGGGGTCATACACACGCTGCATTTTTTTTGTGCCCTCAAATTCATTGTTTTCAACATAGACGTGCGGCAGGTGCGCTCAAACGCCAGAGTGATAAACAGAGTTCAACTTTTGGAACCCAGCAGCGCACACTGAATGTCATGTGACGAGGAACAACAAATCCCAGCTGACAGATATCGTTCCCTTCTCCCGTAAATATCAGTCGTGGTAAATATGGAAAAGTTGATCATTTTGGTGCAGGGCTGCCAGAGCTTTATATCTGTCCCACGGACGATATGCCCACACACTTATAAACAGCGCCTCAGTGAAGATCAGCTCTGCACTCAGGGTTTCGGGTAATAAGGCTATAGTACGGTGCTTGTTAAGGTTGCTTAGCAACCTCAAACGCAAGCTGCTGCCACGCTCTTGAAAGCTGGCTCATAAAAGGCACAAAAGTAGTGCCCAGCGCCATACCTCACGTTTTCCAGGTGGTTTACGACACAGCATGTGTACGGCCCCTATAAATAGAACTGTTAACAGTAGCTTTTAGTGGCCTCCATGTTCACTTTAAGACGTGCTGCAACATCTTGTCTTGTCTTTTGTGCATGCAGGTCAGTTTAGGACTGTGACTGGTTCACACTGGAGTCTGATATTGACCACACTTAAAAAATAATATGAACAGGTAAACAGAAAAATTTGATTTAAGCAACAACTCTGAGCTGAGCACTAAGGTTTGCAATGTGAATGCAGCCATAGAAAGTGCTGACGAGGCAACGCGGTACTAAATATGAACTTAACACAACACATTTTTTTATATAATCTGTGAACAAATCGACAAATGAAAAGAGGGAATTAAAAGAAAATGGAGCCTAACCTGAACTGGACCAGTGTGGTTGTGTCTAATCAGGTTTGTGCTGAGCATCAAAGCTCTGTAGTGAAGACAGAGACCAGCCAGAAACACATCAGGGATCTGTAATCAGGTAGAGATGCCAGACTCTTCTTCCACCGCTAACAAATCTAATCCAGTTACCACAGCAAGTCTTGTTAGCTCTGTGTTCAGTTTATACCCTGTCAGCTGCAGTGAAGGCTCATGAATGCGTACGCTCGTGTATGAGCGCGTGCGTGTGTTTTCAGGGAGACAACAGGGCCTGCCTCTCTGACTGTGCCAGTTTAATTATTGCTGTCATCTCGTACCAAGCCCGAGCCTCGACAGAATGACTTGAGAAAAAAAGTCATTTCCTCTCTCCTTTTAAACTGCATCATACACTTTGGCAGGACCACCTATTGACAAAAAGACATGGCAGGCTCATTTGAATATATGCGAGACACACACAAACACACGCAGACAGACAGCGCACACATTTGCTTATGCCCACAGCGACACAACACACACACAAAGACAAACACACCACCTGGAGTGTTCATCCCTGTGATATGCTGGAATTGAAATTCACAGGAGTGAGTAGTACCTACTTATCTCTAATCTGTTTTTCCAATTGAAAAACTCCCTGCTACTATGCCAGTTATTTTTACCCTAGAGCTTTAACTCCCATCCTCCTGCATGGTAAGTTACACTACAAGAATAATATGCCAGAATAGATTATTCACAGGTATGAATCAAGTCTTTAAATGTTCAGTAGGGATGAAATTATCATTGGCTATGTATGATAATGATGTAGTGTTGTGTAATTGTTGTAGCTAGTCTTTTTTCAAAAACAGATTAATAGACTCAGTTATGAGTCATAGAGAGAGAGATATATACATTTCATAATGGGACACATTTTTTCAGGCCATATCATAACCGTATACTGATAAATACACACATGTATACCAACACATTCTCACTCCCAACTCGTCAAATGCTAACGCTCGGTCAGTGGCCCTACATGTCAAACTATAACCCCTTTTCAGCAAGCATGGGCTGGCTCGGCTTGGTTTGGACCATCATCCCAGCACAGCAGGGATTTGCATCTCCATTAAAGCAGGGCTACCTTCTTGTGTGGGCCCCACATGGTTATGCTAGGGCTACCTGGGTACCAAGTGGATATGGGCAAATGGCATGGGGCCAATATGGAACCCATGGACAATCCCAAATGGGGCCCATTTTTGCAACCCATCTACTTCCCACATGGGCGCCACATACAAATGCTGGCTGGGTACCTTTATTGAAGAAACGCCGCGAACAAAGTTCTGCTAATTCAGTAATAACACTTTTCATTTCCTATAGATTCTTCACAACAAAAGTCCCCCGTTAATATGTTATGTTTAGGCTTTTATTGTGAAGCCGCATAATAAGGAAATGTTGAGTTTTCGAACAGCAACTTCACACAACTTCTAACATGGCGGATAGTGAACATCAAACAGTAAAATAAAGCAGATATCTAAAGTAAAAACAGGACGCAGGGGAGAAACTAAACTCCAAACCACAGAGATTCAGTTAGAAGCTACAACATTACTGAGAGCTGAACACACAGAGACTTTTAAAAAGCTCTGGTCTCCTGCAGACAGAGAAGAGTAGAGTCTCACAACACACACTTCTTGTTTGAGGAGGAGAAGGGAGGTCATGGGGGGTTGTCTGTTGTTGGCAAGAAGTCACTGCTACTCACTTGAGGGCGGGCAGCCTGGCTTTTGAACCTACTTACAGGAGGGTTCATCTCTGGCGTGGCTTGGTGTGGCATGGCGCGTCCAAACTGACAATGGAAACAAAAATCGGCGTGGCATGACTTTACTCGGCACACCCAAGAGTGACAATGGAAAAAGGGCATATGATACTCTTTGTACCCCTCTAGCGTCAGTTTTGGACACTCAAGGCCAGCGTGTCAATTTATTGTTACATACTTTTTTTTTTTTTTTCATAAACTTCTGTTTCACAGGATATGTACACTTTCAACTCATTAAACGCATGCATTTTATTTTCAAAATTAACTCAGAACGTAGGTAAAAAAAAACCTTTGTTTTTAGGTTTAATTTATTAGGTATAGGTATAGCAAAAATATGTGGCTAGGTTTAGAAAAAACATGGATTTAAAACAATAAGTTTGTTACTAACATAATGTAAAGTCACTTGACATGTGTTGCATACATCACAACATATGCGTAGATTGCTACACATACTAGCTCACTACGTTGTTATTAAAATAACTCAATTAACTTTTGGTTTCACGCGGGAAATGAACAGCAGTCTCCCTGGTGCAAATCTGCAGTTTGTTTGACCCATCCACCTCCCCTACTTTCCACCCTATGTGGACTTTCGCTTTTATACTACGGCAGTTGCTGGCAGCGTCAAAAAACAATGCTGCCCGGTGCTTTACATACAATCTCTACAGAGTAACTGACATCGAGGGACACTGACCAGGTGTTAGTATTTGATGGGTTGGGAGTGAGGCCGGGTTTTGCATACTGTACATGCACCAAATTCAATCAGATTCCATCACACACACACACACACACACACACACACACACACACTGACGTACTTGCATACTCTCATATTCAATGATTGACATTTGCAAAAGTGGCTGCTAGACAGAATTGGTCAAAGGTCTAATATCTTAACACGTGTCAGCTGAAAAAAACATTAACACTCATGCGCGCGCACACACACACACACACGCACACACACCATCACCCACTCACAAATGCTGAAAAGTGTGTTTCTATCGACACCGGCTTCACAGGCAGCGTCTGACATTTCGCTGGAAGTGTGAGGCTAAGCGTTCAGACCTTTAGATAATGTTATTCCCTCATTCCTCTCATCCTCCCTTTATTCCACCATCCTTTCCTTTGTTTGTTCCTAGAGGATGCTTTGTTGAGGATTTCCAGCAGATGCACCTGCCTGAGGTTTTTGTGGTGCCTTTTTTAATGCCTGAATGCACACATGCTCTCACATGGACGCAAGAGTTTCTCGTTCGATTCTAAAAAAAGATCTGAAGAAGTCCAGGCCAGAGAGGACAGAGAGGTATTCACTGTCTGCTGCTGTTCTCTCTCAGCCAATCACACCAGGAAAGGAAGCAGAACGAATGTTAGACGTGAATCGATAGCCGAACAGAACCGAGCACGGATTGATATGCAATGATATGCAATAGCCAGGTGTGTTGCTATGGTGAAGGAAATGATTGGCCAGGCTCTAGATTACAGTGTTCACTTCCCAAAACAGCCTGCCTGCACACACAGCGGCAGCACAACACGCACACACACACTCACACACTCACACATGGCTCTGCTGAAATAAGCTGGCTGATTGCAGTAGTTTTAGGGGTAAAGCCATTTGAATGGAAATGCGAAATGGAAGTGCATTACCAAAACTCATAGACACCAGGACCAGCTGTGAATGAGAGAAATGACTTGCTATGAGAACATACCATGCGCATCACAGTTGGAAGCACAAAGAAGTGCTTGTGTGCGTATGTGAGATCCTTGAAGCTGTTACTCAAGGCCCAAAAACCTTCCATGAGGCCATTCACCTTTAGCCTGTTTGAATTGCTGCTGAATGTCAGCCATTATTACCCTAGACTTTTTTTATTGAGTATAATTTCACAATTTCCTCACAGACCTCTGGCTGGAGGGACTGGCACAGCAACATCGCTGGCATCCAAGCCCCTCGAGGCCTTTACACCCTCTATACAAATGACCGTGTCAGCCCTTCACCCATCACCACATACTCTGATGTTGCTGCCATACTTGGACCACTCAGTGACAATAACTCTGTTACAGCCTATCAACACTCCATTTCCCACTTCACACAATGGTGCACAGAAAACTGCCTCCAGCTGAACAGTGACAAAACCAAAGAACTAGTCTTTGGCACATCAGACACAACCCACACTGGACAGGACCCCTCTTTCATCAATGGCAAGACAGTTGAACAGGTCAACAGCTTTAAATATCAATGACTCATTGTAGACAATAAACTCAGCTTTGATCAACACACCACTGCAAATCAGATTTCTCTCTGTTGCCTTCCAACCTCCTGTTGTTGTTTTACAAAAACATGATTTAACCCATGCTGTGTGCTGTTCCATCTGCTTCTTTACTATGTAAACTAAATCAAGCATCACACATAATGGCCCCAAAATCATCTGCCTCCCTACTCCAATCTTTCAAACATTGACAGAGCCATGTCACACTTTGCGCTCATAATAGCAAATGACACTCACCACCCCCTTAGTCCACTCCTCACAGTGTTGTTTTCTGGGTGTAGATACAGGACTTTAAAATGGAGATGAACTCCTTTAGCTGGAGCTTTGTCCCTTCTGCTGCAGCCGCCCTGAAGAAACCGCCTCATTGACGCTGTTTGCAACGATTAATCAATTAAAGAAGCAACGTGGCAGGAGCTACAACTGCATTTTGTTTTGCAATCTTTAAATTTTGAAAAAAAAAAAAAAAATCAACAACAAGCGATTCATCAAGCAAAACAGCCAAATGTTCAGAGGCGCTATCCCATCAATAGTGAGGATTTGCTGCTTTTCAGTATTTTAGATAATTTTGGACAAAACATCTTTTGATTTTGATTTGTGAGTGGGACAAAACGATGTATAAAGATGTAACATCGGGCTAATAATCCATGAATTCTTTTGTCATATTTTAAAGCCTTAAACAATTAACGGATTATTGAAATCAAATCAGATTAACTGATGATAAAAAATCACTATTGGAAACCCTAATAATTACCTTAAGTCACAAATACACAGCAGAGATGGATTGGGACCACTCATAGCACAATGAATTGCGCATCACTTGTAGCTGCTACCTGCTCCGTCTCAAGGTCCTATTCACAAAAGATACTGCGCTAATGATGTTACAGGGCAGACAACACCCATAAAGTTTTGCATTTTTTGTGTCTGATTGCAGTTGTTCATTTGACAAAGTATAAATGCTGCCTTTGCGACCAGAACACAGTAGGCAGCAAAGAGAGAAAAAAAAGCCTGAAATTTTCAGACTGTGAAGCGCAGGTCCTGACCAGCGAGGTTCAGAAGCATCCTTACACTGTTAAAACAAACCCTGTAGAATCTCCTCAATGACTGTGAGGTAACAATTTGCACTCTTGAGTATTATTAACTCTCGGCTCCAGCAGGCCAGTGAATTCAAACCCAGATCCCCTCAGCTGAGAGGCAACAGTGCTAACCCCTAAACCACCTTGCCACTCAGAGACTATACAGATCACGTCGATTTTTTAAGTTAAAATAAGTGTATAAACAGAAGTTAAAAATTAAAGTATGATTAGATTAAAATTGCCCATTCCCCAGTCCAGTCCAGTTGTGGCTAACGTGATGTGTGTGAGTGTGTGTGATTGGATACAGGAGGTGTTAAACAGTCTTATTGCCGTGGGGACGAAGGATCTCCTGAAACGCTCTGCTCTGCAACGCAGTGAGATGAGTCGACTGCTGCAGCTGCTCCTCTGTCGCTCCAGGAGGCTGTAGAGAGGATGTCTGCTATTGTCCATTAAGTGTCTTCTCCACCACAGTTCTTAGTGGGTGGAACAATAGTTCGTCCATCAGACAGAGAATTTAAATGTGGCCAAGAGAAACATATTCAGATCAGTGCTGGGCGTGACAACTTGTATAAATGCATTCAGTTAGCACCAACTCTCTGAAGAAGCTTTTAAATTCTACTGTACTTCCATGTGGCCAAAAGTGCTGATCTTTGTAAATTGGACTGTTTTTGCAGTTAGACTCATTTGCATACAAAGGGGCAAATTTGTGCGCCAGATGTGTTTATTTAACACCAAGGAAGTTTTAACACCAAAGCAGGTGCTTTGAGAATTACACATTTTGGGGTTTTTTTTTGTCTTATTTGTGCAGCGTGCAATCCTTTTTTTGAATTTGCCCCTCAGTGTTTGCACTTAAACACATCTTGAATGATGTGTACTTCTTAAACCATCCACGTAGGTTACTGTAACATGAAAAGGCTGTGAAGGTTTATATAGTGCTGTAATATTTCTCTCCCCTGTTTGCGACTGCACAGAAAATGCAAGTCATAAAGCAGGGAGAACTTACGTTTAAAAAGATTATCTTTCATTTGAAGATGATGACAGTGACATGTTGCCTGTTTTTGATAAAAAGCTATTTTCAAAAGATGATAGTTCCCACATGAGAGGGAGAGCATAACGTTGACTCAAAGGGACAGAGATACCCGCACTGCCCTACAGGCACACACAGCAGACGGTAGCAGCAAGAGGGTGATGATAGAGTGAGTGTGTGTGTGTTTGTGTGTACTGTATGTGCATTGTTGAGTGTATGGGAGAGAGTGCATGTGTAAACCAACATGAACTGGTGATGGAGTTTGTTGTGGTTGTGTCCAAAGAACCCGAGGCAGTCATTACCTCTACTGCTGAACCATTTAGGAAAATAGCCTCTTTTCATGAGATGGCCAAATGTCTGTCCACTCTCTGCGCTTGTGTGTGTGTGTGTGTGTCCTGAGGGGTTGTAGTGTGCTCTTGTGCTAAGGGGTACTTATAAAGCCAGTTGTAAAGCTACTTTCTGTGCAACTGTTTCTCTGCCTGTTATTGTTTGACCCACTAATCAATTCACTTTTATGCTAAAGCAGTGTTTCTCCTCCTCTCCTGCAGAGACTGGTAGAGGCAGCAGAGGAAGCCCACCTACAGCACGAAGAGGATCCAAACCTACAGGTATGTGTACATGTGTCTGGATCTACAGTGTATATGTGTCTGACCACACAAACATCATTACAATCAACATGCTCATTCGCTGGTCTTGTAAGCTCATTAATTAAATCATGCTGAAATAATTTATCCGTCAGAAGCCAGTGCTTCTGTGATTGGACCCCAGTGAGAGAAAAGGTTCAGCGAATGACAAGGGCCTCTGTAAACACAACAGAGGAGAGCGAGGGAGAAAAGGCATTAGGAATCTTGTTCTGCAGTCTGTTTCGCTTGACTAGGCTTAACAGTCTTTTCTCTTTTAAAAGTGTGTGTTTGTCCACATCTCTCTATAATCATTTTGTCAGCATATGTCTCGGTCTGCCACAGCCACACTGTCGGGTGTTTTCAGTCTCACACGAGCAGACGTTCCAAACAAATGCGTACAAAGACAATTACATAAACATAAGTGTTCTTTATAATTGAACAAACAAACAAATCCACCCTAACCCTTCAACATCTGTTAGTGATCATTTACTGGGGATTCATGGGTCCATCTTGTTTTAATGATGTTGAATTCTGTGGAGAACTGAGCAAAATCATAGACAATGGGACATTACACAGAGCCAGTTATAGCAAACAGACTAAATAGACAGGTTTCTGAGCGACGTCATCAATGAGATGTGCACGCACACACGGGGTAGAACACAAATCAGAATGACTGATACAAGGAGATCATGAGGAGTTTTTGTGCCATAAACTGCACAAATTGCAAAAGTAATGTGCTCAATATCCTGAGGAAGCTTCCCAGTTAGCTCAGTGTGCAGAATTAGCAATTGGCATCTGGATTTTAAATGGTGCACACTGGAAAGTACTGGAAGGCGGTGGATAGTTTGGCACAGTTCCTAAAGCAACGCCCGCTTTAGTGCTTAAAGGTATACTACGCAGGGTTGTCAGTAACTGTAAACAGGCTCACTAGTGAAAGTCGAAGTAAAAGTAACAGCCAACCCCAAATTCATTCTTGTGGGCGTTTCACTGCTGTATTTACATTTTTTTTTTTGGTGCTGTCTCTTGGATGCCTGCTGCTAACAGTCTGGCACCTGGTTGCTACCTTTTTCTGAAGCCCTGACTTCACCTGAGCCTTGTAGGAGAACACACCCAAAAAGGTCCGAAAAGTAAAAAGAAAATAAGAAAACAGATAGTGTGCACAAAAAAAAACAAAACAAGTGCACACTTCTAGTGGGTCATAAGTGATGACTGAGAGGGATTACTTCGAGTCTATACATCCATCCATTGTCGTAACCGCTTATCCTCTTGAGGGTCAGCCTATCCCAGCTGACTTTGGGCGAGAGGCAGGGTACACCCTGGACAGGTTGCCAGACTATCACAGGGCTGACACATAGAGACAGACAACCATTCACACTCACATTCACACCTACGGACAATTTAGAGTCACCAGTTAACCCATCCCCAACCTGCATGTCTTTGGACTGTGGGAGGAAGCTGGAGTACCTGGAGAAAACCCACGCTGGGAGAACATGTGGGAGAACATGCAAACTCCGCACAGAAGGACTCTTACACCCGGGATCGAACCAGGAACCCTCTTGTGCTAACCACTATACCACCGTGCCGCCCATGTCTTTATATTGTTTTTTTTAAAAAACCTATATAGTAAATCTTTAACACAGGTCACATGGTTACTGCTTTGTGATCAGTTGCTTTGTCAGTGTGTGGCAAAAATAGTTTTAGAAATGTGTATAATGAGCGCCACAAGCAAATTCACCTCTAGAAAGTAATTTTACTGGATTCTAGCAAGTTGCTATATTTCTAAATTTTCAATAGGAAAGTAAATATTGGTTTTGATGTTCACTAGGGCTGCAGCTAACGCTTCATTTAATAATTGATTAATCTGCCCATTATTTTCTCAAATAACAGATCAATAGTTTTGTCAATAAAATGGCAGAAAATAGTGGAACATGCCCTGTGTAATTAAATGACAAAGAAAAAGCATCAATCCTCACTGTTAAGGGTCAGCAAATGTTTGGATTATTTTGATGATTGAATTATTCAATCATCAAAATAGTTGCCATTTATTTTCTGTTAATCATTTGATCGATTAATTAACTAATTGTTGCAAGTCCAGTGATGACTGGTGTTGGTACAAACCTTTTCTATATTTTGGTAGCAAAAGGCAGAAGTTGAAGATGCAGAACATGCATTTTTGTCTTGTTGACAGAGCCACTCTGTTCCATTATGATGAGATAACTCTGTCGCCTCACATCAATTGGGTCTTTAAATATCAGTAAATATTAACTTAGCTCACTCAAATCAGGTCATGTTGGATTCTACTTCAGCCCGTCAGATGAGGTTCATATTTAGGGGGAAACTCTGGGATACTGTAGTTCAAATCCTCAGTCTCCGCACAGCAAATCTACCGCTCCGTTAAAGCCTCATGATTGCGCCTGCAGATGTGTAATAGTAATAACCGAAGATTAAATTTTATGTGGAAAGCATCTTACATACTGTATTTTGTCAGAGGTGAAACAATTAATCCTCATGTTTTTCTGCCAGATTTTAATCTGTGACAAACACATTTTGGGTCTGAAACACAAACCATGAATTATTTATGATATCATATCGCTGTCATAGTCCTGCTCAAAAACTCAACAAAATTTTAAACTACTCCCTGGGAGTTCCACCCTCAGTTCTGCAGACTTGGGCAAATGCATTCAGCTAATCATATCTGCATACACACCCCCAAACCCAGCCTCTGCTCTCATGGTTCTGCCTCAAATCCATTTGAGCAGCTTTAATTTTTAGAGTGCAGCTTTGTATTGTGTGTGTGTGTGTGTGTGTGTGTGTGTGTGTGTGTGTGTGTGTGTGTGTGTGTGTGTGTGTGTGTGTGTGTGTGTGTGATAGAAGCAGAGAGACAGAGTGCATTCGTGATGTTTTCGCCTGAGTTTGCCGCGCATCATGCACATCTCAGAACATAGTTTATGAAAGTAGGAGGAGCGAGAGCAGAAACTTGAGTTTTAAAGAGCCACTGTGATGCTAAGCCGACTTGGGAGTATTTGCTGCTAAACTACTTATAAAGTCTGTGGCGTGAGTGTTATGTGTGCCTGTGTCTCTGCCTGTGGCGGTGAGTATGTGTTTACTCTGTCAGCTCTTTAAGGCATTACAGTCAATACCCCGTGGTTTTCTGCTGTCATGGGCCATTAACGTGGATCAATTACTAAATTTAACCACTGACTGCTGTCCAGCTCCGAATCTTCCTCTCACAGTACCCCCTGTGTTCTGTTTTTGTTTTATTGCTTCATTCTCCACACGCTCTGCAACCTCCGCGTCTGTGTGACACTGTAACACTTAAACAATGCTTTGAAAAGAAGCAAACTTAAAATATGTGGGCCTGCTTGGTTTGGCTGGTGTGTAATATTATTATCTAACATAGATAACTGTTAATGGGAAGAAAAGTAATGAGCAACTATTCTGATAATTTAATTGTTCAACCCATTTTTTAAGCAAAAACTCCAAACATGCATACTTTGTTTCCAGCTTTTCTAACATGAGGATCTACTGTTACCAAACAATGAATCATTTAATCAGGAAAATAACTGTCAGATAAATGGATGATAAAAAATTAGCTTAGCATTAGCTGCAGGCTTATAGATAACGCAACATCACATTGAGATAATTTATAGAGATTTGCTGCAGCTATAGTGGTGTTTGATGTGAGAAAAGAAATTAAGCTGCTGTACTTAACATAGAGTTTAAGCTCCTGAGAATCAGCAAGTGCTTCTGTCAAGGCAATTTTGCACTGAAAAGTAAGAGATCCAAATTTAGACCATGATGCAATGCAGTCACACAATGTTGTTTTTGCGAAAGGGAGCTTTTTAGTCTCTCTCTGTCTGACAGTCATCTTTGCTTCACCTGCACAATCACCCACAGCTGATTGCAACACGTCCACTCTGGGTTTTGAAAACCATTCTGGAAAATGTATATCACCTGCTGAAGCAACGTGTGCAGCAGGAGATCAGCCAGTAAAGGAAATTGCAACATTACATCGCAAAGACACTCTGTGTGCGTGTGTGTGTGTGTGTGTTTGCATTAGTCGATTTCAAACTATAGTTGGTCAGAGAAAAGTGTAGACTACCACCTATTCCTTTTCACCTGAGAGTGGAGGAAATTTACAACAGAACAAGATACTAATACACACACTAGGGTTGGGTATTGAACTCTGTACTTTTCAGGGAAACCATCAAATTCCGTCAGTACTACCAAGTATGAATTTTAAATCAATTGGTTTCAAATTTCGGTACCTAAGAGCGCACATGGGTGAGAACGCCAGGTTTTGACAAGAGGCAGAAACACCCAAAACGCCCGAAGCTGGAAAACTGCCTCTCTGGATCTCCACGGCTGGCTCTTGGGCTCTTTGCGTCGCAGGCGACAGAGCTCAGTGGAACTACCATGTTCAGAAAGGAGACAGAAGTGCTGCGAAATGCCCTTGAGCCAGGAAGCTGGCCAAGGAGCTCCGTCAGCTTCCCAGCGAGCCAAAATTCTCACTACAGCGCTGATGGTTTAGGTCTATCTGCTCTATTTTCTTTTCTATTTTATTTTAGAAATAGCCTAGTATCACTGCTGCTTGTACTTGTATTTTTTAAATTACACACACACACACACACACACACACACACACACACACATACAAGCAAGGATACAGACAGGAGAAGAATCACTTGTGATTGCAGCTTGTTCAAAAATTATATTGTTCTTACATAAAGAGTAAAGTACCGAAAAAAGGTGCTGTTCCAAAATAGTACTGAATTTTAGGTGCCAGTACTGATATCAGTTCAAATGTGAACCTTACCAACCCTGATATACGCTCACTCTTGCTGCTCTCACTTTAAAGAAACATTTCATATAACTGATCACATACTATAATTAAAAATCCATGGGTTGGTTGCTTAAGAGATTTTGCCTGTTGAAAACTGCCCGTGGTGGTGTACATAAATATATGTATGGTCCCCTGGTCAGGTTTTGATGTATCTTGCTTTACTTGCAAGTGTGTGTGAGTGTGTGTGTTCTTGTTAATGCTGGCAAAGAAAACTGCCTTCACAGACATCCACTTGTGTTTGTCAACTACTTTGCATGTTCTTGTGGACACTGTGTTCGTGCATCTGCATGTGTGTCGCTTATGGACGCTCGTCTGCGTGTGTTTGTGTTTTCATATGCTGCTTGAGGGGCAGTAACACTGTGTGGGCTCACAGCGGTGCTTTATGCCAGTAATTACTTGGCGGAGATGAGATGAGCCCGGCGAAGTGAGTGTCCCTTTGTTTCAGCTTTAATGACACAGCTCCACAGCTGATAATGGCTGATAGAGAGCCCATAGTGTAATGCAGAGTTTCATAACGTCTTGGACAGAGTGAGATGCCACTTTCAAGCCAAAACACCTCTGTACAAGAAGATATATGACGCCAACATACTTGTGTTTTATATCTATACATATGTATGTGGTATGCTGTAACTAGAAAGAGGTAGGGAAAGAGAAGGAGAAATGACGGAGGAGGACATGATTTAACATGATAATAACAATTACATGTACCTGCCAGATGCTTGTTGGTATGGTGTGGAACCACAGTAATATAATCTGCTTTAATCAGTGATTAATGTAATGGGAGATGTTGGAGTATGATGCAGTGTTAACTTTATTATGGAGCTTAATTGTTTACACCGCTTGCCAGCACTGTAAACTCATCATCACCTTCTTCATCATCATATTCATCACAGTAACCCCTCAACCAATCATCTGTCAATCATTAACAGCACAGAATGGCAAGACAAACATACATACTTACCTTTTTCATTTTTACAAAACAAACTTTGCACTTTTTTTATGCTCTCATCTCATCGTCTTCATCATTCTCTCCATGTCTGGCCACCCATGCTGCTACAGTCTCCACCCTCCTGATGCCACTGAGGTGAGTTTGGCGTGCTTAGGGTCTGACAGGTGGAGTTGTGCTCTGATTTACAGGTAACATCAAAGGGAAATAAAGTTTTGACAGATCTTGCTAGTCACAGATGAAGTGTAAAGTTAGTCCTTTTCCAAATGTGGGACGTTCCGCATTGCGTTTCGACATCCATCACAAATGAATCCCTGCATCACCAGCTCGACCATCATAGTAATAATAACTGAATGCCTTTGTCTGGCTATCGTTCAGCATCCATCTTAGTGTGCCCATGTTAGTGTGCTGTGTATCTCTATGTCTGAGTCTATAGGAGTGTGTGTGCGTGCGTGTGTGTGTGTGTTGGTATTTATCCTTAGTTAAGCAGGTTTTTCAGTACCTCTGGCAAATTATGTCGCAGCCATTAATTTTTCATTGCTAATTGTGTTTTGAATTGCCTGAGCATAAAATTAAATGGTTGAGCATTCTTTAGTTGCGATCACAAACTGCTGTCGCGTTTTACATGCATGAATATGAATACACATGTACATTTTTGTAAGCGCTGTATGTGCACACCTGTGTAGGTGTGTGTGTGTGTGTTTGTGTCTGCACAGCTCTGATGGTGGCATTTCTAATAGTGCCTTTTACTGCAGAACATGGTGAATAGATGGTAATTATCACCAGCTGGGCTAAAAATACCACATCCACGCTGTAGGGTGAAACCTCCTCCATCACTATTCGGGGGTTTATTATAAAATGTTTGTGTGTTTTTTTGCTATTGGATACATATTTGGCTGGCAGCGGTTTGATAGGAATTTCCTTATCTATCCTTTCCAGAGCTCTTCTGCTTCCATGTGAAATTGGCACGGTAATCTGCTGCGATTTTCCTCCCTTGCTCTTTTACCCGCACTGCTCGTGTACTGTAAATAGGAAAGCAGAGAGCAGTCTCCCATGCCCTCTGCAGCCAATGAAATCCTTCCTTGGAGGTTGGAGACAAACAGCCAATTGCCAAGCCTGATGTTGACTGAAAATGTAGCCCCAGTCTGGGGGGAGCGGTGGGAGAGAAATGCTTAATCTCTCTTTTTTCTCTCCCTCTGTCTTTTGTTCTCATGCTCCCCTGTCTGGGGTATTACCACAGAGTGCAGAGAGGTGGCCACATGCTTGTTGATTTGCCAATTTGCTCCTCTTATTACTGGCAAAAATTATTGACTCGAGTGTGTGCGCCTGTGTGTCCAGAGTATCTTCTGCTTCACTGTCCTGTGGCATGCATGGCCGGTGATGCGAAGATGGGATTGTTAAGCCATTTATTCAAGAGTTGGCCTTCAGTGTCTAACATATCATGCACAAATACAGCACACACACCGCTTGCCAGCTCCAGACACAAAGCATTTCATGGTACCTTCGTCTACAGTCTCAGACAGAAGGGTTCAGAAAGGTTCCCTACACAGAAATAGGGTGCTACCCAGAAACACTGACATTGACAAGCCTCTGGAAATCTTCTTTTAAAGAATGAATGAGTTCAGACGAAAGAGTTTGTTTATGAACCTTAGAGATCAGAAAGAAACATGTTCCCATACATTGTCACAACTTGTTTATGGTCTTATTGCACCAATGCTTACATCATATCAAGCAGCAATAATCAGAGCAAAATAAAATCAATAGTAAGGTTAAGTAAGGTGGAAAAAACAATCTGATTCTACAAATAGCCTTTCGTGGTATTCGCTAGTTTATTTTTTGATTAATTAACATGCAGTGAACCCAAACTACTAACACAACACTTTTCCAAACACTGAAAGACAACCCGATTTAATCCTAGAGATCAAACAGTTGTGGTGCGTCGCACACATAACAATCAGAGCTAACTGTATTTTATATATATCACACAGAAGCTCTTCAGAAAACTGAAAGGTCAGGTAGAAGCCACTAAGTTGTGTCTTGCCTGACATGACTTACCTGACTCTTAGTGGAGTGTCTCTTCACAACTCAGTGTTGCGTCTGGAGCGAGTCTGGAGAGATAAGTAGTTATCAAATTGATTATATATCCCCTTCGGACAGAGAACACTGGCTGCATACGCGAGATGTGGTGGATAGAGTTTAAACGGGATTTAACTCGTTTTTACAAAAAATAGTACTTTGTGTTCATTTCAACAACTTCACACTTTCTAAGTGAAGTCAATTTTATTTTTATTTTTTTATCCCGTAAGGGGATTTACATCTTGGACAGCATATGACACCTTCTCTCCTTAGCCCCTTTTACACTGCCTGTTCAAGGCAGGAGGGATCCCTGTACCAGGGGGTAACATTAAATGCTTAATAAGTATTGCTTTTAATATCAAAAATACTACTCTGTATTGATGACAGGTCATTACGCTGATAACAAGTGTGATCCTGTCTCCCTCTCACACTCACACACTCTGCAGCAGGATTGTTTTAAGGTGTGTAACGAGCATAATGCCCTCACATGGCTGCTACATAGGTTTAAGTCGTGTTTTTTTCTCAGAGTGGGTGAGCACAAAGTTTAAGATGCATGAAGAAGGATTTTTAAGCACAGCATATGAACCCCTACTTGACCTTTCCTCCAAGATATTTACTCAATCTGCTGTCTTGTTTACTCACTGATTACCTGTATCCGTGCCCCCTGGTTGTTTTCTAGTCACATTTTCACACTCTGAGAGTGGTGTCTTCCCCCTTTCCTCAGCGTGAAGAGAGTAGGGAGGTGGGTGAATAAAAAAAGCAGAGTGGAAGTGGAGTTTGGAGTTAAAAGTGAACACCGGAGGGTGGAGCGTCACGGTCAACCCCCCGCTTCACACGAGGTCTCCTCTCTGTCTCACTCTCCCTCTTTCCCTTGGGGCTGTTGACTCACTGTGCAGCAAGAGTATTTATCAAAATCAACAGGAGCGTTTTTATTTGGATGTGAGCATGTGCATGTGGGTCACACACTTGCATACTGTATGTGCGTGACTGAGTGCATGTATGATGCTAAGCTGCATAGGTGCTCCTCTGTAAAGAAAATGGGACTCTTGCCTTTAAACTTCTACCCCAGTTTGAGGGAGTGTTTCTTACAAACACCGTTTTGACCATTATAACTACAGCTGTAATTAAAAAAAAAAAACACAAGTACTTAAAAAGCAGCTTACAATAGACAAGTTAAACTCCAGCAGCTTACATTACTATAATTGCCCAGTGACATTGTGTACCAGCTTGAAATCAACGAGAGCCGCTCAATGATTGCAGGGAAATAGTGGCATTTAAAGTCAACATTAAGTGTGTGTGCCATACTGTGACAACTTCATGCACAAGATCTCAGTCAGCACTCACAAACAGATTCTGACCAGTCTGTGGAAAACAATGAAATACATGTCCACAGAGGCACAGAAGCTGGTTTATTATTGATATAGCATAATTCCTACTGAGGCTCTTTCAAGGTGTTTAACATACAGTGTAAGCCAGCTGGTAACAAACAATCTCGAATCATAAATAAGCTAAAATATGTTTCTGAAAACATTTGAGGCAAGAAATAGGCAACGCTGTAACAGAATTTTATTAACACTGCATAGTTTTATCGTTTGATATCAGTATTTTCAACCTGCAGTTTCAAAATACAGTTAACAGTACAGCACCCACTCCCTATTCAGAGATTTTCCTATTACAGCTAAACAGGGCACTAAAATATGTTTCTGAAGACATTTTAGGCGAAAAATAGGCAATACAGTAACATAATCTTATATTTGATCAGCACTGCCTAGTTTTATAGTTTGACCAGGTCTGGTCTGAGTTTGAGGGAGAGAGAGAAAGAGGGAGGGTTTGGCTTGTGGACTCTCGTTTTGAAGCCTTATGTTTGGTATTACGGCTGTTGTCATCTTGATATTTTGGAGCCGAAGTGACCATATTTGGGTGAGAGGCTGGCAGTGTGGAGAAGCCGGGGACAGCCTGTCACTCAAAGAGGGCTGCTCTTAATTATGCGTACCTTTAAGCCTTGATAAAATGTAAATGGGTGAGTTATATAAATATTCACCCACTGTAAAGTTGTCATGAAGGAGCAGAATCAGCTATGAAGACCAGAACCGTTTTTTGTACCAGGCTGTCTACATGTTTATTTCTGCTGTGAAGTTGGGTATTTTAATGCAGGATTTATACTTCTGCTTCAAATTGACGCCGTACCCAACACCGTAGCCTGACATGCACCTCCCCGGAAATATAACTACACATCGCTGCAACTCAGACATCCAGTCTATTTTTTGTAAGCTGAAACCATTTCCCTCAGTGGAAACAAAGCTTTTATTTACTTTAATTTCACAGGTAAAAAACAATAAATTGTGAAAACAATGAAACCTGCACAAAAATAGCATTTTAAGTATTGTGCGTGATTTATCCTTCGGGGATTTATACATTAGGATCCTGGCTTCAAATGAGCAAAGGAAATCTCAGCTTGTCGCTAGGCTAATTTATACAATATAAAATGCCATGGGCTTGTGTTAATAACGTTACAATATTATATTTGTTTGGTAAATGTGTTTAGTGTAAGACAGTTGTTTTGTTAGTGAACCTTGTGAGTTATATTGGAGCCAAATTTTGTAACGTTACCTTTGTTAATTATTGCTGTTGTCCCTGGCTTAATTTGAGTAGAGGAAAAGTTTTAGCCGCTGGGCTAATTTATACAATGTAAAATGCCATAAGCTTATGCTAAAAACATTAGCATGTTGTATTCGTGGGGAAAATATGTCCAGACAAAGACAAATGTTTGTCTGTGAATCATGTGTTATAGTGAAGCTGATTTGTGTACTTGTGTTTTGAATTGTCGCTATTAAGACCCTGCATAACATGGGTTTCCAGAGCCAGCCTCAACTGGTCATTCAAGTAACTGCAGTTTTTGGCACTTCCGTGTTGGCTTCATTTTTCAGTCCCAGAGGTTGCCGCCTGGCTTCTGTTCCATTTGTGTCCCTGGTGATGGGCATCCAGAAATGAGGAGGTACAATCTGTATTTTGAGAAACAGCCAAAGACCCAGCAAAAATCTCTTGCCAGTTTGAGCTGAGAGATGAACAGGGAGATCTGGGCCCAAGTAAGATGGAAGGTAGTTTACCATAGTTCATTATACAAACTACCCACGTTGTTATGATGCAAATCTGGTTAAAAATTAACAATATCCCTTTAATTAACATACATTAACATGGGAGATATTGTTTAAAAAAAACTAACAATTTCAAAGTGCTTCAAAGTGATAAAAAACTAAATAATCTAAAGTGATTAAGAAACCTAATGGGATTACATTGTTACGGTTACTTTGTGAATATCAGATGGTTTCATTTAATTATTGAATTTCTTTATCTAAATAAGTACAATAAACCAGTGTTACTTCTTTGCAGATTCAATCACATGATTTCTCTCAATCCATCATAGTGATTTGTATATTTATTTTTGCTAATGAGAGTGCGCAAACATAATTTAATGCATGTAGCATTACAGCAGAAAGGGGTTGGGAATACTGTAGTGTTATATGGTATGATCTGCACCTAATGGTTATTTTCTTGATTCACTGAATATATTTTCTTCTGTTAAAAATTAGAAAATATGATTATATATGACAAGATTTGTGCTTTGATATAACTATCTGTGATTATTGTTATTTTTTTTAGCAGTGCTATGTATTTGCTACTTTCTTACCTGCCTGGAATGTTATACATATATCTAAGTATGTGTTCTATATTTCCTTCGATATATTTTATGTGTCCACATGGCTATTTCTGCGGATATTATCATGGATGACAGTCACTGGATTCTATAATGTGTTTATAACAGTCACTGGCTTCCTGTCTGGCAAACAGGTGGAATTGGAATGAATGAGATAGAAAGACGGGAAGTGTTGTTATGATTATTATATTTTAGTATTATTAATGTTGCTTTTATTTATTTATTCTCTCTTTTTCTGCATGTTTTTGGTTTGTGCTTGTTCTAAATCCATGTAAATGGTCTTGTATGGCTGCAATTAAAGTAATGATGGTGATAATAATTACGATGACAATTACAATTGTTAGTCGATATCTGCCTTACTTAACTGAGCTGCTAGTATTTGCGGCTCCGGTGCTATGCTCTCTCCTGGTTTTTCTTGGTTTTTCTTATATTGTACATTTGTAACTGCAACACTGCCTTTCCTGCTTATAATATAAACAATAATCAATTAATCACATAAAAAAAATAGTGAAATTTGCCCCAGTTGAGTTCTTAACATTGACCAACTGTCCAAAACCTAAAGATTTCCAGTGTATTGATATTTATGACAAGGAAAGGCAGCAAATCCTCATATTTTGATCAGGAAATAGCAAACACCTTGCATTTCTGCTTAAAAAAATATGAATTATTAAAGTAGTTACCAATGTATTTACAATACATTTTGACTATGTATTAGTCGATCAACTAATTGATTAATTGACTACTTGTTTCCACGGCCCAGTTGATACCTGACCTGATGAAACACTGTACCGCTTTTTTCTGGATTTTGCAAAGCAAAATCTATGAACACGTCATCTTTGAATTCTGCTTTTTTAATACTTCCATGTAAACTAATATGTATTACTTCCTTTTTTTTTCTCATGGAGCCCTATAAAAAGTGTTCACACAGAGGAGTGTAGGAAACAAACAGAGAAAGTGTTTTATAATCATAATCTATGATAAATTACTGTACTGTGCTAACATATCAATGTTCATGCAGCAGTGACATTTTGATGTTATAATACTTAATATAATACCATAAAGCAATCCATTCTTTGGGCTCATGTTTTGAAGCAGCGGACTGAAATATGCTCCACTGTTTACCTCCTGTAACCCGTCCTCATCCTCTCCCTCTCTGTCTGTCCTACACTGAGTGAGTGAGTGGGTGCTGATGGTACATGTGCGATCTCTCAGCGTAATGCACTGCAACGTTAAAGATCAGGTTGTTAACACCATGATCAGGGACTGCATTAGTGGCACTGGGCACTCCTTCACTGTAATGCTGGAATGGCATAATTGACTTACTCAACACATACACCCACACTTGGACACACACACACACATTTCCACACAAAGTGCACACACACAGCATCAATCGATGCTGGGGAGCACACACACACACACACACACACACACACACACACACACCATGCTGCCCCTGCCTCCATTCACACACCCACACGCACTCCCACACAACTGAAACTCAAAAGCTGATGGGTGCAATTTTAATCAAAATTGAAGCCCACATGCTGTGAATTTAAATAAGTCTATTAGCAGACTCATTAACAGTTGTTTGTTTTACTTTTTTTTACTTGACTTTGTATTCTCGATACTTTTAACAGCTAATGCCTCTGGTGGCGTTTCCTCTTGTCTTTGCCTTTTCTTTCACTGTCTTTCAAGACACTCACTTTGGGTATAGAGCCAGAACATCTGCACAGCCTAAATTGTTTCTCGAGTCATTAGTAACTGTTGTTTTCCGTCTTGGGTCTTGGGATAGTTACTGTCATTATAAAACTTGGTTCTGTATTTGTGTATGTACATGAATGCATGTGTTTTTTTTTCTTACATATTTGACAGTTTAACTTTGTTCTTCTACTGTCTGCATTTGAATAAAAAAAGAGCTACAGTTGATGAAAATTGCTTTTATTTAGGAACTGAGACTTATCGTACAGACAGAGAGGAGAGATGGAGCACGGCCAGCGAGATGGGAGAGACACACAGATAGAAAGGGTTGACTAGACAGAGACAACCTGGCAATTGCAACAATGGCCTCAGAGATAGAGCTGATAGCAGCCAAACCTTGCCAATGAGAGCTGCATGCATAAGAGAGCACATTGGAGTTGAATACAGGGAAGAGACAGAGGGTGGTGAGGAGCTTGATGAGGATTGCATACAGCCAGGGAACAATGGGTAGAAGGAAACAGGCTGAGCCAGAAAAGGAAAGGGATAAATCAGGTTGGGAGGGAGAGAATGATAGAACAGGTACTAACGAGACAATGGCAGAAAGAGAACAGAGTGAAAATGCAGTGGGGCCTTGTCTCCTGCAGGTGCAGTTGGCTCTGTGTACCGTGTGTGAGTGTGTGCGTGTATCTTGTGTAAACTAAGCACCCATTATTTTTAAGTATCCTAATTTTCACCCACAGTGTTAGGTTGGGGTCAAATCAAGCATTTGTCATTTGTCCCCCTGCACTGAAAACTGTTTTGTTTGCCAACAAGCAAGTCTGACATCATCTAACCAATGACTCATGAAAACACCCTTCTACAACTCCCTGTGGCTGAGCTTTTGCTT
The DNA here is from genome assembly GCA_019142605.1 of Cephalopholis sonnerati. Classification (NCBI taxonomy): domain Eukaryota; kingdom Metazoa; phylum Chordata; class Actinopteri; order Perciformes; family Serranidae; genus Cephalopholis; species Cephalopholis sonnerati. The sequence continues at coordinate 18,790,739 of JAGQAX010000011.1, read as the reverse complement.
CTGACACTGTTTATGGGGGACACATCAAATCGACATCAAAGAACTAGTGGCAACGAAGGAGGGCTGACGGTTGCGTCGCTTTACGTCGCCTGTGTCTCTGCCAAAAAATGCACTTGAACGCACTGCAAGAACTACATCAAGGCCAATTAGCACGTAGGTTCTGCGCCTACATGCGATTAAATAATATATAATAATAATAATAAGGAGAATAAAACAAATTACATCATGAAATGTAACTAAAGTAAAAGATAAAATAAGGAGCGCCAAATGTAAAATCAAGATAATAAATAGGAAATAACAGCTCAGATATATTCAGCATATGCTTTCTGATAGAAGTACATTTTTAGGAGAGACTAACAAAGCCAGTGATTCAGAGCCTTATATCCTCAGGCAGGTCATACCAGAGCCTCTGTCCCCCAGAATAACTCTCCATACCAGCAGGCAGGTGTAGTCTGTATCCGCAGATCAACAGGATGGATTCAAGATGCTAGTTAGCCAGTTAGCATGTAAATATCACAAAACGATATTGAAAGACCAAATCTTATTGCCATGTGCCAGCGAACAATAACACAAACAGGTATGATGTTTCTGCCAAAGAGCTCAGTGGCTAAAAAATAATCCTAATGTGACAAAGTTTGTTGCGATCTCATGCCCTTTTGACTTTAGTTTGTTCGCTTTCCTCACTTCCATTTCTCTTCTCGTGCACTGAGCTGAACTGCCAATCAGAGCGGTTGTACTCACCGATGGGCTCCAACAGGTCCGATGCAAATTCAGCATGCCGATTCTGCCAACAAACAGCAGACAAAGACTGACTAGTGCTAATGATGCAATACACACCCAGAAAACTAGAAAACAGATCCTCAAGCTGAGGATCAGCCGACGGTCCGACCATGACCGACGGCTGATCCTCAGCTTGGTGTGTCAGGGCCCTAACTTGTACTTCAAAACTTCTGAATGGTTTGAAAATAATTCATATTTTTGTTCAAACTGAGCCAAAGAAATGAATAAAATATTCAAACTACCTGAGCAATCACAAAGGTAAGAAGTACTAAAGGGGACATTTTAAGTTGAAGGTAAGGTACTGGTTCTGAAGAATTGAAATGTATTTTCTGCAGGTGTTATTTGTATGAATTTTTTGACTGGAGAACAACATACTGAGAGAGCTGGACCAGTTGTGAAGGTGATAATCAGGAGTAATTATGGCTGGACCTGGACACTGTGTCCCTGTTTGGCGGCGAATAAAGATACACATGCCAGAGGTAGAGAGGTCAGGTGCAGAGGAAGCAAGAGATGGGTGAATAGGACACGTAAGCAATTCTCTGCATTGAGAAACTGTGCCAGAGATCCCCACTGCCTGAAGGTCGTCATTCTTGCAACCTCACCAGATTTTATGTCACAGGACACTCTCTCATGCCAGTGGCAACAGTTTTTTGATCACAGTTCAAGGTGCTTGTTTAATCTAACAAGAGCATTTCAAAAATTGCATAAGATATCAGGCCCAGTGAATTCAACACTGGCATATCATACCCTTTGAAGGTGATAATGACAAAGTGGTTAGCAAACCATTGCTTATTTACATATAGAGCTGATACAGAGCAACATTAGCATTCATTTGGAGTCTTGTTTCTGCAAATGTAAGTCTAATATTCACTCTCCTTTTAGTTCTGTTTTCAGTCTCCACTAACTCCCGAGGGAAATATTTGTCTCTTCAGATGCTAAATATTCCATTGTCTGTCTGCTGTTTGATGCTGGACAAGTAGCTTACATTGGATTTTTTTAGAACCCTTTTTCCAAAACAGCTGCAAAAACTACACCTTGAAAACAGTGAGAATGAACCAAAACAGTGCAGGCCGGAAAACTGTGCAATCAGCTATATTATAGCTGTATGATGCTATCATGCTCTGTGATACTGAGGAAAACTGCAGCGTTAGGTGATGATTATCTGCGGGTTCATCACCATGAACATGCCTTTTTAACATGCAGGAGTGATGTGATGCACTGTTGGTATAAAATATTTATTAAAGCTGCTTTAAAGTAACCAGAGATGTATGCAGCCTACATGCTATGCAGCAGTGTGACCCCTTTTCTTGCATCTTTGTATCCTGTATCCTGTTCCAGTCCTGGTGTCCTATCGTATTCTACTGTCTCCTTTTGTCTTTTTTATCTTATTGTATCTTATCCTATCTTATCATATCGTATCATATCGTCCTTGTCTGTCCATTCCTGTCTTATCCTTTTGTCCTGTCCTGTCCTATGCCTATTATCTATCTTTTGTCCTTTCCTCTCTTCTCTCCTCTTGATCTCATGTCTTTGCCTCCTTTCCCTTTCAGTGACTTCCTCCTGTCTTCATCGCTTTTGTACGGTGTAATTACAGAGAGTTCAGCTCTGGTGATAGCAAAAGCTTTTTTAACTGACGTTTACTTTTGCAGTATGTTGACGGTTTTTCTTTAAATTCTATTTCATGGCATTTTCGTTTGTTACTATCCTACTTGTTTGATATATTAAATTTTTTTTATATATTTAATTATTTATTTAATACTTTTGTTTTGAGAATCGCTACATGAAAAATAATAACAATCATAATAATAATAATAATAATAATGATAATGATGGCTGGCTCTGTGGTGTAGTGGTTAGCACTGTTTTCTCACAGCAAGAGGGTGTTTGAGGGAGTTTGCATGTTCTCCCTGTGTCAGCGTGGGTTTTCTCTGGGTACTCCAGCTTCCTCCCACAGTCCAAAGACATGCAGGTTAATTGGTGACTCTAAGTTGCCCGTAGGTGTGAATGTGAGTGTGAATGGTTGTCTGTCTCTATGTGTCAGCCCTGTGATAGTCTGGTGACCTGTCCAGGGTGTACCCTGCCTCTCGCCCAATGTCAGCTGGGATAGACTCCAGCTGACTCCGCAACCCTCACGAGGATAAGCTGTTACGAAAATAGATGGATGGATAATGATAATAATACTAATGATGCATTTTATTTGTAGGTGCCTTTCAAAGCACTCAAGGACACATTACAAGACACAGTAAAAAAAATCTATGTATCCATTGATCATAAAATCAAACAATTCCATAATATACAATAAAAGTTAATAAAATGACTAGACCAAAAAAATCCTAATATTAGGTGCAAAAATCGTCATTATAAAATCATCATCAGTGCAATTCTCAATATGTGTGTCACCATTAAATCAGACCGAATATGCCAGCATCAAAAGGTGTGTTTTCAGACGGGATTTGAAAGTGAGAAAGGGAGTCAATATTGGAAATGTCATGGGGAGAGCTCCAGAGGCGGGGGGCAGAATGACTGAAGGCTCCAGAACCCATGGTGGGGCAGATGGTGATGTGAGCTACAATGCAGAAGAGGATCTAAGAGTACGGGAGGGTGTGTGGATACAAAGGTGTTCAGACAGGTAATAAGGAGCTTGATTATGAAGGGTCTTAAAGGTGAGAAGCAGAATAAATAAGTCCGTATGTCCTTACCTTCTTACTGACTAGAATTTCCAGTGTCAGAGCTAACCTGTCAGGTTTAACAACATTTTTAAATTTCTCCCTTACTTCCTTGGTTGTTACTTTTCCTTCTGTCCTTAAAAACACAAGGTTGAAGTGGTTCCCCAAAGCAACACAGCAAAACTCAAATAACAGAAGTCCTTGTCAAAGTCAACTAATTTGGATTCTGTTCACCCTGTTTCACTGAAAAGATAGGTACCATAGTGGTGGTAGAAAATGGCTGGTATCCCAAACATTGCAAAGGTCAACGTAGATCAAATTTTCAGAATTGGTGGGTCAGGACCCAAAAGTGAGTTGCATAATAATGTCTTGTACTGACATAGCCAAACGCTGACTGAAGAAACCTGTGTCCTACACTGACTGGCGTTGCATAGAAGGTTGTCATATGTTGGTCTATTGGATCTCACCACACCGTGTACTCTTGGGTACAGAGTTTTTGTGTTCCTCATCACAAAAATGTCTCCACAGGGTTAGACAGAGGCAGGGTAAAGAGAAGTAGAGGAAGGATAAGGAGGGGAAATATAGGCAGAAGTATGCAACACTGTGCTCCCTCACCTTGAAATGGCAGTGTTCCCCTTGATAAAAGGCTAATAAGCCTAATCAGGTCTGATTAATTACACCGATAGGCACTGCGTTTGCCAGCCTATTTGATGGCTTTATCTGTGTTTTGCACCGGGCTGAGGGGATGATGGTGGTCCTCAGGAGGAGCTGGAAAGATTTAGCCCAAATGAAGGTTACTGGTGCTAGAAAAGACAAGGTAGGGTGGTGGAGGGATGAGTGTTTCCTGGAGTGTACAGAGGAATGACTCCTGGAGGTGAGTGGTAGAACAATAAAACATGTTATTTTAGTATTTGGTGATGCATTATTATGGTATGGTGACTTTTTCAATATGTGCTCTCTGCTGTTTTCTCTGCACTGAATCACCATTCTCTTGGTCCTGCAGTCTTGTCACTCTCTGACAAATCAAGTCCAGAGAGTGTCTGTCCCCTTCTGAATGATAACACGTGTACTGGGGCTTTGTATTGCACTCTTGAGAATGGCAATTCATTCTCCTCAGAGGCTCTTTTCAAATCCTATTCTCTTGGTCATTACAAGAGAAATCAATGTGGCCTTAAGCCATGTAATCACCACCGTTCACCTGCACAAGGGATTGAACTGCTGCTGCCTTTGCTGTTGACAGTAAGAACAGTAAAATATATTTTTATTCTAGGAGGAAATAGAGGTTGTTCTTTTGACATCGCTTGTTATCCTAACCGCCTACATAGCTGGAATTGTGTTGAAGTTCACAATCACGTTCTCATTGTTAATTTAAAACACATTTCTTAAGTAAAATTAGTAAGTAAAATTAATTTTAAATGAGACAAGAGTACTTCCATATAAGCTGAACGTGAGCACAAACAGTTTTATAGGCCAGGTTAGTAAAAATTATTACAGCTCAAGCCAGCTGTGCTTCTGCATTGATGGATGGTGACCACAACAAGATAAATACGCAAAGACACGACACCCTAAAAAGTCACGACAAGTTCTCTGGTCTTATCTTGAATTTACATAATTTAACATTTAGTTTTACTCCCTCTGTTGCATATATGTATTTAATTTACATGTAAACATTTAAAAATATGTATGCCTTTGGGTTTTTATTCTAAAATGTCACATTTTCTTTTAAGTCGCTTGAGGATTTCTATCTCTTTTGTTCTGCATCAGCTATAGCCTTTTGCAGGCTTCGCCCCTGTGTGGTACCTCAGACTTCAGAGCCTTTGGGATGCAGGGAGCCATGTGCTCTATATTTATCTTGCTCTATGATTTATTAATAGTCTCCCCAGTATGCGCAGTACTAAAAATACAGTGGAGGCAGAGCAACACATGCAGCATCTGGCTAGGAAGGGAGTGAGCGAGCGGAGGAGAGATTCGTCAACTCAGCAGCTTTCCACTGTAACATCATGCACGTCTGGGATGATCCAGGGTTTCAGGTTACTTCAGTACACAAACTACCCTCTGACTCAGCACTTAAATGACCCAGTCATTCCATACAGTGACAACACGACTCAGCAAGTGGAACATATGAAAACTAAGAGACGTGATTCTCAATTCAAGAGTCAGCAAACTCCAGTTTTTAGGTGTGTTTAAGTTTGTGTGAAATTTCATCACTGTCTCTGTTTTCTTCTTATCTCCAGTATGAATACTTCAATGCGGTGTTGATTAATGAGGTGGATGAAGAGGGGAACAGCGTAGAGCTGGGAGGAGAATTCATCCTGCAACCCAATGACCACTTTAACAACCTGTCAGTCAACCTCAGTCTCAGCGTGGTCCAGGTGCCCACCAACATGTACAACAAAGGTATGGCCACCACCTCCAATTTTTTAATTAAGATGTGAAAAATACAAGTGTGCAGAAAAAGTTTAACACCACCACCATAAAGGTACAATACATCTTAGTCTCTCAGGTTCTGATTTCCTTGCTGAATTGTTCAATAATTCACATAATTGGAGCCCTGACCATCAGGAGAACAGTTAGTATGCTAGCACGTGGATGAACGCCTGTGTCCGGAGGAGGATTTGAGTTCATTAACTGTAACTCTTTGGATCATCCCTACCACACACTGACTTAATTAGCAGTTAAATAATCAGAAATTCTGCTAATTTACCATCCACTCAAGTCCAACCCATGAAGTCATGGCCTTGTACAATGCTCGGCGGACAGAGTGAATGTCATGTCGGCTTAACCCAGCTACCAGAGGCAAAGAAATTATATGGAGAAAGAGAGAGAGAACACAAGAGGGAGGAAGCAAATGAGACAGAAAGTAGGTTAAGTCAGACTGATGGAAGGTCTGAGCAACAGATTAATTACAGCTAGGTGGAAAAAAAGAAAAACGCGAGTGAGAGTGACGGGAGGAGAGTGAATGAAATGGAAAGGAATTGAATGAAAGGGCTGACAGAGTGAGGCTGGCGGGCCGATACAGGGAGAGGAAGAGTAATTTTGATTTGATTCACAGGCAAATGAGTAGAATTGCGCAGACACACTCACAGAGAGCTTTAAGAGTTTTAGATCTGCGGGCTTTGTTCGCTGGTACAGATAAAGTGGATGTGTTGGCTGGGACTGAAGGGAGCTCGTTGGTGGGCAAAGTATCACCGTTCTGCAAAGGGAGGCTGAGGGGCTTGGCTCGATGGAAGGAAACAGTTTGTGAACAATTCTTTAAAACTTTTCGAAACACTTTTGAATGCTGCTTCTTTGGAATGAATTTGCAAAAGTTTTTAAGTCTTTTGCATTTACTGCTGTTTGCTCAAGCACTGACATGTTTTAAATATTTCCGTGTGTATCACCTGCTTTCAGCCAAGAAGTTAGCAGGTGTTCAGAGAGAAATAGCAAAGTGAGTTATAATAATATAAGACAAGATTTAACTCGCCGAGTGATGCTGCATTTCATTGCAGCCAAATTTGAGCAAGGTTCTTACTGAAATGAAGGAAGAGGCTGCGTTTTTTACACAGCACTATTCATTGTCAAAATACAGCCATGCTTCTGGAAACTTCCCCACACATAGCAGCAAGTCACTGTTGCCTGAACCTGTTTTTTAAGCTGCTGACGAACTGGCTGTAGCCTGTGCACATCATAAATGGTTTGGTGGCAGCGGTGATGAATTAAGGTTAAGTCCATGATAGCAGAGAGCTGCATGCCCCTGGAGATTAATCGCAGGAGGAACACACCACATCAAACATCCATCTTCTGAACTCACATCGCAACCAAAACACAAGCCATGCCATCATACTTTATGAGGCTACATGACAGGAACATGTACCATGCACAGATCTGTAGCAGGTCGATACCCTCAAATGTCCATGCACTTACCTTTGTACTCTGTATTCACATTCACATGAGCACATGCACTCGCATACACACCCATTGCTTCCCACTTCTTTCCTGTTTCTCTTCATGCTTCCTCGCTTCTCTTGTTAATACCCTCCTCCCTAATCATCATAAGTAACCTATTAAAGTGAAGTTGATTTCAGCTCAGATTGCTCTGACTGGTGCAGTGGGTAACCTACACGCTTCTACTTTTCAATCTTGAGCACGTGCGCACGTGTGATTATATAAAATCATGGGAGCTCCTTTGATCAGATTGAATTAAGGAGTGCATTAGTTGAGATGAATTTAAATGACAGCTTAGGGGGAAAGTCGAGCCCATACTCTCTCCCTCATCATGACAAGTTCAGATTGTAATAGACACTCAAACTGCACCAGAAGTGACTGTATTGTTGTGTAAATGGAGCCTGGATCAAATCCAGCCTCCTCTCCACTCCATAGAGGTGGATGGGTGTTTACTATCAAGAGGGGGCTTTAGTGTGCTAGCTTCCAGAGGACTAATTCAATCATGGCTTATTGGCATGACTGTTGACAGCAGAACAATGTTGCCAGCATGGGAGATGATGGGGAATCTGTTATCTGCTTTTCTCTCTCTCCGTCCATTAGGTACTTGTCTGTCTGACTGTCTTGCAGTAATTTACTGCCTGCCTTCCTGGCTTTCTTTTTTATCTATCTAAAGGCTTTTGTGTGTGTGTGTGTGTATTACTGTCTGATTGTGTCTGTCTGTCTGCTCGCCATTTTCTGTTTCCATCTTCCCTGCCCTGCTTCTGCACCAAGCGAAATTGGCGTAGTAAGCAGCTGTAATAAGCTTGGCTGTCCAGGTCGCAAATCAGTTACTTTGTTGACTCTCACAGCCTGTAAATTGAAAGGAAGCTTCAATTATTGGATGTGCCCCACCATATATCACAATAAGTTTGGACAGGATTATAAGCAAAAGCTATAGCACATATTGTGTAGATGTGTCTGCTTGAGTTAGAAGCTGAGATGGCAGCTACTGAGATTTGTGAAGCTAGTTAGCTTTAGCAGGAGTCATCTGTGTTTTTTTTTTCTCCGTCATGATTGGATTTAGCTGCTGCCTCATAAAGTTGTGTGCAATAATGAAATGAATTACCAAGCTAACAGTTCATCAAAATGGATTTTTTTTTTCTTTTGCAGACAACAGCTAAGGAAAAATCAATAGGGAAATTCAGTTTTAGTTAAGTCTACCCATCTCATGGCACTCACTTGATGCGGCTCTTTTGCTTCAGCTGTCTACTTGGCCATGCTATCTGTGGCAGAGAGTGCTTTAAGTGCAATGGTGGGTGTAGCAGGTATTACTAAGCAGCCTGAGCAGCAGAGACAAAGCCATGCAGGAGAGCTTTAACAGAAAGTATACATTTCCGTGGCATAATATTTATATATGGTAAAACGGATGTCACAATGCAAGATTCAGGTCTTAAAGTTTGGGTAAGGCAAAAATAGATATATGTAATGAGTTTGTCACACCATGGAAAAATGTGTCACTAACCACACAGACAAATTCTAATGATTAAAAAAATAGTATACGAGTATATAAAATTAGGCTTCAAAATCATGAAAAAATAAGCAGTATTTTAAGCTCTGAAACACTAGGGGCATGTCAGCTGAAGAACAAGTGTTTACGTAGCAACAGACTTGTTAAACAGCTAGACCTCTGGTGGGGACGTAACAAGCAAGGGAACGGTTATGTTAAGAATAACTCTAGTGCATCATCAAGCCATAATTTCAGGCACACCCCCAAAAATATCGGACACAAAAACAGTGAAAAACAGTTTAAGGATCTAACTCCACAGTGGCAATCCCACACAGTTCCTAGTCTTTTCACATTTTAAACAAGCATTTTCTAACATATGTAATGTATTTAAAAGAAATCTCTGATTTTACTTTACCCACACACTGAATTATTACTCAAATATGTAGCTACTACATTTTGCCTTTGTAGGGCAGAATAGCCTACTGTCTCTCCAATTCCTCTTCTCTTTTATGTCTCAGATTCTTTTTCTTCTCTCTCATCTTTTCACTCTGTTTTATTGCAAACACTTTCCCTGTATCCCTGTGTAACGAATAGGTCCTGATAGTGATCTGTGGAGGTGCAGTGTTTGATACGATATGAGTGGTTGAGCAGGGCACTAGAGAATGCCTGTTCTGAACCTCCTGGACTGTAAAACAATTTTAACCTTTTTCCTCAAATTGTGCTGTTTCTTTCCTCTCCATGTCTCCCCTTCTTTTTTTTCCCGTTAATCCTTAGACTCTGCAATCGTCAACGGAGTGTACTGGTCTGAGGCCTTGAATAAAGTGTTTGTGGATAACTTTGAGAGAGACCCATCACTCATATGGCAGTACTTTGGCAGTGCCAAAGGCTTTTTCAGGCAGTACCCAGGTAAGTGTGTGTTTGTTTGTGCATGTGTGTGTGTTTGTAATTAAGTCGCTGTCTCCCTAAAGCAGAACGAGGGGTATATGGGAATCTTCGGTGACTGACAGCTAGAGACTGGAGGCTAGTGGGATGAGAGAGAGAGGGGGGGAGGATAGAAGATGAGCGCGTGGGGGTTAGAGAGTTTGTAGAGAAAGAGGGTGGGTGAAGAAGATGGATGAAACATTTTCAGGTGAAGTTGAATGAATAATAACAATAAAAAGTAGCTTATTGAATAGAATTAGTGAGTATTATAATATTCTACATGGAACATAATATGGGAAAGTCAATGGCAATGCTTCCTCTTTGTCTTATTTTTATCTTCTGACCTCTTGAACCTGCATATACGTGTGTTTTAATTAGGCTTTTTAATATCACATGCCTCAGTCTCTGGTTTCCTGACCTGGAGGGCTCCAAAGTCACTGCTGCATAAAGACTCTAAATCCATTCTATTCCTTAAAGTTCACCAAAATTAGAAAGAAACTGTCCCTGTGAGAACTGTGTGCTCTGTGGGTTATTTAGTGTAATTTGGACATGGGAAGAGTTCTAGAGAGGGTTGTTGCTGTTGAATTTTTCAGTGTAATTTTTCGACTCTCTGAGCACTACATTTGACTTCATTGTACCGAGGTGTCAGCAGGAATCTCAAACCTCTATGTGCTTGGCCAAATACCACTAGAAGTAAGTGAGAAAATATGTTTTGGGTTTTTTTTTTTTGTGATTCAGGTGAAGTGACTCTCTATAAATAGCATACTCGAGGTGTAGAGGTAGTTTAAAAAAAAAACAAGATGAATGTTTTAGAAAAATTCCGCTGTGACAGAAAAAGCAGTGTGCTTTGGCAGAAAGCCTTTAGGGCTCAAAGAACAGTTTCCCTAGACCACCCTTTTCTCTCTTGTAGCCAAGGTAACAGTTTGTTTTTCCTTTGGTACAAATTATACAACCCTGGCACTATTGCAGTTTGTCTTTCATCTTTTGATTTGTGATGCTGACTTTGTCTCTTCAAGGGATCAAGTGGAAGCCAGATGAACATGGGGTTATAGCTTTTGACTGTCGTAACCGGAAGTGGTACATCCAGGCAGCCACCTCCCCAAAGGATGTGGTCATCCTGGTGGACGTCAGTGGCAGCATGAAAGGCCTCAGGCTGACCATCGCCAGGCAGACTGTCTCCTCCATACTGGACACTCTTGGAGACGATGACTTTTTTAATATAATCGCCGTAAGTCCACGCAGATGTTCTCACAGCTGTGAGGGGGACCACATAAACTGCTGAACCTCTATGTTTTTTTTTTAGCTATACACACACACACAAACACACAACACACAAACACACAGGCCCACAACCTCTACTCCTCAGATCAGAGGAAATGCTGGAACGAATCAGCTTTCTCTCCTGTCACGCTCACAACCAATTAACAGTCAGCTGAATGAAGATTTGAATTGCAAAGGAGACAGTTGTGATTGGATCCCGCCTCAGGCACCCAAACCATTGTTATCGCATCTCAGTCTGATGAAACTCCATGAGTGTTTGTGTGTGCCTGTGTGAGTGTGTGTGTGTGCGCGCGTGCGACACATGCACTTGCACATGTGTGTCTGATGCTGTTTCACATCAGAACGCAGTCAGTCACTTTGCCAGCCTCCATTCTCTTTCTCCACTGAACAAAGTCTTCATTATCATTTCTTATCCTAATCATGTTATTTTGAAAATTATTCTTTTGAAAAATAAAGGAAAAGAGGATTTAGACAATCAGGCAGAAACATATTGTTTTCCCCAAACACTCTTTAAAAGGATGTGTCATTTGGACTCATTTATTTCTTCTTTCTTCTTTTTTATTTGTGCTACGTTTGCCCTGTTACTTTCTATATAGGTGATGGAGTTTCTAGAAGACACACAGTTGAGTCAAAGTTATTATGGGTTTTGTATTAAGTATCTGCAGCGAGAGAATAGTCTATCTCATGCAGTGAGAGTTTGTTTCATGCTGCAATGTATACATACACACAAAGACAGACACACACACAGATGCATATGCACATACACACATCAGGGCAAAATTGCTGGCTGTGGAGGAACACACTTCCATTATCTTTCTTGGACTTTGAAGTCTAATTCATACTCATGCATTAAATGGTGAGTATTATCACAGAGTGGCAGGCACTGGGTACATTGTGTACTGTACAGTGTGTATGTGTGTGTATGTGTGTCTGAGTGCGTATGTGTGCTTTTCATCAAGATGAATTAAGTCTCTCACATCTTAACAGTTTGCTTTTTTAAACATTAGATTAAACATTTTGTATATACAGCATATTTAAAGTGACAAAAAAGAAAAAAAAAAAACCGCTTTAATTATTTATTTTGTATTCTTTTAGTATAATGAAGAATTGCATTATGTGGAGCCGTGCCTAAATGGAACTCTCGTCCAAGCAGATGTAACCAACAAAGATGTGAGTCTTTATTTCCTTGTCTCCTATTGCTTTCTCCCGTTACATGCAATTAGAAATCATTGATGGGTTTTTGTATATCACACACAATACACAATTAGATGAAAAAGTGTCACTGAGATTGGTACAGCTTAAAGTACAGTATACAGTATGAGGATGTTATGTGAATTTAGACTGAGCATGTGTTTGAGTGAATGCGGGTGTGTGTGTGACCTGTTAAATAGCCTGCTTGTGCAAAGAAACTGCCTCTGAAGCGGGTGGTGTGAGTGGTGATGCTTCGATAGTGATTTCCAGATGGCAGGAGAGAGAGAGAGAGTATGGCCTGCTCTATGTGACACGTATCCTTAAAGGGAAACTCTGCTGATTCTAAACATCAAGTCTGTTTGCAAGTTTACAGGTTTTGGGCAGTGAAAATTAGTTGTTTGATAAATTGCTGTAAATCTGGGGGTGTGGAGTTAGAAAGAAGTGAACTTACTACAGTCAGTCACTACCAGCATCACTAACCCAATTCTCAGACCGAATTGTGCATTGTGGGTTTTGTGGTTCTGACAGTGTTAGAAGAGTGCAATGCTAAATCGGTGGAGTACTCTTTTAATTATAGTTTGGATTTTCTTGAGGCAGCGAGTGGCATAATTGCCACCTCGTAATGTGGTTGTGTTTATGTGTATGTACAGCAGTTGGGCTGTTCACACAAGACATTTTCATTATTGAGAATCCTTACTATTGCCGTGGCAGGATTCTCCTCTTCATCTCTGAGTCTCTGCTCCTCTCTGTTTCCTACAGTATAGGCTCTGTGTTTCCAGGTGCCCAATAAAAATTACGTCTCTTTCAAAGTCCTTAAAATTCCATTTACAAATTCAATTTTTAAAAGGTATTAAATTCAATAACCTCTGTTACTGCTAGTCCAGGGATGCAGCTGTTTGTGCATGGACTACTTTCCATGTACCACGTGCAAGTACTGTAGAATTAAGTGTGTGTTCACATCTGTGTGTGCATGTGTGTGTGTGTGCCTGTTGGTGATTTCTGTTTATTTCTAAGTGAGTTTACGCTTATGCATATGGATTAGCATTATGTGTTTAATTCCAGATGGTAGTTTAATGTAGTGCGAGTCAGCCAGCTAAGAGGGGAAGGCAGTCTGTGCTAGTAGATAAAGCTAATGTCTTTTACTTCAGCTGGAGGCAGGAAGTGACTGTCACACTGGGGACTTAAACTTGCTGATCTGTTTTCCCCAAATCTGTTATTTCAAACCCAAACTTCAACTGGGTCATAAATACCTGTTGTCAAGCTTCCACGGGACACACACTCATCTAGCTGTACTACCATGAGTGCTTTTTTGTCTAATTCGACTTGTTAACAAGCGTCTGAAGACGTAAAATCTATCCTGCCTGATTATTACTCACGCACACAGTTCCTAGTTCCAGGCTAATATTTAAAGCCTCAACGGTAAACACTCGTGATTTTCAACATTATCTCTATCTAGCAGTTGTTGGGCTTAGTCCCAGAGTGATCCTCTGAAATGAGGCTGAAGGTGTGCTGAGCAGTTTGCTCCAGTTATGTCACAGATTGACAGTCATCTATCAGATGACAAATGAAGAACTGAATTTCAGTAACTATATTTCAAGCTGACAGGTCTGAACTTCACTTACTTTTCAACCAAATTAGTGCAGTCTTAACATAGATGTTTTTTCACCTGCGGATTTCCAAGAAGTTTCTGAGTGGGTGCAACAATAGCTTTGAATGTGACTTTACTGCAATACCCATTGATGTAATGCTGCCTATCCTCCTCACCTCACCACACAGTACTCATCAATTTTTGCTTTTTCTGCATGGCTTTTCTATGCATTTTTCAGAATTGCACCTGACCCCATGTTGTGATAATAATAAAAAAAAAAAAACTTGCCAAAAAAATCAACACCCCAGGCCTCAGTAAGCTGCAATTTAAGATATTTTTGTTCATTCATTATTATGTCCCCGTGGCCAGGCTTCATTAAGCTGACTGCTGTGATCATTTTTGAGTATAAAAGGTGTCTGAAGCATTGAAGGGTTTGATGTCCAATGTACGTTTCAGAGCCTTGCAGTGCAGCACAAAAGGTTGAGCACATTCAGCACTGCATGCACGCACACACGCACACACACACTTTCTGAATCTGCCACTTTAGTACACTGCTGCGCCAGGGATTGAACATAGCCCACTGTGCTGAGACAAATCACTTCGATCTCAACACACAGACACACACACAAACACACACACGTGGAGAGACACACACACACACACACAAACACAAACACACACACACGCACGCTCACATGCAGTAGGTAAAGTTTGCTGTGCTCCAGGGTACAGCCTTTTGTTGGAACCGATTAACCTTTTTATCCACATCAAAGGAAAGGCTGTGTCTTTTTGCCATATGGGGGTGTTGTCAGGCATGCTGGAGGTTGTTTTTGTGCACATATTTATTTGTGTGTTGCTGGTGCTTACGCATGTGTGTGTGTTGTGTGCATGTTTGCTCCCATGTGAGCAGGCTCTAAATGGCCTTATGCTGCTTGGGCCTCCCACTGTGTGTTGAGAGACTTTTCTCCTGAGGAGCAGAAGACTAGAGGGGATGAATGTAGAGTGAGTGAGAGGTGTAGAAAGATAAGATGCTGCTGGGGAGATAATGATATAGGTGGGGTGTAGGTATGGGGTGTTTCCAGATCCCTAAAATGATCATGTAATGTATGTAATGGTCAAGCAGCAAACTCTGGGAATAAAAAATGAAGCCAACAAGGAAGTGCAAAACAAAAAGCAGCTTCTTGAGTGGCCACTTGAGACTGGCTCCAGACTGGTTTTGGTCTCTATAGCTAATTTCTCTCATCATCACAACTGTAGGGGGGTGAATTTTTGTATAACTCACCTGTTTATATTTCATTAAGGTTTAAAGTTACGCATATTTAAGGGTGGAGCTGCTGAGTGACAGCCATCCCTTGCTCCTCCACAGCTCCACCTTCACATCCAAATAGGCTTTACAACTGCATTCCACAAACCAGTGGGTGACACCACTGTAGCTATGTCCATTATTTTTAACAGTCTATGGTAATGCCTCAGTTGCCGTTGGTAATCATAGACTAAAAGAAATAATGGGCGTAGCTACCGTGACGTCACCCATTAGTTTGTGGACTCAGCATATCAACTGTCGCCATCTTGTTTTTTTACGGTCAGAAATGACCATATTTGGGTGAGAGGCTGGGGTGTGAAGGAACGAGGGGTGCATCTGACTGAAAAGCCGAGAACACTATTGGCAGACAGACTGTCACATAAAGGGGCCTGCACTTAATTATGCATAACTTAAGCCTTAATTAAATGTAAACTGTCGAGTTATTTAAAAATGTTCCTTCCGCACAGTTGTCATGACTGTTGAAATTAGCTATAGAGACCAAAACTTTTTTTTTTGCACCAGGTCGTAAACATGTTTATTTCTGCTCTTAAATTGGGCATTTTAACATGGGTGGATTGACTGGCTTCTGGAGCCAGCCTCAAGTGGCCATTAGTGGAGCTGCAGTTTTTGGCACTTCTGTGTTGGCTTCATTTTTCAGCCCTGGAGGTTGCCACTTGATGGTAATATACAAGTGTGTTGCTTATCTCTATAGTTGGAACTGGTTTTTGCAGATGGTTGAATCGAGCCAGAGTCAACGGTAAAAGTTCAAGATGCCAACAGCTGGATCTAAACAGCTATAAATAGATTGAATTGGATAATGGCCTGTGTCTATTAGTGTGTGTGCGTGTGTGAGTGAGTTTCGCCTCCAGGCTGTGGCAAATAATGAGACATGCACATGAGACCTGTTAGGTTGCTGACAACATTAAACTCGTCATTAATTGCCAGAGAGATAATGTACCCTTTGTGGCATGATCACACCTATGAACAGACACACAAGCGCACACACTTTCAAACACGCTAGACTGAACGGTTGTCAGCTAAGAGGAGGTGGAGGGAAAACAGGTCATTTTAGCTCTTTCAGTCAGTATGTGACATTTCACTCCAAGATAATGTGGCAGCTTGCCGCAAAAACCAGCTCAGGGCTGAGTTAAAGAGCCCATTAGACCATTGGTGCGATCTCTGCTCACACACAAATGATGGTAAATCAGGCTCGGTGAAATATTATGTTTCTCTGTGCTACGAGCAAATGAAATCAATATCTTTACAATTTTATGTTTTTACTGTCGCTATCTTCTGTCTTTGTCTCTTTCTTTTTCTCCAAAAATCAATAATGACCTCTAATTCAGTCCACCTTTGTGTTTTTTTTTCACTCTTGTTCTGTCATCTTGTCGCCATGATCGTAATGTTTCCTTCCAAAACTTTATTTTCCCAGCATTTTCGGGAGCACCTCGACAAGCTGTTTGCTCAAGGCATTGGTATGTTAGACATAGCTCTGACTGAGGCCTTCAATCTTCTCAGTGACGTAAGTAAATACGCTCATGCATGAACACACACACACACGTAGACACACTCACATGCACACTGAAAAGAAACAGTGTCACGCACAACATTAATTAGCACGCTGTAATTAATAGCTAAATCAACAGAATCATGCACAAACCAAGTAAACAAGGCACTTGATGACTCAGGTTACTGCTTTGACATCTCCCCATTATGAACAAGCAATTAATCAAACACACATGCGCACAAACACACACACATTTACCCTCCCTTTCTAAATGCTCATATTTCAAAAACATGCATCTAAGTGTAGACTACAGTGACACGTGTCTCCGTTTTCCTCTTCAATCTTGTGAAGTAATGCACTGTCAAGGTAGATGTCGTAGCTTGTGTGCATGGAGAAGGCCTGTTATTATTATTCCATTAGCTTTTATAACACATTTAGCTTCCATGAATGAAAGGTAAGTCACGTAAAGGCACACTAAATTCTATAATGGGAAGTAACTAGATAAAATGTTTGGTATGTGTTTAAAAAAAGTGGATTTTAAACTGGATTTATTCAGATTGGAAGGGTGTTTTTTTGCTGTTGTTGTTTACTTACATGCCTCTCCCCCTCTCCTTTTCTCTCTCTATCTCCAGTTCAACGAGACTGGGAGGGGTAGCGAGTGTAGCCAGGCTATTATGTTGGTAACAGATGGGGCAGTGGACACATATGATGCCATCTTTGCCAAGTACAACTGGCCAGAGAGGAAGGTAGTGTATTAAACACACAAACACACACATTATCACCACATTATTGTTTAATTGTAGTTCCATAACAGTTGTAAAGTGAGGTCAGCTGAGCTCAATTTCCCATTACCCCCTTGTTTACAACTTCATGAGCCTGCAACCTGGTATTCCATCTGAGTAAGGACAAAGGAGAGCTGTGGACTCATGCTCTCCCTGCTATGAATGAGTTTTTAAACTCGCTGTTGAGAATTGCTGTTGAGTCAGAAAATGGCGTATTAGACGGTGGATCCATTTGACACACTTTTAAAGGGACACCAATGGGATTTTATACAGTCAGTGCATTGATTTAAATATCTATACTATCATTCTAGATAAATTAGAAATACGGTTCCTAGAGTAAAACTGCACTTCTCAATAAATCCGACCAAGAGGACTGAACGAGGAAGGCAGGCAGGATCACTGTTTCTCATAGGGATATGGATATTGTCACATTTCAGAGCATATTTTTGCCAAGTATTAGTATTTGTCTAAGTTGTTAGAGAAAGTTTTTGACAAGCAGAAGTGTATTGAGTGGACCCAGTATGGGGTCCTTTCAGAGGCCTTTAAGACAGAGTTAAGTATGGCCCTGTCTCTGAGGACTGAGCTGTCTCTCTGCTGTCCTGCAAGGTAATTGTGGTGCTTTTCTGACAGGCCATGAAATGAAATGGGAGGAGAGAGAGAGCGAAAGGAGACGGAGGGGAAGAAAAAGGGTTATTCTTAGGTCATTTTCTTTTGTAAAAGAAAGCCCACGGGGTCTTCACCCTTAAAAGGGTTGAGGATAGAAGTGCAGTACTAAAGTAATGGTGGATGCATGTACCCTAAACAAACACTGTATATACATGCGTATGGATGTAAAAAGGTACACATAAAACTCCCATTGTCTCAGATAAGTCACGCATTACGAGGCAATTTTAATCTTGAATATGTTTGAGTGCAGTGTCTCTATGCATTATTATGGGTGCGTATCCATTATCATAAAGGCTCCACTTGTGCTGTCATGTGTTTGTGTGCGTCTGGTGGCTGAAAATGCTTGCGACACCCCCTCCACTCCTTCCCTCCTCCACCCTTACTCCTGCCTCAAGGCTGAACAGCAGTGAGCGGAGAGGGGACAAGGCTGCTAGATAGTTCCATTTAGAGGAAGCCCCGCTGATAATAGAAGTCTTCGGTCTCTGTCACTCTCTTCGGTGTCTCTTTCTCTCGCTCTCTCTCCCCGCTGCTGGTTTTTAATGGCTTCCTCCCAACCAGCCTCATAGCCTCACCACTGTATAACATCACACTGAGATTATAGGCATGCTTTGAAAAAAAAAAAACAGAATATTTGCATGCAGATGGCATTTATCCCAAAAAGCTATGGAGGAAAGATCATAAGATCATAAGGAAAGGGTTGCTGTGAAAAACAGTATCAACTGAAAAAAAAAACACCACTGAACAACTTCAAATACATCCTATAATGAGTTTTTCTTTCATGTTACACCAGTGATTATTTTCAGCGAGATACTGTCGCAGTTTCCAGATAACTGCCTTCTGTAGATAAAGAATGTTTTAGAAACTTATATTTATTTTGTACTCCCAAAGACCATTGAGAGCATAGGTCTCCCTGACTTTTAATGTAACTGAAGGCTTGTGTGTATTTCTGGTCCCAGTAACTGAGTCAAAATAAGAAATTAAAGTATCAGACACACGCAGAGCTTTATTTCCAGGTCTTATGTGGTCTCACATTATATTGCAGTTTGTGGTTTTGCTGCGCTGAACAATACAGAGTAATTAAGCAGAGTGCAGCACAAAACAATCAAGGTCGATACAGAAAAAGGCTGGTGCTAGAGTATTATATATATTAATATTAATATTATATTATATGTTATACTCTGCATTTACAGAGGAGGTTCACCCCCTTCTTAAAACAGGAGCTAGATAAAATCAAACCCAGCAAGAGTTTCTTGCAAATAAAATGTATATTTTCTAAGCTCATAAAAATGCAATACATCTCTAATCCAGCGAGTGCGAGGGGGGGGGATCCGATTTTTTACAGTTCAGTCACATCAAACAGCTTGGAGTGAAGATCAGGAACACAAGAAAATCTGTGCTGAATTTTGACAGAGTAGCACCCTCATGTGGTGCCCCTCCCTCAAAAAGGGCAAGAATTAATGGTGGTGAACTGGGAATCTCACAACCCTCTAAAGCGCCCAATAACAGAAAAACCTGGACAGCATTGATTAGAACATCTGTGTTAGTTTTCCTTGACTCAAAAAGGTTGATCATTTTTGCTCTGTAGTGGTGCCAAATTCCCTCAGCCACCTGAGAGTGTATCCTCCTGGGTTGTGACGTCCCCAGACACCTGATCCTCTGACAGATTGTCCATGTTTGGCACAATAACTCCCTTGAGGACAAAAACCTGGGTTGGGCCATCACTGTATTATGAAAACTGGATATGATGTTCCAAGATGGCACAGATTCATACCAATTAAAGTTGATCACTGGCCACATACACTGGAAAAGCTCTTCAGCCATTTTTTGCCCCATGGCACATGAGAACCCTGGCTGAGTCAGTCAACCGGCTGCTTGCAAATGCCATGAAATTAATTGGTTGATATAGCACTAGGCCAACTTTTCTTTATTGTTTCATAGCCATTTCTTTGAAATATGACAAAAACTCTTTCATGGCCAGAGTGAGTCACATGATTTGCAATTTAGGCAGTGGCCACTGTGCCAAAATCACTGCACAGGCCAGCATTGATTGCTGGGACTTGTTGTGTGCCCATAGCCACAACTGTGGCCATCTTGCAGAGGCAAAGGAAAGCTAGACAACCCTGCCAGCTGATGAAAGATGCTGCATGCTGTCTGTCCTTACCAGCGTGGGCCGACCTTGAAGGTGAAGGTATAGAAAAAAATTGGAAGTGGGCTACATCCTACCTCCTTCAGCCTCAGGAGATTGATATACTGAGCTACACACAACCTTCCCCATGCCTGTCTGTGCCCTGTGTTTGTGTACTTCTCATACCTTATCTGTCGCTACCATTTGGCATTGCATCATAGGGCCCCAGTACCCCTTCATTGCCAATATTGTTTCTGTTGTCCCAATAGCAAAGGGCTAACTGTAACTGCCTGGAGACTACTCTGCAGCCTGTAAGGGGGACTCCTTAGGCTGAGTCCCACAAACAAGAGACACAATTGCACCGGGCGCATGTGTACTGGTACCAGCAAACAGCCCAGACTGGTGATACCATGAGCCCTAGGAGACAGAGACGCAGCCTCCATGTGGCCTTGGCTGCCAACCTGAATTGTTAGAGAAACTGCCTCAGAAGAGTCTGCCTCTTCCTTGTGACAGTCAGTAGTGCAACCTGGGAATCCACCACTAGGCCCCGAAACCATGTCCTCTGAGAAGGCCCCAGCCTTGCTCAGTAGCCAGGCAACTTAGACTTGGAAAGCAGCAAAGTCTGTATATCAGTTAAACACAGCGCAACCTGCTCTCCTAGTCCATCTAAAAAATATCAGACTGATTTTCAGATGACATATTACTCAAGTTGAATCTTTGCCGAGACTGATTAAAGTTGGGCCTGTAATCATTTAGAAGTGTTGGGTCACCTGCTGTTAGTAATGGTAGAACAAAAGCAGACTCTGAGATAAGACATTTTATTAAAGGCAAAAGGTAGATAAAAAAAAGATGTGTTAATGAACAAGAAATAAATTCAGCTGCTATCTTTAGAAAGTGTGGCACAAGGTTATCAGGGTCGTCTAAAAGCTTGAACGCCCTGTGGTAGTAACAGTTAAAGCCAAAAAGGTTTGCAAACAGTTCTTGATAGAAAAGTTGTTGGCTTTCACACAAACTTACATTCTCTGTTCACTTCAGGAATGAGTCAGCAAATCGATTTCAGGCAACATCACTCTGTACCATCATGGATGTGGTTTTGGTTTCAGATTAAAACCTCAAGATGACCTAGATTTGAAATCAGCTGCAGTTTTGTAGCAAACAGTGGGCCTGTCTGGTCCCAGATTATTCTACATATTGCATGAGACCATTAACATCAGAATAATTAGCCTGCTTTTACTTTGTAATAGTTGTAACTGGACATTAAAATACGACGTGGGAAGCACTTACAGTCTTTAAGTGTTTGTAAATGTTTGTGTGAACATTTACACTGGAGAATAAATGAATAAATGATTGGGCTAAGTGCCGAATACATAATGTAGAAGCGTGAACAAATATATTTTTGCATGGATGCGTATAGTTTGTATGTCTTTGCATTTTTATTCTTTTGCGCATGTGTATTTTTACTTCTGCCTATGTAAAATTTGTGCAGTCAAGTAAGTTGAAGATTGCATGCCGTGGCTCGAGCTCCTAGTAGTTTTTATCTCTGCTGTACTTAACTCAGCTGCAAACCTCTTCCATATTTAATAACCAGCCTGCTGGAGTTCAACCTTCGTCTTGGCTACCGGTGAAGGGAAACACATAACCACAGACAGAGTCCCATGGTGACACCTCTAACCCTTAGCCCTACATGGAGCGGTTATGATCATATCGACTGTGTTGTGTTTTCCTATCACTCTGGCAGTGTCATTCAAATGGCTGAGGTCTGTATGAATAGAGGATGATTATGGTCTAGATAATGAGGGCTGCTTTAAAATGACAGTCTGACAACTGTACTTACCCACAGTGAAACTCATTACAGTTGACAATAGACCAACAGTAGTAGAAAATGAGCTGTCTGTGGTTTATATCTTTGTCAGCTAAAGCTGTTATAATCACTATTGAATTTATAAGGAGTCCATCTATTACACACTGCAGTGACAATGAAATAGAAATAATTTAATACTGAAGTGTTCCTCAAAAAGAGAATGCCATTTAGATATAAATTATGTTTTTGCAATTATGAGACCCTTCTGTTGGGAGCAGTCACCCAGAATCAGATAAAGACACAAATGCATCCACATCTAGACATGTGTGTGCCTGCACATACATACACACACACACGCACAAACACAAACAGACACATGCTGTCAGGGTGAAGGGAGACAGCGAAAAATGCAGGCATGGGAGCTATGGCAGCTGTGCCCCCAGAGGCTTGCATCTGGTCCAATCTGGCAACATGTTCTTCTCACACACACACACACACACATACACACACACACACACACACACACACACACACACACACACACATACGCGCACCTGCCAACTACACCTGCTGCTTGAGCCAACTGAGCACTGCTGGGCAGAAATGGGTTTGGCAGCAGAGGCTTTAGAAGACTCTCTGGATTGAGCACATAAAGCTTGAATTTGGCTTTTTCAACTCAAAATATTGACTTCATGGTTAATCATTTGCATTCATTCTAATTGCATATTCTCGATACACTTATCTTATTTTGAGACCCCTATCTGTTAATCCTTAATTGTTTAGTTTCTTGGGTTGATGGGAAAAAAATGATTAGATTTATATTAAACTTAAATAAAATCTATCAGAGAAAATGTCTTCCGTGAGTCCATAATCGACTGTATTCAACAAGGAGAAAGGGCCTGCTAATCAGTGGCAGATAAAGAATGAGCCTTCTGCCTGGCTTTGACAGTGTTATCTTCTATATGGTGGTGTGGGGGCCCTATCAAAATGCGATTAAAATGACTGACGGAAGTTATCTGCTTTCTCTCCGCAGGTCCGCATATTCCCTTACCTGATTGGTCGAGAGTCAGCCTTCGCAGATAATCTGAAATGGATGGCATGTGCTAACAAAGGTGGGATCTTACAACACTTGCAAAGACCTCTGTGCTTTTTTTTTTTTTTTTTTTAACTTATAATCTGTTTTTGCTGAAGAAAGTTGCTGCTCGCTGCTGTCAGCTGGGCGAAAATGAATCCATCAGGAGCTCAGGATTTGTTTAGGGTGTTTGGTATATGTGTCTGTGTGCGTGCATGTAGTTGCATAGACGTGTGTTTGTCAGTGCTCATCAGTATAAGTACGTGTATGTGACAGCAGGCAGCTGGTTCCAGTTGCACAGACCAGATATGTCACATTACATCTTCCTCTAAGCCTAAAGTCCGAACTATCTTGACGATACACCACTTTCCAGTTGCTTTGTGTGTGGTCATGGTTGTCTCGGTGCGTAGAGCACTTTCCTTCAGGTACTATATTTAGCTTCGAGGTGGGTGACAGAGACAGTCTGGCTCCATTTCCTCAGGCTGCTGTAGATAAGACAGGCAAGCCATAGGTCACTCAAGGGGTGTGCATGTGTTTTTAGCTGTGTGTGTGTGTGCGTGTGTGTGCGGAGATAGGAGTACAAGGGCAGCCACAGTTTGCTTGGAAGTGATATCAGAGAACCCATCTAGTCAGTTTGAGGGTGTTAATGGTGATGATGAGAAGTGCATGTGTGTGTGTTGTGCTGCATAAGTGTGTGTGTGTGTGTTTGCATGCCGCATGATGATTCAGACCTGTGACAGTGACATCCTCTCCAGCCTGCAGGAGCTGTGCAAAACAGTCTTTGCTCTACTCCCTAGGCACAGCATCTCTATTCCAAACTCCAACAAAAAAATTGGTTTTACTTCTTCACTGATTTTATTTTAAGTAGTTTTGCAGGTAAGGTAAAGTGTTACGCTGCCTGCCCCGTCACTGAAGGCTATGAAGTCAAAATCTCTCCCTATGGCCCGTGATTGGAGCAAAGAATATTGTTAAGGTTATTGAAATGCTAAGTGTCACAACACAAGAAGCGCTGGTGAAATAGTTTTAGGTCTAGGGGATTTAATTACCACTAAGCCTTATGGCTGTAGCAGCTACTAACAGGCCATATATATGAGAAATGCCTTTGGCTGCCAGTCAACAAGAAAAGGATGCAGGTCTTGCCCGGATGAGCTTGACTAACTGTCTGCCACTTGTTCCCAACTGTGTTACTCACTCGACTCTGTGGCTGGGCCAACTCAGGTCCTCTCTGGTTCTCTTATAATTTTAACAGCTGGTTGGTTTCAGTTTAATAAGTTAACATAGCAGAAGCAGGGAGAAACTAACAGCATTAAAAAACATTAGCATTAAAAATGCTTCTGGGATGAGGGTTATCATTCATTGTCCATCATGTTCTTAATAAAAAACAGCTGCACCCTCATCCACACTCCACTCTCTTTTCTTCTACTCTCACTCTCGGTGTCTGCACTCATAGTACATAAGCTCTGTTCTCTTGAGACAAGCAACAAATTATAAAATACCATTTGACAACCAGTGACAGTGACGCTGACATAGATCACTAGAAATAGCACTTTTTTTGCTCTATGCCCATTAACATGCATTACAGTGTATGGACAGAGGTATGTAGACGCCATAGTCCACATACAGTACTTTTATATACATAGTGTCTGGGTTAGGCCCTTTAGTTTCAATATCTTATGATATTTTATCAAATAGGTTCCAACTAGTCGCATCACAGCAAGAAGGTTCGAACCCTGTGGTGCGGTAGCTCCTCTTTGTAGAGTTTGCATGTTCTTCCCGTGTCACCATGGGTTTTCTTTGGGTACTTCCTCCCACAGTCCAAAAACATGCAGGTTAATTGGTGACTCTAACTTGCCCGTAGGTGTGAATGTGAGTGTGAATGGTTGTCTGTCTCTATGTGTCAGCCCTGTGATAGTCTGGCGACTTGTCCAGGGTGTACCCCGCCTCTCTCCCAATGTCAGCTGTGATAGGCTCCAACCCCCCTAACAGGATAAGCTGTTATAGAATATGAATGAATGAATGAATGAATGAATTAAGCTTCCAACTTTGGGTAGAGGCATGGTTAAGTTAACTTACTGTTCGCCAGCCCAGTGAGCCCATTTGTTGTATTTACAGCCACAGAAGAGAAATAATAAACCCCTGTGAGGGCTTGCGAATGTTACCTGAAGCTATGTATGAGAGGCTCTAACTAACAGGACAACCACAGGCATATGTTTCAGGGGCACTCAAGGGAAGTATTTAGAACTCTAGTTTTGTGCAGAAAACAATGTTTTTTACACACAATGTATATGCGTTATTTTAAAAATCACCCATATTAACACAAGAAGAAGTTGTGTGATTACCATAAAACTTCTAGTTGCCTGGGCTAGTATTTGCTTAAATCACTGAACTCAACAGGCCTGTATTCGGGACAGGCATCTATATGAGACAGGCCTTTGATTCCTTTTATACAAAACTGTTGCTCAGTGAAGATGGGAAATACTAGCACATTATTTATATACACCAGTATGAATATTACTTGTTTAAAAATCAGGCTTCAAAGAACAATTATGTGTCACGCTGTGACACTTGTTTCACAGTACCTGAGGATAACAGCACCCAACAACACCACTTTATTCTGTTAAAACAATATTCAAAACTTGGATTAATTTTTATGAAAAACACTTTTGATTCTTTTGAATCCCAGGTAATCAAGGGATGGACACATATTCTGACTTTCTGACAGCTTCAAATAAAGGGAGTCACCACTTGTTTTGTCGAGCCGGCAAATTTATTTTATTACGGATTTCTTTGGTGCTCATGGTCTCAGTAAAATAAAATTAACCAAGCTATCGATGTGTAGCTTGTCCATTTTGACAAAAGTTCAAACATTAATATTTGTATGTGCAGTCTAAACAGCTAGCTAACGTTAGCTCAGGTGGGTAGTCAACAATCTGGTTTCATAAATCCAAAGAACTTCTATAAAAATGAACTGCTTGGCAGCCAGACCTGGCGTCTAATTGAGTCAGGCCTTTATTTGTCAGACTGTGCAGCCACACCGGGCTAGTAAAAGGGACTGGGCGTTTAATTGGGACTAGGCTTTTAATTGACATTTTACATTATTTGTGAAAAAAAAAGTGGACTTCCTTTTTAATGGATTTGGAATTTGTTCAGCAATCACATTTAGGTATGTAAGGGTAGCCACATATTTGTAATGTAGCTTTGCCTCATGTCATGACATCTTTCACCTCCAACCTGTCCATTATTTTCATGCATCAGGACACCTTGTTGGGTATTTTTGCTTACATATCATCTAAACCAAGGTCCTTCAAAAAATATATTAATGCCCTCATCCTGACCAGACCATGCTGTGGCTGTCCTGTCCTGTGTGTACGACAGGTGTACCATGTCACTGAAAGCAGGGAGCGTTCATTTTTCCTTTCTTCAGCTCATCTCAGTGGCCCCGGTGGCTCAGCCCGAAGGACGCCCTCAGCCTTCCAGAGGGAGCAGTCATTCTTCACTCACCACTGTGATGAACGATGCAGTTATACTGAGGCAGCTTGCTTTGTGTGCGATGCGAGTCTGTATGTGTGTGTTGTCATTGTACTGTCTGCTGGAATAATAGCCGCATCCGAATGTCTCTGAGGATGAAAAGGAGGAATCTGACAAGGTTCACTTCCAGGTCAAGTTCGGGGGCAAGTTCACTCTTGTTGCTATAGTGATTGCAGTAATTATGTGGCTTTGGTGGTTCCAGTGTTAGTGAGATTTTAGCCTTTTAAAAGTTTTTCTTTTTGTAGTTTAAAATTAGATTATCAGTGATAGATCATATCCTTGGTTATTTGGTGGGATACATGGCATCCCTCATAGATCTGTGTATTGTATCTAAACTCTAGCTCTTTTCTCCCTGTGGAGTAAAGGTCGTTGCCGCGAACGATGACCCCAAAATCTATTTCCTCCAGCTATGATTTTCTCCTTGACTGCCTCGCGGTGATGGAGGCAGTTTGCTGTTTTTACGGATGGGTGGAAATGTGGTGGTCTCTCTCTTTTCCCTTATTCTCTGTGTCACTTCTTGTCCTCTCTCTCCCTCTGTCTCACTGTTGTCCCGATTCTCTCTCTTCCTCTCCCCAAATCTGCCCCCCTGCTGAGATAACAGTATATTCCCTCCTGCACATGCACATTAGCATCATAATGGCAGCATTACCAGCGTAGGAAATGGCATCGCATTTGCTTTAACTGAAATAGTTTTTTCCATTGCATTTACATACCACTTACCCATTCACAAACCCATGCTGGTTTGCTCTCACTTGTACATCACTGCAGGGAATTCTTCGGCTATTACTCATACATGTATCCAGGTTTCCATCTGCTTCATCAAGCAAATATCTGCTGCCTACCGTACTGTATTCCAGATGTAGTTTCTCTGCTTTGGTACCAAGGTAAATAAAATGGGAGTGATGGCTTGGAAAAGATTATGTAGCCAAGCCGATATTGGATGTGACACTTCCTGCAATGTGAAACAGTTTTTGAGACGCCGACACTGCACGTCTGCTCTCTGTTTCAAGGCAGCGTAGTGAGTGAGGAGACTGAACCTGGTCACTTTCCACTGCTCGCAAGCATGTAAGTTAAAGACGTATTTCACTGCTGGGAAGATGGTCCGTTCTTAAAACTGGGCTGTTTATGCAATAAAAGGATGCAAATATCTTTAAAAAATTGATGCTACATGACCATAGAAAACAGAAAAAGGGCTGAGGCGTTTGCTTTTGCTCAAGAGGTAGAAAACCTACAACTAGTTTGCAAAAGCACACACATCCAGACGATAAAAAAACTGGGTGCTGGACAAGAAATCATTCCAAAGACGAATAAACACTGTCTGCACACCAGACTATGCTCCCATGAATATTTAATGAAATTACTACAGGTGACATTTTGAGCTTTACACTCTTCATCAGACAAAAGACAATGCAGAAACACACCTTCAAATACCTTCTAGGCCAGGCCACCTGACAGAGCACATGACAGTACACCTGGTACCCTGTCGACTACCTTCCATGAATGCATACATATATGTGTATTAGACAAAGACAAATATAAAACAACTTAACACGTAATGCAGGTAAAATAGTGATACAGTTGTGAAAATATTGTACTAAACAGTGTTCAGACACACACACTGAAAGCTCTATAGTACACTTGAAAATACTAGTTAGTGCCTAGAGCCACATCCAAAAAGCTTGATATCACGTGACCAGAACATCAGGTGTAAACCATCATAATCTCATGCGATGACAGGAAGAAAAAAGGAAAAGGAAATTGCAATGATATGTATATGCACTTATAGATAAATAAGCCTGGTGCAAGAAGTATGATGACAGTATACTCGGCACTAAACAGAACAGAATGTATTTATGCATATGTAACCAATGCAAAGTGAGAGCTAGGGCTGCCCCCAACGAAGAATTTTCCTAGTCGATCAATAATCGTCATTTAGGGCCATTAGTCGACTAGTCACCTACTTGTTTACGATATTAATATAATTATTAAATTATATATCTTGGGTGGGACAACACAATGGTTTGAGTTCAAGGTGTGAGAAAGAATAGTATCAGTAACATTGTTAACACTGTGCTACATTACAGAGAAATACAAAACCATACTAATGAACCCTCATTAATATAGGCCTATATTTTATCTACAAGTGCACGTCACAAACTGAGCGAGCCGCCTGTTAATGACGCTGTCGGCAAAGCAGTAATGATTGTGCTAAGTGGCTAATGGGCATGTAGCTACTTCCATGTTTCAGATGATATGTCATGTTTGTTGTCGACGAATGATAGAGAGTTTACATATCACCTTGGGTTGGTCCCTCACCTTCTCAAAATGATCCCACACTTTGGATTTCCTGCCTGACATGTTATTAACTAGCCTGTGTAATAACCGCAGGTACCAGCCCTGTAAGTTAGGTGCTGTACACATCTTTAACTGCCTGGAAAACTTGAGGTCTGGCGCTGGGTGCCACTCTTGTGCCTTTTCTGTGCCAGCGTAACAAGCACCGTATAGCCTATTTACCTGAAATCCTGAGTGCAGAGCTGATCTTCTTCCAGGCGCTGTTTATAAGTGTGTAGGCCTATCGTCGGTGGGACAGATGGAAAGCCGGGGTAGCCTTGCACTAAAATGATCTACTTTTCCATGTTTATCACAGACTAAATATTTACTGAGGAAGGGAAAGATATCTGTTGGCTGCGATTGGTTTGTAACATGACCCCTGTCTGATCACTGAGCATGGCCTTGTCCTTTCAAATTAAATACCCACATGGCTAAGGTCATTTTGTTTTTTTTCTGCAACTAAGAGACCAATGAAATCTTGCCCACTAATGATCTTTCTGATTGACTAACATTTGATTGACTATTAGGGGGCAGCCATAGTGAGAGCTTTCACGAGAATCTCTAGAAAGTCTGCTTAATAAATACACAATGCATTACAAGAGAAATAAGTGCCCAGATCATGATCAGAACAACTTGATAATCACATGACATGACGTGAAGATTTAAACCTTCATTATGTAATGCAATACAAAGAAAAAAGAAATCCCAAGAATCTTTATGGTCCATTATGTCTGCACAGAGAAAATAATGATAGTAAACAGAATGACTGTGTAGCTACACATACATGAAAAAGATAATGCATATATGAAACAAGCACACAAAAAATGTTGGTAAAGAGTACACAATATGACCACACACAATAGGTATCTGACTCCAAAATGACACACTCACATGGTAAATAAAAAGAACTGTGTATAGTACCTAGAGCTAATCAGGACAACTTGAATATGACATGAATAAAAGAAGAAAACCTACAACTACCAGAATGAACTACACTACACCGGGCCAATAAACACTCTTGCTGGTGGTTGGCGTCATGGGACCTTGTCTGTTTTGACACGGGACACAGCTACCTGTTAATAAACAATCTAAGCAAGAAATGGGCAATGCAGTTACAGAATCTTGGTTCATATTTGATCAGCACTGCCTGGTTTTACAGTGTGATCGGAGCTTGGGCTGAGTCAGAGTCAGAGAGCAAGAGAGGGGCGGCTCTCTATCAATCTGCTTCTATACTCTTCATGTCCATAGTGGCGGCCATATGAAAATGTGGAAGTACAATCTATAGTTAAGGCAACAACCCTAGAGACAGTAAAAGTCAGACTTAAGAGATGGAGAGATGTTCACCATAGTTCATTTACACATACTACCCACATTGTTATGATACAAAGGTGGTTGATAATCTGCAAAGTATCCCTTTAGATGACTCATCATCATTTTCTCTCCTCTTCTTCCTCACTCTGCCCAACAGGCTACTTCACTCAGATTTCCACATTGGCAGATGTGCAAGAGAATGTGATGGAGTATCTCCACGTGCTGAGTCGCCCCAAGGTGATCGACCGGGAGCACGACACAGTGTGGACTGAGGCCTACATTGACAGCACTGTGAGTTGACTTCGCCATCTATCGCATTGTACTGGACTCCAGGTCCCACAGTCCTAGCTTAGCACACACACCCACTGGGTTTTGGACCCAAAATATTCTGTGATCAATTCACAGATTTCAACTTAATCTACTAAGAAAGCTAATCCATAAATCACGAGAAAAAAAAACAAAAACGTTTGCATGTTCAGGATCAATTGCTTATATAATCCAAATGAGAATAGTAACAATACAGTACAATGCAAGCAGAGGCCTGACACTGTGTTTTGCCTTTGTATGTCAGATTGAATGTGTGAAAGTGTGTGTGAGCAGCAGATGGAACCATTAAGTCAATGAGCCTCCTGTGTGTGTTTGGGAGTGGTGTAGCGTGAGTTGAACATACTGGGGCACGTTGGTGAGTTAGTCTCTGATCTCTCAACCTCATACCCTGGCCAAACACAGCTTATTTTCACTATATTATATCTCAGCAAACTCATATAATCACATGCATTGCTAAATCCTCCGTACATGCTTAGTTCTCTGGCACAGACGTTATCATCACTAAAACACCCCAAAGGATAATGCCTGACCTACAGCGTAAGATCCTCTGCCAAACCGTAATATAAACACAATATATTGTGGTTTTCATACATTCACAGTGCTTCTCTTTTATTAGTTATTGTGCTTGGCTATAAAGAGTGAATAGCAGCCATTTGTCCTCCACTATTTCTGAATGGATTATGAGAGAGAGCTTCAAAAATGTAAGGAGACAAAGGCAAGTGCCCTCTAGCAGAAAAACGCACAGGCTATCAACACTGCATGAAAATGGATTCTTTCTCTCTGCGATCCTCTTCATATTCCTTTTACCTTTTTTCTGTCTTCCTCTGCTTATTTCCTTCTCTTTGCCCTCATTATCCCCATCCATTTATCACAGTCAAAGTACATCCACCCAACACTGACTCAACACTAACAGCTTAAGTGTTGTTTCCTCTGCTGTGACCCTCCCAGCCATAAAGCTTTCCTCTCTTGACACAGTCACTGTTTTTAAAGTTGCAGTCAAAGTCAATGTCAGTGGATTTTACGCACCCGCTGTTGCTGGCACCCTTTTCAGTGGAAACTGCACTGAAAGGCTTTCTGACACTTATCCACAAACGTATTGACCCTTTCTCTCCTCCCCTCCTCCTTAATCTGTTCTCTTTAGCTCCCCCAAGCACAAAAGGTAAAAAAAATCTGATCTGAGGTCATCGCTGTGTTGTTCTGTGTTGAGGCCTGGTATGTGTTCATGTGCATTTCATGTGCATGTGCTGTGGGTCTCCAGTCTCTTTGAGATGACGGCATAATTTGGGTGAACTAACTACCATACTGACCCATAGCATTTTCTTGTGTGTCAGTGTCGTATGTCGCTCCTCAAACCCCTGATTCAAACCATGCATCGTGGTTGTCAAAGGTTCAGTTGATTGCTCTCTTCTGCACGTCTGATCAAGCACACGCACATGTCTGTGCACACGCTCACACTCATTCATCATCGGTGGTGCTGTGTTGGCTGTGCTTTGCTGGTATCTCCGGGGCTGGCAGCGTGACTGTATGTGTGTAAATGTGAGGCTACGTTTTTTGCTCTTTTGCTTGTGTGATTTTGGTGTGAAAACAAGATTGCCTGTGTTATTTGTTTTGGTAGAATTCTCCAGAATAAGCTGTTTTGTCATCTTCTGGGTGAAAATCCAATAGCCGATAATGACTGGCAGGATGATCTGTTCTGATGCCTTTTTATCGTTTCCAGTGTTTTATTTTGCAGTGTTTTATGAATCATATGTGGGTTGAGATAAGCAGCTCTATAATCATAACAATGATGATGGTGGAACAGAGGAGCGCTCTGCCCCCCCATCAGCACGAGCTGAGCACAGAGTAGTCCCATTAGACAGCTGGCAGGCCATATGTCTGACATAGTACTGTTAGTGTGATAGATCCGAGCTTATTGACATCGAAGCAGCTCAGCAGAAAACAGAAATAGATATCACATTGTCAGACATGATAATTGGGATTAGCAAGGAATCTGCACTGCTCCTTTGCATGTAATCATCCCAGCACAGCTCTGGTCTGGGTGCTAGGAGCGCAAATACACAAACAGACAGTGACAGAGAGACACACACACCCTGCGTGATAGTGTCTGATAAGAAGTTAGCAAAACTCCCGGGATTGGCTCAGTGTTCTGAAAGTGATGAGCATGTGGTATTTATGTTCCAGGGCTGATGTGTATCATCTTTCCAGATGTACCCTTCATCCTATCTTTTTCCTCCCCTCCTCTCCATCCCTCTCAGTGCGACCCAATAATCTTTCTAGCCTTTCCCCGTTCTTCCTCTGTTTTCCTTTCCAGCTCTTTTCCCCCCACCTGTGCTCTCCCCTCCTCTCCTGTCCCCCTCCCTCTCCCTCCTCTCCTTCGTCTCACTAGCTTCATCCATCATTCTCTGGCTCATTTGGCTTTGTTTCCCACTCTGTCGGATGAACTGACACTGGAGCTCAGGGATGATGGGAGGGAGGTGGGGTTGAGAGGAATGTTTCAGGGGGGGTTGAGGACGAGTATGGCAAGGGAGGGTGAGAGAAAGAGTGTTTTGAAGAGAAAGTATATCAGTGAAAGTTTGGAAGAGAATGTAAAGGATGCAACGAAGGACGTGGGGTTGAGGAAAAGGTTTTTGCACAGAAGTTCAAAGAACAAGATTGATACTTTGTAAAGCCTGAAGACAGACAGGACAGGAAAGCTGTGAGCAGTTGATTACTTCTTGATGACAAATTGAAGAAGTAAGCTGTTCAAAATGTCATGACAGATGAAGAGAACCTCTACTCTTTCAAAGCAAAAGTGTTAATAGTGATTGAGGCAGTTGAGAGCTTTCATAGATATGCCAGCCTTCCCTATCATCGTATTCTCATGCAACGGCTTGCATGATATCCTAAGAATTAGTGTCCCACTAAAGACGTTATGTACTAAACCTAAAGTTCCATACCTAACGTAAAGTTATGGCACTTAGGTTTAAGCAAGTGAAGTTACTGTGGCTAGGTTTAGGACAGAAACACGGTGTTGACATACCTCAAAATGGCTCAAAGTTCACAGGGTTCTGAACACCAGTCTCCTGGGTAAAGCCCCTTGTTTTGTGACCCATCCACCATCCCAACCTGCCTCCTCATGATCATGTGGGAAATGTGCAAATTTTAGGCATTACTGCTTCGTAAAAAAAACATACAAAGAGTACATGAGAACAGCCTGTCCCTATTGGGTTTGTTTCCCCACAGGAGCCTACAGGGGGCTTTGGCTCCAGGGCTTACACACACCAACATCATTAAACCCGGTCTCCAAGGAAACAAGGGTCACCTCGTCCACCAGTACACAATTTGTCACAGCAACCTAGATTACGAGGTGTCCTATGAGACAGCAAACACGGGGCAGGGGGTGTGTATCTGAGCCCTCTGAGGGGTGCATGTGTGTGGGTATTTGTGTCAGTTGGGAGTGAGTGTATGAAAGCCCAGAGGTTCTTCTACATTCTCTGACCCACAGCAGGGGAAAGGACTTACACACCCCATTTGCTCTGACTGATACAGATAGAGCCACAGAGGCAGTGATGATGCAGATTTGGCCCAAATGTGTGTTGAGTTCTGACCTTGCATTAGAGGTCGCAGGTTATGTATGATATGTCAAATTCCAGATACAGAGCACTCCCTTAGGGACTTTAGGCACGGTCATGTTGGAGGACGCTCATTTAGGGTTCAAGGAAGCGCCTCTTTCCTCTCCCAGGGTTGGGATAATGAAGCACAGGTTTAAAGGTCTTTTCTCCTCTGGGTAGGGTAAGTGAGGATCCTCTGTAGCTGTGCTGTTGGCTTTGAATCCAACAGATGCAGTTGCTGGCTGCCTTTCTCCGTGCAGCTCTTGTTATCTGCTTAATTACAGTATGTCATTTCCCAGAGCAGCTGGGCAAGCCTGATTTTCACCAAAAGCACATATACTGAAGATAAAAACATCGTACATTAGTGTTGAAGTACAAAGAGTACACATTTGATGGAATTGCTCAACCACAGTTCACAGGGATACACGATAAATGTCAGTCCATATGTTTTCAGACCAGTGATATATGATCTAATAGACCTGAGCTCGGAAATAGATTTTGTATTTTTAGATGACGCTCTGCTCGTTTTTTTCTGTCCTTTGATCGATCCCGTTCTCCAGCAGCAAGGCTGTCCATTGTTACAGCAGCTGTACTTAGGTGTGCTTTGTTCTCTCTTTGATGTCCAATCCTGCGTCCTGGATTGCTATTACCAGCTGTCTGAGCTCAGGTCACCAATTCCCCTTTTCCCAGTGTCTGAGGGAGACAGAATGGATGCTAGCAGTTTCCTGTCATTACCTATTATTACTGGAGGTAAATGGGGGGTGAGCGCTGGAGGAAAGAGAGTGAACAGGAAGTGTGTAATGTTCAGTTAAGAGGACTGGTTAAATGGGGTAGTTCCCTGAGAAAAAGGACTATGCCTGGATCTAACATCTAACAGACTAATACTAATACTAAATACTAATACAGATCATATACAACATGATTTATGTTTTCTGCCTCTCCATCTCACTAACATAATTGTGCATTGTGTTCTGGGATTCATATTGCACTTAATAGACCAATTAGTTGTGGTGACTTGAACTTAAACTGCGTGAGTGACTGGCATTTAGACAGTTTCGACATTTCTGAGTGGGCAAGGTCAGACCACTTTTTGCGGAGTGGGAAGCCTTCCTCCAGTGTCTTCATAACAGTGTCAAGCTTTCATCTCTAATGGATATCATCGTCAGATACAGACAGCCGCTGGAAAGATAAATATCATAATTATTCCAGCAGTCTTTAGGGAGCGAAGATACCCAGATCCGAACTAGAAGCACTGCCTTTGGATAAGCTTATTCTGCAAGAGATCAAAGGCAGGCTGTGATTGAACACATTTTAAGGCAAATAATAAACATGAATAAAACATGTCATGGAAGTTTTGTAGGTCCCTCAAGAAGATAATATGACTAGGTCTGCTGCAGAATTCCTATCAGGTTCACTACTTAAGGAACGAGTGTTAATATGCAGCCTGAGATAATCACTCACTGAGGGTCTTTAAGCAAGATGATTTATATAGTGTGCGTGATGCCATGCAATGTGCTGTGGAGTTACGTTTCTTTTGTGGCGATAAAAATGTTTCATCATT
This sequence comes from Cephalopholis sonnerati, assembly GCA_019142605.1. Classification (NCBI taxonomy): domain Eukaryota; kingdom Metazoa; phylum Chordata; class Actinopteri; order Perciformes; family Serranidae; genus Cephalopholis; species Cephalopholis sonnerati. The sequence continues at coordinate 18,754,998 of JAGQAX010000011.1, read as the reverse complement.
AGCTTCCCTCTTATTCCTCTGTCTCTCTTTCCCCTCTCTCATTTGCTATCTTTCACTCTTCTTCCTCGTGACTCACTCAGTTGGACGACGGTCAAGGTCCGGTTCTGATGACCACAGTGGCCATGCCAGTGTTCAGTACCAAGAATGAGACTGTAAGTACACATGGACTCCTATAGAACCAAAAGCACATTCACTGTCCTCATCATTATGTTTCCCCAATTTATTTTCTCCAACAAAAAGTTTAGATTAATTGAAAAAACTGTGCAATTATGTGTTGCATAACTCCCAAGGCATTATAGACACAAATTTTGAAATAATGGTTAATTATGTTTGTCTTTGACAGACACTAATTTCAGTTTGATTGGAGTCTGTAAATTAGGATACAATAGAGCATCACTAATTAAATATATATTATAAATTGACATTTTTTGTGACATAAACAGTGGATGTGTAAGAGACTGTTTTGTTTAATTAACATTTGAAACGCAGCCTAAGAATCCTTGTTATGTGTGTGCTTCCAGAGAAATCGTGGCATCCTGCTAGGGGTGGTTGGGACAGACGTGCCAGTGTCTGAGTTGCTCAAGACCATCCCCAAATACAAGGTACTGCTCCCAGCAGCACTATTACTGCTACAAATAACCAGTGGCTACATAAGATACCCCTCTACACCATAGACTAGTACAGTATATGGTACATATATATATAAAAATATGGACAACACATCTTCCCATTCTCCACTGTACAAATATAAGGCAAACTATCCCAGATACAGCCACTACCACCTTGAGTTGGTTACATCATTTGAAGCCAGAGACTGCACAGTGGCATTCTTAATGGTATCAAGTTTCCAGTCATACATCCATCCGAACTATTGCGAGCAGTACCATTAATGGCTAGCACACCAATTAGCACACACAGCTGTAAATCATGTAGTCAAACCCCTTTTCATGGCATCAAATACAAAAACGACCTATACTGCAGCCAGCCATCAGAAAGCAATCACAATGTTTTGGCTTCAATTATGGGGAGCTGTCATGTCGTCCATTTTATGTACACTCTATGCTACACCATCGCAACTTTCATAATCATATCTTTTGAACCATATGATTTGGCCTTGAGACTGCACCATTCACCTGTATGCTTAGTCGGTGAAAAACTTAAGCAATTTCTTAAAAAGAATGTTTCTTTTGAGTATTTGTGTGTACACCAGTCCAATTCCACAGTGCAGTAATCGAATGCCAAAACCAGTAGCAGATAAATCAACGCTTCTGTCGAAGTTTTTACACTGATTATTCACGGTTCCTTCTTCAAGCCCACTAATGACAGGAAAACTATACGTTATGTATACTAATGCAATCTGATAGTGTCCCCTGCCACATCTCCTGTGCTGATTTCTTTTACTTGTAGATCTGAAGCTTGGTTGGGTGTAGGATTTTGACATTTGAAAGTGTGTTATTTGTCTAGATGTGGATAAATTACACCATCCTGCTTGTATTGTGCAGTTCTGTGAGTTTCACCACAAAGACAAAGATTCTGCCAGGAAAGAATTACAAAGAGCTTGATTAGCACAGATTTACAATTCGGTACAGATTCGTCATGCATCAATTTGGTGTGTGTGTGTGTGTCTGTGTGTGTTTGTGTGTGTATATCCTTTCTAGCTTGGCATTCACGGCTACACATTTGCAATCACCAACAATGGTTACATCCTCACCCATCCAGATCTACGGCCACTTGTGAGTATTACCTCCAGCAGCATTCAGATGCTCTGTAACAAGTTAACTGGGTATGAACCTTATTAACATAACAATCCCGTCTAGGGTGCAGAGATTGAAGTTCAAATGTATTAATTTATTTTGTACAGGCGACTGAGGAATACTAACTCTTGAGTTCATGTCAAGTCAATTACTGATTTCGTTGTCACATTGAGATGCCGATTGACGTTGAAAATTAGTGCGTAGTCGTGTGGGTGCTCTATGTGCCGCACGGCGCGCGTGTGTTGGCTGCGTGGTGGTATGTAGATGAGGAGAGTGTGTTCCAGGCCTCCTCTGTGCTGTGAATAGACAGAGATACAGCTTCTGAATGGCTGTGATTAACTCTATTGTACTCACTCACTCCTCTCACAAGAGGATGAGGGGAGCGGGTGCAGAAAGGGAGGGGAGGGAGATTGAGGAGAGCATGGAACCTGCTTAATGTGAGAATAGGTGCAGGGTGACAAAGCAGGTTGCAACACTGGATGGAAAATGGAGAGATATGGAGGGATGAGGGGCGAACAGACATGGAGGAGAGGAGAGAACAGACAGTGAGACAGACAGACAGATGGTTTAATTGCGGTCTAATTAAAGACGTTAATGAACAGTGTTTAACAACTAATGAGGGGTGGGAGGCTGTCCTCACTGACAGATGAATGGAGAGGGGGACTCACAAGTACACACATTGATACGCCCAATACTCTGGCCTCTGTCATCTTTATTTAATGTCCATATCAAACAGGGTCATCCAATCAGGGAGTGCAAAGAAGAGTTGTATTTCCTCAACTATTAAATTGTGAATGCTGAAACACTTTTTAAGACTAATTTAAGAATGTTACAGCCCTGATATGATGCAGTATCGTCTTTGTGTCACATAGTCTTCAGTGTCTCTGTCTGTGCATCCATGTGTGTTTACATGGGTCTGTGTATCCAGTATGGAGATGGCAAGAAGCGACGGAAGCCCAACTACAGCAGTGTGGATCTGTCTGAGGTGGAATGGGAGGACAAGGATGACACGGTGAGACGCGTGTAGTAAATCTACATTAAGCATCGTCACATTACCTCCTCTCAATGCAAATCTGATGTTTAAGATTCGTTTATGTGCTTTGTGCTGGTAGCTGAGAAATGCCATGGTCAACAGGAAGACAGGGACATTCTCCATGGAGGTGAAGAAGAGTGTTGACAAAGGGGTGAGGAATCCATAATTCAGAAATCCACAAACACACACAAACAAGCACTTTTTCCGACAGTCCCCAAAGGGTGTGCCAGAGAAAATGCTCAGCAGGGAGAATCCACTCTGCCGAGGGGTTGTCACACTTGGCACGGTGATGTACAGGATTGACTTGGGGATTTTGTTTCTGATTTTGTTTGCTCTGCATGCACGGGTGTGTGTCTGTCTGTGAGTGTGAGCCCCTTATCTCTACCAAGCACATGTTGCTGAGGACGGGAGAGACAGCAGCCCAATGATTCTCCTTTACTACTTTCCTATCTGAGAGAGAGAGAGAGAGGCATTCAGGTGTCTGTGAGCGTGTGTGTGTGTGTGTGTGTGTGTGTGTAGTTTGCATTTTCAAAGCTTAGTAAAGAGCATTATACATTAGCCTGATTATTAGGAATTCAATATGTAAATACACACACACAAATGCACACACACATGCATATTCAAATTCCTTATCGAGCTATTCACACACTCTGAAAACACACATCCATCTGCAGGGTAACAGGTCATGTAACAGACACAGCATGTAGTCTGCTCACCACTAGATGGAGCCAGACTGCAGCGAATAGCATCAGATAACTACCATCACACTGCCTACTGTTTACCGCTGCGTTTCATGGAACATTTTAATCTCTTTTATTTCAGAAACGTGTACTGGTGTTGCATAATGATTACTACTACACAGACATAAAGGGAACACCTTTCAGGTAAGAAAACTAGAGACCTTTTTGGTGGGAACATTTAAAATGACTGAAGCATCATCATTGCACAACAAAGAACTGTTGCCATTTGAGAAAACATTTTCTTTGTTTTGTTTTTAGTCTAGGAGTTGCTCTGTCCAGGGGCCACGGGAAGTATTTCTTCAGAGGCAATGTCACAGTGGAGGAAGGTAGGAAATTCTCCTTTTTTTTGTATTTGCTTGATTCGTTTCTGTGTGTTTTGCTCCAGCCCCACTGCCTCTCTTTTATTGTCTTTGCGTCTGTTTCACACTCAGCTAACACTTCTTTACTTGGCTGCAGTAGTGCAAGTTTTCAGATACTTTAAGGAAGAAAAAAAATCCCAATGCCACAGGATTACATATAACATAAATAATATGATGCTCTATACGAGTTAATATCCTGCTTTCAGGATTTTACTGAGGTAAAAATACAGAAGCACTCATCAGCATAATGTACATGCAAGTGCCATTTATACAATAGGAAAGAGAAATATTTGTTTTATATGATCAACTTTTTGTAGAATTTAATTTTCTATGAATAAATAGACAATTTCATAAAAAAAAAGCTTAATTAAAAGCTTTAATGACTGCAGTTAGTTCTGGTGTCTGAGTGCCTAAAATGTAGAACAACTTGTCTGCCCTTGTTAAATGATTTAATTAAAGCTATAATGCCTGGAGAGCACTCTGTATTTTGACGTGCCTAATTTGTATATTGTGTTAGCATGTTTAATTTTTGCATTTTTCTGATGAAGAAAGATTTTCAGTAGAAGAGGGAGGAGGAGAGAAGCACACATCAACTATAGCTTAAGTGGACATTTTCAGGAAATAGGGCCACACAAAAATCACTTAAGTGCCACAAGTGTAGACACTTATGCAGAATTGCCCCTTACATATTTTTGTATTATTTTTTTATAGAGTGGATTTACATGTAAGCAGCATTTCAGTATTACGACTGGTTGAGGTGGAGCTAACTTTTTTTTATTTTACATACTGCTGGTTAGTTTAATTAGCAGCAGTGCGTCATATTTTATACGCTGATCATATTTAAAATCTTTAAAGTAACTTTCCACTGTAGCTTTGAAATACTGTAAATGTAGGACAGTAAAAGTGCAATATGTAAGCACAAAGTAGCATCAAATGTATGCGTGCAAACTTACACACACAGAACACACACACATACATTCACTAGTAATGAAGTGATAATGAACTTGAAAGCCACAATTGGACAGGAAGTTAAATATTTTTTTAGTGGTTCCTTAGGTGTGTCCACGTCTTGACAGTGCACATGTCTGCCCCTTCCTTGTGTGTGCCTCTGTGTGTATGTGTCTATTTTCATCTCCAGCCTCATGTATGTTAATATTCATGTGGCGGTGGTGGTGGTGTGTGTGTCTGTGAGTCTGTGTCTGTGTGTTTCTCTAAACATGTCCATCATACGGAGCCCTCTGAGCATGACTTGGCTCTTCCTGATCTAATCAGACCTGTCACATCCATTCAAAAAACACATTTTTCACCCCTGGTGTGTGTGTGTGCGTGTGTTTAAGAGTGTGTGCATTTGAGGTGTAGATGCCTACCCCTATTATTATGAGTTCATATTGAGCGTTTTTGCTTATTTAGTTTGAGATATATATTTCTTATTTTGTTTCAGGACTTCATGACTTGGAGCATCCTGATGTAGCGCTGGCAGACGAATGGTAAGAGTATATCAGCGATACTGTATGTTTTTGTCACGACAGTATCATCCTCATCCCTTATTTTAAATGACAGCGTGATTGGACTATATCTTAAATATACTCCCTATTTCTAAAAGCTAAGAAATCTATAATCTCACTGCTATACAGCAGTTATATAACAGCTCTGGGATCTGCAGGACTTTGACTTGATGGTTTGTGTCACTTGATGACTTGTGGTCACCAGGATTGGGAACCAACATCTAAATAAATTACTGTAAACGCTTTTCAAATTAATGCTTGTGAATGGGAAAACCTTCTTTGTTTCACTTCAAAAGTAACTGAAAGCAACCGCACTGTGTGATCCAGCTTGAGTTGTGATTACAATCCTTTGCAGATAATCATCTAAAAACTCTGTTTTCAAATAGCGTGTGCCAGGTATGACCGTGTTACATATTATTGTAACCGATGTCTCTATTGTCCATTCTTGTTATATTGCAGGACATATTGCAACACAGACGAGCACCCAGAGCACCGCTACCTGTCCCAGATAGAGGCTATCAAACTCTACCTCAGTGGACACGAACCCCACTTACAGTGTAAGTTAAACTCTTCTACAAACTCTCTCCGCTCGTAGAATCAAATATTTTTCATGTGTTGTGGCTGGCTTGTGTAAAAATATAAATACTTCTATGTTAGGTGACAAGGAGCTGATTCAGGAGGTTCTCTTTGACGCGGTGGTGACTGCCCCTTTGGAGGCCTACTGGACGAGCCTCGTGCTCAATAAGTCTGAGTGCGTGACTCACTCTACTCTTCTTTTGCTATCTTCCTGTTGAAAGCAGAGGAAACTATTTCTTAAACACAAACTTAATCTTGTGGTCAAAGACCCATTTTACTCTCTGAAATGGGAATAGTAGTGATAATGCTACAGAAATTTGTAAAAATTAAATGTTAATTACAGCTAAGGCTCTTTTGAAAGCTTCTGTATTTGTCGTACTACACAGGAACTCTGATAAAGGGGTGGAGATAGCCTACCTGGGCACAAGGACAGGCCTGTCCAGGATCAACCTGTTTGTAGTTCCTGATGAGCTCACAAACCAGTAAGTATTCTGAGACTATATATCCATTATATATGCATGTGTGCACATTTATAAGCCAGGGAGTGCATGTGTTTATCATCTCTTTGTTAATGATTCCAATAAGTATATACAGTGGAATCTCTTGTATTGATCACGTCTGCTTGGGTCATATTGATCATTTTAAGTAAAAAATTACTGTAATTCTTTATTTCTCATGCAGATTAACATCTTATTGACATCTCTATCTTTATTACATTACTATAAAATAATAAAAACCGACAGCTTCACTATTTACCGTGCATTACTGACTGTTAAAAATTCAGTTGGCCTTTAGCTGTTTGTTTACGTGGGCATTGCCTGATCAGGCACTGTCAATCCTCATGACAAGGGCGGCTTCAACCATAGGTGCTTCTTCCATGTGCATTTCTTTCTCTATCATTAGCAGCCATAGGCTTTGAGGAGATGACCCTTTTCATTAAGAGAAAATGACTTTCTTTTTCCCGTTAAAACTTCAGTGTGCACACAGAACCAGCCACAGGTAGCCAGCTGGAAGCAGACAGAAGGTTACCACGAGGCAATGTATCATGCTGGGAGTGAAGTTAAAGGAAGAATAGAGTAACCATAGTTTTAAATATTTAATACATATGTTATCATGTATGAAAAGACAACAAATGAACACTGTAAGCAGACCACTTGATTACTACAAGCGAATTATTTAAACAGCGTTTGTATAGGAATGATTCTGTTTCAAGCTTTTTGAGTGCACAGTGGTTGACCACTGATATTTTGTGTGAGTGCAACCTCTGTATCATCGTCACCTGTTTCCTGTCTGCTTCAAGAGACTTCTTGACAGCTGAAGACAAAGAGGGGGTGTTCAACGCCGATCACTTTCCCCTGTGGTACAAGAGAGCAGCAGAACAAGTTCCTGGTACCTTCGTCTACTCTCTACCTTTCAACTCAGGTTAGTGTTAAATGTATATTTTCAAAGATAATGAATCAGTTCTTCCTACAAAGTCAAATGTTTAGGGACAAGTCCATTTTAGTTCTAGCTGATTGTCACTGTAACAGTGGCACCACCATCTGTTTGGACGTTTACTGAAAATGAAACGGGCAAGAGTTATAAGACACACTATAAAGTAATTTAAAAGAAACTCACATTTTGTCAAATGCACATGTTAAACTTTATACTGTCTTGTTTTAGAAAGACCCTTTTGCAAATGTCCTCCATCTCCTCTTTTCCTCTTTCACCCATATTTGGTCGTTTTCTCTCCCCATGCATCTCCACCTCCCCTTCCTCTCTTATTAATTCTGGGCTGTGTTCTTGTGGACAGGACTGATTGCTGTGGGTTGAAATAAGATACGTTAGGAAGAGGTTCAGCCCTTTCCATAGTAACTTGGCCAGAACACACATACAGACACACACTCACAAAAACACACACACACATACAGGCACCTCGCGCATATGCAGTTTAACTACGTCTCTACGAAATGGTTTCTCCTCCAAAGGGAGAATGTGTTCTCATCTGTCCACAGCCTCAGGCTTTCCATTAGTGCCAGCTAATACAAGTGATCTGAAAGCCTCTTATTTACTCGCCGGACTTGCCTTGGATGCACTCTTCCTCTCAGGACTGTGGCAGTGAGCTGTAGCCATGAAATAGTACTCTGTGGTATTTATGTTCAGTGTTTCTCTCTCCAATCACCCTGTGGTCAGTTCAGAACTAATAGAAGGAATTATGATATGACTGTGATGTGAACTCTGTGTGTGTGTGCCTGTGTGTGCTGTGTTTGCGTGTGCTTTTATGTGTGTGGCTTAGGATCAGAAAACAAGAGTGTCGTATTGGCCAGCACCGCCATTCAGCTTCTGGATGAGAGGAAATCACCCATAGCTGCGGGTAAGTGGGGACTCAAGTGGCTCTTTTTCTCTAACACACACACTTCTACATTGACAGAGGCTGTAATATTCTCTCCTTACACCGCTATGTAGGCTTTGTTTTCCTGGTCTTCAGTTGTCTAACCCTACTTCGTTTCCTCTTTTTGAGTTGAAACACTCACTGCCCACATGTACTGACTGTGCTGCTTTTTTTGTCCGCGTGCTGGCCCCTGCATGTACGTCAGAAGAAGGCGAGAGTGCAACATGGCACAGACGTTTGCATCCAAGAGTATTTATGCCTACATATATTAATAGACGCCAGTTTCATAAACGCCTTTTGTGCATTTGTTTTTTTGCCCCTGTGCTTATTTAAGGCGTATTGTGGCCTAGAGGATTTGGTTGCGGCCTGCCTCATCTCACGTCCCGGTGACTCAGAAGCCCCACAATGTCACGCCCGTATAATGCAACTTGGTGCAATCAGCGAGTCGATGGTATGGAGTGAGGCCCTTGTTCTGTTTGCCATCAACTTGGTTACAGAGGAAAGGAACCGAAATTAAATGGAAGAAGTGGGGAAATTTGGACGAGGATAAAGACATAGGCGTATGGCTTCACATCAGTTTTGATATTATCTTAGAAAGCTATGATATGACGTTATTCATGACCCACCTCTTTCCAAAGGAATAAGATAACTTCCAGTCATCGTTTTGTGAATCAAGTAACTAATTTGATACTTTTACTGTGGCACTGTACAACATAGATGAGGATGACAAGTTTGAAAATTGGAAAATTCTACATTGCAGAAAAAAAAAGATTCAAATTTTTGACAAATACGATGCTTCCAGCTTTCTTTATGTTAATTACTTGCAAACAAAAGTATAGTCCTGACGGATATGTTAAGCAAAATACAAACATATGAACTGGTTAAAATATGCAGAAAGGTAGACAGTAGCTGCGGTTCATGGACAGTATTTCTTCAGTCCGATTGAAAGCATTCTGAGTAGAGATTCCAACTGAGTGATCTGATAAGATGTGTTTTTATGTGTCCTAAAGCATTTAATCAGAATATCATTTTTTTAAAAACTTGCACAAAGTGGTTCTGCCTGCTGTGAAGTGTCTAATCCGTCAGAAATATAAAAGAAAAATAAGTTTTTTTCCAACTGTATTGAGAAAATTCAATACATAAAGTACAGAAGTAGAAGAAGTGGTAAGTGATGTATGGTTAACCCAGGTTTGTGTAGCTACAAATTACAGATGTCCCCTAAACACCTCAGGTGTAGACTATCGGTAGACATTACAACTTAACCATGTTCCCTGCGTCTCATATAAAGGCTACTGCTACTTTTAACAATAGACGATTGTTGTGTCTAGCAGCTCCACATTGCAGCCTGTAACAGCAACGTTACATAAGGCTACTGTTTCACAATCAAAGAGCACTCAAAACGGAATGTGGCACCAGCTAAGCGCTAAATAGTTTTTAATTTTATGAGCTATTGTGCCGCCTGTGTTTTCTTGAATGACAGACACATTTCTCCTAAGGGAGACAATAAGGGCTAATCTTATCTCATCTTATCTTATTTGTGAAAATCAGCAGGTGGAGGAGCGAAGAGACAGCTGTAGCAACATGTCGTGTGCAGCTCACTACGTCACCTAATGTTACCCCTACGTGGGGCAATCATGCCCAGAAAAAATATATTTATTCCATCCAGAGAGCAACAGTTTTATTAAGCGTTTACATGGTTTTTAGCGCTAATATTTTCCTATTGAATGGATTCGCTGATTTTTTTTAAAGGTTCACACCACCCTTCTCCACTCCATTGAAAATTCCTTTCGATGAGGCCAGTCTCTTCTGATTGAGGTGCTTACATGAGGCTTATTGAAATTGGGCTATTATTTTGATTTTTAGTGGAATATTAAGGTCCATGTAAAAGCACCCAATGGTTTTCTGGCTCAATGCTATTCCTCAAGCAGCTATGTTTGTAGTGAGGAGACTCCAGCTTTCATTATGTTTATCCACTGCAGACCAGTTGAGAGTCCTGTTTTCCGACTGTACCGCACAGTACAAATGTCTTGAACGGGCAAGTTGTTCTATTCAAACACAGTGAACAGTATGTGGAAGACTGCAGTCCTTTCCACCGCCCAATTTATGCCCAAAGGACCAATATGGAGCACAGCTTTTGCCTCACATTAAAAGCCTCTTCCGATGATTATCTATGTAAGTTCTCCTGTCGACAGACGAGGGCCAGTAATGCCAGCAGGGGAATCACAGAAAAATATCCAGACAGCGGAAAGAAAAAAACTGAAGAAAGGAGAAAGAGGAAAATCTTTTGGAAATGCAGTGATAAAATACGAGAAGAAATAAAAGGGCAGAGAAAGAGAAAATTATTTCACGGTGCTTGGATGCGTTGACATGAAAGCAGTGCATTGTGGGTACTCTTGGCCTGGGGGAAACCACTGGAGCAGAAGGACAGAGATGGGAGAGTCTGTGCGGTGCCACAGCGCGTGCACACACATAGACACAAACACACACACGCACATAGAGCATGCATCAGACTTCTAGCAGAGCGGTACACAAGCAGCCCACAGTTTACACCAGCCCACGGTATTATTTGACACTGTTGACTCGATCACTATTGTTTTAAGATAATATCATTCTCTCCAATCCTGTTAAGCAGCAATCCAAATGACTAATCAGTAACAGGGTTTCATGAATACCCTATTATTACATCGGGTGCTGATATACAGTAATGACAATCATGCTTGTCAGATCGGGGGATGTCTGTAACAATGATTTTATATAAGAGAGTCAGATGGGAGGAGAGATGTAGGCTAGAATGCAAATTTAGCGTGGGCTGGTTAGGGCCAGTTTTCACTGCCCTGCGCTCCACTGAGCTGTAGACTTGTGAATACGCTAATACACTAACTGAACAGGACAGGCTGATGACATCACACACCACGGGCCCTGCAGACATCGCTTGAGTCACAATGTTACCGTGTTCGTACATACACGCGTGTGTATTTCAGCGTGTCTGCTTGTGTGTGTGTGTGTGTGTGTGTGTGTGTGTGTGTGTGTGTGTGTGTGTGTGTGTGTGTGTGTGTGTGTGTGTGTCAGTGTTTGTGGTCACATCCTGAGCCACGTGCAGCAAGTCTGATGCCGTAATATACAGAGCCACAAAACTCAGGTCAGGCGTTAAGACCAAAGGCATCTGTGTACATTCATGTGCCTCCATACGACACTGAGTAGATTAGAAATCACAGCTGATGGCAAATTATCAATTTATCATTGTATAGATAATAATAATGGATTCTTGGAATGTACACAACAAGCTATATATTTAAAATAATCCAATAACATTGCCCAAATAGCCTCTGTGTGACATTTACAAATATTAAAATAATCAAGAGACAGGAATCAGATTTACCTGCTGTTGCATTGCATAATACTGTAAAATTCCCATGTAATAGTACCAGTGAACTCCAGTAGAAATTAAAAAAGAAGTGCTCAATAATATCACAGCGCTCAATACCTTTAAAGATACACTATGCAGGATTTTCCTAAAAAGCTATGTACACACTCACTCAGAAGTAATCCCCCTCAATCATCACTTCTAACCCACTAGAAGAAGTGTGTGGCTGTGTATTTTTCTGCAGAGGCTCTGCTCTTTGCCTGTATTTTCTCTCATTGTCTGTGCTTGGGATGTTTATGTGTGTGTACCTCCACAGTGCTCAGGTGAGGTCAGGGCTTTTTAAAAAGAGACCAGGTGTCAGACCAGAGTACGCAGGCACCCAAGAGGCATAGCGCTGAAAAAATGCAACTATAGTGAAGCGAGATGCCAAATGAGAGTGTTACTTTCATTTTCTCAGACGAGCATGTTCACAAATAGTAACTGACAATCCTGCATAGCATACTATTAAGATATCAATCTACCAAGTAGTATCAAACTTCCTCAGTCAAACAATACCTGCTTATAAGTCGAGTTAAACGTTTTTGTAAAGCACAAAAAGTGCTCATCCTTTTGGAACCCAGATCTAGAAATAAAACATATTAGTATGGTTTAGCTCACAGTCAGTCACTGCACATGCTCTGTGATTTAACCCAGTAAAGATAATGTTTCATAGTAAATCAGGTCATTATTTCTACTACTTCAGAGTCATCTACATTTATCTCAAGGCACCGGAAGAATTTTGTGTCATTACTTACTAAAGCACATATAAGTGCACACACACTAAATGCAGTCTGGAGACATAATGAAAGGAGACTTATTGTGCTTTTCCTCATTTTCTATCACATATATAGTGTTACAATGTCAGATGTTTATATTAAATGTGGCCAAAGTCGCAAATAATGAGGTAAATGTTTGTAAAAGAAATCCCTGTGAGCAAAACCTCATTCTTCAGACCGGTCTGAATACTCTGTTTCCAACTGTTTTTTTCTGTTTTCAAGACAAGCTGAAGTCAACTAGTGACCTGTTTCTTTATATGTCACTGCAAGTGTTTACATGATGTAGCTCACACTGCTACATGTAGCTACATGCTAACCTCTGGGAAACATGTAAATTTGGTTGCCAATGTTGTTAATTTTCACCAATTTCAGATCATATTCCTGCTGGAACATGTCTGGTTATGTTTAGAAGCATTTATTGGTGAGACAAAGTGCCGTTATGTACAGTCATTCCCTGGCTGCCAGTACATGGCTACATGTGATTGGCCAACTACTGCAGCAGTCACAACCCATAGAGTGTGTGGCATGTTGAAGTCTAGCGTGGTGTACTCTATCAGTATCAGTATTAGTGTCACTTTAAGGGCACTGTTATTGATACTTGCATTGTAATTTTTTAATGATACCCAGCCCTATATGGGCAATATCCAAACATACATATTATCAAATGTATCTCTTATAAACAGCAACATCTTAAAATTCTATCAAGTGTAATCAATATATATATTTTCATAGAATAAGTGTGTGTTTCGCCATTTTCTCTTGTCAGGTTATTTGACATATTAATGCAGAAACTTCATCAGCCAAAAAACTAAAAGAAAAAAGATCACTGTGCCAGCAACACACTAATTCCAAGATTACCATGGTAACACTTTAAATAAGGGGTATTGTCCTGCTTTTCTGGGAATTCGGTGTGATTATTTCCTTTCACCAAAGGTTATGTTGCCACAGAAAATGGTACTTGATTGCCAGAATTGAATATTGAATTTTTATCTGTTTTACTTTTTAAACAGTAAAAAAAAAAGTGAAAAGTAAAAAAAAAGTGGACTTTGTTTTCAAAATCCCCCTCTTTTAAAGATACTTTCTTCATAGAAAGGTCCATTGTGTAGGATTTAGTAGCATCTGGCGCTGAGGTTGCAGATTGCAACTAGGTGTAACTTCTCTTGTGTGCCAAGGGTGTAGGAGAGCTACTGTGGCCGATACAAAAACATAAATGGCCCTGTCTAGAGCCAGTGTTTGAATGGTCTGCTCTGGGCTACTGTAGAAACAACATGGCCAACTCTGTGGAAGAGGAACAGCTCCGTATGTAGATATAAACAGCTCATTCTAAGGTAACGAAAACACAACAATTAATGAAACTAATGAAAACAGTTATTAATATTATATTCAATTTCTGCCATGGATGGCCCTAACTCCTACACACTGGGCCTTTAGGGATGCATGCCTTCTCAAATTAGTTGCCAGCAGACATATAGTAATCAGGTATAATATTTCCCTTTATTTTAAATAATACATACTGAATGACATGACTACCATATTGTGATCAGCATTAACTCACAAACAAGACTCATTTGATCTCTAAAACTGTAGATCTAAAAGTTTGTGTGTGACTGTGTGCAGCAGGATAATAATTCAAACTCACGAACCCGTAAAGTCATAGAAAAACAACAAGGCCGAGTCCAGGTTTTGTTGTCGTTTTCGTTTTAGTTTGTTTCATTATTGCTTCAACGAATTTCCCATCTTCACTTCAGTTGTCAGAAAAATATCCTTTAAGAAAATCTCCTCAAAACTATATAACATTATTAGGCACAGACTCTTAAATTCTCTATAAATATGTGCATACAGTATACATCTTCGCACACACACACACACACACACACACACACATACACACACTCAAGCACAAATGAAACACTGACACAAACACTCTCATTCTTGTTCTCATACTCTCACGTCAATGATACAGACAACTTAGAACAGAACTTTTCTGACAGCAGCTGCCTACTATGAGTTTTCAAAATTGCCTCAAAATCAGACTCAAAATGATGAACAACAACCAAAAGACAACAAAGTCTGAAATTCATTTTTTAAAATACCAGAGCTTTACTATTATACCTACAAATACACAAATATAAATATATAGCAATTTGTTCCTATCTGTGATATGCATTTCTCAGACAAAATGGAATTGATTCCCTTTGGATTCTTTGGCCTGCCCCTTGAACCCGCATACAGCAGAAGATACTCTTCTCATCAGTGCATAGTCAAATACCTGTGGAGTTTAGCTACCCAAGTCTCAGAAAGGAGGTGAACATACACACACGCCCACACATGAAGAATCTCACTCTCTTCCTTTTTACTCACACATGCACTAACACACATGGCAGCCAGAGAGGATTAGGTTAAAGGGTTGAGGCCCAGGTTTTAAGTCCAGGGTTCATACTATCATCTCCTAGGCGATAGCATTCTCCAGTGGTTCTTTCTCATCTGCTGTGGCATGATCTGCCCCCTGCGCTGCTGCCAACTCCTCGTTCTTCTTAAGCTCCCGCTGATATTTGGCCATGATAGCGGCGTAGGCGCAGCCGTACACGGCTGCAGCCAGCATCATCAGACACACGATCCCACACACTACGCCAGTGATGATCACTGTGGCAATTGCGTGGCGCAAGTTGACAGGCCGCTGCCTCTGCTTAGGTTCACACTCTGGCATACCCCCTCCTGCTCCTCCTCCTCCTCCTCCACCGCCACCGAAACCCTCCCCCACTGCCATGGGGACATGGACGGTGTGGCTGGAAGGATGAGCATGGTTGCCATGGGTGTGGCCTCGCAGTAGCCTCTCAGACTCCAGGTGGTGAATGTTTGCAAACAGGTAATGGTAGCTTGTGGTCATGCAGGCGTGGAAGAGCTGGTAAGGGACTTTCTGCAGGTCTCTGTCCCTCATTTCTTCCGGCTGGGAGCAAAGCACCTCATCCACCACTCCACCTTAGGATCAGAGTTAAATTATTAGATCAGAGAGGGATTGTAGAAGAGGGGCAGGAGGGGACAGGGAGGCACACATCAGTCAGTAGTTGTGTATTATAAGCACATTAACTAGCGATAATTGCCGATTTCCTTTTTGGCAGCTTACAAGAGACAGGGCCACAATCATAATCATCATAGCTGAGCCTAAACCAGCCCATTACTTCTGATATTTATTTATGTAGGGTGTAATGGCTTACTTTAATGGGCTGTATTAGCAACTGTGATATGATTAACACCTCAGTCACTGGAGCCGAATGAATCAAGTCCATTGGAGAAAGCACTGAGCCAGGACTTTATGGGCTGCCCTCTGTTTGTCCCTTAAATCTCCTTATTATTTATCTCTCTCGGTATTCATGTCACACACTTCCCTTCTGCCTGCCTGATTAACCACTGGCTTTCTATAAAGCATACATCCTTGTATCTGGGTCCATTGTTCTGTTTTGCAGTAATTAGAATACTCAGCCTCTAAGACGAAAGCTGTGTCAGGGTAACACAGGCATGTAGGCGGACTGGCCAACTCCAAGTGAGCCTAGCTTTTACTGTACAGTGGTTATTTTGTTATCTAATGCATGCTGGGGTTGGTCTAGCATGGAAAATAATGTAGTTGGCAATTTAACTCTTAATCACCCAGATACACTCTCTATCTCTGGCTGTACAGATCATCACTATCATCATAGGAGCTGCTGCACAGAGTGCCTAACATCACAGCCCTCACCATAGCATTATCCTTCATGGGTCTGACATGCTCGTGGTCACCTCCCCAAACATAGTACTCATTAATAATAGTGTAAAAGCCAAAACAACCTACATTCCTTCCACAGCTACACGCCAAACAATATGAGACACACATACATTCCACCATATTTAATAAATGTACTGACCTCTTTTAAACCCTGCTGTGTTGACCCCTCCTTTCAAAATATATAAACATACAGCCAGCAGTCAATTTGTTAACTTTTTAAAACAAATTTTACTTTTTTCTGACTCATTTATTTCTGTTGTCTCTTGTCTCATCTCTCCCTGTGTGTGTATCTCACTAGCTCAAGTTGCAATATTTATTGGAATGCAAAGATTTGATTGGCTTAGTAGCATCACATGAGATGATCTAACGCATAATTCTCAATAATTTATTGCTTACAGATCTCAGCCTGGATAGGACGATGTCTCGGTCTTGACCCAGGGGATGGAGAGGGGTGGGAGGTTCACAGGGAGGACACACTTTGGTCATGGTTGGCACAAGGGGAGTTGTGTCTACCCTCATCCCCACTCAAATGGCCTACTGATTATAGCCATCTGGAGTCAGACAGTCTATTTAAAGCACCAAAATAGGATCTACTCTTATTGTGTAAGCTGGTCATTTCAAAATAGAGCCCCGCCATTTGTGCTCCAGTAGTTTTTGGATACTTGCTTAGGTTAAAGCTCAGTATCACGCATAGTGTACTATTACCATAATTCACTATGATGCCCAGCATGAAAAGCATTGAGATAGATGTTGGAGATGTTACAGACATTCCCCTCAGCTACCGCCTGGAGCTACAAGTGGTCTAACCTTTGAAGAGGTAGGACTCCAGCCAGAGTTTGAGGCCTATGAGCTGGCAGTCACACCTCCAGGCGTTGCCTCGTAGTGTGAGGCTGTCCAAGCGGGTCAGAGCCTCCAACAGGGAACGGTCCAGTCGTGTTAGCCTGTTGTGCGCTAGCCCGAGGTGGCTAAGGTTCCTCAAACTGTCCCCCATGGCTCCGGGCAAACCCCACAGGCTGCAAGAAGGGACATGGCAAGGAAACAAAATCAGATACAATGAGTTATGTGGGATTGAGTTTGTATTGTTAGACAAAGTACAAACAATAGATTTGATATGTTACTGTTTTGTTGCTTAACCTGTTGTGTGAGAGGTCAAGGTGCGA
The DNA here is from genome assembly GCA_019142605.1 of Cephalopholis sonnerati. Taxonomy (NCBI): domain Eukaryota; kingdom Metazoa; phylum Chordata; class Actinopteri; order Perciformes; family Serranidae; genus Cephalopholis; species Cephalopholis sonnerati. The sequence continues at coordinate 18,737,561 of JAGQAX010000011.1, read as the reverse complement.
AAGGGAGCGGATAGGCCCAAGCAACCGCTTATCAAGCTCTCTCAAGCTGTTGTAGGCCAGGCTCAGGCGCTGTAGAGTCCTGAGACCCAGCAGCGCAGTCGGTGAAACAGATGTTATAGAGTTATTCGATAGATCGAGAATGCGGACAAGTGGTATTTCTCGGAAAGCCATCGATCCCAGCCCCCTGATCCGGTTATCTTGGAGATACAGTTCTTGGGTGTCCGGATGCAGTCGTCGGGGGATGTCATATAGGCCTCGACCCCGGCAGTCTACTACTTTGGTGTTGCTGTTGCAGCTACACTCCTTTGGACAGGCATGTGACGATGAGAGGAGGGAGAGGAGGGCACACAGCAGTACCACTGTGGAGACAGGGGGAATAATATTAGATCAGACATTTAAACTGTTATCTGAAGTGTGAAAAATATATATATTTTCTAGGTTGACTGAAGATGTGAACTCTTTTAGCAATGATCCCTTTCAGCGATGCCCTTGACTACTATTACATAACTGCATAGATTCACACCAGTCTTCAACTGCCATCATGACTACCCTCACTGAAGTAAATAGATGTCTTTTTTTTACAGAAAAGAGACATTCAAATTCATATCAGTGCATCTGGAAATGAAGTCTGTAGAAAAGATTGCAGCTCACTTAGTTGTTGCTCAGATAGCACTGTTCTTTGTCTAATAAACAAGAAAGTAAACTTATTACTAATATGCCAACTCCCACTTCCCACCCTCCCTTAGACAGCGGCCCTAGGTGACTTCATCAAAGACTCATAACCCCTCACCCACACTCCACCCACACACAAATCCATACACAGCAGATATTGGGTGTCTGATTCCCTTTGAGATGACTTCACATGGCCATTCCTTCTGGAACATTACAGCTGTATTTATAGCATTGGCTGGACTAGCTCGAGGCTCAATGAAATGTAGCTCAGCCTTGGGAATGTAGCTGGCTCACAAGTTACGCTCACATATCCTGAACAGACTGAATAACTGCAGCATGTTTATCTACATATGCATATAATGCTCTCAGCAGCCATGTTCCTAATTGGGTTTGTTTAATGTTTTCTCAAATGGGAATTAACTTTCTTTTCTGCATCAGGCGACATCTCCCAGTACAATCTTCTCCTAAATTATGCCTTTGTGATGAGGCAGCTGCAAGTCTCATATCAACCTGAAGCTTATTTTCAGATTCGTATTGGGGAGCACTGTGCAGCTATGATCTGTAATAAACAAACAACCATTGAGGAATGTTGATTTGAACAGGACAGTACCACCTGAGTGTTTACATTCAATGGTCACACCATGCAACTCACATATTTGCTATTTAGCATGCAGCAGTACCAAATCCTTTCTCCTGCTGCTCCCTTTTCTTTGAATAAACATTATTGTAACACAGTCTACTAATTAAAGTGACAGTGTCTCATTTACAAGCATGTAATCATCGGTTTGTCTTTGCCTGGCTCGTGAACTTCTTGCAGTGAACTGTGGTTTACAGGCTTAGAAATACGCAGGTGCAGGCGCTCCTCTGTCTAATCTCAGGTGCTAGTTTGGTACGGTGGCTCTTGGCAGTGTTGCTGTTATGATATTATGTGGCTTGCATCAACAAAAACAATCAGAACACGGCTGGGTTGAGATTTAGCGCGCTGTAGTGCAAAGCCCTGAGTTAATTGCATCCTTGTTGGGGAAGTGAGAGTGTGTATGTGTGCATGCAAGAATGCATTTAATCACATGTGCTCACACACGTGTGCACCTACTCATAAACGAACTCATATACATACAATGCATGGACACACATAAACAGCATCAGCTCAGTGGAGCGTTGTAACAGCAGCTCTGGAATGAGGTCAACGCAGGAGAATGGCTCTTTGCTCTGATGTGTCCCTCCAGCCCAAAGTACACACAGAGACGTTTGTAATGACGTGCACACACAACACACACACACACACACAGCAAGTACTGCTTGAAATCAGCTTGGTAGCAATGTCAATACGGATTTGCAATGGGAAACACTCAGAGGCGATGCAAATGTGCAGCTATTAACATAAAAGTGTGAACGGAGTGTTGACATGTGTGCATTAAACTGTTTTAATTCAGGAAGTGTTGCAAGCGGGGAGCAGTCCATGCTTCATTACTACTCAGTTATACAACAGTTTACACAACATACTAGACTCAGCAGCTGATAGCATCCCACCTAGCCATGCTCATGTACACACACACACACACACACACACACACACACACACACACACGTAATCATGTTGTTATTTTCTCCACAGTGATGGAGCTCCTACCTCTCATATCTGCCAGTCGTCCTTGGGCCGCTCGCGTTCAATCTTCTTTTAGCTCCCTTTCTGGATTCTAGTGGCTGTCATTGGTTGATGATCCATTAGCAGTCAGTAGTAGGTTGAGATAAGCTGTCCTGGCTCTCATCTGTGTAGGCTGATATGGTCAATAGGTAGGGATTAGAGAGGCCGAGCTCAGCAGCAGAAACCTGTGTTGCCCTCAGGATCCCCAGCACTGCCTGCACGGGCATGAAACCCCATCAGAGCGGGCAGATCAGAGCACAGAGCTTACTGCCAGCCAGCCAGCCAGTCTGGGAATCACTGGAGTTAGGGAGCTGTGCTTCTCTCTCTCTCTCTCTTTTTCTCTCTCGCTCTATATCTCTCTCTCTGTAGCTCTCTCACTGCCTCACAGCCTCTCTTTCTGTCTCTTGTATTTTTCTTAATGCTGTTTATTTTGCCTTTGTTTCAGTTTTTTCTCTCCTCTTGCTTGATTTTATTTTATTTCTGCTCCTCTATTGAATCCACTGTGGAGTGCGATGGTGTGTCATCTCCCAGTGGACAGCTGCTCCTCTTAAATCACAGCGGGCGCAAACACGTACGCTGACATTCACGTTACCTCCTGTCGCTCTGGCAAGAGTTGAACAAGACCAAAATTAGCCCTGGATTGCGGTGTGTCAAATACACAAATACTCAAAACACTTCGACACACAGTGAACACAGTCAGGAGGATGCCCGTTGCTGTGGCATGCTCTGATGATATTATGCATGAGCCGTGGGCAGAAGGGCTGGCAGAACACGCCCCCAGCACAGCAACACAGAACGCACGAATGCACACATACGCATGCACACACGCACACAGCAGGATATTAAGCTGTTGCAGGTAAATTCATGTGGATTTTTTTTTTGCATGTAAATGGATTGACTGTTAAGCTTATATGACCTCGTGGGTCGCTTAAAGGAGAAGCAAAAAAATGGACAGAGAAGGAGACAGGAAGAGATTAATGATGGAATCATTTTTAACGATGAATATGATTAAGCTTACAAGCTGACCTTGTCTCGTAGTGCTCTCCCTGGTATTTGCCCTCCTGTCCATCCATATTTATATCCTTTCTTCTGCTGAAGGGCATGACAATTATTTTCATTCTGTCATATAAAGCAAAAAGTGAAGTCAATATGTGTCACCAGTTTATACTTAGTTGGTTGATTGTGGATAATGTGTGAAAATATTTGCCTTGAGCAAATAATGCACACATGATAATTAAAGAAACAAAACATGAATGTGTGTATTAGGGTCATGCACCTGCGTGCACACACCTGCATCCACACTCATTTGCACACTTGAGTGGTCATGTGCATCTGCATAGGCAAAAACATCCTCAAATGTGTGATGAAACATCAAGTGACAAAAAAATAAAGAGAAAACATGCCCTACTATTCCTCCTCTAAGCAGATTGTCATATATCATCACCATGTGTGTCCCTTGTGACGCATTTAATGCATGTGGCATTACGGCCTTAAGGGCAAACTATTAGGATGGTTTGCATGATTTGCATATTATATTTTCTATTAAATCGAGAGCTATTTGAGATCTGGCCACCACAGATTTATTTATTTTAGGTCTGGTTTAAATCTTTCATTTGAATATATGCAACAATGCTTAGTCTCAATTTCGTCTCAACCACAGCACACAGGAAGGAGAGGTCAGTGGAGCCTAAGTCTTGTAGACTGCTGGCATCCTTAACAGCAGCCTCCTGTTCTGCTCGTCCTCTGAATGTTGCTCAGCATCTTGACATGATCCGCCCCTGCGCTGTGTAGCTGCTGTGGAATGCACCGCCACATTTGCAAATCACTACATCTCTCAGACAGCCCTGTGTGTTTGTGACACTTGTATGTGGGTTTAGGCTTGTCCTGAAGGTGTTGTCAGTGGGATGTGAGGTGATGCATACACATGCAAAGGGAAACACACAACAACACTTTTGCCACCGCTTCAGTATGTGCATGAGCACATACATGCGCACGCTCGGATGCACCCTCCCGCTGATGGATGTATACGTTCATACAATCCTTATTAGACTCCCAAATATCTGTAGGATTTAAACCGGTTGTCATCTCTTCCTGCTTGGGATTGCACTCATAGCAGATTTGATGGGGGGGATTTGGAATGGATTTTATGTCTCTTCATCTTTGGACTTATAAACCCAGCTCAGGGCATAAATACCCCCAAGTTCTTAAATCACACCTAGGGAAATTAAATGTTCCCCCATAGAACAGAAAATTCCTGAGCATTAGTGAGACAGATTTGGGCTTTTCTCTTTCTGCTCTGAGCCGACTTCCAGGTAGCAGCCAACATCAGTGCACTTTTAACCTCTAATATAATTTTACAGAGCAAACCCCTGTGCTGCTTGTATTGGATTTATTTTTCCATAAATCTTCCTTGCTGAACAGATCCTATATTATGTAAGTATTTTTGAAATATTGTTTTATTCATTTTACAGCCTCATATTGTATCTTCAAATTATTTGTAGGTAGGAGTATATTATTCTGACATTTGACCTCCTTATCTTTTTTCCCCCTCAGTTGCAATTTTCTTTGTTTCTACATTTCTTAAAGAGTAGATGACGGTGTATCTGTTATTGGTTTAATGATCTAGGTTCTCCCTGGTTTTATACCATGTGTGTTTCCATTGCTGTTGCCCAGCATCTTAAATTAGCCTCTCCTCCTGGGTTTTCCATGTGGGTGTAGAAATGGTGGGCTGCTGAAAGGATCTGGCAAAGCTTATGACGGGATAATCTGCACCTGTTCCTCTGGGCACGGGCTAAAACAGGCCACAGCAGCACCCCACTGCACACTGCACTTAGACAATCATGCAAATGCACGAGCACACACCAACAGAAGTGCAAACCAATGGAATATTTCTCGCTGATAATGTTCTCTTCACGGGCTGGCATCCGGTGAAGCTTTCGGAATATATGTGTTTTTTAAAGCTTCTGGTTTAAGCTTTTAAGGTGCAGTCAGCGAACATCTCCTCACGGTCCGCTAGCTGTCCATTCTGTGTGTGCGCTGAAAATAAAAATCCGGTGTTGTTCATACGCAGTCCTGGCTCTGGAAATGGGAAACAAACAATGCGGCTCAGACCGAGTCACACAACATTATTCCAGCCAAATGAGTGTTCGTGCTTGTGCAGAGTGCAGGGAAAAGGCCATGGATGTATAAAGAGAAAGGCAGCGGGAGCGAGAGGGATGGTAAATCTAGCACATGATGGGAGGGGAGTATTTGTTTGGGTGTTGAGTTCAATTATCAACAGTCTTTCTCCAGAATGACTGACTTCACCTTTAAGTGAGGATTTTTGGTTTTATATGGATCCAGTGTACAAGCAGAGTCACTTTTTCAGTATATCTCACAACAACTCTTTAACTGTGTTTCACTATGTGCAATATTATACAAAAAGCACAGTCACACAATCATGCCCATACTGAGTCACTGCATCAGGCTGCAAACCAATTTTACACTTACTGCTACAATAACTGTGCTACATGTACTGTTAATGACATACAGTAGAATAATCATAGAATACAGTGTATTATAATAATGATATTAGCTGTTTGTGTACATGTTTTTTTAGTATCCACATTTTATAAAAAACAAAAATGAAATCAACATTTATGCAGTATAACAATTATATCAGGAATTATTGTTTAATTATACATTAAGGTGGCATGGTGGTGCAGTGGTTAGCATTGTCGCCTCACAGCAAGAGGGTTTCTGGTTTGAACCCAGGGTGGGGGGTTCAGACTCGGGCTGGGGCAGCCCTTCTGTGCGGAGTTTGCATGTTCTCCCCGTGTCAGCACAGGTTTTCTCCGGATACTCCAGCTTCCTCCAACAATTCAAAGACATGCAGGTTAGGTTAATTGGTGACTCTAATTGGTGTGAAAGGTTGTCTGTCTCTGTGTCAGCCCTTCGACAGTCTGGCGACCTATCCAGGGTGTACCCCGCTTCTCGCCCAGTGTCAGCTGGGATAGGCACCAGCCCCCCAAGAGCTCTACATTAAGTATATAATTGACAAGCTGCATTATATTAATCATATAACAGAAAACACTGACTCCAGTTTCACACATGTGCTTGATACAAGTAATATAACAGTGAGATATTGATATGGTCAAATCTTTCCTCTCTTATAGCTGTCAATTAATAGATAAGCTATTCATAAGCACTCCAAGTTATCTAAAAGCATGATGTATAAATTGTCCAACACCTCCTCCCAAATCCAAGAAACGATTAAATCTGTAATTTATAACATGGCTAAATTTTGCAAATGGAATTTGTACAGATGTGTTTGGGAGTGTGGAAGTGTTGCATTGATTGATATACTGTCTCCAGAACTGAAACAATATGTTTCCAGCCACAAAAACGAGGTAGTCATGGACCACAATAAATTTCACAACTGTCATCACTTGGCATTATTTTGTTGCAGTCTGAAGGTAGTTTTGTGCGATGCGCTGGTGCACTTTTGCTTTTGAAGGTTGTTGCATGTGTGCATGCATCTATTTAACATTATTTTGAATTATGCTGCTGTAAGTTTTTTTTTTTTTTTAATTTTAATGTGTGGTATTTAAAGGTCCAGTGTGTTGAATTTTGCAGAACTGAAACTTCTCCTGTGTGCCAAGCATGTAGAAGAGCTATGGTGGCCGACGCAATAACACAAATGGTCCTCTCTAGAGCCAGTGTTTGATTATCTGTTCTGTGATATAACATGGCAAGCTCGATGGGAGAGGACCACTTTGTATGCAGAAATAAATATCTCATTCCAAGTTAATGAAAAACACAACTATCCTTGTTTTCAGGTGATTATAAACTAATAGAAAGATAGCTATGAATATTATACACCATTTTTGCCAATAGATAGACCTTTAAGCTTCATATGGTGATTCTGCTCCTTCAAAATATATGTATGACACACCTTGCATTCAGTCTTGTTGCATTTCCTTTCTTTCAAGGTGAAATACCTTCACACAGCTGACATAAAGATAGCATACAATTACTTGCATAGCATTCATTTCATATGTATCAAATAATCACCCTTTGTCAGCTACATACAGTAAGTCAACTAATGTCTACAATCAATGTATCTTGCTGTACTTAAATGTCCCTGCTGTTAAATCCATCCAAATGCCACATTCTTAGCCATTTAGTTTCCTACCTGTGGCTGCTCTGCATATGGATGAAGCTCTAAATTGCGCTCCTGGAAAGACTTACAGACTCCAAATGCATGGCAAACCCCCACTGAGAGAAAGCTAGGGTCCTCAGAGTCTTAGTAGCAGGGGGTAGAGGGAGAGGAGGGAAGTTAAAGCCTGTGGTGAATGTGTCAATCTTTCCTCAGCCAACTCTGAAAAAGCTGACACATTTAATGTCAGCGACTGGGTTTTTTTTCCAAGCAAGGAATTCTGGTCAGATCTGTGCATTTAGCGACCTGCTGGGATGAGGCTTATGTAAGTGAGAGCAGCCCTGTATACCAACTCTGGAAATGCCTATCGAGATAACAACAGGGAGGCAGACTGAGGAATGGGATGGATTTCATGCGGGCACAGAGAGAGAGAGGTCTGGTTTAGAATCGTGTGAAACTGCATTTTGAGTGTGGTTAGCAGCATCTGTGCACATGTGCGCAGATATTATGCACAAACACACATACTTAGCCTTGCAGAAATATAAGCTGACACGGGTGTAATTGCCCTTTTGGCCTATTTTGTCCAGCAGGCGTTTAATGCAGTGGACGTCCGTCTATAGGTCCCTCGGTTGGGGTTAATGAAAGATTCACTTTGACTCTGTGTGTATAATAATAATCTCTCTCTCGCCTGTAGGATGACAGAAAGTGCACCCACACGCATGTCCAGTTGCTACATCTCTGTGACTGTCGTTTTCTCTTTCAGCTGTGGGCATCCAGATGAAACTGGAGTTCTTTCAGAAGAAATTCTGGACAGCCAGCAGACAGGTACACATGCATAAACACACATCCTACATGCTTACACATCCACATGTATGATATAAACACACCTGTAAACCTAAAATAACCTATGGTAACTAACTCTGCCAACCCCACTACCTACTAAACTTAAAATACATAAAAATGAAACACAAAGTTCATTGCATTTATTTATTTGAGAAGGATTTTGGAACACAGTAAAGATTTTCAGCTGGCAAAGGGAATCTATAAACAGCCTATATATTGGCTGTGTTAGTCATATGTATGCACATATATATTTTTTTATCTTACAGTGTGCAGCATTAGACGGGAAATGCTCCATAAGCTGTGATGATGAGGTCGGTCAGCCTTCCTTCTCTCCATCAACTATGCATGACTCTGTCACTTTTACTTCTCACAACTACTTTAAGAGTTTGTTCTCTATTTAACAGAACATTAACTGCTACCTCATCGACAACAATGGCTTCGTTCTGGTAGCAGAGGACTATACTCTGGTAAGACATTGACACACAAAGAGACGCACGTGCACATGTAGAGCCAGATCGTGCAAGATCAGTGGAAAAGATTGCATAGCAGTCATCGTCAGAAAAAAACATATTTATTTTTGTTTTTCATGCAAGCAGAAACAAGCGGAAATTTGGATGTTATTTTAATGCAACAGAAGGTACAATTAACCCATTAGTTATTTTCGATACCAGCAGAAGGCCACATTTAGAGGCACAATTATGTTTGTGCCAAGTGAGAGTATACAATTTATATTAAAGGGACAGTTCACCCTAAAATCAAAAATAGATATTTTTCCTTTTTCCTGTAGTGCTAATTATCAGTTTAGATTTTTTTTGGTGTAAGTCGCTGAGTGTTTGAAATTTCAGCTCGCGAGATGTCTGCCTTCTCTTCAATATAATGGAACTAGATGGCACTCAGTTTAAAAATGTATTCAACAGCAATGTCTCTTTCCAGAAATCATGACCTGGTTACTCAAGATAATCCACAGCCCTCATTGTGAGCAGTTTCATGCAGGGAACTATTTTCTTTCTACCGAACTACATCCACCAGCTGTATCACTGCACAGAAGGAAGCGTGCATCTACTCACGAGAAGGCTCGTGCTCCGGACAGTGCCAGATATGAGCATTTCAGTCAGATAACTCACATTTAAGTGTTTATGTCAACAGCAGAACATAGTTAGAGTCTGGCATCTAGACTCCAGCCTCATCACTCCCCACAGATATGTTTACATGAGATATTGGGAAGTGACGATTGAATATTTTCCCCCCTAGCCGGAGCCTGCAGGTCGATGCTGGGGTGCTCACAACAAGGTCTGTGGGTCATATTGAGTAACTGGGTCATGATTTCTGAAAGAGTCGTCACTGTTGAATTTTCTAAAACATGTTTTTGGTTCTTTAAGCACCACTAGCCAAGAGCTATCTAGTTCCTTTATATTCAAGAGAAGGCAGATATCTCTTTGGCCAATATCTCCAACGCTCTGCAACTCACACCTAAACAATCAAGATCAATAAACAGCATGACAGGTGAGAGGTGAACTGTCCCTTTAAATCAGGATTAAGATTACATCATTGTAAACATGGTTAGGTCTGTAATTAAACATATGTAAGACTAAGGCTGAGCTAAAATTTGAGTCAACAGTGCATAGCTTTCTCTAGCATTTGTTTTTCTGTCATAATTATAATTTTTTTCTGCATATTGTTGCTTAGACTGCTCTCAAGGAGACATGGTGCTGCCCTAGCATATACCCTCTGCTTTGCTGTCACCAGACATGCTGTCACTCTGGCTTTGGCTCATCTTGAAGCCAGTCCGCTGGCTGTCACTGCCCTTCCCTTCCTCTGCATGTTCTTTTCATGTGTCTCTCACTTGCTGGCTCTCATTCTTTATTTAATCTTAACTTAGAGGTGAGGGGGCATTTAGGGTTCCACTTGTCAAGCTGTTTTATCTCACTATTGTTATGTAGAGAAAAATGTCATTGACCAACAAGGTAACATTAATGAGCTCCATCAAAATGTTGTATTAATTGTGTGAAGACCAGACTGTGTCATTTCAGGCAATCTTACTGTCTTTACTGTAGGAGGTGGTTTCAGAGGTGGCAGGTGGGATTCTCTGCCTCCCAGGTGTCAAGAAAATTGGGATGTGGAGGGATGGAGGATGTAGTTCACACTTTAAGTCCTGTGTCTGATAAGGCTAATGGATACTAATGGTTATGATAGCTTTGTCCCTGTGGCATGACTTTGCTTGGAGCACTTTGGACAGGCAGGAGCTGAGGTAAGGCTGACTGTGTGACAGTCATGAATCTCAGGGGTCTCGAATCAAGTTAGTCAGTATGTAGAAACAATCGATCCAAAGAGGTCACAGAGCCTGCTGTGGAGAATGGTAAATGGACTGCACTTGTATAGCTCCTCTCTAGTCTTCAGGCCACTCAAAGCGCTTTTACATTATGTCACATTGACACATACATTCACACACTGGTGACCGAGGCTACCATACATGGTGCCACCTGCTACTCAGTAAGCATTACACACACACTCGTACATCGATGGAACAGCCATCGGGATGGCATATGTGGCCTGGCTCCACCGAGTTCTTGTTGACTGCTTTGTCTGACATCATGATATGAAACAGCAGTTTCTCAGTTCAAATAAAAAACAACCAGTAAGCACGACATAGGGATGCTGCCTGCCGTCAAGGCTGTTCTCAGTTGACATGTCTTTTCACTATCACCCGACATCGTTCTTTGTTTTACTGTGCTTTATTCCACTTTTTAAACCTCGGCAAAACAAGAGTGTTGGTGCGGTAACGCATCAGTGTGGACTTAAAATGACGTTGGATTCAGGTGGATACATGGGACTCCAGTGACGAACTAGGACAATTGAATCCCCCTCCCCCACCGAAATTGGTTAGAGTAGACACAGTGTCAAACTGACGATGGAAACGGAGTGAAACGAGTTAACAGTTTTACTAAATCAGGCGAGAGAGAGATTCCTGAATCAGTTAAATCCAAAGATGACATGGTTGCTCTTTTTGCAGACTATCAGAAACTGTAATGACAGGCTTTGGGAAGCTTTATGTGTGGGAGATTGCATTCTGTCCTTAAAAAGGCGGTAAGTGCATTTGCATCACTGATTTTGGCCACTTGGTCATTTGGCAGAGCAGAAGGAGGGATCCCACAGACCATTTAGCAATGTGGGATGGTGTCTGCGTGCTGTTGGCTTTGGCAATTTAAGGTTTTTTGCATTCAATCCGATCCAGACTTGAGTCAACTCTTGTACCTGTAAGAGCTTCAAGTGTTGTAAACACATAGTTTTAAGAGGATGTTAGTTTTAAATTTACATTTTGTTATGACTTGTTTTATTAAATAAAATCAAATATCTCTCTCTTCCTTCTCAGACAGGGAAATTCTTTGGAGAAGCAGAGGGAGCTGTAATGAGTAAGCTTCTGCAGATGGGCTCTTTCAAGAGGTAAGTATTTCAAACTGCACGTGTGTGTGGGTGCACGAGTGTGTACTTCTACGTGCCAGCACAAGTGTATGTATGAATATGTGTGTAAATGTATGTGCATAATATCAGGCAGGCCACAGAATGAGAGCATGTCTCCCCTCGTGCTGACAGCTCTTAACTTGGCCAATCGTGTTGAGCTATTCAGCGGTGAACTCCGACCCCTCGCTCAGCAGAGTTCTCCGTTAGGGGATTACAGCAAATCTTTTCCTGAAACGAAGGAATTAGGAGAAACTCGAAGTCACACACACACAGACACACACATGTAGACACATTCACGCATATACGGCTTGTTGTAGAGCTGTGTCTCCTGGAAAACGCCAGGAGCAGTGGGTGGCGACTTTCTGCAATTAATTTGGAAATTTAACCCAGGAGGATAACTTTCCCAGTATTAGAGAGCAGAGAAGCAGACACGGACAGACACATATTGTAGTTTGACTGTGGAGTCAAATCAGTATGGTCTAACATTCGTCGAATCTTTGGAGAACTTATCTGCAGAGGCTAACAACCACATTTCCAACACTGCAGCTCTGCCTTTGGGAAGTGGGTGAGCAGATTTTAGCCATGCTGCCTCAGTGAATAAAAATCATAGGTGACAAATCATCACACAAGTAGACAACTACGCCTGTTTATCATAGGGATGAAACTAAAAAGCTGACAGCAAATGGTTTACAGTCCCACTCATAAAAACAAAGAGGCCAACAACCGCTTCCACTGAATCTTTAATGTCGGATGACGAGGGATTGTTTAAAATTAAAGACGACGTTTGATGAATGAATAATACGGCTTGTGTCGGTGAGGCATTAGCACGATGAGTAATAGAGCTTATAGATCTTAACACTAATGAATCCAATGCAGTCTGTCTTAACCCAGTGCCATCTGCAGAGAATTAATGTGCTAAGTTGCAGCAGTTTTTCCTGATGAAAAAAAAAAGCATTAAAGACGTTTTAAAGAGCGCCACTTAACGTTGACACCAAGCTGCCAGCTTGGATTTATCCGTCAGTATCAATGCTGCAGATGAAGATGAATGTGGATAAATTATTTTGAGTTACTTCTGGCTTATCCGTCTTTTGAAAACAAGCAGTAGAAAAGGAAATCAATAAAAAACATTGAAAGTGTTGTATGCTCTCATGCAAAGCAAATGAAGGCTTGCACACCCGCACTCATACACAGCAGTCACACACCCATGCAAACACACACTCATAGTCAGTGGTGGAAGGTCACTAAGTACATTTATTCCACTACTTAATCACTATTTTGAGGCACTTACATCACTTGACTATTCATATTCCGCCACATCTCAGAGGCAGGTATTAGACTTTTTACTCCACTACATTTATTTGTTTAATTCAGATACTAGTTACTTTGCATATTCAGGTTAATCGTACAAAACAAATCATGTAATTTATAGATTAAGACAAAACTTTATTGATCCCTGGGGGAATTCACGAGCTACCGAGTTGGTGAAATCTAAATAAAGTAATTAAAATGAGCTCCACCTTTACAAGCTGCAACATTAATACAAAAATCATTACAATCTGGTAATATAATATGTATTTTTCTGAGACGGGGCTCTCTGCATGATGACTAGTTTTACTTTGGGTGCTTAAAGTATGTTTAGATGCTAATACATTTGTGCTTTTCCTCAAGTAAGATTTTGAATACAGTACTTTTACTTGCAACAGAGAATTTTTACACTTTATTATCACCACTTCTAGTCAAGTAAAAGGTCTGAGTACTTCTTCCACCACTGCTTATACTGTACTCATACACAGATATTACACTGGTCTGAGTTTGCTGCTAACGCCATTATGTGGCCTGGCTTAGCGCTAATTGGTTCCTGGCGGTGTGTTGGAGCTGTGTGTCACCGGCACTGTGACTGAGGTTTGAACATCGCCCAGGGCTGCGGATAGACCAGGCCCACTCAGACATCACACACATGCACATGTCAAGTATATAGGAACTTGTCCACAGGCTATGAGAAAGAGCATCCAGTGTGTATGTGTGTGTGCGCATACGTGTGTGTTAGGAACCCCCTCAATAACCTCACCCAGACGGACCTAGACCTCACACCCTCAGGGGCTACTAAACCCTTAAATCCTCTGATATCCCCCCCCAATATCCCCAAATCATCTATACACACACAGATACACACACACGCACACACACACACCTTCCAACATCACTTTGAGGAACCTCTCGGGAAGCTCTCGGCTTTCAGTTGCTTTCCTTTTCCCATTCTTGCCACATCCATCCAATATATTATCCGTAGGTAAAGCGGCAGTTATAGCAGAGGTGGGATCTTTCCTTCCTGCTCCCACACAGCAGTCCAAAAGGCCCCACAGGCATGTAATAGTACAGATAATGTGTGAATCAAGACTTATTTCACCTTATCTGGGCTACATCTTCCTGACAACTGCATTACTTGTCCATAAAAACATGAAATCTATCTTAAGCTTATTCATGTCTATTGCTGATATCACTGAACTGTCTTCTCTGTCTTTATCTTTTCAGGGTCACTTTGTATGACTACCAGGCTTTATGCTGGGTTTTTTCGGAGAGTAGTGACAGTGGACACACACTGCTGGATGTAAGTACTGCATTTTTTCCACTCCATGCGATGCAAAGTTGGGACTGTGTATTTCGTGTTTTTAGTGTCCGATCAATATTGTCTTTTTTTTCCTCTTTAGCCTTACTTTGCTTTCCTCTCAGCCATGAAGTGGATCCTGACTGAGCTTGTCATGTAAGACTTCTGTGTATGTGAGAGTGTCTTCCGTCTGTTTGTAATAGCAAACGCCTGCTGCATACATGTGCTGTTGAGGACTCATATGGTGGCCTCTCCTGTCAGCGTGCATATGTGGCTATATATAAGCTGCATGTTTGTTTACGAGTGCCTCCATGTGCACGTCGACGTGATCATCAGTGATCATGAGCTGTAATGGCTACCTGATGTTTCCTGTAGCGCGGGTATTCCCGTGATGCCATGTTGCGGTTGCGGAGTCTTTCTGGGTGGTCTGTTGTCGCCACGGTGCATCATGGGAGGATTTAGTTGTCAGTGCTAATTTTACGGCCACTCACAGTGAAGACAATTTTTTTGTCTTTGACTTTTGATTTATGTTTTAATTTAAATTTATGTTTTCTTTGCATGTCATCGAATTGAAATATTAATATTCACATATGACTGAGTGAACTTATCTGTGTAACTGAAGAGAGAAAATACAACCAAGTTATCTGTATACAAAAAATGATTAAGTATGAGATAAACAAAACACAACCTGTTATTCACTGCTTTGGACAAGTCATGTAAGACTGAGGTTTAAAATAAAGATTCAAGATAATTTACTGCTATACTCGCATGAAAGGAGTCAGATTCAGGGACGCCAATAATTGAGAATTCTCAGTAGATATTTAACACTCACTTCTTGAGAAAGTTTTTCATGGTTAATTGGATTTGAGGCATCTAAAAAGCATATAAACATGATGGAACCAGGATAATAATGAAGATTCATATCTGTGCCACGGTTGCTTTTAAAGCTAAATTGAAGATGTTTTGTGAAAATAAACAATTTCCCGACCATAGTTCTTGAGAAACTTTCATCGTGGAGTTAAAAAAAATGGTTGGAATGCATTAGAGAGTGTAACAGTGTGTATTATATAAACGGTGTGTGTTGAGTGTATTGTTATGGTCGGTGTCTTCTCCATATTTAGATTCCTAGTCGAGTTTAACTTGTACAGCTGGTGGTACTCTGACCTCACAGCTAAAGGTAAGAACAAACTCTGGTGATCTGCTTGTTCTCTCTCTGTGTGTCTGAAGCAAACTCACACATGCACACACTCATATGCTGCGTGTACTGTCATAATAATGAGTGTATATGCAACATTGTTTTGTACTAATACATAAGTCTCATGGCTCATTAGATTTTATTTTGTCAGCTAAGCTTGAAAAAAATTGGGATTATTATATGTAAATAATGTGTTAAATAATTCTGACACTCAAAAAATAATCTTTAATCAGTAATTATGATACAGCAGGAGACAGAATCAGATTTTTTTTTTTTTATTCTTACTGCACATTTGTGTAATTTTTTACACAACTTTGAACAAGTTTTATGGTAAATTTTAATGGTTTACACTAGTATGCATTTTTTTAAATTTGGTTTTTACAAATATAGTTTTTTGAATTTAAAAAACTGATTTTCGCTGTAACCAAGATTCTCACTTGCAGCACATGTTACAGGCTTTAATTATGTGTCAAATGGGTCTGTGTGTTATTTATTTATTTATTCATTTATGGTCTTGAATCTCATGTTCAGAAAATTGAATTGAAAAGATAAAAATAATGTTTTTCCATTCCAGAAAGGTAATATAGAAAGACACATATTCTCCTTTGTTAAACAAACAAAAAAACAGCAGGAAACTATTTCCTTAAAAAAGTGGAAAGCAAAGCAAGTTTATCCATACAGCACATTTTAGCAACAGAGCAATTCAAAGTACTTTACATACAAATTGCAAAAGTAACACATTATAAAAGTACACTTAAATACAGTAATTAAGTAGCTGAGAGAATATAAAATAAAGGCAAACTTAAATAGAATAAGACAAGTATAAACTACCAGAACAGAGGTGACAGTGCAGTGTAAGAAATTCATAATTATTTGATATATTAAAAGGCAGCTGCAAAATTCAAATCTCTTAAAGCATTGTGGGCATAGGCAGATTCTTTTGGATCCTGTAGTTCCCAGACATTAACTATTTTTAAAGTTAACCTCATTGTTTTTAACTTAATACCTACATTTAATCTCAAGGTTTATACCTCTACATAACCATGTGCCACACTAAATGAATAACACCTCGTTTTCCAGTTTCTAAAAAAGAAAAAGTTTTTTTCAATAATGGTTTTTGCAGTTAACTTTCCTGTCTCGCAAAGGAGAAAAAGGAAATTAATCCATTTTTCAATTTTACATGTGCTCATAAAAATATAAGCATCTTTTAGAAGGACAATGATTTTGCTGTTTCTTTTCAGTATTTTCAGTTGTGTTTCTACAGTAAATAATCCAAAGATGAAAACATACACTGACGCAAACACTCTCGGTTTTTCATCCTTGCGCTTGAGTTCACATGGAACAAAGTTCATTGCGTACAGAATAAACACCCAGTGTCCTCAGTGCTGACCTCCTGTCTTCATTTTCGCCATCTCCCCTCCGTTTCCTCTCGGTCTGAGTCAGTGTGACCACTGGAAAAACAGAATAAAGAGGCACAATCCAAAACCTAAAAGTAAAAGTGGCAGAACACGAGATTGCCTCAAGTGACCTCAGTGTGAGAGAGGGTGTGTGTGAGTGTGTGCGTGTGTGCACACATTTGTATTTGTTTGTGTGTCCAGAGGGGGTTATACTCGATGGTTTTATGATCTGTAACGATGTATGTCATATTGGTAGTGGTGAGAAGCAATATCCGCTCGGTAATAAGAGGAAAAAAGGCGTCTCTTTCTTTCTTTTCTCACTCAGTCTATCTCTCTCTCTCTGTCCCTCTCTGGTTTTATGTCTTTCCTTTCTTTTTCTGTCTCACTTTCTTCCACAAACACACGCACATTCTCATATGATTACCGCCAAGCTATGAACGCTGTGATGCCTTATGCTTTATGGAGTGTTGAATACTGTTTGCCTGTCTGAAATTAAAGCCTCACCAAGCAGCATCACATTGTAGTATTAATTCTAGCCAAAACTAATATGAAAATATTTCATACGTGAATGTGAGAGAGGAGAAAGAACCACAAAATGAAAGTCTATAAAATGCTTTCCTTGCACACTCTTATCCCGAATGAAGTGAAGCCGGGCATCGCTGCTCGCCAAGCAGTCGAGACAATTTCACAGCTGGCTAGCCTCAGGTCTTAGCAGCACTTTCTATATCTTTTTACAATAGAGACACAGGCCTGTGACACACAGCTGAAACACCCCAATTTAGCAGCCCGTAACCCAATCTACACAGCCTCTCAAGCTGAACTAATCCCAGACGTTTATACATGTAGTCTGCGTTTCTCACATGCGTATAGTTTATATACAACTGCACACACATTAATGCTGCACTGCTGACATCCACTAATTAAACTGCTCCATTCAAATCACTCACATAATCCACCATCTTTAGAAATCTGTGTGCGAAGACCACGCTGAAAAAAAACAGACTCAAAGAAATAAAGCCACACGTCTGAAAATGTTTACATTTAATATGCAAATTTGGATTATATTTGCCCCTGCCTATATAAGCCTGCTTTAATATTGACCCAAATAGAAAAATGTGTGATTCTGCCTCCCCCACTCCTTTCCATCCTGTAGCATTGTTTCAAACCTCTGGGTGGCAGGAGAGTTCAAGCAATGTTGCATAAATGGCTGGCCTAGATTTACACTGGAAATATCTTCAGCAGGACAAGAGGCAGAACTGCTGCTTTCTTTCAAACTTGTATATTTACAAGGATGTGGTGTGCTTAACTGTTTGCTTACAATCTATTTGCATAACTATTTTAAATATGTATTTAACTTTGAACTGAATGTTCCATGACTTTCTCACTCAATTTCGCTTTTTCTTTCTCTCTGTCTCTCTCCTTTCCCCTCTCCAGCTCAGAGGATGGGTCGGTCCATGCAGGTACCCTGTGACACCGAGTACCCGGCCTTCGTCTCCGAGAGAACCATCAAAGAGAACACAGGCAACGTTGACTGTGACGGCTGCATCAAGTATGAGACACACACATACAGACACAGTAACACAGTAACAACAGCAGTCAAAATATCCGTCTACTGTTCCATAAAACACCTCCAATATCAGCGGGCCACTACGCTCCATAAAACAAGCTAACAATGAAAAATGAATTATCCTGTTAACTCTCGTCTTGGCGAAATATTTTTATCTCTATAATCCCTGATAATGAGAAACACGTTTAAATCATTTGTTGTCTGTTGAAAACACTTTTATCCCGGGCGATCCATCAGAGACACACATGCAGACACGCACAGACACTCACTCTCTCCTCCGGCAGTTTGAAATACGAGGCATTTAGAGATGAGGGAGAGAGGTGGAAAAAAGGCTTCCTTTAAAAATGGGAAAATGAGTGTGGTCCCCATTAACAATTTGGGCTTTTCTGTCAGGCAATTGTGGGGTGTTCTCTGGATCCCTCCAATGGGCCCTTCATTGCTCCCAGCTGTGGAACTGCCAGGGAGGCTCAGAACCCTGTGTATGTGTGTGTGCATTAGTGTGTGTTTTCCTTGTGTGTCTGCTGCCGGTACAGCCCCACAAGGTCAGCAGGGTAACCACTGCCCTGGGTGCTAGGAGTAAAATGTGGTTGGGGATGCAGTCAGACCACCAAACACACACACATACACACAGCACCCTCTCAAACACACTTACACCCACCCGCACACACATGACAGGAGCAGGCTTCAGAGAAGAATGGCCTCATCTCCAATGATGACACCGGAGCTGGGATTAGCGGGCAAGGCTGTGTGCTCTGAGCAACATGTCGCCTTCAAATAAATCCTTTTTAAAGCACAATGAATTTGACAAAGTAAAATGGAGTTTTTATTTCAGTTATATGGAATTTTATAGCTCATATTAGTAATAGAGGATATTGGTGATAAACATCTGTTTCACGTTACAGGCTGACTGAGGCCTTTCTCTCATATTTTCATTGGGACACGTGTGTGTGCTTTATGCTCTAGGATATATACCCTAAGCTTTTGCCTGTTAAACCTCTCTTTACTGTATTTTGACTGTGAGTGTGGGCATGCGTGCGCGTGATGTCGGTATTTGTATTTGTCCATTACTTCCTGATGGGTGAGACAGAGTGACAGATCATAAGAAACAATGAAATCTAGCGAATGATATAATAGCTTCAGTGTCCCTCGCGGATGATTTAACCTCCATTAATGTATAGCCAGCTCCTCTGGACTGTAACATGAGATTAAGGACAAAGAGTGTGTCATGTCTCTAACCAGAGAAGGTCTTCAAGGGGACTATTAGCGACAATACTCGCGGCCATATATCCTACCGCTCCACATGCTCCTTTGCTTTCTCTCGACCGTCCCAGACGAGCAATGTCCCGAAAAGAGAGAAGTTCAAAGTTGCAGTGAGCTACGGTGTCAGCGTTACAGTCAGACGTGTAGACGTGTTTTCATCCGAAAGAGATTCTTAAAATGCATCCGACCCTTTATCCCGAGTCTAACTAACAATCATTCAGTTGGTGAAATAGTTGTGCATAGTAGTCTGCTGTCAATCCCAGTGTGCTTAAAGGCAAGCTTTTTAAACTGATATTAATGCCACAGTTGCAGAAGAGAAAGACTTTTTAGAGTGTGCAGTATTTGGGAACAACAACAACAACAACAGAAAAAAAGAATTGTTGTAACAATCTTTATCAAACCACAAGTAACTATTGTAAGGCAGGTTTCTTCCTCCTGTCTCATCTATAAACTTACTAGTTACTGGGTTATATATCAAAGGGCTGTGGGTCAAGAAAGAGCACGGGGACAGCTTCTCGGAGTGACTTCATCCACTTTAATGTCCCCTAAAAACGTAGGACAACTGAAAATCGACAACAAGAGTGGCATCTCACATCTTAACTTCATCATCTCTTATTACCTGCACGTAAGGTGTGTGATAATAAATAGCTCCCAAATGTAATGTGAGGAGCAAAATAAAATATGTAAACAATACATGAATGTAGTGAACATTAAATTATGTAGTTGCAAAATGATGTACAGAGAAAAACAAGACAATCTACTTGATACATCCTCACAAAAATAAATCTCCTCGTACACTATTTAAGGATTTATTTATTTTATTTTTTTGTCATAGTGTCATGTATTGAATTTTACACATTCGCTTAAGTTTATATTTTTACATGCAAAATTAACTTATGTTACATTTTAGATTGAACTTTTATTTTTCTATTTTGAAGTTATTTCAAAGCCATGTTACTCAGATCAGACCTTGTTTCTTAAGCTTTTTGCTGCATTTAATTACACCAACCGCTGCTAGACTTTGAAAATCTAAAAAAAAAAAAAAATCCTGAAATCTCTAATAGAGTCCCCTTGAATATGCGGTATATTGGAATCAACTAAAATGTGTTAAAAGGGCTTAAAAAAAGATTGCTGAAATCATGGTGCTCATTTTACCCAAAAGTAATGAGAGAAATGGAAATAAAATGACAGCACTGCTCTGAAAACTCTCCAGCCTGTTTGTTGAGATTTTATTGGAGCAATTTCAGCCCATTGAATTAGTAATTGTTAAATTACACGCAGTAATTACTGGTCAAATCCCAACTGTGATGACAGATATTTCTGAAAACCATACAGTGCAGGCAGTTATGGTTATGGTTGGAGTTATGCAATGATTAAATCATTGGAAAAATGGGAACATTCTCTACAGGACACACAAAAATATTGCACTTAGCCAACACTGAGTAGAGAGTGATTTTACCATGAAAAGTTGAAAAAACTTTGCCACTGTTCTGCATCAAAAGCATGTGCAAAGCATAATGTATTGTGAAATGTTATCATCTTAGCTGTAACCTCTAAAATGAGCTTCGGTACAGCTGACACTGGAAAGATAAAACATTTTCTTTATGATCAAAAAGTGTTGATATGCAGTGCTAATTTTTATCAGCCTCAGCCACAGATTGCGTGATATGTTTAGTCAGAACTTTGAAAAGACGACACGCTCTGTCACCGTGTCTTTGTGTGTGTCTTTATCTTTCCCTACAGTACGTCAGCTCTATATTATACATCTGTCAAACTTTTGATTTCTTTCTCTTTCACTGCCTTATCTGTCTTTCTCTGGGTCTCTGTGTCACTCACTGTCACTCTCTGTCATTCTCTATCTTTTCTCAGAGAAACATAAGAGACATCTTTGTTTTCCATTTCTCGGCTTGCCGCTAAATGCCACAGCATGAGGAGACCATGTCAAGAAGACACAGTCTTAACCGTCTGTGTGCTTGAGAGAGAGAGTATGCATGAATGTCTGTCTCTGTGTATCTTTTCATACTGTACACATCCTTGTGTGTGTCGAAGTGTGTGCCTTCGTATGCGGTGTAGTGCTCCCTTTCCCAGCACTGGGTATGTTCAAGGCCAGCAGCTGGGCTGTCAGGATGTGTTTAAGTCTTTTCTCCAAGAACACTTGCTCTGCTTTCTATCAGCGGGCTGAGCTGGGCCGGCCCGGCGCTGTGCAGGGGTGAGCACGGATTATTAAACATCAGCAGATCCTAATTCACCCTGATTGGAACTGGCTTGGCCTATTTGCTGGGCTGGTTTGGTTGGGTTTGGTTGGTCACGGTGGGATAACTGTATTAGAGTGCGGTGGATTGGTGCTACTCAGGGATCGCAGGCTGTTTGTGGTCAGATTAAATTGGTCATGGTATTGAATTAGTAAGGATGGAGATATTCCTAGGTCTGTTTTGATCTAGCAGGTCTCCGACTCTTTGTCTTACTTCCTCCTTCACAACAGTTGACACAGTGTGTGCGTGTATTCCTGCATTTGTGTGTGTCCACTCAGTCACACGTGCATGTTCTCATACGTGTCTGATAAATGCCTCACGGTGAACTCGATAAATCACCCAGCTGCGGCAGAAGAGAGGGAGGGAGAGAAGCAAGAGATAAAGAAAGAAAGGGTGACAGAAAGAAGAGATCATCTTTACGACCTCTCTTCTTCATAAAGCTTATCCACGGTCATAAATCACTGGCCAGGAGGCCGAGGCGAGGCCTGATCTCTCAGGCCAGTAAAACACAACCATGGGAAGCTATGAGCACAAAAGTGTGGTTCCCATTTGTCTCCCTTTGGAGTGTTTTATATTCTGCAACACTTCATTGGTGCTCGCCTTGGATAGGATATAACAAAGACAAAAGAGAAGGAAGAGAAGAGAATGAGGAAGAGGAGGGGATGGAGTGAGTAAAACAAGTATGTGTGTATATTTCATGTGTGTGTCTGTTGGTGTGAGTCTGTCGATGTCTCTCTATGTTTATTGACAGCTGGCGGTGAGACGAGTCATCCTCTTGACATGCATCCAGTGGAGTCTCTTCAGTGCATCTCCCTTCCGCCAGGGGAGAATGTGAACACTCATAACACAAATCCTCTGACACACATGGAAATTTACATCATACCCATGCGCCTTGTCTACTTGCCAATCCAACTCTCAATCCTCCCTTGCTCCCTCTCTCTTCTTCCTTCCTCATCTTTTTTTTCTGTTTCTGGCTGTCTGCGCTGTGATTGGCAGGTCCTTTGTGATCCAGCAGATCCCCAGCAGTAATCTCTTCATGGTGGTGGTGGACAACAAGTGTGACTGCAGCATGTTTGAGCCAATCACCATGGACCCCATCGAAATCATGTATATCCTTCGCTGGCCAAAGACTGGAGAGGTGGGGGTGATTGAGTAAATGACTTCAGTGTCCAAATTGTGCATCCTGAATGAGAGGAAGTGGCACCAGGATAATTTGGAGCTACATTAGACAGGGATGGGAAGATGAGTAAAGCAACAGCCACAGTAAAACCTCAATGACC
Source organism: Cephalopholis sonnerati (assembly GCA_019142605.1). NCBI lineage: Eukaryota > Metazoa > Chordata > Actinopteri > Perciformes > Serranidae > Cephalopholis > Cephalopholis sonnerati. The sequence goes on along the minus strand of JAGQAX010000011.1, from coordinate 18,714,249 downwards.
TTGACAGAAAACCTGGCCACAAAAACTAGCAATAACTGTCCCCGGGTTGATGCATTTTGCAATAAATTCACTCAGAAGAAGGCTAATAAATTAATAAATGGCTCAATCCAGATCCCCCCCTGCCCCTACCGCTTAGCCCTTAATCCCTCATTTTGCACTTTCACGTATAGGGGTAGGGTGTCCCGATTCTTGTTTGGATGGAGGGGTAGACTTAAATGTAAGAGCTACACTGTCCTCCAAACAAGTTTTTCAGAGGCACACCTCAAACTGAGTATTATGAAAAATCATCAGCAAGATGGCTGTGCAAGCAACAAAAACAAAACAAAACAAAACACGTGTTTTCTTTGTTAATAAAGTTTTAAAAGTTACAATAACCATCATCATTATCTTAATTTGATGCTGTTTCTCCTTTTTTTATAACAGGCATAACCAAAAAATGCTGCAGTAGTTGTATGCTAGCTAGCCAAGCCAATGTTACATTGTTATTGCTGATGTATGCATGACAGTTCCAATGTGCCAAAAACTGCAGTTCATTGAACGGCCACTGGGAGCTGGCTTCAGAAGGGAGTCGATTCCCATAGACCCCCATGTTAAAATGCCCAACTTCACAGCACACATAAACATGTTTACAGCCTGGTTTTGATATCTACAGCTAATTTCACTCTTTATGACAACTGTGCAGGGGGTGAATTTTTATATAACTCACCTGTTTAAATGTTATTAAGGCTTAACATTAAGCATAGTTAATGGCGTAGCTGCTTTGTGTGACAGTCTGTCTGCAGATAGTGTCCTTGGCTTCTCAGTCAGATCCACCCCTCACTCCTTGACAGCTTCAGCCTTTCATCCAAATATCGTCCCCTCTGGCCCCAAAAATCCAAGATGGTGACAGCTGAAATACCGAACTGGAGGCTTTAAAATGTGAATCCAAGAACCAATTGGTGATGTCATGGTAGCTTTGTTCATTAGTTTTTACAGTCTATGCATGACACTAGAAATTTAACTGAAGCTCGACAGCAAAGTCACTGCACCTGTTACCACTCCTCTAGTATCAGTGCAGGCTGGCAGGGTAGGAGCACAGGTTGCTAACATTAGCCTACAGAGCACCGCTAATTGCCTGGTAATGAAGTAGCATTATTTTTTATTTGATGACTTTCGTGATTGATTGACAGTGTGAAACTTAAGCTGTAAATGAACTGTGAGTGTACATGCTTTATTGTCTCCATCAGATTAATGGCAGATGTCAGATGATTACTCAAACGCCATCGACGACTACTGATGATGTATTGATGTTTTGAAGGGTTGTCCCATCTAATAGGGGAAGATTTCAACCAATGAAGGGTATAGAAAATTAAGGGTTGGGGTAAAAATAAGACATGGGCTTGGGCTAACAAATGAATGGTGTCTGAGAGCAACTTTAACGTGTTATATAACTGGCCTGTTGCAGTCTTTCCAGTAAGGCTGTTTCTCCCCACTGAGAATAATAACAGTATCACCTGAGTATGTTTTTTAATGAAGAAGTCTATACTCTTCCACCTCATGAGTTCTAGTGCCACAATATTGTATTTATAGCCAGTGTGTGTCCATCGATGTTAACGGGATGTAAATGGCATAGGGCATTTTAATTTGTAGGGAATCTTTGGGGAGTTTGTTTGCCCTCTACCCTTTTGGTGGATGAAAGAGATGAGAGTGTTGTGAGGTACAGGATCTGAAGGATCTGAGGCAGCGCTCTACCAGAAGTCTGTTTCACAGAGCTCTATGTGTGTGTGTGTGTTTGGACTGTGTTACACAACAGCCCACGCTGTGATGGGATACTGATCAATAGCAGACGCAGCTCAGAGTGGAGTCAGAGTGAAGGAACTTAGCTCGTCACCACATACCCGAGCTGGATTCTCCTACAATGTGCATCCCTCTGAAACTTTATGCAGTACAGTCACGCTGTATATACATGTCCACCACTGTTTATTTAGTTGTGGAGTGCTTACTGTAGCATAAAGCCAGCTATTGTGTTGCTACGCAACAAAAGAAAACTCATCAAACATTGCTCAGAGTCTGCCTTTTTTTTTCTCTTTTTGCACACCGTGCTGTGTGCAAAAGTATAACTGCCTTCATAAGAACCTCTTTCCATGGTGCACACGAAAACATGCATTCCTCCATTATAAACAAGAAATATGCTCCAGCAGGAAAACACCCTGCGGAGGGTACACATTGTCTGTTATTGCCTTAACTTCAGCTGCACATAATGAATCTCTCAAGTGCGAGAGGTTGAAGATGCAAAAGGACAGGAGGCGCCCAGATACCTGTCACCCTTTTCACCCTGAGGTATTCACTCCACGAACACAAATACAGCACACACAGATCACTCATCATTATAGTACTTTCTTTCATAATACATCCCCCGCTAATTCTGCTTTGTGTTTTATTAAAATATTCCATATCTGCCCCCTTCCCTCTCTAGGAGAACTCAATGGAGTGTGGAGGAACTGTGGGTCTCACCCCGTCTCTCGCAGCAACACTGCTCTGCGTCCTCCTCGCGCTGTTCCCTAGGTGACCAGAGCTGGCCACGCCTCTCCATCCAGAACTTGACTTGGATCGGCTTGGCTCGGCATGCAAAAGAATCGCTACGATGCCACAGAAAAAAACACTCCTGCCCCTTATAAAAGTGTGCCCAATTCCAACTCACCACCTGCAAAGCCCCTAGCCCTGAGGTACCTCCATAAAAGACACATAGGAGAGGACTGATAATGGATAGCTATTACAGCTGCTAAGTAGTGATCATTACGGTGCTTTAGCAATACCACACGAGCTGCACGGAGAGGTTCTTTGGGAAGATGCAAAGTTTTGAACATAGTAATAACGCTGACAATGCACATAGTAGCTTAAAAACTGCACAAGTGGTCCAGTAAAACCCACTGACACTCACACCACTATGTTCAGTCCTTTCAGGTAGCAGCTAAGGGCTGGGGTCTGTAGCTGGGCTTGGAACTGGGCATCAGAGCCACGTAACACCCATGTGGAGAAAGACAGGCGCACCTTCCCCCGGCCCACTCTGACTTTTCATGGACAATAATGATTCTGAAGATTAAAAAAAAAAAAAAAATACTGAAGATGAAGATGATTATATGTGGCTGGGGTCATAATGAAATGTTTGTCTAATGATCTTTTTTTCCATTATGAGAAAAAAAAAAGTTCTAGTCTATATATGAAGAAAAAAAGAGTTTTATTTATGATTTGCAAGTGGTACCCATAAACTGTGACTATGAGATTTTGAGTCCTCTGACGTGAGTGGTTGTTAATATTTGAGCTTTGCCTTATTGAACGATATTGGTCCTGTTTGTGTACTTTTGAAATAAAATGATGTTTAAAATTTATGCGGTTGTTGAAAGCCATGTTGTTGAAAGGCTCTTAGTGAACCAGACCAATAGAACAATAGAGTTAATACGAAGCATCACTTCTCATCCCTATAGACTCTTCTATTGTTGTTGGCAGATTTGACTGATTAATACAGTATCTGTTCTTAGTGGTTGGCTGTGGGGAAATGTTTGGCTGCTTTTTGGCCTCCACATGAGCGGAGATGTGTGTGCGTGCGCACATGCATGTATTTGTATGAGTGCATCTGGTGTTTCGCTCTTCTGTCATTCAGTGTAAGTCTCTGCCCCAGAGGCCCTATCCCCCACACAAAGACAGACAATAAAGACCATGACACTGGAATCGAAGGCCAACCACAACATACATCTGTATTTGTTTAGGAAACAGAAACAAAAATCCTTCGACGTTTTCTGACACAAACATACACATACATGCAAGAAAAGGATTCCTGTGCCATGCCAGGCCGGCTCTTGTGTGTTTGTGTGTGCGCACGGAGAAGCACAATGAGTAAAAAACAACAGCGGTTCTCAGAGACCCTGTGCCAGCAGGAGGCCCCTCTGCTGTGGTCTCCATGTCAACACCAAGGTCCCTGTGGTCAACGACGGGACATGCTTCGTCTCCCTCTCTATCCCCACCTCTCAGCCAGCCTGTTCTACTAAACCCCACTTCCTCCTCCACTGACAAGGTAATTCTCACCGTCCTATTGATCTAATCTCCTCTCTACTGTTTCACTGATCTTGTCCCTTGAGCAGAACTGTGTGACTCTAATCATTTCCAGTTGATCCTGTTCTTCCTCTTTCTATGGTCCAAAGACTCCCTGACTTGCTGGTGGGTCATTTATCACTGCATAATGGGATTGGAGCTGTTTTGGGTCAGGGCATCCAATCCGGTCTGTGATTCCTTCCTGTTTGCCAGATGAGTTATGGGAAAGTGCATCCAATGTGTGTACAAAAGGCAGTCGTGGGAAAGAAATCTTTCTGGGGAGTTGCCGCAATGGCAGCTCTGATGCCACCTCAGGGTCCTGTGACTGAAAAATGCTCATGTCTGTTTTCTGTAAACTGTTTTCCCCACACACTGGTAGGGGAAACATAATCCTTGCAGATGCTAGAAGACACATTTTTTCCTAAACATTGCACTGCAAACTGCTCGTATAACTGCTCGCTTGTCACACAGGTGATGAGGGAACTCAGCTAGTTGTCTTTTGGTGATGATGATGTACAGTGTCAAACAATATGTTAATTTTTTAATTAATTTTAATAATATTAAATAATATTTAATTAATATTAATTAATTTAACACTTTAAAGGTTCAGTGCGTCTCATTTAGGAGGATATGTTGTCCATGCCATGTTGCTCAACAAACAAAACGACTCTATATAAAGCCATTTCTGTTCGTTTTCGGCCACCGTAATTAGAAGCCCCTCCACAATGAGCCAAACTGTGTCAGAAAAACACTCACTTTGACCATTAAACTGCTTTATTCCCTGTTTTTAGTGGTTAAAATTTCCAAATTAATTTGATTTGAAGAGGAAGAGACCTTTCAGATAATTCTGCTCCCAGTAAAAACCCTCCAAATGTTTGGATCTAAAGTTATCAGAGAGAAAAAGGTGAGCACACATTAGCAGGTGCTGGGCTAGCAGCCTGTCTGCAACGAGCCAAACAGTGTTACACAAACACTGATTTCTAACATTAGACTGCTTTATTCACTGTTTTTCACCTGGTCCGTGTGTACAGGAGAAGAAGAGATCCCAATCCCAACCAGGAGTCTGCACTTGGGAAAAAGTTCCAGCTGGTTGCAGTCTGCAGTCCGCACTGCTAGATGCCACTAAATCTAAAGGAAAAGACAACAAAAAATGAATGGAAGGTAATAAAAAAGAAAAAACATAGCAGGCTGTATGTGTTAAAGAGCCATTGAAAAAGACATCTCTGTCTTTATGGAAACATAAATGTGTGTCTTTACAGGTCTGGCTCAGCACGCAAATGTTCACGTGGACGCCAGTTTGCACCCATAACCCCCGTCCATCATAAGAGACACTCTAAAAGACAGAGCACGTGAGAAAAACATCACTGGAGGTATCTTATGAGAAAGAATTCACATTCCTTTTCCAATGATCCAATCTACGCTGCTGTTTGTGGTGGGAAGGAACCCCTGAGAGAGGAGACACTGATCACTGGGACACAATGCCCTGAAGGGGCCCTGCAGTTCAAAACACACCCATCCATCAGCACTCGCACCACTCTAACCCTGTTTGCTCGCCATTATGTTGACTACATGAGAAATCTCTTTTGCTAATATGCCGGAAGACAGATGACACGCTCACACACATATTCACACATTTAAACATTTGTGCACACACCCACATGCATTAACATGAACACATATGAACACAACATACACACGTAGGAAGGGGTCACGCAGAGGGCAAAGCTTTTGGTGTTACCTCCGATGGAGTGGATAACATTGGTGGTTTGCATTGAGGACCACAGATATGTTTAAATGGAAATGATTCTGAGCAGCTGAACCACACCAGGACCACACACAGGCCCGGTGACCACAACACGCCACGGCTAAGACAAGCTGGGAAAACACACACGTGATTCTGTCGGCATTCCACAGAGTGACTAGCAAAATCTCAGCTCTGCAACTCATTGTGCATGTATTCCTATGTTTGCATAGAGGATAGGCTTACAGTCATGAATGTCTAATTTTAGAGAAACAATAAGCGAGACGAAAGAGAGGAATATTTAGCATTTGGTATTTCTCATTTAGAATATATCTCATATTTTATTCTTTCTTGTACAGATTGTGCATTTGCACTGTCATCCGTTAGATTATTTTAACAAATGGTTATTATGTTCATCCCTCGCTTTTTGAGCATCTTGTCCTCCGCTCTGTCCTTATTTACCTCCTCCACACTCCTTTACCTTTTTTCCTGCTGCTCAGGCCACATGCTCACTGGCTGTAGTAGTGATAATGACCAGACCTCTCGACTACCTCACCCACACATGCACGTACCCACACACATACACACACACATACACACACATCAGAGACGAAAACCGAACCAAACCCCAAAGACAAATTTGTTCCTGCGCGTGCCAGGAGACACACTGCTGCCAAGGTTGAGAGGTGCCAGCTGAAAACATACACCCTTAACACACACACTTGTACACAGAGTTAGTTGTGTACCCCATGCTGTGACAGGAAGAAAAGCCTTCAGTACTTATGGACCTCTTGGTGAGCTTGAGGACCTGACAGCCAGCTGTACTAATACTTCGTGTGTGTGTGTGTGTGTGCGTGTGTGTGTGTGTATGGACACTTGCATACATATCCAACTGCGGGCCTCTGCGTTGTTACACACTCACCAACAGTAGACCAGTAAGCCAACTGGGGACATTCTGGACGTCCACTGTTGGCCATGCTTTGAATTATGCTCTGGTGCGTTTCAGTTGTAACCAACAGGGGACTTTCAGGTGTGTTCGTCTTAAAGGTTACACTCAGCACTGCCTCTGCAGGCTGGAGTGGGGATTTTAGTAACTCACTAGCACATCGTTGTTTTACACTCCCCATATTGTGTATTAGATTAGAGTGGCTTTATTTTCTGCCCAGAAATTTCAAACTACATAATGGTGTATTTAACTGGCTTTATCTAGGATACTCAATTTGCTTTGATCGGAGGCCAATTTTGCAAAATGACAGAAGGCCAGGGCCAGTCTCAGCAGCCTCACACAGGTCAGGTGTATGTAGGGGCGTGTCCAGAATTTGAGGACATATGAGGCTCAGGCCAGACCTTTGTTCGGGGTTATTGACACTTTTTTTTTTTAAAGAGCTCTAAAATTCCATTGTTAATTTTTCTTTTTTATTAAATTACAAAATGTTCGAGGGGCACCTGGCAGCCTATATGGGGCCAGATTAGGCCATAAGTTGAGTATCACTGGGCTACATACTTTTTTTTTTTTGTAAAATAAATAAATAATAATTTAATAGATAATAAATGAATAAATAATACCTCTGGATATCCTAACCAGTTTCAAGCCTCACACTATGATAACATGAAAAACAACCAAGGACGCAGGAGAGTGTTAAGTTTTTAAAAATTTAAAACAGAGAACAAGAAAATCAATCTGAATAAAGTTAAAAATGAAAGAGTCAGCGGTAAGATTATTTCTTTTCATTTACGTATGTCACTCAAAACACATATAACATCCGTCTTGTACTTCACTGTCAAAATATTTGTGTCTAAAAAAAAAGTCACATAAGAAAGCAATTTGTTTGTTTATGTGCATAACAAAAAAACAGTATATATATTTTCTGAAAGGGATGTTCTTGATAATGTTATCAGGACAAAAATGCAAAGTAAGTATTGATTTACAAGTAAAAAACAGTATTTTAGTAAGTTATTAATATCAATTTATTCTAAATTACACAGACTGCTATAATTTTTGGTATATTTGTGTCACATGTTAAAAACAATATAGTTAAGTGATCAATTTTTTCAGGAAATTTTGGCCAGGATTTCAAATCACGCAATTTTTAAAAGATAATTTTAAAACCATTTTTGATTTTATTATGAAAAATGACCTTGTATTGGCAAGTCTTTACCTTTTGACCCAGGCAGCTAAAGAAGCTGCATGTTTTTGTTCCTGTGTGAAAGGATAAGGCTGTGTCACAGTAAATTGTAATGAAAACCAAAACAGTAAACATACACAGTTTAGACTTATGACGTTTGTGCCTGCACAAGCACTTGAGTCTGTACTTCTTTTCTCTTTCTCTTGGCTGACCAAGTTGGGGACTCACGTTTGCAAATGTGATCACTGTTTATTACAATAAATTTCCAAGAAAGACAGGTGCTCGCTGTGAATTCATGTTTTATATTTAAGTAGGAGGAAAATTTTCACAACATGCCTTTAAATATTTTTTTCTTTTTCAAAATAACTACAAATAGTGGTCCACTCTTGGTCAGTAGAGAATCACAGTCCACTGTTGGTACTGTAGGAATGTAAGTGTGTGTGTGTGTGTGCTTGCGTGTGTGCATGCATGTGTGCATGTGCGTGTGCAAGAAAGAATGAGAAAATGCATATGAGTTAGAGAAACAGAGAAACTATATCTCATTGTTTTTGTGCTCTGTTATGGATTACCATACAGTATATATTTGGAAAGAAGGGTACACATAATTCACCAGCCTGTAGTTCATCAATTTTCTTTCAGACAGGCAGCTTACTCTCTTCAGCCAAACGCTGAATAACAAAACCAGAACAAATCATAGGCATATATTTAGCATTCCATTCTGTGTTTGTACAAACAAGCTGAGGGAGATTTTTCAACATTAGCATATTCAGCGGAGTCTTTGTAGCTGTGATCTGAGCTCTGCCAGCCCGTCGAGTCTACGAAAAGCCTCATTTGGTTACACATGGCAAGCTGAGCAATGGCCTGGAGGGGCATACATATTGGCTCCCTCAAACAGGAAGTGGCTAAATGGAGACCCAGGAGCCCCCTGCCTTGCCCCTGCCACTCAAAAGCACCCAGGCTGTTTTTAGAGTGTAGGCCAACTTAACAGAATGGACAGTCAGGAGTGAGGAGAGAGGGGAGGGTATGCAAGGGGAAGGAGGAAAGCTAGATTGGAGGTCAGGGAGGCAACGGAGGGAAAAGGCGGGCTGATTGCGCCTGAGTAGGTGGTCTCACGGTATCATAGCGCAAAGCAAGCAACACCATTGGCTCTCAGCCTGGGTTTGTCCCCAGGTCTCTGCACTGGATTGGGATTGAGATCCGCTATAAGTATTATGAGCGTTTTAGAGTTCCCTCGGATCACAGTTCATCAGCATCAGCATGTTTATCTTGGACGGAGGACCGATCAATGAGTTAGGGACTATTGGCTGTTGGCTCCCCTGTGCCTGCTATAAATCCTGCTGTGCTGATGAAGGCTGAATGTTGATGTGATAATTGATGCAGTGTTTTTTTGTACATGGCGTCTCTGGGCATGGTGTGGTTACATCAAACTTTTATAGAAGTCTGTGCATGTGTGTGTGAGTGCGCACGTGTGTGTGTGTGTGTGTGTGTGTGTGTGTGTGTGTGTGTGTGTGTGTGTGTGTGTGTGTGTCCATCTGTCGTGTTTGATTTGTATCTTTATACCTCAGCTGGAGAGCCGCTCCTGCTAACCCTCTATGAACTCAGTGTGGACAGGACTAAATGGTTGCTCTTATTGGCACATTAGTGTGTGTGTGTGTGTATGTGTGTGTGTGTGTGTGTGTGTGTGTGTGTGTGTGTTTTGCATTTTTTTCATGCAATACACACTGAATACAGTCACAGTGTATATCTACATTGTACATTTAATGATGTTCTCTATAGTTTGTGCTCATGTGCACACGTGTGTGTGTGCGTGTTTGTGTGCACACAATTGGCCAAACCAATGAGCCGCATGTTCTGTGTATGCCTGGTCCTGGGACTTCAACGCCCTTATTTTGCATAGCAGAGCAGTGAAAGGAAGGCTAAGGTTACAACCACAGGCCCTGACAGAAAAATCACTGCAGCAATGTGACATTTATATGCCCTAGTGTCCCCCACTCGGCCCCTCACTCACCCCTCACTCACCCTGCCCTCACCCATCATTACCCTCTTGACCGTAGGAATATCCAAAGCCTTGCTCTTGACATCAACCGCAACCCTGTACGTCCTCCTGTTCTCTCTCTCACCATAACCACCATCACGCCCCTTTTCTGTATCTCTGATCAGTGTGTGAGTGCGCACTTGCGCTAACACATTCGTGCTTATGCGTACAGTATGCACTTGTGTGTGTGTTTGTTTCACGCATGTGGTCCTCCTGCTCTCTCTCACCCTAACTGTCTGGAGCATTTAGAGGACATGACATCACAGCGTGGTAATCTTGGGCGCTGACGTGTGTTTTGCGGTAGAGGAAAGCTGGGCTGTGACGCCGTCTGTTTGTATTTCGAGATCCACAGTCGGGGGGAGGACGCCTGGCGAGCCGGTTGATTAGGGCTCTCATTTATGTAACTGTTGCAGTTCCATAGTTAGAGGCCATGTTGTAATTAAAAATAATCAGGGCTGTAATATAGGGACATGATCTCGTCATAGCTCAGAGGCACAGTGTGTGTGTGTGTGTGTATGGTTTTATGTCTGTGGGTGTATATAGGAGTGTTTGTGATTCATAATGCTTATTAGTGGGTGTATGAAGTGTATTATTAATGAGCTGTGTAATCTAAAATGCCTGCAGTGTGTCATTACTGGAAGAGGAAAAGAGGAACACACAATTGGATTTTTGAGAGAGGACAAGTAGGTGAGGCTAAAAGTGGCAGAGGACAAGAGAGTCAGACAGAGAGAGCGGGACAGAAAGGGAGCAGAAAAGTGTGTATCATTATGTACATGTGTGTGCAAGCGTGAGACACACATGCAAAGAGACAGTCAATATGAGCTTTTTTGAGTGTAGAGAATTGTAATAATCCTCCTGAAATGCTGTCATCATTTATGAAATGTGTAAGAGTATTGACACACGCTTACATATCCACTCTGCACTCTTGTGACCTTGGCGTGTTACTTTTGGTCCCCTCCCTGGTCCAGCCCGAGTCCAAATCACAACATCTGCTGATGTGGTTTTGTAAAACTCCCCATTACCTGTAAGAGCAGAAATGAGTCATTCATACTCCAACTTATTTCCTCCCCATTTCACCTTTTACTCCTCTTCCTTATTTCGTCCCTGTTCTCTTTATGTTGTTGACTTCTTCCTGATACTCATTTCCTCCTATTCTCACTGCACCTTATTTCCTTCCATTTTCACTGAACCCTATTTCCTGCCCTCCTCCCTTCACCTTATTTCCTCCCTGTTCTCATTAGACCTTATTTCGTTACCTTTCCTTGGTTCTTATTTCCTCTTATTTCCTTCTTGCAGAATCTTTTTTCTTACCTTCTTACTGGACCTGGAATTGGGGCTCTGCTTCAGTAGAGACCGGAGCTGCGTCTGTCGTTCATTCAAACATCCAAACCATATTCAAGCTCCCGGGTGATTTTGGTGATTTCCTCATTGCCCATGAGAATAATACACCTCACACAAAAGCAAAGCCTTGAAGCTGATTTTGAATTTCCACATTCATAAATATCCCTAGAGAGTGATCTCAGCATATATACAAAGGTGTAATCAGACACATAAACTCTCTAAAATCTCTCTGCCTCTGGGCTCATCGCACCACTCTCACTGCCAGTCACAGCCACGGTTAAGGACACAGAATGGAGCTCCAGTGCCTCCCAATCAGTTCTTGGGCCTGGAGCTGTTTATCTGAGAAAATAATTCCTTTGTAAACCATTCAAACCAGCCCAGCCCAGTCTCACCAGCCAAATGCCCTGCCATTGTGTTGATATAGAAGAAATGGGCCTGATCCTATTAAACTATGTATTTATGGACTGGGGCTAACAAGTTGACTCAGAATGGTAATTTTGACCACCATCTGTTTATATACTTTTTTAACAATGTCCCTGGTGTAAACAATGTGTGTGGTTTGCAAGCGCTAAATGCCTGCTCCATTAAGCAATCAGATCTCTGCTACTTCTAAGAGACTGCATTGCAGCAAAAGCATAAACCTAATAACCTGGTGCATAAACTTGAAGTGCAACAACGAAAAGTAGATTTGTTACAGGAAAATTACTCAAAGAAGAAATATCCTCATTGCTAGATATATTAAAATATATAATGTTGCCCTTTTTTGCCAGTTGGCATAAACAGTTACGCATCTGTCCTTTGGCAATAACCAATCTTTCCACAAAATCTTCTGTGAGTCTGTGAATCCATTTGGAAGTTATGCACCTTTTTACAATAGGCCACTCCCATTGTAACGCCCCCTTGTAGCCAATTGGCATGGACACAAACACAAATCTTAACACACAAGCACACCCTTGACATCCATGACAAATTAAAAAAAAAAAAAAAACTGAGCCATCAAGGTGTGGCCGGACCAACCAACAGATAGAGCTGCTGTTTGCAGCTTAGAAGTAGTCGAATAATTCTTTGCTGTATGCCCAATTCAAGATTTTGTCAAAGTTGTTCAGAATTAACAAGCTAGGCTGATTGCTTGTCCTTGTTTTTCATTGAAAACTGCAAGACAAGAAGGAGAAGTCGAAAGCAGCAGTATTAGATAGTAGGGATGGACATTTTAAGTAACTTCCATATTTGAGTACTTCCATTTAATTATTATAGACTACTCTAGTACTCTCAAAAAAATCTAAAGTGCCATTTGAAATTAATTTATTGAAGAAGCAGGATTTATTTAGCCTATTAAACCATATATTCAAAGTTTCCATTACAGTAATAAGCAAACTTTCTGCTGCTGCCTTTAAGCAGAGGACTGAGGGATCGTCTCTGGAGTTGCTTTTCTTCTGGTCAGTTTAATGTCTGCCTGGTTAGCACAAGCTAACACAGCAGCAGCAGCTAACATCTGACACCATACAGTGGCAACTATGTTGTTAAACTCAACCATAGCCATAAGGTGATGTTAGCCGTGTGATGCTAACAGTTAGCCTTCTCACTATGTGACTCTTACCAACTGTTCCCCAGTGTGGAGCTCACACTCCTGCAGCAGTAGTTTCATGATAAACTGAGAGGAAGCTCTACTATGAAATACGATATTATCTGTTTTAAATATCAAAAAAAGAATTAAAAGCCATAATGTTCATACTGTATGTGGCAGGTTTGGAGGCAATTACTCTATATGTTGAACCAATACTGACATCCAAACGGAGTACTCATATAGGTCATGCCCATCCTTTTGAGATAGCTGCCAGCTGCCCAATGGGCGGCTTAGTGGTCTACATGCTGAGGATGAATTTTGTTGACATGAATTTGGACATGTTGAGTGTGTGGACACCCAGAAGGAAGCTAGGTACCAATGCAGCAGCCCATCAGTGGAGGCTCCAGACCCACAGGACACCTTTTGTCTTCTATCTGAAAAGAAAAAAAAAGTCCAAATAAATGGCTTGTCTGTATAAGAAAAAACACATTTCTTCTGTTTGGAAAAAAATAATCTCTCCACTGTTTTGCAACACTTGCTATGTAGATTTAAACTGTTAGATCTTAACGATTTTCAGCACCACATCATTATGCCCTTTTCTCAATAATACACTGTCCAGGTCAGGATGTCAACTTAAGTGCAACCCTGTCTCTTAGAAACTATGTTTATATACTACTAATTTGTGTTGAGTGCCAAAGGGTTACATAGCATATGCAATGTGTTATGAGCATGAATCAGACTGTAATTGTGGAGTCTTGAGTAGTTCCCAGATGTCTCCCCCAAAGTTGAAATGTAAATTACGCCCTTGGGTGAAGGTGAATTGAAGGTGAAAGAAGGCATAAATTGCTTAGGCACACCTCTGAATCTCTCCTGTACTTCTATTTTTTTCTTTGTGATTGTAAGTGTTATGGTTTATTTTGCTGTTCTGGTGGACCTCCTGGCCGACTCCCTGTCTCCACTCATGCTTTGACAGCAGAGGCAGGTGGGTTTGTACCAGGTGTGGGTTCAATCACACGTATGTATGTAAACTTTCAGGTGTGCAGCTCTTCACGGTTAGCTGGCAGGGTGTAGCAACTGGACCCAGTAGGCGAGTTGTCACACACACTGATCACAGTTGACAATTACCAGACCCACCTCTAATTATCAAATACACCTGGTTTGGAAGCAGGGGGTTCCAAACAGAACTTAATGTTTAAATCAGGGTCTTTGGAACGAAGAAAGAGATCATCCACTGAGTCAGGTCACTGAGTCATTGAGTTGATGATACATTGTTGGATAGGATCTCCTCTGTGCAGACATACTGTGAAATGGATTACTATTCAAGTCTAGCAGCCCGCTGATGTTGCCAACTGTTTTAAGATTGACAACAATAGGAGGACTTATGAGGTTAACTCTGCACCTCACTCCTGCTCCCTCTGTAGACTGAATGAATAACACAATGTTTGTTTACAAAAGCATGGGTGTCAAACTCATTTTACTTCATGGGCCACATACTGTACAGCCCACTTTGATCTCAGATGGGCCAATAAAACAAAAGCGGACGGTCACTCTGCTCCGGGCTGAGTTGTGGCTGGTTTTGAGGAAACCACTGTTCATACTGTGGAGAGTTTTATACATTAGTAAACTGTAACTATAAAATGAAAGGATGTTTTGCTGCCTCTTGCAGCACCTGGAGTCTAAGAAAAATTTACTTAATATACTGGGCCGACTGTCGGCAACTTATAGGGTTGAATGTTAACTTGCAATGTTACTCAGTGCACGAGATATGTTTAGCTTCAGCCCCTGTCCACCACAGTACATTGCATAGCTTCTGTGTCAGTAGATGTCGTTTATTACAGACCCTAGAAAGGAACACAGCACATCAAATAAGCACAGCAGAAACACCAGATAGGTTGTATCCCCATGTTTAACTGTAATCTTACAGTTACGTATAAAAATGACAACAGTTTACTGATTTCACACACGATTGTTGTCGTTAGTGTGACATCACTGTTTCACTCTATCAGTGTGGTCATCTAGTTTAATGGAAAAAATCAAAACAGTTCATTGCTAATGAAGTTAATGTATCTGTTGATGTCTTTCTCTTTTTCTGTGTTTTGTCATGGGTATGTATAACATTTCATGTGACATTTCACACGCCATGTATTGAGTCATCCAGGGAATTAAAATGTCAGGACGAAGCACAACAAAGTGAAGAAATCCACCAGGGAGATTATTGTGAAGTCAAAACCATTTTGTCACTCCTTTCAACGGCTTATCCAGTGATGATGTCAGGCGGGTAACCCCTTAATTTTTGTTTTAATTTGTGACACTTCACAAGGTTTAGGGAGTGTGTGTCTAACTTCGTCATAGGAAATTAAAGTCCAAATATTAACTCCTGTCTGTGGAAACATGAGCAAACAATGGTGGGAGATTCAATGGATATAATACAGATTTTTTTTTTTACTTTTAGATAATAAGTAAAAGTGTCATGTCAAGCACAAATAACCTTTAAAACATGGTCACCTATACTGTAGCTGTATAAATCAAGGCTTACTCCACTGTTGCACTCAGCTGCTCTGGATAAAAGTGTCAGCCGAACACCTAGAATGTAATGTTTTCATAACATGAACTATGTTCTATGATAAAATTCACCAAAGTTTATTTTTGTAAATGTTTAATGAATACCCACTTCCCTCATTAATCTCCCAGCTAAGCACAAGAAAGATAAACAGTGAAGCAGTTAAACAGCTGAGCTGTCCCGTTTTTTTTTTTTCTTTCACCCACATATTCATACCTTCTTATAAAAACCTGGAGGGCCGATACGCACTCCAAACTTGGCAGATCACTCTAACTTTGGTTTGAGGACTTCCCTAGTCTTTTTCTCCCCGTGCACTCTGTAGTTCTCTGTCTCTCTGTCTCTCTTTCTTTCTTTTTTTTTTTTTTTGGAATTCACCTCCATAATTTATTTCATGCAGGAAAAAGACATTGTGGGCTCATAAATCAAAAGCACTTTATATAAAAAGAAATGAAAGCCGCCTGCATATGGGATGTTTTAGCTCACATTCTTAGCAATTCGACATGTAATAAAAGAAATATGGAATTTTCACCTCAGGTCTCTATCAATAAAACAAATGGGAGCACTGAATATGCTCTGTGTTCCTGCGCTCACACCGTATCGGGGCATTTACATAACTTGATTTGTAGGACGCAGGAGGGGATGTCTGAGATAGGAAGGCAAACAGAGTGCATGTACAGTAACTCTAAGTGTGATCTACACCCGTGCAAAGATAATTCTTATCACAGCAGATATATGGTTTGAGGCCCTTTGATGACGGAGTTTCCCAGAACACTAAAAAAGGTTTGTCCAGAGACAGGTTTATACTTCTGTTTAAATCTCACACTTAAATCTTTTGCTCTAGACATTACTTGTACAGTAATTTTTCAGTTTCCTAAAACAAAACCAGATAGACTAAATACACTGTAGTTGGAACTTTTGGAGGGCAATCCATAGACTGAAATGTATAAATCGCTCATGCACATAAGAGGGGATTGAACTAAATTAATACTTAGACTTTTTTTCTGTGTGTTTGCCCTTAAAGATGTACAGCCTACCTGTGGTCTGAAGCTTATCTGGGTACTCTGCGTGGCAGCCTTATTTTATTTTCCCCTGTCACATTCAATCAATCATTCTGCATACCATTTGACTTATAGCGTAACTGCTAGCCTGCTAAAGCCAGCCCTGATCACTTTAATCTGTGCTGCTGTTTGTGGGTTTTAAACGATCAGGTTGTATGAAGCTGCAGTGATCTCCCCCATGGAGAGATTGTGTTACTCCGGGACACCACCGACATCTCCTACTACTGTCTCTTTGGCATTAATCATTTGATGGTGCTAGATAACCATTTATCCTCACCACCAACTTAAGCCGGACCATGCAAAGGAAAACACATTATATTCCAGCAGGTCCAAGGCAAGAGGAAGTTTTCAAAGTATATAACTGGTGAGAGATGTTCTATAAAACTACCATTGTCTCCTCAGCTTCTTGAGGCTCATTCAGTCATTGATGTGGGGCAGGGTCAAGGGCTCATCCTGAACCCCGCTAAAGCTGGAAGCCATGTCTGCATAGCTACTTGTGAGTGTGTGTGCATGCTTGCATCAATGCGAGGTGGTGATTTGTGTCCTCTTAAAGCCCTCTGTGGTCAGGGGACTAGCTGTATATTACCATAGTGGAGAAGACAACCATGTCCTCCTCCTGTGTCTGTACCCCCCCCTCACCTTTTTCTCTGCCCCTTTCTCAGAGTAGCATAAGCTTGAAACAGCAGACTATGTGGTTGAAATATTGTGCTGTACATGTTACGCTGTCTGACTTTTACAGCAGAGGCTGCAGAACGCATTTGATGACACTCTGACAGCTTTGCTTATGGAGGAAAAAAATATTGTGATATAAAGTTCTGTATCATCACTCTGTAAATGAACAGTAAAAGAAGTCTGTGAGTTAGTGACTGCAGTAGGTTAGGTTAGTATACAGTCTCCCTAGAGCTACAGTGCAGAGGGACAGGTCTAAAAGGAATGCCAGTCTCTTAAAACCCTTCGGGTAAGGACTTAGGAACCACGGTCTGACTGAAAACACCTGCACCTTATAGAGGCCAGTGTACAGAGAGCTTCAACATCCTGATCCAACATACACATTCATGAATGTACGCTTTCACACAAACACACATGCATAGGCTAAACACACATGCACACACACACAAATATGCATAAAAGCCATTTGTGCACACACAGCAATGCACAAATCCATGCAAATACTGCATATATAGCATGTGTCATCTTTTCCATGGCTACCTAACCCTTCCTAACATCAGTAACATTTTTTTTCTATCTTTTCCTTCAATAGGTAAAGTGCAATGAAATACTATCCCCACGTTATAGAGGTGGACAAGACCCAAAAATGCTCTACACTCCCAAAGAAACTTCCCCTCTGCTCCTTTTCAGACTTTCAGGAGGAAAAAAAAGTCTCTTCTGTAGACAGTGAGTTATTTGTACAGGTCTGCAGCATGTCTGCAGGCTTGCACTGGACTGTCGCTAGGATGGGTGACTGGTTTTACTGGTCTACCTCTACGCCTCTCAGCGTGAGCCGCGGGAGAGGGGCAAAGTGAGCGGAACAGCATGATCTGGGCGTAGTAGTGGAAACAGTTTTCCTGGGCAGACCTGTATGTGGGGCCTTACAGGCAACTTCCTCATTAGCGTAGCTCGCTAAAAAATCCTATTGATTGCGCAGGATGTCTTCAGACTGAATTCAGATTTATTAAGTCTGAGATTCCAACACAATGTACAGAAGCAAGCTCAGTCCTTGCACGGTCATTCAAACTGCAACACCTGGTATATGTCAAGTTTCTCTCCTCGGGACGTGAGTTTAGTTAAGTTTCAAACAACTTCCAATATGTGTGTTTTGGTTGCTTGCCATCTAATGTGGTCCCATCCAAGCAGTATAAAAAAAGGTGGTACAGCAGGATACCTTTATAATCTAATCGTGTCTCATTAGCCTTGCCTCGGGGCTGATGGCAGACGGCACTATGCATCAGGTTAACACACTGCCTTAGTTAGTCTTAGCTTGTTTTCCTGGGCAGACGGCGCACTGTGGCGCTCCAGCAGTCATTAAGAACCACAGCACGAGTGATGAGCTAAAGGCTAAACTGGAGGCTGGCCGGGAATCAGAGCGCTAAAAACACACACATAGTTTTCGTAGACAGCGACGACTGGAACCCCCATCCAACACCAACCTTTAACGCTGTAACACCTGACGTAGATACATGTAAAATAACTGCACAGGGATGAGACCATGCCATGTATTGTTTATGGACAGAGGACTGTTCTCACTTTTGTTTCTGGCTGTCTTCTGTATAAACAGGAAATCATATTTCTCTTTGTTGACATCCAGAAGAAAGCTTGGGAGAGCCAGGGGGGAAGAGAGATATACAAGGGATTGTGTGAGAGTGAAGCACATAAAGACTGAAAAGTGAGGAACTGTGAGGAAAAGGGAGACAGTGAGGGAAATATTGGCTCCAGATATTTCCCCTGTTTTGCTGCAGGGCTACGTATATTTTGTCTGTGTTGTATATTTGAGCTTTGGTGTCAGAAAGATTTTCCTTATTGTATTGTCCACTGGTAATTCTTTTAACCTCACACTGGTCTTTTTTTCTCTGAGCAGCGTTTTGTTGGAGTCCAGAGTTGACGACGTTGGAAATATACATATTAATAATCAATAAAAAAGTCAGATTACTGCCACATTAAGTTTGTGCCTGAACCCAGTTGGGCTGAATGTGCTTCAGAGGATAATATACTATGTCACATAGCGTTTTACATTTCGAATTCAGAAGTCAAACATGGTTTTGATGCCATTTGCAGTCTGTTTCATCTTGTTTGCTGTGAAATCAGCTTCCATTCTGGCATACAAAATGAGCTGGAGTGGAAAACGGATAGCGATTCCAAGTGAATATGAGGTATGTATTTCCTATAAATGAGATAACTGGCCTTTTTCTAAGCTTTGAACTCAAGTCAGACTATATGAATACAAGTCAAAGTATATGAGCTCTGCGGATTCAAAAGCGCATTATTATTCTCTGTGTCAGTAATGAATAAAGTTTTCCATCTCAACGATGAAGGCTCAGGAGAAGTTTACATGTAATGATGTGCGCTGTTGTGTGGTATGCATTTGTGTGTGTGTGTGTGTGTGTGTGTGTGTGTGTGTGTGTGTGTGTGGAGGGGGAGGGTATATATGCATGTGCATGTTGGTGGGCATGTGTGCACATTTCTGAATGTGTCTGAGAGACCCTAGGGAAGCAAAGTTCTGGGTGTAAGAAGACCTTAAGCCGGTCCTCTCATTCTGCCTGACACTGTGGCCAATCATAACCTTTCCCTGGGTTCCCTCTGTAACTCAGATCAAGCTAAAGGGGGCCCTGAAAGCCACTCCATGTGCTTGCAAACACACACACACACACACACACACACACACACACACACACACACACACACACACACACACACACACACACATACACACACACACACACACACACACATCACCAGCCCAGTGCCAGAACCCATTCATCAGGCCCTCATAGCTGGGCCCTGTCAACCTCCAGCCCCAGGCCTGTAGGCCTCAAGCCAGGGGTTCGAGTTCCGGGCTCCCCGCCAGTCTGTCATGGTGCTGGGCCACGGGCCAGCCTTCCATCAGCTTTGATGTGAGCTGGATAACCAAATGGCTGAAGAAGGGTGGCCCCTCAGCACAGGAGTTACACAGCACACTGAGCGGGTCAGTGAGCTACCATAAGCATTCAGCATGTGAATACACTCCAATAGTGGACTTCTCCAAAACATGGTTAAGGGAATTTTTTTATTGAAGTTTCCATTGCATATGCTCCTTGTTATAAAATTAAATTAACGCTTGAAATATTTTGTATTCTAATATGATTAAGTGGGCCTAATTGTTTGATTTGGAGGCTTTATAGAACTCTACCTAATTAACACTGCAATAAATACACCTTTTTTTTATTGCTCCACATGCTGAGCTATAATTTGTCAGATTTTCATCATGTCGAAGAGTGAAATATAGCGTTTTATGGCACTTTAGATTGATTACATTGGAGGAGAGCATGCAGAGGCACTGAACTGCTGAATTATGTCGTGTTTTAAAGTCGTGTGCCAGCTCTCATCTACTTGTACATAGACAGGTTAGCCCTGCTCTCTCCCTCGCTCTCTGTCTCAACACATAAATACCCGCAGGCGCTCGTGTACGAAAACCTCACATTTACGCTCTCATACACACCACCATGACACGAATGTAACCAACAGATTGTGCAACATTCATTGCAAAAGATTTTTTGGACGACTAGAAACAACATTCGTGTTTCAAAAACAACAAACGTTGATAAGTGTGCATGTGCTGATTGACAGTTGTTGGATATTTTCAATGTGATATGAATTATGAAGGGAAAAATTGTGGTCTTTCGATCTAATCTGAGCCATAGTTTTGCTAACCGTCGTCTGACCTTGATATTGTTAGAGGAGGAAATGATTTTACCAAACTGCTGGACTGCAGCATCACCTCATATCTCCAGTTGCTTTTTTTGTTTTGTTTTGTTTTTGGTCCCACTCTATCTAACTTTGTCTTTATCTTTAATTTTTTTCTCTCTTTCTCTCTTTCTGCTTTATATCACAGCAAATGTTTTTAAGTGGCTCCGCTGTCAGATTGTTAAACAGAATCGATTAGTGATGATGAGAAAGAGTATCCATCTTTCTCTGAGGTCAGTGAGGCTAGACAGGCTACTGGAGCCACTAACTCTGATTCTTTGCTCGTACACTCTTTAGGGAACCTGAGAAACAAACTATCATCGTGAATGAAAAATTCAAAATCTCCCTCCCAGTTTTTATCTGTGGGTGTGGTCTTAAAACAACAGTAAAGAAGTACTGCTAATATGGAACTGCAATATTTTAGAAAAACTATCATCCTTGCCAAATCAGACAAATAAACACGACATACAATATGTGGGAATAAGGCGGCCTTTCTGAGCCCCCCCTCTAAGAGAAGTCAAAGCCAATAGGAAGTGTGAATGTTCCACGAGCAGACACAGGGCCTTACAGAAGGATATTCACCTTTAAAAAGGTGTTAGGTTTATTGGATCTAGCGGGACATTACCTGCATATCCAGCTATTCCATTTTTCCGTCTGCACTGTGTTGATTCATTAACCACAAAGACCTCAGTGTAAAGCCCCTGTTTAAACACCTTATTTCATTAAGTGCTTTTTAATGAGGGCGCTAACTAGCCCGGGTGTCAGTCATCAGGAAAAAGACGGCCAAAACTGTTGGAAAAATATGTTTTTTTGTGGTCTATTACATTTTTCCTGTGATGGTAAAAGTTATGATGAGTGTGTGTGTGTGTGTCGATTCTCCTCTCGCTCTCAGTCCAAGCGCATCCTGTGTGACCTGCGCGGGGGATTTTTTGCATTGCAGTTCGTTAATAAAGGAACTGGCAGTGGCACAGTTCTCTCTGTTTCACAATTGCATGACCGGGCCTCCATGCTCACTTGCTGTAATAATACGGTCCATTTACTGTGCTTGTTTTCAACACAGCAAATTAATAAGTTTGTCTGTTTCTCTGATTGATTGGACAACTCTTGAGGCAGTGGCTCATCTTCACTCAGGAGTACATTCTTGGCACTCACTTTCAATGCATTGTGAGTATCAGGTTTTCCCCATCCTCCACGGTAAAGAGGCTATGCACACCTGTCATTTATAATTCCAGTTCTTTCGACCATATATATTCCATATTTTATTTTATTTTCTCATGTAGTGTAACCTATTTCATGTCCACGACAGGTAGGAAGATTCATTTTTCTTCTTTTTGTTATTTTATTCTCTGTAATATATTTCAGAGCCTTTCTACAGATTGGTGGGTGGGATGATAGTCTTCGGGAGAACTGGTTCTCAGTTGATTGATTGCCACCGGTGGCCAATGACTCACTGGGATCTCTCTTAAACCTGAACTTCAACACTTCACTGATACGCTTCATTAATAGGAGCATTAAAGCAAATGACTTCATCTCAGAGACCAAAAGTGCATCAGTCACTGTCTGTCTGCTTCCCCTGCCGTTTCCTCTCCATGTTTTTTCAGATTTTCAGTCCTCAGAGCGATGAGAGTGAGTGTGTTCAGCTAATTATAATGTATGACATGTATGCAGCTAGATTGGATACAACTCTGCCTTCTGTCCATGTTGTTGTCCTGTTTCTGCAAGGTGAAATCAGTATAGGTGGGTTTAATATGTTTAATATTTGTTTAAAGTGAGCTATAAAGTATATTCTACAATAACAATGTATCAAGTAATAACATGAAAATGATGTGAAAACGTGGAAAGGGTCACTAATAGTTTTGAAGCAAAAAAGAAGTTTCACCCTAGTCTGCAGTCTCGCTCAGTTTTATGGAGCTTTATAGTGGAAAAATGTAGAACACATGAAGAAAGCTCAGTCCCAGTCCTCATTTAGATCCACACAGATCTGATTTTTTTGGTCTGCCTTCAATTTTGTATTCTCAGTGGAGCAAATGCATCAGTATACATTTAAGTCACATGCTTCAGGTACATCATGAAGAATTGGTCAAGTCTGTTTGTTTTTTCAATTTTTTGAGCTGTCAGGTATTTTCAACATGTCCTCACACCGATAGGTTATTGTCATGATTGTCGAGGATAAACAACAGATAAGATTGTTTGCCAAGGACGACCAAAACAACATGTATGATGGATGGAGAATAACAGCGACAGGCAGATTAATGGTCACAGTTTTAAGCATGTGGTTAATGCTGTGAAACAGTTGCATTTAAGCACCAAAACTACTTGGTTAGGTTTAGAGAGAAGATCAGGGTTTGAGTTAAAATAGGTGTTTGTCATGTACATACATGACACAATTCATCACCTAAGTTAACCTATGTACCTCAGTGAAAATAATCCATCCCCCTTGACCTTTTTGTCGCTCTTTATACTAAGTCACACTTTGCTCCTGTCATAATTACTGTGGCCATCAGAGGCTGCAGCCTAACCATAAACCTACAGTTCAGTCAGGAGCAATTTAGTCAAAGAAAACTTAATTTCCATATGCAGTATTATATTTGGCGGTATGGCTCTGTTCTGGGGCCTGTCTGTCTTTCCTTTGGCCTACACAGAAAGCCTCTTCCACATGCCTATGTGGAAAGCATAAGGTGGAGAGAGAGCATCCCTCTGCCCTTCTGTGTCCAAGTGAGGAAAGCCTGAGGCAGAAAGTGCAACCCTCTTGCCCTTCCATGTGCCTACATGGAAAGCCTAAGCCTAAGCAGCAAAGACCCCCTGGGAACAGAACAGAACCAGCATCAATGACAAACAGAAATGACATTGATAAGTAAGACACAACATTTTGCAACAAGATTTGCCAATTGGTTGCATAGAAAGGAATCATGTGATCTACCAGCTGACTCCTTTTCATCAATCAGCTGCTCCATCAGTTGATGGAGCTTCTTGAGATCAGCTGATGTAGCTGGGATGTGAGCTGAGCTTGACAATGTGTCCTTCCTGAACTAATGCTTTGCTCAATATGTGTCGTAATAAACTGCTTGCACAGACAACTTAATGGCCTTTGGAGGGACCCCCTCCCTTTTTTTTTTGGATGCACAAATTGTAAATGCACTTAAAAACAGATGTATACTCACCTATACTTTAACTGTCCAGCCCACAACTTTACTGTTTTTGTTCACTCTCACCACTGTTCATTGGTTTCAGCCGCAGCAGGCAGCTGTTTTCAGTGAAAAATCTCTTACTATAAGACCGCTGTACACCACCTGCTCAGCACCAAACAGCAGACGGACACAGTTAACAACTAGCAGGTGAATATAGTGGAACATTTAGCTGGTAAACAGACAGATATATTTTCCCTAGAAGTTGGTAGAGACCAAAAACAGAGCTAAAAGATAAGAGAATATTGGACTTGCATTCGCAACACAGAAACTCAAATCCATTCGACTAATGTTGCTCAGATTGCTGATGTATCAACTTTAAAGGGTATGAAATGCCAATGTTGCGTTCACAGCTTGTTTCCACTGCCTCCAAGTGGCCAAAAAAAGCTGTTTTATACAGGTAATATTGTGCACTATGAACACCCCAGGGGGTTGCAAGACACAGAATTTCTTCATGGAGATAAGGAAGAGGTTGTACTTCTCTCATAGCTTCCTGAAGTTCTTGGATTTCTAGAAGTGTTCCTGCACAGATGTGGTGTTTTTGTGTTGCACTCAACCGTCTTATGGTATATAGTATAGAGGGGAATGTCATAGAAGATGTAGATGTAAATTAGTGGAAGACACTGAGGATGAGGAGGGAAAAAGAAGCTCAATAACTGCCGTACGATACTTTAACCATAACTGGGCAGAGCTGCGCTGATGTCGGAGCAACCCCAGGGGCTCACTTTAGTGTAATCCACGAAGGCTTAGTAAGCTGACAGAATCACTCAGCTACTGGCTCTGACCTGGCACTCAGCTCCCTGTGGGGCAGAGCCACACACACACACACACACACACCACCAACACCAGAGAAGAGAAAAGAAAGAGAAGATCCCATGTCAAACCACAAGCAAGTGAGTCTGTTCTGGTCTTGTAAACATGTCTCATTGTGTAATATATTGCATGCACTCTGAGAGGAAGCCATAACGCAAAGATGTGATGACAGTAAGAGAGTGTATGTAATGTAACCTTCGCTAACTTAAGAATGGAATTGTGTGAGAGCCGAGCAGCGAGATGACAGAAACACAGAGCATCAGCGTATATAGGAACAGCAGATCAAATGTCAGAGTGGAATACTCCACAGTAAATGTTTACCTTTTTTAGTCAAAGTTCTGTAAAATCGATTAAAGCGGGAATCGATTAAAACGAGGAAAAACGTCATGCTCGTTATGTATGACATTTAAAACAGAATAATAGATTGTAATCCTTTACTGTCCTATGAAGGTGAATATGTGTCCACATCTGTGAGCAATAAAATGAGATGAGCCGCAGCACACTGCGCTATTCAGTGCTGCACACACACACACACACACACACACACACACACACACACACACATACAAACACCAACAGTTATTTTGTGGTGTTTACACTTCCAGTGGCAATTACTTTGCAACTTTATTAGGTATTTAAACCTCTAATAATCACGACTTTAAGAGGTGTGTATCATTTATAACTGGGTAACTATGGTAACAATGCTGTATAAAAAATTTACCACTAGAATAAACTTTGTTAGGATGGGAGCAGTAATTGAAATGATACTAATTTCTCTTAGCAGTCATTCTTCTCTCAGTGTCTTTTTTTCTCTCTAACACACACACACTCATACATACACACACAAAAGCCTCAGTCATGCACATTGAGAAATTGTGACCTATATGTATAACCTTTCTATTTTCAGCCAGAGTTGTGCCCCATTGAAACAACTTGTGGTGCGAGTGGTTTCTGGGGGGACACTGGGATAGAATTGGCAGTGAGAGAAGGGGGAACCGGTAACTCTGTGGCACCGACCCGTCTCTCTGATCCAGTCCAGACTGTTTGCGACGTCACGGTGCGGTGTCCTGCCCTCTTTCTCTAAAACACACGACCACAATCCCAAATAGCTCTAAATGCAGCTCTGTGGAGCGCTCTTATTTTGGCCCTGTTGTCGCTTTATGAGCGTTTTACAGTAAGAGTTGGGGAATGGAACAAGCTCCACTTTGGCTTGGAGGGATGAGCTTTGCCAGAGCTGTTGCCCTGACAGCTAATGTGTTCTGTTTTCTGAGGCTTAAGCGCACAAAACTAGACACTACTGATCAATAGAGTTTGTGTTTTTGTGCAATTGTGGATGTTTTCTGCAGTGACAGTTTTACAGCACTCAAGGTAGAGCCATGCCTTGATGTGGTGATTTTAACGGGAATAAGACTACATTTGCACCAGAATTCACCCGGCCATGATGTAGCGTGGTAACGAAAAAAAAAAAAGGCCAGAGTTCAAGCTGAGGTTTTGTTTCACAGATGGTAAAATGTGGTGTAAATGTATTACATCAATATGTGAAGCCTGGTATAATACAGTTAGAGTAGAACATTAGTTCAGCCTTTTTCCACTGCAGGAACAGAATCAACAAAATATTTATGAATCTACAAAGCTGTGGTCAGTAGATCTGGCTTCAGCGGAGGGAGGTTGCCTTATATCAACCAGCTGCTTTGTTTTAGGAAAACACAACTTGTCACGTAATCGTCCTGAAGAACCTCTGAGGAATTTTAATGCAGTGGGAGAAGAATAGAGTAAAACCACTCGATAAGCCCGGTGAACCTCAATCTTTATCCGGCCTGGTCTATTCATCATCATAATTATCACCTTTGCTTGAATGCAAAAACACACACGCACGCATACAGATGCAACCAAGTATTTAACGCACAATAAACACTTGAGTCATTTGCATATTTCAGCGTTTGCAAAATATAAAACCATTAATGTTAGCCTTGGGAAAAACATTTCTGTAAACATTTGTTTCTGTTTATTTTCCAAAGCAAAAAAAGATTTTAAAAAAAGGGAGAAAATATGAGAGCAATGTGGAGAAGGCTCATTTAGACAGGCTGCTGTTTTTTTGGATAAACTGTGAAGAGCAAATGACAAAGACAAAGGTGTACACCAGCTTAAAATACCTACTGAGCACCTCCTTCCCTAAGTGTGTGTGTGTGCACTTGTGAAGCTACAAAGTGCCTTTGTGGTGACTGCTTAATTGTGTGTGCAAAACCTAAATCACAACCTTATCACCCTGTGACCACAGCCCAAAAAAGATGGCGTTGTTCTCTGCAGAACAGGCGTATAAATATTTACACAGTCGCCCGCATTATGTGTCAAACTGTAGGTGGGAGCGGAGAAAGGGGGCAGGTGGAGAAAGGCCTGCCAAGATCAGACGTCCAAGCATTTTGTTTGAACATTTGGAAGTATCCATGCCTTTTCCTCTGACAGAGTGTCATACCTGTGTGCACCTGTGGGTTTCAGATTTCCTCTGTCTGCCTGGTGAATCAGCCTGCTGTGCACCTGGATTTCTGTTTATGCTATTGCTGCAGGAGTCCTGCTGGTATGAAGTCAGTCACTCACTCAGACAAGGAGCCTCGTCCAGCACGTGCAAGTAGTTCCTCACCTACATGTGCATAACAAAGCTGAAGGGGGATTTCATATCCTTATAAACCCTGCTGTTGACAGAAAGTTCAAATATGTAAAAACTCTTTGCTGGTCTCCTTTGAGCCTTTCTCCCTACTTGCTAACCTTGTATCTTTCTCCTTTGCTTTTTCTCATTGGCCTACGTGACACCAATCAGAAATGTAAACACTTGTCATGATGTAACACGTTTTGTGCAAGTGGGTGCACATGCAAGTGTGCAGGCACACACACACACACATGGGGGCCAATTGACAGGGTCACATATGGGATGTGCTCCTAAAGTCAGTATCATTTTCCCAATGTAAATATTAGTCAATGTCAGGACCGTTTACACTGTAATGGCAGTCCTTCAGCTCTACTTTCCTTAAAGCACTTTCTCGCTCTGCTCCTCTCCCTCGGGCCTCTCCTCTCTCACAACCCCTCTCCTTATTACTCCCTTCTCATCCAGCCCTCATGTAATCCCCCGTTTCTCATTACCCAATCTTCTCTCCTGTTCTCTGCATCTCCTCTTGAGCTCCAGCAGTCCCTGACAAGGCCCAGTCGTCTTCCAGACAGCCCCGTTTCCCGCCACATTGAAAATCCCCCTTCTTCCTATTCTCCTGACACAATATGATTAATCATTCCATTAACTTATCCACTGTCATTGGATTGCTGAGGGGCGCTTATAATACAACCTCAACCATCCCCCTGGGAGACACCCAATCTTCAGGCCATCTTCCAAAGCTCTCAAGAAAACTTGCCTCGTCTTTGTTCGCTACACGCCTAAAACAGCTGTCATCCAATGTGGGTTTGACTGTCTGTCACTAAATCTGCCCATGGGTGAGGAAACTGAATGAAGGAACATAACTGGCTCAGAAAAACCTTAAATGCTGTTAGTTTTAAAAGAAAAGTAAAAGTTAGATCATGTTAAATGAAATCAGACGTCAAACCTCTATTCAAAGGCACACACGTTTTAAATGTGTAGGATTTAGGGGCATTTATTAGCATAACTATGTCTCAGTAGTGTATAATCACCTCAAAATAAAAATTGCTGTGTTTTTGTTACCTTAAAATGTTTTGGCGGGTCCTCTCCTATAGAGTCTGCCATTTTGCGTCTACAATCAAATGCTGGCTCTAAATAGTCGCGCCTTCACTTCGGCCACCGCAATTCTCAAAGTTCTAGTTCTGCAACTGGATGCCACTAAATCCTACACACTTTACAATTAAAGGAGCAGTGTGTAAGATTTAGGAGGATTAAGTGCTATCCTGCCAATTGCAGTGCAACCAGCTGAAACTTCTCCTGGTTATAATTCCTTTAGTGTTCATTGTTCAAGAGGTTTTTACCGGGAGACGAATTATCATCATAGGTCCGTTCCTCTCCAGAATAAACAGACCAGGTGAATAAAGCCGGTAAAAACATTGAACAATGCAGTTTCAGGTTACAAATCAGTGGATCGCCGATGCTGTTTGACATGTCGGAGACGAGCAGCTCGCCCACCACTAATGTGCGCTCACCTTTTTTTTCCTTGATAACTCCAGATCCAGACATTCACACGGTTTTCACTAGGAGTGGAATTATTCACAGAGGTCTCTACCTCTCCAAAACAAATGGATCTGGTGATTTAAACTGGGAAAAACACTGAATAGAGCAGTTTCACATTGCAAATTAATGTTTTTCCATTGCTGCTTGTTGCAGGCTTCTAACCGCGGTGGTCGACGCAAAAACATGAAAACGTGTCAGGTCCGTTAGAAGTCAGTGTTTTATTTGTCTGCTTTGGGGTACTGTAGAAACATCACAGAGAGCACGGCAATCTTTATAAATGAGGACCAGCTCCCGATGTAGATATTAACGTCTCATTTAAAGATAACAAAAACACAATGATTCTTATTTTCAGATGACTATACCTATTATTTTATATTCCATTTAAGCCAATATATCCCCCTAAGTCATACACACTGGACCTTCAAGTAGAGAATCTCATTTAGTAATAAATATGTAGAAAGGAAATGGTTTATGTCAAGGGATTAAAAAAACTTGGCACAGACAAACAAGACTTGGACAAATGCTAAGAGTATACTTCTCTGCTGGTTTTACATTTGATATTTATTGAAACAAAGTAGAGCATTGAGCCAATTTGTAAAAAGTAACAAAATATCAGCTATAACACATTAACAAACCTCAAATTCATGGAGAAGCTTATAAATATACATATTTGGATTGGTAGAAATAGTTTGTCTATTGAGAATCATCACAGGGATAGTGAGCAGTTTAACTGAGTGGTACTGGAAATCTGTGGTGACGATTAAAATCTGAACATCTGTGACATATATATGTATCTAACAGTAAAGCTGAGCATGAGTGAGAAGAAACAATTTGTGTGTCGAAACAATAAGGTGCATTTCCCTTTACAAAAAAAACAGTGAAGAGCCGCATTAATGAGGAACTAAATTTTTAAAAAGTGAATACAAAGCTTGAGGATTGTCCGACTAATTGTTGATCTATGATGGAGATGCTTTTCTGTTTTAAGCTTAGAGGAGGATCTGGATAAAGAAAATAAATACAGTTTACTGATTGGTTGGATAGACATACTATATACACAGAACATGGAATATTTCACCACTGTAACCACAACATTGCCCATATATATTCAAACCATATTAAGTATTGTAGAATAATGTTAAATGGATAATCTGAATTAATATGGAAAAGAATGTAGGCTATAATATTGATATATTTGCTGATGCACTGTAGTAAAAAAAACAGCTGAACAGACACGCACAGACAGGTTTAAGCCTCTGTATCAAAGTGCATAATGGTGGAGGGCTTGTTGCAGCACCTGGGGAACTCTAAGGCTTCTGGGACAGCTTAATAAATGGCCCAATCCCCAAAACAGCCCTCTTTTTGTACCCATTGTATTCCAAGGACTTGCATGAACCGACAGTGTTCCTTACTCTACATGTGGCGAGAGGGGACAAGTAGACTCCGGTTAGGATGTGAAGGCTGGTTTGGGACTGGGCCCATGAAAACACATCCATACACGACTAGAGCACACAGGCGTTCTTCTCTCAACACAATCATTCTCAAACAACAAACCAGGACCTCTTATTCAACTATGCCACAAAATACAAAACACTACTTTTCTTAGGAAATTGGAAGCACAGTCCAATTTCTCAATCAGTGTGACCCATCTGACAAGAAACATGACATTTTCTAATAATAAAAAAGGATGGGGGTCGGGTGGGAGAAGAATTCCGGCCAGTTTTAGGCACTTGAATGGGTTAAAATCGGCTGGTGATGACTGGGCCAAAATAAAACATAACAATCTCAAAATAAATATTTCACGATACTCTCAGTTTCTGAAGACATAAGATTTTTTTTTTGAAAAAAAGTCAGTCTTTTTGCAATGGCATAATTGTTTAACTCTATAAATATAATTTATATAGTTTCTTTCTTCCATTCTCTCTCTGTGTTCAGCTCCTTTGCTCCTCTGCTCACGAATACACACAGATGTATGCCCATCATCTGCAAGCACACAGGCAACACTCCGCTTCTCACTTGCAGACGAATTGGTCTACGATTTTGGTGCAGCGCTTGCACTTGACGTAGCAGCACCAGTGGAACTTGCAGTGGCAGCGCTCCACTATCTGGGCCTTGTACTGGTCATAACCGCGGCCGCAGCACATCAGCTCACACCCATCCATGCCCTCCGAGGTCTTGTTGCAAAGGCGCCCCACTGTACCCAGGGAGCCCGTGCTTGTGTTCTTCAGGCAGTAGTCTGGACTGGGCTCGATGTACACCAGGTCGTGGCTCGTGGGAGCGTTGAACTTGCTGTGCATCTGCACCAGCTTTCCACGCGAGTTGAGCTTCATGGAAGCAGCGCTGTCATACTTTTCCTTCAGCGCATCGCCCACCTTGCGGAAGTCAGCCAGCTGCAGCCAGCAAGTCTTCAGGCTGCAGGAGCCTGATACCCCGTGGCACTTGCAGGACACGTTGGCAAGGTCTGACACCGTCTGAGAGTGGGGAGGACGGGGAGAGAGATGAAATAACTGGATTAATAACCAGATGAAGAACTTGCAAAAACATTTATTCTATGTGACAAACTGCAGTCCAAGCGACACATGCTTCATATTTCTTATTTGACCTGTCTGCATAAATATTTGCACAATGTGCTGCTCATGATCTCATAAGGCATCACTTTGCCATAAAGGACCGAATGATCCTGTCCATGTCTCCAATAGTGCATAGAATAAAACGTTGTCCACTCATTTGTCCTACTTGAAAGAGAACAGCCTGGCAACAGATATCTGGCATTACGTTTCCTTTGAGGTGGTTTCAAGATGTTTGGAAAGGAAAAGAAACCCCAGAGCTGCCTCCAATGACTCCATCTCCCCACAGATCAAAGCCTCAGGAGGGGAGAGCTGACAGAGCTGTTACACAGATGATCAGCGGAGACCTATCTGATTGACCTGGATTGTCTCACTTCCAACTCCTCCTGCTCTTTCTATCACTGGTTGGTCTCATTCTAGGGCCTGCAGTTTATATCCCCTCTGCCTCCTTCTTATCAGGATGACATCTTAAGATCTGTGTGTGCGCGTGTAACTCCAGTGTCTTACCCTCCTTCCAGCCTCGTTATTGTGAAGATTCATCAGCAGCCTGGCGCTCTCATATGTGCCTTTGGCGTAGCTCTTTTCCCTCTCGCGTGCATCCACGAACTCCTTGGAGAACCTGTAGCCGTAGTTGAGGTTGTCTCCGCAGCCGCCCCACAGCCAGTCTCGCGGCAGGTCTTTGGGGCGAGCCGCACGGCTGCACCCACAGCTGGAGAGCTCCCCCTCTCTGCAGGCACGGCTCACCGCATTCACCACCCCAGCTGCGCTGATGGCATAAGTGAACGCTGTTTCTCTGCTGCCTGCACACACACAAACAGGAACATCATGTCACAATGAGAAACAGAGTAAATGAGAAACGCACGTTTATCATTTGGCACAGCACTCGCCGCTTCGTTTTTTTCTTGGTTATGCATGTATATTTATTTTATATTAAGTATGTCACTGTCATTCTGCTTTAAGACTTAGTACAGTGTTAGGAAATGTGATGTCATATGACAGCATTGACCATACATTTAAGATTACAGAGCACTTCAGCCAAGTGCTGCAGGCTCCTCATCACCAACATGTTGAACGGTGGAATCTAGTTTGCTGTTATTGGGCTTCAGCCAGAGAGAAGAGAGCGCCCTCCAGTGACAGTGATGCTTCTTAACAAGAGGCGGCCATTTCAGCCACATTCAAAGTGACATCAGTTCTTTTGCTTTATCCGTCATGACTGACTGATCCTGGAGCAATTGCTCATTAACTTATTTCTCAATAGAGACAAGAGGTAGAGAGTCTTAAAAAAAATTTTTTTTTTGCTTACACCAATCCATTACTACCTCTGTGTAAAGCCACGGACTAGAGGAGAAAATCGAGATGAGGAGATAAGCGACTAAAAGAAGAAACAGCCGACCAAACTATGAGGCTGCGTGTTGACATTAAAGACGGGGGCTGCTACAAAATAAAAATGCACAGCTCATATACCTGCTGGGCCAAACCTTTAGAGAACGTGCTATAATGACAAGAACAGATGGACAGAGAACAGGAGATGAGGGAGGAGAAAGAAAAGACGACTAAAGAGATAAGTCAAGAGAAAGACATTCAAGAAAAAAAAGCAAAATGGAAAAAGGAGACACACGCATGCAGCTAATATCACAAAAGGCGAAAACGGACAATGACGGAGAAGAAAAAAAGATGAATAAAGAAAGCGTTCCGGTGGGAAACTCTGGCAGGAGCACAGGTGATCAGAGAGACTGGAGGATTTATTAGTCTAGTACAAGTTTTAATCCAGCCTGAGGATATTGGCCTAATAGTGGACCTGTGGACAGACAAACTGTCGTCTCCCACACTGCTGCCTCCCTTCTCCTATACCCCACCCTGGAGCGAGCCAAGCCAGGCAGGGGAGAGGGTCTGAACGCAACCACGCCAGCACCCCCTGGAGCTCAGCTTTAAATCACCAGCAGTGTCCTACGCCAGCAGACAGACGGACAGAAAGACAAGCTTTCAGATAGACAGCCTTAGAGGGGAGGACATGTTTACTTGGCCCGGAGTGGGCTGAGATGGGAGCAATGTTGGGGAGGGAGAAGAGGAATGGGAGAACGGCTGCTGATGAGGTTTCTATGAAGACTGATCTGTGGAGAGGGAGTCAGCAGCGCCAGAGACAGAGACAGGCAGAATCACCAAGAGTAGCGTAAAAAACACAGACGCACGCATCACACAGGGTATGTTCGCACATTAAAAAAAATACTTTCAGAACTAAATTAAAAATAGAAAAATTTAGATTTTGGTGCTCACAACAATACAGACTTACACTCGCTTTTCAAAAACGCTGCCCTGGTTACTCAAGATCATCTACAAACCTCTGTATGATCCATTTTTAGTGGAACTACTTTATAACTAAAAATAGTCGTCAAGAAAACTGTTGACAGTGTGTTCTGTGGATCATCCAGAGTAATGGGAACATTATTACTGGAAACGCAAGTTGCTGTTGAGCGCATTAAAGGTTATTTTTAAAGCTGTGAGCACCACAAACGAAATTCCATCCACTATTTATTCCATTAATTGCATCAGGGTGAGAGCAAAAATCTCTGAAATGGATCCCTCATAATCCAGACAAATGTGTGCATACGTGAGAAATGTGTGTTTGTTTTTTCTTTAAAGAATTTTGGGTGAACTGACCCTTTAAAGAGTGCCAACGTGAACAAAATGCCAACCCCTCCGCGTGTGTTACTTTAGAGGAATTTGAAAGATCCCCAAAATGTAAGCAACACAAGCGCTGACATTTGCCTCTATTTCGCTAAGCCTGCTGTAACTCTGCTGCGATCACAACACCGACATCACGCAGAGTCATTGTAATTCAGCTTGAGAGTTATGATCAATAAACGGTAAACCACCTTTACATTAGCCCCTGAGGTGAGGGCTCCCATCCAAAGAAAACTAAAACAAACCATGTTAAATGATAGGATCCAAGAGTGGGGATCACTAAGAGAGAATTGTAAAGCTCTTGAACTTTCTATAAGAGATCTGAGCACGCTGCATGTACGTGCACACACGCATACACACACAGACAGACAGTTTAATCTCTGACAAGGTGATATATTGGTGCATACACTCACTGCACTCCCATTACTTGTAAATACAGGGCAGCTACAGTCCAGCTCCACAGTGTGTGCACGTGTGCGTGTGTGTGTGTGTGTGTGTGTAAAACTAGATTAGATTGTCTCCCATTCATCAGGGGAAAAGCAGATTCTCTGCCTCCCTCCTGCTCCATGTCGGGAGCTGGTTTAGCAGGCCAAAGCCACATGTGATTTATCCAGCAACCTCACCCACCAACTATTCCCTCCACACAGCTGCTGAGAATCAACAGCCCCATACATTTCACACACACACTTTCACAAACACACAAAGAGGGTCAGTGAATCAGAGAGAGGGAGAATGAAGAAAGGAGAGACACAGAATGCGCAGAGCAGCGGTGAATATGCGCAGCGTACATGTTGGTATTTACGAACACACAGCTCCTGCGTGCTCACATGAATGTTTCTAAGAATATACTTTTTTTTAAAAATACATCCTTTGCCCGATTTCTTACCAATTTGCATGACCCTTCCGAAAACAGAGGAGTTGTCCACCGTGCTGCAGTTCCAGCGCCGATGTCTGAACTGGTACTGGCACTCTCTGATGCCTGTCTTGGCACCTTCACCGATGTACTGCATGTGGTCCTGGTAAAGCTGGCACAGCTTCTTCTGGCCCGGCGACAGGCCCACCAGCTGGCTGCACAGAGGCTGGGCACCGATGATGTAGGCCTCTGGGATCAGTAAAGGGTTCATGGCCAGAGACCTGGACAAGGGGGGGGGCACATAATGCAGTTGTTTTTACAAATATACAAATGTATGCATGTTTTTAGGTCAAATTCAAAACCAACAGCTCATTTCATTTGATTAGTTTCTCCCTCTCATGGGTGGAATAAGGTCTATTGAACGGAGCTCTTAAAGACACTTGACTACATGTCGTGTGCTATTTCGGACCAAAAACATACAGTAGAGAAGAGTCATGGAGGGAAGGATGAGGATAATTTAAAGTCAAAGGAGAAGATAGAGTAAAATAAGAGTGCATAAAGTAAAAAGGGCAAAACAATGAGCAAATCTGACTCAAACATACAGCTTTTTATGTTCTTAGTGTCTTAAAGCAGAGATTGCCAACTGTTTCACTTGCGATTCTTTACAAGCCAAGCAGTGTCAGTGACCTCCATCACATATTATATCTACGAGCTAAACCAAAGAATGATGTCCCCGCCTCTCTGTTAGTTTCATTTTAAAAATAAATCTTATTTAATTTGTGTACATGGATGTGTTTTTGCTTTATTAAGATGTTTAAAAGCTGGCAAATCCTTCAGCGTATCTCGTGACCCCCTCGGAGTGGTCCCGAGTCCCAACCCCAGGTTGAGAGGCATCGTTTTAAAGCATAGCATTTAACTGACTAAAAACAAACTATGCCAAATTAAAAAAAAGTTTTTTAACATTTACGCTGAAGTGCACTTTATCGTTCCACACAAACTTTCAGCGCTTGCAATGAAAGTTGTATATCTTTTTTCTCACAGTATCACATAGGAAAAATGTGATCGTTTCATTTAGCAGTTTCATTCAATGTTGTGTAAGAGAAAGAAAAAATGTAAAAAATGGATTAGGAGAGAGAAGTAGAGACAGTTGAAACACAGCTGAAACAGAGAGAGAGAGGAACACTAGTATGAGCATCTGGTTCCAGGCCACAGGACAATTAGAGCAGCCCATCCCTGAGCCCTAAGAGAAAGACAATTAGCCCCCAGTGTAACCTGATCGACTGGGGGAAGTCAGCAGCGAGGGAGCACAGGCTGAATACACACAACATATAAGTACACACATAAACACATGGAAAGAAAAAAAATTAACATACACACGGACACGCAGACTGACGCAGTGTCTCTCTCTCTCTCACACACACACACACACAGTCAGCAGGCCCACCACTTCGACACTCTAAATCATTCACACCTGTGTGTCCTCTCAAATAGGAAACTGAAAGACACACACAGTTTGGGCTCCATACTCAGCTTCCAAAGGGTCTCTCTCCCTCAGCTGGTAAATTCAACTCATTATTTAAACGTAAATGTAGTCGCCT
The DNA here is from genome assembly GCA_019142605.1 of Cephalopholis sonnerati. Lineage (NCBI taxonomy): Eukaryota > Metazoa > Chordata > Actinopteri > Perciformes > Serranidae > Cephalopholis > Cephalopholis sonnerati. Next base: position 18,677,444 of record JAGQAX010000011.1, on the reverse strand, counting down.
ACTGGGCTGAGCCCATTAAAATGTTTATCTGTAGATATCCTCCTCAGTTTAATTGTTTAAATGATTATTGTCATATAATTAGGCCATCACCGCTCGATGTCACCACTGGCTTTGATCTGCTCATTTGAACTCAGGAAAAATGTTACACACAAAGTGTGGGTTTACTGTAAACGTTCCATGTTCTTCTACGAGCACTTATGTTGGGATACACAATTATACACAAGTGCACAATTAGACAAAAACACAGAAACAGCCACAGGATGTAAAGAGTTGTGATTTGCTTTAAGTAGTGCCTCTACAGTGACTCGTAAACAGTATTTTCCCCTATCAGGAGTTCTCTGTGTGTTTAAGTGCAGCATGCTCAAATATAGACTTTTCTAATAGCAGCAGGATGTGTGTCTGCACACACACACACACACACACAGACAGAGTCACACACGGTGTTCGTGTTTGCGCATATTTGGACGCCAACTCATAAACCACAGCATTCTATGTTTTCTATAATATTCATAATTTTGGTTTGGCAATATGCGAAGAAAGAAAATAAGGGAGAAAAAAGGTCCTTCCTGAAAAGCTAATGTGCTACAGTCAGCATGTTGTGTTACTTCATATGTGGTGCAACTGAAGCTGAGGAGGCTTACTTAGCAAACACGCACACACACTCTCACACACAAGCCTGAAATTGACTTTGAAACTGAGTAAAAGACAAATATAAACACTAACAAAAAAAATCAATATTACCCTTAATCTTCGGCTTTTTTCATGTCTTTTTTAAACTCTTTTTAGACTCTGCTGCTCCACTTACAAATATGACTCATCTATGAGTGTAAAGAGGAAAAAAATTCCTTTTGAAAGCTGACAATCTCCGCTGACCATGACATGGGTAAACACACGGTGCACAAATTTCAGACACGCATGTATGGAGAGAAAATTAATGCATACCACCATGAGTTGGCCCCCACCACCACCTGCATGAGGAGTGTGAGGAGCGTGAGGGCAAAGACACAGTGTCTGGAGTCCAACAGGCTGCCAAAGGGCCAGCATACCGGCCGACGCACACATCCCAGCCCCAGGTTCATACTGCCGCTGATCTGTGGGAGGAGAGAGGAAAAAGGATGCTTGTCAGTCTGTCTGGATGTTTGCCTTACACAACGTTTATTGTGCATAACACAGAAAAAGACTGATATCTGTGATGTCAAAATGTATGAAGGGAATGCAGGAAAAATTCTTTCAGCTATATGCCTGCATATCCAAACTCTCCTTTTTACATGCAAACAGCACCGTGTCTGTGTGTGTGTGTGTGTGTGTGTGTGTGTGTGTGTGTGTGTGTGTGTGTGATGAGAGCCCCGAGGCCATCAGCACAGCAGAGCAGTCATTTGGCAGCAGGTCTGAGTGTGATTCACATAAGACTGATAGACGTGCAGCCGGAGAAGACACAATGACCGTGAAACTCCAGCTAGACACATTCCTGACAGTTTACTTTACTCGGAAAGAGACGCACGAAGACACAGACAGACAGACAGATGGACAGATGGACAGAGAGAAGCCTCATCAGATAGACTGACAGTGTGTGCGCCTCATTTTAAATCCATTTGTGCCTACATATATACTGTTGACATAAGGGTTAAACCTAAAAATGTTTTAATTTTAACCAAGAATTATGACAGCATTTTTTATATAAAGATGATTCACTTAAAAAAATAGCAGCTTAGAATAAACATTTTCTTTTTATTCTACACAGGTTCATTTTCAATCTGTGGCAGGCCTGAGTGAATTTGCTCCTGGTGACAAGGTTTCATTTTGCTCAGTTATGTTATGAAGAAAAAGCCGTTGAAAATAATAATAAAACTTATTTGTTAATTAAAAACATTTTAATAGGATTTATTTGGAACATTAATACAAAATGTGGAAATTAAAAATACTTGATTTTTAAATCGTTTTTCCCTCTGGAGCTGTGATGCATTAAGCTGTTAAACAAGTAATTTGACAAGGTCTATAATTATATGGAAATTAATTTTCATATTTATTAATTGACTGTGGATCGGACAGAGAGCAGCCACGTCAGCGGGTGATGGCCTGGGCTGGTTATACTGTGCAGCCTTGTGCCTAACGAAAACTACAAGGAATTAAAAAGGAAAAAAAGTCAATTATCTGCAGGCAACTGCGTAGCTTTGTTGATATAGTTTGGCTGCTATGAAGGCAGAAAATGAGTTAAAATAATTATCCCTACGTTTGCGCGTTTAACCGATGTGCCAGCCTTCCAGTTGGGCCGTGTGTGAATTTTGGGACACAGAGCAGCTCTAATTTGTCACGCTGCGTTATTTTCCAGGGTTGAGTCGTGGAGACCTGGGCCCTGCCTAATACTCATTAAACACAAGGCCAAGTTCACCATCACTCACCCAGCGCGCGCGCACGCACGCACGCACACATGCCAGCATGTGCTTTCAGTTTGAGCGCTGCTTCAGTAATAGTTGGAGAGGTTGTGTTATGTTCCTTGCAGTTCTTCCACATAAATTAAAGCAATAATCCACACACAGCGGCGGTTTTACACTGATTTTAAACCAGCTAATTGGAGCTGTTCCGCCGCCAGGAAGCAGGTTTAAAATATATATTTTAATTTACAGATAATTAAGTTGTACAATTAAATATTTTTTTGCGCCAGGCAGTATAGTTCATCAGCAGCTGGAGTGACACACAGCTTTCATTCTGCATAGTCATATTTAAATTTACTGTCATGAAGCCACAGGTGCCTGCAATTATCTGACATTTCACAACAGACTCTCAGCCAATCAGAGTGGAGGACAGCATAATTCGTTTTAAGAGACAAGAGGCTTTTATTTTTAATTAATATTAAGTATTTTGTGAGGTCGGAAATCCAGCTGTTCAGCGCTACATATACTTCATTACTGTTTTTTTTTAACTTAAATACACATTCCTGCACTTGGCATCCTCGCTGCAAGCTGCGTAAATCCTGCGCTCCGTGACCCCTGCAAACGATTTGACCCGAGTGAAATATTCACTGGGACTTCACTGGGTGATTGACGACTACCTCGCTGATTTCTGTCGGTAAAAATGGCATCAAATTGGGCAAATTTCAGGAAAGGAGCAATTAGAATACCGTCGTCAGGATGATAAAACATCGGGCGCTGCTGTTGCAATGAATCATTTCAGAGGCTTTTTTTAAAGGCCCATATGGGACTGAACCGATTTACATTAAACATGAGAGTTAAAGGAAGAAAAAAGGGCTTTTTTTACAATGAAAAAAATCTTCCTAAATTATGTCACATTTTGCTCAAATTTGCGCCTGTGTCTTTTCTCAGTTTTGGTTTTCTCTGGCTATCTTAAATATTGCTGCAGTAGAATCTGAATAATCTTAGCAACAAGTCATTATGAAAATGTGAAGGGAAGGGAATTAGGGTTCCATGGGTGTCAATTATGACAACTTTTAATGAATGACTGGGATATTTTTAAACGACTTTATTCACAGTATAGCCTGCGTCTTTAAGCCTCTGGTTAATATGCATGGTGACAATTAATTGTAGCTTTTTTGGGGGGGTATGGCTGTGTAGAAAAAAATGAAATTCATATTGCAACTTAATAAAACAAATGTCCCCTTTTCCCAAGCTGCATGGCACTGTGATTTACTGACTAATGAGTGAAATATTACACGCATTTAATAGCGCAAAATGATGAGCCTCTTCCCCTGTCTGTCCTGTTGTTTAAAAAAAACCAGGAGAGGGAGCCAGGTACAAGGATTTGATGGGGAGAAGCAGCACAAAGAACGTTGCCTGACTTTTAATAGGGACCGTTAACAATGGAAACAGAAAGCAGGCTATTTCTATGCGTTTTCAAACTAATATTTCATAGTGACTTTTTGCTGAATTCATAATTTATCCAAGAGGACACTGACATACGGGTCACAGTCACTGCAGTGAGGGGAAAGCATGTTTCACACATCACATCTGTCAAGAACTTTTGTGCACATCCAAGAAGCAGCATTAGTCCACAGAGGTCCCACTGAAACACGCATTTTTCCACTCTTTCAGATAAACTGCGGCTGCATGGAAAAGTGAGTGAACCAGGAGACCTGGAGGCTACTCACCAGGGAGCACAGCCCGTTAGAAGTTGTAATCCACTTTCTGCAGACGATATCAAACCAATAATCCTACAGCAGGCCAGGTGGATTTAAGATTTCCTTTTCCGCTGCAGTGAAGACAAGTCTCGTCGTTTTATCCGGGATTCTTCGAAAGTGCTTGGCTGGGGTTTGAAGACAGCGGGGACGCTAAAAAGCTGAGAGTTCTTCAGGTTTGGTGTTTTGGTGAACACGGACGCCCAACAATCAGTGAATGCGCTCCGTGCGCCAAACACTTTGGATGGCTCGTAGGAAGCAGCGGGATATATAAAATGTCCAAAGACAGTGTAAGGAAACGATCAGTTCCTTTAACGAATCAGTGCGTGACTTTGCGGTAAGTATTAAAAAATAAACCCATCTACGGCAGCCCAAAGTGCCAACTGGCGGAAACGTCGGATTGTCGATTCTCTTGTAATTGCAAGCGGCCTACTTTTATAGTCCCTATCCAAGTACAAAAAAACTGTCCCAGATTATAGCTAGACTATGTCAAACCAAAAACATGGAAAACCTTGTTTTCTGTGCGTTAAATCCAGCCGCTCACACGCTCAGGTCATAGCGCGTTTTACCTGCAGAAAGATCCACACGGTGATCCTCGCCACAAACGACTTGTCACTTTACCTTCCATTCTGTGCAAAAAAACACTCTGACAATTCCTCAGCTCGACTTAAAAGTCCTCACATGCAAAAAAGTAAGTCATCCGCCTCGCAAAAAGAAGAAGAAGAAAAAAAAAAACAGATGCCACAATTAATCGGCTCCAGACAGTATGCTCCAAAAAACTTTCCGCGCGGACTATCTCCAAACAGTGCGGCTTGGCGAGCGCGCACGGTGCCAGGGGGAGGAAAAGAGCACAGCGTGTGAACAACAGCGGCTTTGCTGAGGCTCCGAGTCTGTCGTCCTCCCACACCGTATGTGTGTGTCTGTGTGTGCTGAAGTGCAGAAAAGTATCACCGACTATCCCTCCCTCTCTGCCTTTTCTTTCTCTCTCCCTCTCACCTGCTTCAGTCGCCTCCTCTCACAAACTAGCACACTGCAGCATGGATGCGCAGCGCAAAACCTTCAGATGGCGCATGCGCTTCACGTTACTCCTCAAATCCCTTTTTTCTTCTTCCAGTCACCAACTTTCAAGAAGCAAGGAATTTGAGTGTAGGTGAAATTGTGGAGCGAGAGAGAGAGAGAGAGAGGGAGAGAGAGGGAGAGAAGGGCGGAACAGGCTGTAACAAAACAAGCGTCTCTATTACCTAAAATAAACTTATAAAGCACCCGAGGCTATTACCCTATCCATACCAGAGCAGAGTTAGGATTTTCACTGGCAGCAGATCGAGTTACCACTCAGTAAAATCAAGACAAGCAGGTCCATATCGTGTGCTTATACAGGCTGCTCTCATCACCTGAAGGCCTGTGAGCATTACGGTCATTACGGTAATTATTATTTTATGGTACATTATCTCAAAACATGCAGCAGGAATCCGCCGGCTTACAGTTCGATATTTTTCAACGAACCTGATGATGAGTGTCAGAGGGCAAAGTGTTTAATAGTTTCACGTGTGTCACTGTAGATTTCTCACTGTGTGCACGCTGAAGGCATTCAAGGGTGAAAGCCGTGTTATTTTCAATTGCGCTGGACAGAATTTCATGTGGATTGAGGAAATAGAGATAGAATAACAGTCGGTAAAAGAAGTAAAACAATGCTAAATTTAATGGAAGGGGGCAGTCACCTGAATATCTGGCTGTATGCCCAAATAAGGACTTGCCTCAGGTGATACAGGGAGGAGAAAGAGAAGGGGACAGAAATTCATTCAGACATTTTTATGATTCTGATCTTGTAGCCTTAGTCAAGTGTTGTTGTAGTCAGTCTTATGCTGCAGGATATGGACTAATTTAAAATCAGTTTGAGTCCCTAAACCATGGGCAGACTGTGAGACAATGGGCCCCTGGGCACAGATATGCAACAGGTCCCTCCACCTCTCCTACATCTCACAGACTTAGTGATGGTTTTGCCTCTTCTTTGACATTGTATCTGTTATCTTAGTATCTTTGTAGCTGTTGAGGATTTTTTGTGGTCTTTTTTTAGTCATGTTGTGTCTCTTTGCACTTCTTTTGTGTCTCCTTGGGTTTCTCTTGCCTACTTTTGTAGTTATTTTGTGTCTCTTTGCAGTTCTTTTGCAGCCTGTTGGTACCTGTTAATTTGAGAGACATTTTTTTCCTACATAGGAGCATGACTCACAGACTGAGTCAAACTTTTGCTCCCTTTTAAAAAAATGTATCTGTCATATTTGTAGCTGTTGTGCATTTTTTTTGTAGCTCTGTGTCTCTTTGCAATTCTTTTGTGTCTCTTTGGGTTCCCTTGCCTGCTTTTGTAGTCATTTTATCTCTGAGTTTCTTTTACCTGTTTTTGTGGTCATTTTGTGTCTATTTGCAGTTCTTTTGTGTCTCTTTGGCTTTCTCTTGCCTGTTTTTGTAATAATTTTGTGTCTTTTTGGGTTTCTTTTACCCATTTTTGTGGTCATTTTGTGTCTTTGCAGGTCTCTTGCCTGTTTATGTAGTTATTTTCTGTCTCTCTGCAGTTCCTTTCCAGTCATTTTGAGTCTGTTCCTTGTTGGTATGTGTTAATTTGAGTGACATTTTTTTCCTTAAATAGGCACGACTCACAGACTGAGTCATAGTTTTGCCCCTTTTTTAAAAAATTGTATCAGTTATATTTGTAGCCGTAGTGCATTTTTTTGTGGTTCTGTGTCTCTATGTGGTAATTCTTTTGTCACTTTAAAGTCAATTTGTGTCTTTTTATAGTCATTTCGTGTCCCTTTGCAGTTCTGTTGCAGACATGTTGAGTCTCTTCCTTGTTGGGACGTGTTAATTTGAGTGACATTTTGCAGGACAAGGCCAGTGGGGCCCCCTGAGATGCTTTGGGCCCCTGGGCCTGTGCGCGGTAGGCCCATTCAGTAATCCATCCACGCCCTTAACCTTTATTTAAATGAAGGAAGAATATAAATGTATATATGCATATAAAAACAAAACAGAATTATACATGAAAAACCCTCAAGTGTGTCTGTATTAAAAAGATCAGTATTAAAAAAATACAGCTGCCTCCAGCCTCATGAATGTTAACCCATTATGCTTCCTTTTGTGAGCCATCATTTCGTCAAATTTTTTTCCACAAAGTGTGTGTCTCCTTTAGGAATGTAACTCTTCATGTGACTGTGAATACCTGTGGCAGAATTGAGTGTGAAGTGCCTGCAAACCTTGCAAGAGTTCTGTTCCCAGCTAATGTTACCGTGGTGGATGCTGGAGGCTGCGTCTGCGTCAAAGAGCACTTAAAACATGCTCAGCCACATTTCTGATCCCTCACCATGCCTCACTACCCCTCCCTCCCTTCTCCACCCCCCTGCGTTCCCCTAGGAAGAAAACTGGGCAACATCTGGCTGAGTTTATGAGAGAGAGGGAGAGTAGAGAGAGAGAAAGAGAGAATTGGTAGACCATGAAAACTGGGGAGAATTCTTTCTCGGGCAGTGCAAGAGTCTATTGTTGTAGTTGCCATTAGCGGTGGTGAAACTTTAATCTTGTGAAAATACCCATTGTTGCACTTAATTTTACCAATAACACTGTCGATGTCAATGTTCACATTATTGTCTTTCTGATAAAACACATGTTGCAGTTCTTGTGAAAACAACTTTTATTCAAACAACAGAGACAAGCTGACCACTGCAAAACACTGTGGAACGAGTCAAGGGTGAATACCGTTACCCCCCCCTAAAACTTTCACAGTCATCACAATCATGAGAGCAGCATGAAACCACACACACATGCACACACACACTGTACAAAAAAACTGTACATGTTAGGTCAGGGCCAAAATGGAAACACTGTTATACTGTTGAATCAAAACACAATACTGTACATTATCATCAGCCTCCAGTACAGTGAAAAAAGTAATGACACAGTGCTTTAAGATGCAAGTCACTTCATTATAAACAGATTCGCCACTCAGATTCACAGGATCAACAAAGAGACAACAAAATAATACATCGCTCGTCAGCGTAATAAGTCACACACAGCTGTTAAAACTTCAAAAAAAAAAAAAGAAGAGTGGCACTCAAAACTGTTTCGGATGTAGAAAAGCTAACAGAACATGATATTGGTTCATTAAACAAACGCACAGCAGGCTAAAAGAACACAAGGAGAAATGTATAAACAGACTGTTCTTACAGTAAGCTGGCTGATTTGAGGTCAGCCGTGTTTCCTTCCCTGTTAATAAGGGTCCTGATTTTTAGAGAAGGTGTAAGCTGATGCTCAAACTGTTTTCGCAGGGCATCTTTAAGCCCAAATTTGCCTTTTCTTGTTGATCTCTCGGCAGGAAGTGGGAGACAGTCAAAGAAATGAGCAACTAGGGCGGTTCACTGGGTAGTCCGAGTGATTCAGTCCCATTTCAGTAATTTGTTTCAGCAGACAGGGTTGTCTCCTTTGGCACGGTACATTGAGAAGGTCTCTGTGGATTGTGGATTTTGAGGTCCATGTTGTTATATTTACAAAAGTCTGATATTTAGCTGCAGAAGTAAACACATTCATGCCATCATAAACCAGTCCGGGATTGGCATGGGTTTACGGCTGGTTCCACTGGCTCAGCTTAGCCGCACCAGTAGTCGACAGTGGTGGAGTGATTGTCTGTTGATGTGGAGCCAGAACTCTGTAGCACCGCAGTACTGTAAAGTGAATCCAGCTCCCAGTCTATTGAAAACAGCTAGGGAAATGAAGGCAGTGGACCGCTTGCCAATATCTTGAAGCTCCACACTGATGACTGATGGTCCTGTGAGGGACATTCACCCACCCTCAGTGGGCCACTGTATTTGTCAGCAAAGATGATGTTCATTGGTAAGATGAACAATTCCTGACCCGCTGAACGCTGAGCTTGTCCACAATACCTGGGTCCTGGAGTATGTGTATACCTGTTCATATGTATGTCTGGTGGTCATGATGGTGAGGAGTTATGCACCAGGTTCAGTGTGCATGCTTGCAGCTGAAGCTCTTGAACTCCATGGTACCTGGCCTCTACAAGCAGCTGTGGAGAGAAACATTCAGAGAAAATAATCAGCATGAGAATTTGACCACAAAGAATGAAAACAAATGCTACTCCACACACTGATATAAAGATGCGTCATCTAGCTGAAGATCTTAGGTTGTTTTCAAATTCACTCTCCTTAAAGGTTACATCATACAATTACATTGCTTGGTAATGGACAAAGAGAACTCAAGACACTCAGGTCTAGTGTACATATTTAGTTTTTTCTTAGCTTTAGGTTGACCATTTTCTTCTTCTAACTGTCTGGCGGTCCTCCAGGGGTCCTTAAGAATGCTCTAAATGCAGCTGGAAGCAGCCCAAACATCAAGTGCTCATTAATAAAAAAAACTATTGGAATGTGTCTGTTATTCAGGCCGCACAGCAGTCAGCAACAACTCACTTCTTTCCTGAGGGTTAGGTTGTGAAAAAAAAAAAAAAAAAGAAACAATGATGTATGTCTAGCTGGCTGGGGGCGCCTCATTGGCTGAGCAAACAGGCCCCGAAATAACTACCAATCACTGAAGACGTTATCATCAGTCACTCAAGGAGGGCATGGTGATGGAACTTTAATACTTTGTTTGTTGGAGACGTTCACACACAGGTAGAGTTGGGGCAAATGTTGTGACAGAGATGATTTGATCTGAGCAACGACCCTGAAATCTTGAATGTTAAGGAACTGCAATAACATTACAGCATTTAACGGTACCATCTTAGGTTAGTGTGTTGTGTATAAAGAGGAATGTCAACTTGTATGGAATGTGTCCAGTTCTGCAGGGCTGCTCACACTCTTCCTGTCTCCCTCTGATTGGCTGCTAGGCAGAGAAGGACCATCCATTACAGCCAGGAGTAAATAAACATGCATAGCAATTAAAGTGCCATCATTTGTTATGCAACACAGGGTGTGTGTGTGTGTGTGTGTGTGTGTGTGTGTGTGTGTGTACACGTAAACCTCCTTGCATGCAAGTGTGACCAAAATGTGTGTCTGCGCATGTACATGCTTGTGTGTGTGAATGTGTGCATGTGTGTTGGACGCCATTCTCAGGTTTCTTCGCCGTCGTCTGCACTTAAATTAATGATTTGGGGGCCAGAGAATCAACAAATATGGCCCCCGGCAGGGCATAATGGAGAGCACGACCTGCCCGTGGATGTGTTTGAAGACCGCTCCTCTTTCTTCTCTGTCAACACCTCACTACTTCCACACAACAGACGCATTCACTACACAAACTCACGTGTGACGCCTGTGTTCATGTTGTTAATGAGGAAGTGTGTGTCGCTATGTGGTCACGAATGTGTGTACGCTTATTGGCCTGTGATTATTTTACATGTCAGTGTGTTGTGACAGAGTGTTAAAATCAGATGGAATTTTATGTTCCTGAGTTTTGCATTTGTAGTCATGATTATGCCCGCTTTAGAAACATGTGACAAAGCAAAGCATATTATATCAGCCAGGAAAGCCACAGCCACGCTCTGGATAATTTAGTGAGCTCAAGTGGCTCTGACAGGCTGCTTAAAGCCTTTTCAGCCCAAAGGTCATTGTCCACAATTTTCTGCATCATCAGCTGCTGAAGGCAGCCAGCAACACGTATACCGCGCTGCACAAAGAGAACATTTTAACACGTACGCTCTTGTTGTTCTAAGCATAAACTCCAGCTGGGCGAGGTCGCACTTGTCAGTTTCTGTATCTGAGTCAAATGAAATTTTTAAATGAGCAGAATATGATTAAAAACGACTGCATGCACATTTGACAAAGAGCGGTAAACACACGTGATGACTCCATTTAACAGACGCCGGCTGCATAAGCACTGCACGGACAGGAATGTGAGAAATTGCATTGTAATATACAAACTGTGACCTAAATCCTCACAGGAAGGGCTACTGATAAAACGGAAACATTAACACTTGACACTCAACCCTCCTATTATCATATTGAGCCTCTTCACTTAAAGTGCATTTAAAGGGTGAGGGGCACATTTGCTAATGGCTTTATACACGCACATATGAATGTACAAATTTCCGTGTCTCTTACTCTAGATTACGACTGGGTGTGCGTGCTTTTAAATCAAAAACTGCTGCCATATCAATGCATACCTTTAAATGGCGAAATGTAATTTCCCTCTCCCTTCTGCAGCACTCAGCCATCATCTCCCTCTAACTCCAATCAGCCATTCCTATCTTCTACTCCCTGCGTAACCCTCATCCTCCTCCCCACTCCTCCACTCTCTCAGCGTGCTTGATGGTGGGATCAGACAGGGTGAACACTTTCTCATATTAATACTGCTTCAGCCTGCAACTGGAGACAGGGAAATGATTGACTTATCAAAATCTACAAATGCCCTCTGTAGGAACAGAGGTCTAGTTGAGGTAAAACCCCACTTCTACTTCCTGGTACCCCTGTGTTAATTAAACAATGTTCATTTTGTGACCAGTATTGTGTGTCTACATACACAGCATACCAAGTCCTTGTAAGTGGATAGGTAAACCAAATGAGGTTGTAAGGTGTCGATTTCGTTATCTACCTCCCAAATCCTGCACTGGTCTGTCTTCTTGTCTTCCTGTCTGTCTTTGTCCTGAGGATTGGGTATCAAGCCTGAGAGTCTGGATGCGAGCGGCTGAACCCCTTCTTGTCTTTAAGTGCTACTAATATAAACTGCCTGTTAAATGGATCCTTGCAGAGTTTTGGGACCACCAATGTTAAAGTGCTGCTCTTTCACTTGGAATTATGCTGTGGTTGGTGTCCTTTCACTCATACAGAAAAAAGAGAAACACACCAAATTCAATTACCAGTACAAAGATTTGCCCCCCCACCCCTCCACCCTCACCTTCTACCAAGAGGAGAGATGTCAAACAAGCGATTTGGTGGTATGAGGCGGCAGATATTGTGGTGAAATACAGGGAGAGAGCAGTGACATCTAGCTGACTTTCTCATTGTTTCCTTTTTATAGTTGTACATACATCTTTGTTGATATATTTGGGGAATACATGATATCTGAAACATGATATTTTCTGTGGCTGCATGCCACAGAAAATATCATGTTTCTGATAGGATGGTCGACTTAACCTTGGAAAAGAAGGTCAGAAGGGAAACAGTTTTGACAAAATGCCTCACAAGGAACAATAAAAAGACAAATCCCTGCTTTTATCATATGTGTCATTTTTGAATGCAGAGCCTATGGTGTAATGGTGATTCAACAAGCTAATTGACGGCTGAGAAAATACGCACAGCATTTCTCTTGCTCTGTTGCAAGGCAGCTTCTAGTGTAATCTAGCAAATGCAATAAAAAAGCACTTAAAATTTGGTCCAATTCCAATTCATTGATCTGAGATCACACGTTTCCATGAGCTGAAAACTCAGATTACATATTAAATGGATTAAAAAAAACATCTGTGCGCGCATCCAGTCATTTTGTAACCACAGCCTTTAAGAACCCTTAAAAAATATGGCCCACATCAAGCCACCCCAGGAAGAGAGAACATCTCCTCTGCAACAATTGCTTCAAGCGCTCCCTCTTTCTTCCCTACGTTTCTCCTTTTTTCCCTCTTTCTTTTTTTCTGCCTGACTTTTACAACTTCCTCCTGGTTGGGACTGCAGCTCTAACCCAAACAAAACTCCATTTTTTAGTTATTGGCCCTCATGGCATGTAATGGAGAATCAAGCTAATTATCCCTACAGCTGTTTTCACTTGCTTTTTATGTAAGCAATACCTGGCTGATCCAGAGAGCAACAGTGAGGCCCTTCTTAGCGCTCCAGGCCTCCAGGCCGGCTGGAATTAGAGAGCAAAATGCCAGGTTTTCCTCCCCCCCCTCAACCGATGCTGCCCGTGTGTACCCCTGCACCCATCTCCCAGCACACACCCCGGCCCGACACAACCCCCTGCACACCTAAATCTTCCATCTCCTCCCTCATACACCTCTCAAAACTCCCTCCTTTGATGTTAAACAAAGCTGCTCTTCAGTTAAGATCTGTATGACAAGCGCTCATTTTCTTCCACTCATGGTCCCTGTCAATTAATGAAGGAGGTGAGCCAGGGTGTGGCTCGGATTAACTGTCTCCTGCTGTCATAAGACTGGAAAGAGAGAGCGAGAGAGTGCAAAAAAAGAAGAGGGGGGTAAAGAGTGAAAGAAAACAATCCCTCACAGGCTAATTACATAATTTCCTTCATATGAGCAAACACATGCTGGGTGAAAGCAAGTGTGAGCAAGTCTCACAGATGCCAGGCCAAGAGGTGCTGAGGAGACCTACTAACACAGTCTGCAACTGCGCTCCAGCAATGGACAGCCTATGCCACAAAGGAACTGATCCAGATCTCAGAGGCAGCATTATCTGCACTGTTTGTAGCTTTTTGCAGGATTCATACCCAAAAAGTATTGATCCTCCGTTCTCCAGCAATCTCAGGGTAGAGTGACTCTGTGCAGATAAACAATTGCTGGTGTAATGTTTCCCTCATTACAATCCATTCCTCGCTACAGCCAGAAATCTATTCAGTACAAACACCACTAGGTGGAGTTGACTGCAGATGAAAAAAAAATCTCATGTATCAAAGTCATTAAACTCCCATAGAGAGGCAGCGTGCATCTGTAAGTGAGTCGGACACCGTGCATGCTTCACATGTGTCATTTCTGAGCTTTCTTCCTGTTCAAACACTGCTTCACTAGCGTGCGCTGTCTCCTTGTGCCTCCTGAAACTGACATCTGGTTTGAAATTAACAGAGGCGGAGATGGAGAAAGACAGAGGGGGACACTGGTAGCAATTTTAAAACTTCTATTATTTCAGCTAAATTATGGTAACGTCTGTGCCAGCAAAGAAAAGTAAAAGAGCAATCCCTCCATTGAACTCTCTCCCTCTCCCTCCCTTTTTTTGGTCTCTAATCCTGTGAGGAATGATGGAGGGCTCTCTGTGGAATGGTGATGAGTTTCCTGAGTCCAGCCAAGGTGTGCCAATGTACAAATGATACGGGTGGAATCTGCAGTACCTGCTCCTAATGTGAAGGTTGTTTTAACATATTTTACGCACATAGACACAAGCACAGGTGCACACACACACACACACACACACACACACACACACACACACACACACACACACACACACACACACACACATTCATGCATGTGTAAAAAGCAGTGCATGAATGTTGAGATTCACGCGCACAAATGCAAAGGCACCAGCATCAGAGAGGGAGGTTGAGAAAGCGTTATTGGCGGGACATCTTCAAATATTCATTTATCACTTGGGGCGAAAAAGAAACTATGTTCATAAAAGTGCAAAATGTTCATGCAGGTCTAAAATACAGGTTTGCGCAACAACAATAAAAGGTGCATGGAATTCTTTCTGCTCCTAAATTCCTCCCCTCCTCCCCCACTCTGTCTCTCTTGATCTGTCTCTCTTAGCGCTCAGAAGTTCCTCTCAGACTAATCTCACTCATTTACTCCTTCAACCTTTTTTTTCTTATCACAGGATTTTTTTTTCTTTTCCTCTCTCTCTCTCTCTCTCTCGCTCTGAGCACAGTATGAGTGGCAGTGTTTATGTTATTGTGAGAAATGTCAAGAGCTCTACTGTGAGCCAGCTGTGTCAAAGTCTGCCTGTGAGTGCCTGTATGGCTGCGTATACAACCCACTACTGCACCTATTTTTCATAGCAAGAATAGCTCCGGGGACGTTGGTGAGCTTATGTCCCATAACAACACCTTGGCTAGGAGCTACACCTCGAAGCGGAGCAGCAGCGGCCCATCAGAACCCAAGCCGAAGAGCCCTGGACGTGCCTGCATGCTGACACCAACGCAGGCCCAGCCAGGCAGGGGAGACAAGTGAAACCCGAGCCCACATTAAAGCACCTCCATCAGGTAGGAGATCAGGGGAGGCCTCCATGCTCTCAGTGTCTGCGGGGGTCCGGGCCTCTGAGGCCCTATCTCACCTCCATCTGGAAAGAGAATCTGAGGGTAGTCTGATGGTTCGATAAGAGGCCATGCCGACTGACACGGTAACAGCCTCTCACCCCCATTCGCAAAAAGCGGAGTGGATGCAAGTCTAGCTGTGGTGCACTCTCATGCGGGTGAAGGGAGGGAGGGTGGAAAGGTTGGTGTGTGTGTGTGTGAGGGGGGTGTGGGTGCACGGTGGCATTCATTCTGCTTTGAAGGTTTCCCCTGGTACCTTGAAATGTAGGTACATGAAGGCACTGCTTACAGAGACGAGTTTAGATGCTGCGTTGAAAAGGGGTCATGTTCATGAGAAGAATCCATATGAACACCCTCCTTTTGTGGTAATCACGACCTCGTAAGTGGAAATTTTTGGGAAGTTTGCAAGTTGTGATGTGTTTGCTGACATTTTAGTCATATAGAATCCTTCTCATAATTTTATACGTCTGAGGAAAACGTCAATATTCCCAACAGCATCATCTTGTTCCTCTGTCATTATGCCTTTGCATTTCCTGCGTTACGTGACCCTCTTGCTAGCTGCCTAATCATTAGCCTCGGTGGCTTCTAGATACCAACAGTAGCATCTATGTTGCCATTGCCTAGTAGTTGTGCTCTCACAACCTCACCACTTAAAAGTCAAGCATATTGTGTACATGGCTTCCCATGTCCTAACCACAAGCTCACGAGTTTCACTTGAAGGCAGCTGCAATTGCGCAACGTGTGCATACATTAAAATCTTCTCTCATGCTTTCTTTGCTCTTTATGCGTCGATAAAGTCCACACACACGAATGTGGGAAAAAGACATGACGGACATTCATATTTTTGTTTTATAAGGGAGGGAAGTTTCCATGCCGGAGATACAGTGTGGGCTGGAGTGAAGACCTTATTCCTGAAAGATGGAAAAGAAGGATAGAGAGCCAGAGAAATGGTGAAAGGCTGCACACACAGCCATGTTACAGAAACGTATCATATCTTTATTCACCGTAAGTGTTTTTTCTCTACTACCTTTCTTTTCATATTTGTGTTTTTGTGCATTCGCATTATAAAAATATTGCCACGCTCATTCAAACGGTTACCCCTCTGTTGTTTTCTAGGGTGCTATTAATGCTCCACCCTCCTCTTGATGTCTTCTCAAGATGAGACCAACTCCACTGACCCATCAGTCGTCACTCCTGACCCAACTAGTCGCTTCCTCTCTCTTTCTGCCCACAGACTCACTTTCTCCATCTGTTCTTTATTGTCCATAGTTCAGTTCCCTTTCTTAACTGATTTGCCCTTCCACCATACCAGGCTGCAGACACAGAAGAATAATTTTTCCTGTTCTGTGTTTCTACAGTATAAAAGCTGATTCTTAAAAGCTAAGAGTGAACACACAAACCTGGTAGAATACAGACAGCATTAAAGCATTTGACATTTTATAAATTCCTGCCCGAGTGATGTCACACACATTAATAAGAGAGGGTTGATTACCGAGCTTCATCTGTGCCTTTTGGACCTGAGCCTAAAATGCAAGCTGACTAGGTCTCTGTGTGTGTGTGAGTGGGTTTGTACTTGCTATAAATGGGCACAGAGACAATGAAGCTGGAGCTCTGGATTTCATATGGTTTGGTTTGGTCATCTCAGATCTATTTAGGATCACTTGAACCAGTTAAGCAAATAAATGTGATCCTTCAGATCTCAATCTGCCCTGAAGGAAAAACAGGCTCACCTTTACATAGGTGTGTGTTGGTGTGCGAATTTGCGCCTGCATGTAGACCAGTGCATGTTTGCCCATGAATCTATATCTATGTGTGTGTGCGCGGGACACTTGTGTCAACAAAATCTGATAATAATGTCTATTCAGTAGCTACAAGTATTTGAGGTGGACAAGTTCAGACGGAGATTTACACAGTCAGCGAAGATCTGTTTGGTCATCAAACACTGGAGCTGCTGCCCATCCAATGTTAACAGTGTGTTCATTTATTCATCCATCCCACTTGGACGAGGGGTTAACAGGTTTTGTTTTGTGGTTTATTCTCTCTTTAGTATGCGTTTGCCTTCTCTTTCTTGTGCATCATGGATTGGCACGGCTCAAAATGTGTCTACAAGCAGGATGTGAGACAGAGTGGCAAAGTCTAGGTTGATGTCAAGTGGAGTGTGTTTGTGCTAGCACAGCTGCACCGTGGTGCTTAATGCTATTTAAGTCCGGTCTCAGGAAGAGCCAATCATGTTGTTGGCAGAGTGTGTTTCGTGCTCCTGGGGTCAGTATAGCCCCAGGACAAGAGACACATAGGATATACGCTGTGGATAAATAAGGAGGCTTTAATGATGCCCGGTGGTCTGCTAGTGATCTCTACCTCAGTCTGACCTGTGTGTGTCAGTGTGTGAGAGAAAAGTGGTGAGGGAGCACTTTAAAAGGATGCCAAATAGCTGCTTTTAACCCTCGTGTGGTGTTCATGTTTTTGTTATTCAGCCAGTGTTAGTGGGTCTGGTGGACCCGCTGCATTTTTGGGGTTTTTAATTCAACACAATCAAACAATTTTATGTTAAAATACTCAACAGATGTTTACTTCATCCCAATTACAAGCAATATAAACAGCATATATGGTTAATATTTGCTGTTTACCTTTGTTAGATCAGATTTATGAATTAAAGTGCTACTCGTTTTTTCTTTGTTTTTTAATAAAATGTAAGAAGTACAATTATAATCAAGATACGAGTGTGAAAAAAAATCAACAAATTGACAAATGAAGCAAGTTCTTTCATAGGTATTGATTTTATTATCTGAACTTCATCAGAAATTTAACCCATTCAGGTCAGTTTACACAACACAGGCTGAACACATACAGTAACCATGTCAGTACAGACAACATATCAGCCCCATTGAACACATTGCCTTTTCATACCAGCCTATACAACACATGAGGGGCAGAGTTTTACTCTGTGTGTATGTTGCATATGTACATCTTGCACTTGATGCATGTATATTGTGGTTTTCTGTCCATTTTGGGTCCACACACTTCGCAGCGCTTCTTTTTGTTGCTGCTGGCCGCAACCTAGAATAATGAAAAGATCAGGAATTTTACTAACACCTCTGTCTTGCAAGGCATGAGTGTCAGACATGTACTGCAACAGCATCACACACTTACTTCAGGCTCTGCAGATGATGGTTCTGTAGGTCGGGTGGATGGGGCACCAGCATTCTCTTCCTGAATCCTCCTCACAATGGCTGCAGAGGCTGGGGTTCTTGGAACATGTTGTCTTCTCTGAATTTGAGGTCACCAGTGCCCTCTCCTCTGGAGCTTCCCTCTGTTCCACTCTTGGTTCAGTGGCTCATTCTCTTCGTCAAAGTCACTGTCAGACTCTGAATTTTCAGAAATGTGATCCTCACATTCTGAAACCTCTTCCTCTACATCATCATCATCAAAAGCTTCTCTCTCTTCCAAAATCAATTGCAAGGCCCTCTCAGCAGAGAATCTTTTGGCCATCTTGATCAGTTGTGATAAGGTACCACACTGGCAAAGCTATATTTATTGTGTCCCGACCCCAATTTGCAGCTAGGATAGAGTATGAGAAAATAAAGACTGGTTCCCGCAAGACAGAGAATGTGCGGGAATGTGAGAGCAGACAGGTATTGGTACTTGATTTTTGCAACAATGTTGTAACCTTATGCGGGAATGGAAGGGGCAGAAACACAAAACTCACACTCACACACACACACACACACACACACTCTCTCTCACACACACACACACACACACACACACACACACACACACACACACACACAATAACATAACAGCAGGCCCAGACAGGAGGAGGACAGAGTGATGGTACACAGGACTTACAATTTCCATGCTTTTTTTGGCCCTGGGTCCAGTGGACCCAAACATTCTGTATGTAATATAAATGCATAGGGGGGGTGTACAGTGTGTCGTCATTGAATATGTCTTCTGATATATGTTCTTCAGAGAAAATGAGCCAAGGCCAATGAGTCTGAGTTTGAAAAAATAATTAATTGTATCATTTTTCTTTTGATAAAAAATTAAAATGGGTCCCACAGACCCGAACAACATACAAGGGTTAAAGTCGCTAATTCTGAGCAGTACTCTCTCGGAGGTAAGATGAATTGTGGGTAGCCTATATGTAGTAAAAAAAGATTGCTTAAATAAATATAAATGTCGCATCAGATGGAGTGTTTTGGTGTTTGTATGTGCACGAGTGGTACGAACACCAAGCTGTGGTGTCCTACTGCCAGCAGGCATGTTGTGGGGCAATGAAAGGGGGCTAATCAGAAAACAGGGGAATTGGGGAATTACCCAACTTTGTAGCCTCAGGGTGGATAGGGTGTGTGGTGGGGAAGTGCGGGTGAGATAGAGGGAGGGGGGAAACAGACTATAGGGGTAACTAATAGCAGGGGGCAGCCAGAAACAAAGACATTTAGGTGAAAAAATGGGAAACACTTTATTTGGATAGTCCACCTGCAGATAGTTTGTAGAGTATTTGCTACATTTTAACAGCTTATTAGTTGAAATTCAACAATTTTTGCTTTATTTTGTAGATGTTTAACAGACTATCTATACAGTATGTGTGATAATTCATGAACATACATACTTGAACTATTAACTCAAACTTTTGCAGCGTTGGTTGAGTGAATATTTCAAAATCAGTTACATTATTCTGAAAATATGAGGTGAATTGTCACATGTACTCTATAAACATCTACAGACAAGACTAAACAGCTGAATTTTTTAATCTTAACTAATAAGCTGTTGAAATACTTACTTTTCAAATAATGTACTACCAAAACAGTTAAGATATCAGCGCCAGTAATGATTCCTGAGACTTCTCTGAACTATAAAAGGCCTCTGAAGCGCCAAACCCCCAAACATGTAAATTTGTCACTCTGACTAAAACCACCGACACTCCTTGTGCAGCCATCTTGAACCTTTAACAACCTTTTGGAACGCTCTGTACGACACTGTGGAAAGGCCCTGCCAGTGAAACTTAAAGGGAGATACTGCGGATCGTAAATAAGCATCGTAGAAAGTGACAGAGGTTTGGCTCTGGGCTCCGATAGAGAGTAAATAATCCTCATTAGTTCTGACAAAGCGACTCATAGTTTTGTGATATTTACTGCCGAAACACACTGTACCCATTAAATAAGCGCTGATAGAGCCATCCACACTGACAGCACCAAGGCTCGCTCTTAACATTTAGTCTTGCTGTGGGATTAATGCAACAGGTTATGATGCACTGGCTAGGCAAATACTCTTTGTTATGATAGCCAAGGATGATATAAAGTGGAGCTGAGACTGTAATGTATGTAAACCTGTCCTCACTATGTTTGTGAAAGTCTGTGATGTGGGATATTTATTGTGCCGGCTAAGTTAGGGATCACTTTGCAACTCTGGTTCATTGAACCCAGATAACTAAAACTCATGACGTGGTCCTTCAAACATCTTATTGAAATTAGGACAAAAACATAGATGCTGATAGTTTGTACTGAAATGACCTGTGAAAAAGTGATTTAGTGAAGTGTGTGCCGACTTCTAGAAACTCATAAAATTTAGCAGTATGAAATGATGGTGTGTATGTGTGTGTCAGTGTGTGTGAAGCTGGTCCATTTTGTCTGGGTGGTGCTGGGAATAGTATCGGCTTAAGGCTGAAAGAATTCAGGCCTCCCAAGCAAGGTCATGTGCTGATGTTTAGTAGGAGCTTTCTCAGGTCACAGACTGGGACTTTCAACCATCACTCACATTACCACACATCTTTGAGTAGTTCTGTTTAACTGGCATACCCCACATCTCTCCCCCAGTTTGCTGTAATGACAGGTGACAGCCATCTCAGTCCACTTACCTAGTTGAAGGAGAAGTCAACCCAAATAGCTGTGTAGACATGAAATGGACATTGCATAGCTGGTTTGATAGCCTATGGGAACTTTAGGTGAGTAACTTGGCAAATGTTTGTAACAAGATTCAGATTTAACTTAAAAATGTAATTTGGATTTTGTGGAAAGAACTTCCATAGCCAACGATAGTACCTCTGTGTTTAAAAAATACTTAACACAGAAATGTGGTTTTAGATTGATTATTGTTTTTAATTTCCTTCAACATAAACATTTGAGGCTCAAAAATCTAACTAGTGACAAGTATTATGATGTTAAAGCAGTTGGTTTGTGCACTCAGACATTAAAGGATAAGGGTCTGTCTTACGGCTGGACCATGTATGAACTGTAGAGAGCTTTTAATTTAAAACAGGAAATAGCTGCACTATCAGTCACTTAATTTGCCCTGCTGTTGTGGTCCAGCCAAAAGATTCATCTAAATACATCTTAAAATGAAGAACAGTAGACTCAGAATCAGGTCACACGGCATAGGGGGCCTTTTCCTGGAGCTGTATCGAGTGATCATTTAACAGAACCCTCCCCGCTTCAGCTCTGGTCAGTGATGTATGTCCCTGTGGCACTAGTGGAGTCTGCGCTGTCTTTGGCCTCTATTGGAGCCAAGTTGCGCCATCAACAATAGTTCGGAAACGTCCTAAGGGCGTTGATTAATTACCCAAACCGATTAATTGGTCAACTTCTAGTAATGGGTTGTTACTGAGGTGGCAGCACCCATGCCAACATCTTATGTCCACTTTCTCCTCATAACGATGGCAGCACATGTTCCGACATTTCAACACGTAATATTCAATAACGTTGCTCATAGATTACATGCCTGTGTGTCATACAGACACGGCTGCTCTGAACTGCTCTTTCCTCCATCCAAAAGTGACATACTGTGACATAGTGACATACTGGGCAAAGGGAGCAGTCACATTCTGTACTCACACTGACTTTTCCCATTGGAATGAATGGACTCAGGACCGTCGCCTGTCTCCTAAAGGGGCGAGGCAGTGGCAAAACCCATGTGACACAGAAACAGGAAATGAATCTAAAGTGGGCCATCTTGGTTTTGAAACTGTCTCTGATGTAACTTACTCACTCACTCATTCACTTACTCAGGGACAGACGTTCGCTGGCATTGCGTGCTACGGTCCAGCCAACAATACTCACATGCCCATATGAACACTGAAACAGGTTTTACTTGCTGTAACAGCTCCTCGTGTTCATACTGGCTGATTAGAGAGATCCTTTTCTAAAGTGATTCCAAAGGAGATGATGGAGGACAAGAACCACAGTCCTTGCTGTGTGCAAAAGCACATTTAAAAGCTCAGCTAAAGCTAATATGAGGCTTCAACAGACTGGACTACAAAAATCAAGTGGATATGTTACAGTGTCTCTTACGGACAAAATCCTGGATTCGTCTTTTGCTGGACAGAGTTTTCTTGCTGAGCTACTGTGGAGGGATGGTGAAAAAAAAGCATACTAAAAAGACTAACAGTGGATGATAACCACTTGCAACCAACTGTCTGACTCAGACTGCTGAATCCTTATATAAGCTGAATTTGGAGTATATTTTTGTACAGGCTGTGGATTTTGTCCTCCATCACTTCCATTGGAAGCGCATTAGAGAGGCTCTTAAAACAGCCAGTCTGAACAGGAGGAATGATTACAACAAGCACCTGACTACTGTTTTAGGACGGACTTGAAAAATTGCAAACCTATCCTTTAGGAATGTGTATTTTGACTGAAGTGCAATAGCTATGTAGGATGATGTGTCTATGGTTACATAAGCCAACTGAGTGGTAAATGTGCCCGGCGGTGGTTAAGCAAACAGGGATTGCTCCCTGAGGTGCCCTGGCCTCGCTATACCCACTGCTTAGCTTGGCATCATCTCTGCTGCACACTGTTTAGTAAAGCTCTGCAGCACAGTTATGATTTCTACTCTCTCAGACTCAGACTAACTCTGCAATAAATGAAACCATCTCTTTCACCAATCCATTCAACTCTGCTCCTTCTGTTGTCGTCCTTTTAAGTCTGCAGAATGGACCATTTAATGTAGCACAGCTCACCACAGTAAATTAGCATCAGCCCCTGTAACTACCAGTACACATGTGTACAGTGTTTGCGTTACACGGGTAGTGTTTCACAGGGATAATTGCATTGTGTCTCTCCCCACCTGGGCTCTGACACATGTTCAACAGCTCAGACAGACACACCCAACCTAACGCACTAACATCAGACTGTCAAGGCACAGAAAGAAAGAGGGAGAGGGAGCCAGAGACTTTGTGCTTCCCTCGTCTCTCCTGTGATAGAGTAATAAAGAGACAGTCCGTGGTGCTTTTCTCACATCCATGAAATACTCATGCACTCAAACATTCCTGAATGGACACAAAAATGCATGCAACAATAACAGAAATGTCATGTGCATCACTGTAGCGGGTCCAAATTCTCATCCTAGAAGTATGGCTGGCTGTCCTGTTAAATTCCATACCTACCTCTGCACATCTGTTCTGTAGTAACAGCATGGGTAACCTTGGCTTTGACTGCAGGACTCAGTGGCTTTTTGACTCCAGCTACGACTCAATGCAACGGCTTCTGCAGTAAATATTACAGAAAATCCCCTCCAATTTAAGATTTATGTACACTTACAAGCACATTCATAGCACATGTAAGAAGGCAGCAAATGACAAAGACAGAACAAGACAGGCAGAACAAGAGACAGCGAGACAGAAACAAGCAGGGATGTTTTAAAAAAAATGAGTGTAATAACAGTGGTTAAGGCCTGCTCTTTCATTGAGTAAATCTGGCCGGGGCTATTTCACACCGTAGGAATCTCCTGTCGACCAGATCAAAGGCTCACCCCAGAGACAGGGCTCGTACAGAGCGCAAGGAACAGGTGACAGCTCCGACACACACGGAGGCATTCACACATGCACGCACGAACCCTCTCCCACCAACACCACACACACACACTCTTGCATATTTGAATGAACACACAGTGAGATCAGAAAAGCAGAGAGTGACAGCTTCTTTTGTGTCGAGATGAGCCTGTGGGGAAGTCTTACTGAGGAACTACAAGAAAACCATACATCTATCATCTGAGCTTCGAAAACCACTTAAAGAGAGTCAATGCAGGCTACACACAAACACACACACTAAGTATGCAGTGGGTATGACAAAGTACATTCAGACTTTACAAGTATGAGCGTGACATGTACCATATGAGTAAAACATTGATGAGACTAACACATGTACAGTGGACATCTAGCTATGAGTGGTATAGGAAGCATGTGGGACTTGAGTGCAGCAATATGATGGATAGATCTAATATAGAGTGGGCCATATCCAGAGGGGGTGAACATAAGGCTATGTCATCACTGGCCCATCTCTCTCCATACCTTCCATCACTTTTCACTCCCTCCTATAAACAGCAGGATGGGGGGATACTGTAACTCCCACACACAAGGACACACAAACACACACACACACAAGGACACATGCACTTGCAGAAAAACACACGGGGATTCAGGCATATGAGCACACAGGCCTACACATTTAATTGCAGCAGAGTCCAGACATGCACAAAAACGCATGCATGCATATACACAATAACATTTTCACAAAGAGAAATTAATCCCGGGTGGTCTCAGACGCAGCAATGTTTCCACTTGAGAAAGCTCTGGTTTTGAAATCACGCGATCCAGTACATACTGGGTTCAAAATGCATTTACACTCACACACACGCACACACACACCCACACCCACACGCATAACTGTGGAGTGATTTCCATGAAATAAAATAAAGGGGAAATAAATGTGTACAGTAGAGCATGGAGACAGAAAACATAACTGCAGGGGCTTCTGGTATACACCAAACATAATACACACCACCCTGTCTCTCTGCTATCCAGTCCCAGCCCGTATCAAGCTAAGATGCTGTATGTTTAACATGGGAAGGTCCCACCTTAAACATGGCCATTATGGCCAATAGCTTTCGCTGTTTTCATAGAATATGAGAAGATTACACAGCACTATGACGGGCCAATTACGTCCTTCACTAAAGCACACCTCTGTACCAACAACTCTCTAATGATGATGGCTTAAACGTTTTTACCAATGGAGCCCTTTCAGCTGGCCCTGGCAGTCACACACAAACATACTCTGCTGGTATAGTTAAATACACACACATACACAGCCACAGATGCTGACTGAGTCAAATTGAATCCTTGTGTTAAGTGTATAGAGCATCCCTCCGCGCCACAAAGGGCTGCCTGTTTTTGTGTGTGTGTATGTATATGTCATCCCCACGGGCCAACTTCTGCAATCAGGTCAAGGATTGCTTGGTATTGGATCTGAGGAAGAAAGAGAGGGAGACTGAGACGGGCTAGAAGTGCCAGCCTTCCTCTCACATCTTCTCAACATCCTCTCTCCATCCCCCTCTCCACTCAAACCTGTGTCACCTCTGACCCAGGTCCAATTCACTACTGTCATTATGCAATTAACACCAATTAAGTCATTTGCCTGTAAGAATGTGTGTGTGTGTCTGCATGTATGTACGTGCATGCTTGTGTGTGTGCGTTAAGTATGTGGATGTGTGTACGCGCGCATGATAGGGCAATTACAGCAGCACAAGGGAGCCTTTTGGAAGCGGAGAGCACTGCAATCAACCAATCAGCCTTCAGATGGCTTTGACATGAAAAGAGAGCGTGGCCTCTGCTAACCCTGGGGGTCAGCCCCAATTTACTCTATTTACCCACTCAGGAATGACTCGCTGTGTGAGAAGAAGGAGACACAGAGAGGGAGGGAGAGGGAATGATGAATAGGTATGGAAATGTCTAAGTTAGTGAGTGGGAGAGAAATAGAAAAGGGGCGAAGGGAAGGGAGGGAGTAGAGGGATGAGAAGCCTTGGGGTTGTTGGGCAGGTGAATTGTGGTGGTAGGGGGGGGTTGAGTGGAGAGAAGGGGATGTGGGGAGAGGCCTTCAGGTTGTGTTTGCAAAGCTAAAAGGCCAGCAGTTGGAGCCCATTTGCTAACAATTTCCCCTTGGAGAGTGGCTCCACACACACCACACACTTTTCCTACTCTACAGAGCACATATGAGTAACGACAACTTTACACTTGGCTGGAGCTGTTAAACAGTGAGATGCTCCATCATAATAAAAGGACTGTCTCTGTTAAACAAAAGGTAAAAAATTACTAATACAACAGCGAGGGATTATTAGATTACCCCAGTTTCTGTCAGTTGTTTGGATCCACCCTGTTTATATAACCACACTTTTGCATGTTTTTTGCATGTTTTATCCCATTAACCACAAATTCTATATACAAATACAAATCATGTTTACATCACTGCTGACCATTTTCCAAAGCATACCTCAAGTTTTTTGGATTGATGGTCAATCTTACGGGCAGCCACGTGATATGACAATTAACTTGTGGATATTTGAAACACACTCGAGACAGGTAATCCAGCTGTGAACAATATTTTGGGTTTTTTTTTTGGCAAGCCATGCTAATGACTATAATGAAGTTGGATACAGGAACAGTTTTGGAAATTCTACTTGGTGATGCATTCGAGAGCACTCCAACAGCAAAGAGTCAGCTGCCAACAAGCATTGAATTCATGAGCTATGCTGTCAGAATATTAAACTAAGAAGATAAACAATAAGCACACAAAGAGGCTGTGAAAGGGTAATGCAAATGTGCCTGTTTCTCCTAATAAGAAAAAAATAGTTGTAGCTTGGCAACCACGGCTGACATCTCAGAGCATTCTTAAATGTCCCAACTAGGGGAGTTTTCAAAACAATCACTGTAACTACATTACCGTGCAATAATAAAACAACTCTGACAAAAAAAATCCAGACAAATCCACAAACAAAGAAAGTTTGTTTCCTCGGCTACGGTAGTTAACCAGTATTGATTTTGCACTTAAAAAAAGTCACTGTTTGTGTAGCTCTCCTTACAGAACTAACCAACCTGCTTGATCAATAGCCCAGCTGTGAGGTCTGGTGCCAGGGCTGGGCTGCAGAGCAGTGAGTAAAATACAACAGGACCAGTCAGCCCCTCATCACACCAAACAACCTCCTGGCTACAGAACAAGGGGAGGCAGAAAAACCAGAAACAGACAGAGAAACTTAAAGAGAAAAAGAAAAGAGAAGTAAACACAGATGCTCAGTGTTTCCAGTGCTCCTGGTCAATAATATCACATATCTGACGAGAGGGACACAGGTTATTCTATATCTATTGTGTGTGCGTGCGTGTGTGTGTGTGTCAGAGCAAAACTGTCCTGCTCCAGGGGTTTTAGATGTGGACCGTAATCAGGACCACATGACTCTGCCACAGGAAGTCCTCCAGCAAAGGACAGGAAGCAGGAACACAAGGACCACATCATTAGTCTCGCTAGTCCTGGACCCCACAGCCAATAGGAGCCTTGGACATGTTGGGAAAGGGCGTGGCTGTTGGTGTGTCCACGAGTGAGCACATGTACTATACATTTGTATTTGTGTGTGTGCATGTGTGTGTGTGTGTGGAGCCTGCAGGCTGGTATTAATGACTTATTTGTTTACCGAGTGTAATGAGTCCAGGTTGTGTGTGTGTTTGGTAGAGTCAGAGCAGAACTCTGGAGCAGGGTTGGGCCTACCGCCAGAATACCGGAGCTAAATAACTACAACACACACAGATCCCCAGACAGTGAAGACAAATGAGAAACAAATGGTTCCATTGTATGGTATATACCTTGTCTCCCTTTCTCTCTGTCTTAGAAGAGTGCAGTTTTGAAAATGGTCGGTCCAAATATCCTCCACCACACATACACACACGCCTTTAAAAAAACCCCCACCAACAGCCCTCCTACCACATTCTCACCGCCCCTTCCTTCTCTGTTCTGCAACCCATCAAGACTAAAGAGGCTAATTTCTGTCGATGGCTTACAGGTGGCCAGTGCAAGGTGAACCACATCCACTCTGCTGGCCGAAGCACACACACGCACAAACACACACACACACACACACATACATGCACCAACACTTTGAAAAAAAATCATGCCTTTAAAACCAACCCTTTTATAAACCCAATGCCAAACATCAAAGAGAGAAACACACCTTAACACACCTCAAAGGCACCAGAGACACACAGTTACGCATGTGTGCAAACACACACGCTCACGCACACACCCACACACACATTAAAACATCCAAACTCAAACATATGCACACTCGTAAACCTTAAAGCATGAAGGATTTCTAACAAATGGTTTGAGGGTCAATCCTAGGCCCACGACTATCTCATGTTTCCAAACGCCTTCCAGTGCTTGTAAGTGAAATTTTCATGTTCAAGTTCCTCAAAGACATTTTGCGCTCTCGCCAAAAGTTCAAAATCAGTATCAATCTGAAATTGAGACTTTGAATTTTATCTTTGATCCTGAAAAGTTGCCTTTTGGAATTGGAAATTCTTCAACTGACAACAACAATCTCCTCAGTGTGAGGCGACTGTTACAAATGACAGCAATATTATGTGGAATGAGGTTTACTCCAACTCTAAGCTTTGTGTAATTCAGTTCCCACAATTTGCCCATTAGCTCTGAAATTTCATCATTCCTCCAGCTTTGCACATGTCACCTTCAATATCTGCGTGCTGTATCAGCCAGAGTGTATCATGATACAGAGAAATGCATTAACACACGCAGTTAGACACAATCCTTGGTGTATCTGAGCTTAATTATAATTTGTGAGCAGTTTCAGTTGGAACAGGTGAGCGTCTGACATTGTTTTGCTACATTTATCTTTTATTGCTGCATGTTTTTTATCATTCATTCTTACATGAGCTCCACATTCTTGGATATCCATCTGTCTCTCTCAGTCATCTTAGGAAGGTTGAGAAGCATGTTGCCAAATTACAAGACCAGGCTGAGGGATTGTGAGCTTCAACTTTTACATTTGTTTCAAACGGCAGAGGTGTATGTGTGTGTTGTGCGTGCATGTGTGTGTGTGTGTATGTACTTCTGCACATGTAGATTGGATTGCAGCTCTTTGAAGCCATGCCCTTGCCTTCATTAAACACAGTCCTAGAGCCTGGAACAGCTTTCTGGGAATGTGTCGATAGCTCACACAGACACACACAAGTGCACACACTGCACACACTGCAGTGCCAGTAAAAATGACCAGCTCTCTTTGAAGCCTGTGTCACTGTGCAAAGTGATAAGATGAAAGCTGATCATCCCCCTCAAAGAATCTTGCAAAGCCTCGAGTGAACACTGTGCCGACAAGCCTGTGCCTAGGCCAGGAGGGCCTGACGTGTGCCAAGCTAACTGCTACATGCCACACTTATCAGCTGCTATCTGATTGGACAGCGATTGTGAGCTGCCACTTGGCAATTACAGATTAAAAATGGACAAGCTCTTTTGACAAAAAAGGCCCTTTGAACTTCTGTGGCACACATGGATTCCAGACCCAACAGGTAAATGGAAAAGATTGAAAGACGGCTTTTTCTAATTTTATAAATATGATTATTTCTCCTGTTATGTGGCGTCAACATCTTGGATAACAGTCATAAAAATCAAGCATATTTTAAATTAGCTTCATGAAAATGGAGAGCAGCGATCTGATCAGAAGGCAAACCACATGCTTTTGATTTCATCCTCACTACCACCAACACCAACTGGCTAAGACTCCATCCAGCATGATCCAATTATTGGTGGCACCAAAATGTTGATACAGTCTACTCCACAATTGTAACATGTGCTATAAGGATGTCAGTTTTGGTTAATGTTGCTTTTGATGGCCCAACACCCATTAACTAGTAACTAACCGGTTAATTTTAGAGTTAAAAAAAAAAGGAGAAAAAAAAGCAAAATGACGTGAAATATGAGATTTAGCACTGCATTTTAAAGCACTATCCATTTAGAGGTCATGAAATTTTAATGTTTTGAAATGTAAATGTCGGTTATTTTATATTCTTTTGGTGTTGCTGATAGCCAGCTGGTGGCGTTGTCCTGCAGAAACATGGTGCTAAACACCCATCCTCCAGTCTCGACTGGTTAGCTACTGTTAGCCTTGGCTGCTCTGCACTGTGCACCACCCGGGTCGGGTGGGAGCTAGCCAGCCGCACTGCTCATTCGGCAATTACCGCTGGTAACAGTGTACCACTGGTGGGATGGCATTGCTGTGGAAATACGGTAGCCAACCTCCGCCTCCCCCCAGGTAGCCCCAGAGAGTAAGCAGCTTTGTTTTGAGCTGCAAAGGGTGTCCGGAGGGTGAACACAGTACTAGCAGCATGGCTGGCTAAATCTCACCAGACCAGGTTGGCACACGGTGCAGTAAACTGACAAGTAGCAAAATTAAGATTTTACCTATATAAAGACAACCTATAGGCCTACATGTGTTGCCTGTAAGAAATATTCTTGGCAGTTAATTGATGACATCCCTAACGTGTTACCATTTTTGGGGATGCCCAGCAACCCAGAACAGTCTGACAGTAGAGAGTGTAATCCAGGCTCAAAGACAGTCCATAAACTGGGTTTCTCTCTTGGTATACACAGTATACACACACACAAATGAGAAACAGGAAAGAGAGAGGACAAAAGAGATCGGGAGTGGGAAAGAGACATATGAGAAAAAAAGTTACAGTGAAAGTAAGGAGGGTAATCCCTGTTCCCTCCCTGTAAAGGCGTGCAGGCAGTGATGGAATGGCCTGCTCACACGCATTTAAACAGGGGCTTATCCCAGCACTTTGATACACCTCTCTGTAATTGCCTGTGTACATTTCTGTGCGTATGTTTAAAGCGTATGTGTGTGTATGTGTCTGTGCAAGTGTACAGTGTTGTCTTGTCTGTCAATCTTGCTCATTATGCTTAATCCCAGGGATGACACTCTCAATCCTCTCTGTCAACCTGGGCCTTTGCAGCAGCACTCAGGCAAGGAGCTGGGTTTAGCACTTGCTCAGTCTCTAGCCACACACACACACACACACACACACACACACACACACGCACGCACGCAAATGCACACACTTGTCAGGTAACACCAAAGCGGATCACAAGGAGAAGAAAGCATTTTTGCTTGGCAAGAAAAGCAAACAACTATCCCACATCTGTATATGTGTGTGAGAATGTGAGAGAGAAAAGGGAGAGGGAGCGAGGGAAAAAGAGAAGGAGAAAGGCACACACACACACACACACACACACACACACACACACACACACACACACACACACACACACACACACACACACACTTCAGACACAAAGAAAGAGGAAATCAAGCAACACTTCCTGTGTTTGGAAATTCAAAACTGCCACAAAGCGATGATAGAGAATGACTACAAGGAGGCTTACACTGATCACTGAACAGCAACAGAGTTTAAAACCCACATAAATATCTATATTCATTATTCCGTTGACTCCCCCTTTTTTCTTCCCATCTCTCCCCGTCTCTCCTCTCTCCCTCTCATCTCTTCCCATTTTTCTTTCCACCAAAAGGGAATCCGAGAAATGTCCACAAAACATCTTTCACCAGTTGTTAATACTGTTTCTGCTTTGCCATGATAAAGTAACGGTATGTTGCCTCATTCCACCCACCTACACACACACACACACACACACACACACACACACACACACACACACACATATATATAACAAAGGTGGACCTAATACATGCAGGCATACAAGCATGCATTTATTTGAAGTTGCAGATCTTAACCCATTGGAACTGTCTGAAAACTTAAAATTCAGAATTTAATGCTGCTTCATCCAAAATACACAAATTTAATCAGTCTCTCCCTTCGCTCTCTGACATCAGAGCATCAGATGATAATGTGTGTGTGTGTGCATAGTGGCAGAATGCGGTGGAGGTAGGGCTGACTGAGTTGACATAACAGCTGACATCACTGATAAAACTTTTAGCCTGTGATCTCAGTGTGTGTATGTGTGGTGCTGGACTGAGATGTTGGCAACAACATCTCAGCTCTGGCAACCCACCCTTAGGTGATCTGGCAGTTATTGGCCCCTGTTGACCCGTGGTATTGAGGGGAAATATGCTCTTAGTAGGTGGCGTGGATCTATGTGTGTTACACTTCAAACCCTCTCACAACATCAATGAGGCCTATCAGTATGAAAACAATGCTGACCGGTGAATTTGAACTTTATTGGTGCACAGAGGCAGTATTTTGCAAAGCCTTTTTATGACCGAAGTTGCCGTTTTGAGGGAGCAAACGGAAACGGGAATAAAGGGGAGAGAGAAACAAGAAAAAAGCATTCATTTGCGGATGGCTTCTTTCCAAGTCAAAAGGGATGGGCTTGTCTTTATGTGCAAATGTGTAAAATGCAAGGGAGTTATTCCTTTGATCATGCACACGCACACGCACACACACGCACACACACGCACACAGACAAACATCCACACAAACAAATTATGGCTAAGCCTAGTTATTACCTAAGCAAACAGAGTTAGTCTGAATGGAATGCCTGCTGTGAGACACACCAGTTCCAGACACAAAGCCTTGCATTACAACAGGAAAGCAGACACACACAGTTTCGAAAGGCACACACACTTCACACACAAACACTGTGTGAGAGAAATAACTATGTGTATATGTAATTAGAAGGCAAAAACAAAGCAAACACATGTTTGGGTCTTGTTCTTTGGCCTGCACTTCAGTTCATTTGCATTGCGGTGCAGGAGGTTCTGCTAAGCCGTTGTTTTTGGTGCTGCTAAACACATGGTGTCTCGCTGGAGTAGCAGGAGGTTGAAAATGGCCATGGATGAACAAATTCATGTGTTTGTGTGGTGTGCTAAAAGGTCAGTGTAGTTGGCCAGGGAATATCATTAGCATAGAACAATAAATACTGTAAATGTAGGTTTAACTGAGCAATGATTGTTTACATTTAGCTCCCAAAATGATTTTTGTTTTTCCTATATGCTAAGCGGCAGACTCCAGGGCTGAAAAATGAAAGCAATGCAAAAGTGCCAAAAACTGCAGTTCCTCGAATGGCCACTTGAGGCTGGCTACAAAACAGAGTCAATCTTCATAGACCCCCATGTTAAAATGCCTAACTTTACAGCAGAAATAAACATGTTTACAGCCTGGTGCGGAAAACATTTTTTGTCTCCATGGCTAATTTACCTGTTCATGACAACTTTAGGGGGGTGAATTTTTATATAACTCATCTGTTTACATTTTTATTATGGCTGTCTGCGAGGCATCACTGCAGTCTGCTTGTCAGACCCACCCCTCATTCCTCCTTAGCTACGCCCTCTTTCCAAATATGGTCATATCTGACCCAAAAAAATTAGATAAAGGCTTCAAAACAGGATTCCACAAACCAATGGGTGACATCGCAGTAGCTCCATCCATTATTTCTATACAGTCTATGGTATATGCAAAAACACACAATCACACATGCACACATTTTGGTTTCTTATGCCAGCAGGCAAGCTTACATTTTGGTGCCTGATCACAAATTCCTCTTCTGAAATATATCTGAAAAGAATGCAAACAAATAATTCAAATAACTTTAAGCTTACATTATCAGTCACAAAACATCCTTCTAATGAAACCAATGTCAAACTCAACATTAAAAATGACCTCAACACTGCTCTGACTCACCTGTTATTGAGCATTTGTTGAATAATTACTGTGCACAGCCATCGTTCATTCAGCAGGGAGAGATAAAAGCAGCAAGAGAAAAAGAAAGAGAGGGAGGGGGCAGAGAGAAAGAATGTGACTGAGAGAGAGAAGGGAAGGCTGAGAAATTAAATTGAGACGCAGAAGAGAAAGACAGATTGCGTCCGCTCTGGTATGCCATCTTTACGATCTGTCTGTGAGAGAGCTAGTGAAATTGAACTCAGGTGTAGTGTGATGCCGAAAAAGCCATTTCCCCATTAGGGCTATGGAATCTCACATAAACAAATTACACAAATACTTTCTCTATAAAAGAGAGGGTGAGTTTTCTCTAACTGTGCAGTGAAACCTGAGCGGGGGCCTTGTTTATGTGTGTGACAGAGTGTTTACATTGTCCTCTGCTCCCATCCCTTCAGATGGGGAGAACGCCAGGCCTCCGACAGCTTTCCTCCTGTCACACTACCTGTCTGTCTTTGGGATTTCTGTTATAGAGAACATGTGCTGGGTCTGTACATGTGTGTGTGTGTGAGTGGGAAATGCCAGCCAGTGCTCTGTCCTCATTACAACCAGCTTAACCACTCAAGAGTGATGAGTTCAAGGATGGAAGGCAAAGTAGGAAGCCAAGGAAGAAAACAATGAGTAATGGCCATGACTTTGAGCAACTAACTGCCTGTGATTATAACTTTTCAATGTAACGTCACGCACTCGTCACAAACATCACAAACCTTTCTTTGTCTTTTTTCCTAACCTCCTATTAGTTTGCTTACACCAGCAATACCTTGCCTCACATTTCCAGCTGGATTCTCCCACCTGGTAGCTGACTAAAGCTGCAGTCACACTTAATGCGCCACCAAACACGTCATTCACTTCCTCTTGTGGATTTATCCTGCCTTATCAACATCCAGGCAATTTTAAAAAGAGGGTGAACTTGATCTCTCATTTAAAAGGTATTTAGTTTTGCCTTTTTCATGTTTGAATAATTATACGTTGAACAAAAATCGACACGGGTCAGGGCACATAAAATGTTTGATAAAAACATGGATCGTTTTCAACTTGTGGAATGCTAATGTTAGCGGGCTAGCTTGTACTTGCAACCCTACCCACACTATTTCCTGTCCCGCCCGCTGTTTGCCACAGCAAGTAAGTAAATTTTGCCTTGCCAGTTCTGGTCAGACCGCGGCATAATACAACCACAGCTTTCGAATGTTGGCCACTGAGCAGTAACACTAGAGCTCAAGCAGAACCCGTTTACCCAGCCAAGTCTTCCCAAAGAGACTGGGGATTCAATCCAACAACCCTAAAGTCATAAGACCACTTCTCTAACCTTGAGGCTTTTCTTTGATCATTAGTTCATGGAAACAATTGTAATATGTAAATGTATTCAAACCAAGCCAAACATCAAGCTTGCAATGGTCAGACACAAACCCCGCTGACTTGACCTGATTCATAATCCCGACACCTAGAATGAGTGCGCAGTAAACTGCGATGCCGTTCTGAGATCAGTCGGAGGAGGACCACCCAGCAGTGAAGCTAATCCCATAGCTGCAGGGTTGAAGCCTTGCTGCGTACACACTCTGACAGGCTAGGCCACTCCTGGATAGGATATTAGAGTGGAGCAAAAGTACAATGGCACCTATTGATGACTGGTGTTAGGTTTTATCCTGCCATGCTCTACTCTGCTTGTGGTGAGAAAGAATAATCAAGTAAGTCTCTCTTGCTCAGTTACCTCTCTCTCCTTCCCTCCCTCTGCCAGTTGGTGCACAGTTCAACGCAGTTGTAATTACAGGTGGGTGATAGCAGTGTTTTTAAAGACCAGGTTGGCTGTCACAGGAAGGTTAATGTGGTTCCTCTGAGAATTCGGACTCCAAAAGTTAATACTGTTGTCATATTTTTACTTCTTCTAATTTTGAATGAATTCTTCAACTATCAAATCATCAGACAGTCCATGGTCAGAGACAATAGGCAGTAAAGAAGAGTCTGTTGAGTATAGCTGGCATCAAATGTTTGGTCAATCTTGCACTCACACTTTCATTTGAGAGTTCTTGATCTCAATAAAATATATGCATATTAGACTACTCTAAACTACCATTATTATCTGTTTATGCTGACATTAGAGGTTGATGAAAACATGGCAGAAAGAGGTGCAAAACAGGTCTCTGGCCAGAACTGAACTGCGGATGTTGTGGTTACTTAACCACATGACGACCAGAACACCCCAGAAAAAAAGAGTTTTGTAGAAAAACATTTTTATATTTCTCAGCAGTGTTGGTATTGGGACGGGAACTCAGGTAGTACATACATACTAGTATTACAACATTTCAAATAATACGCAGCCCTAGATACAAAACCTACTTCTAAGACATACACCTAGGACTCAAAAACTTGCCAATGGCCTGCTATTTGTTGTGAAAGGGACCTGGCATTGCAGTCTGCTGCTGCCCGTTGAGGTAGAGAGGCTGAAAAGGAGCCCATTGGCACTACACTGGAAAGCTGAGAAAGGCTTAACTTTATGCAAAGGTCCCTTTGACGCAATGCAAGTGACAACCAGGCAAGAGCCAATCAAGCTCGTTTCGATTCCCACAGAAATGGAAGCATGTGTTGTTTACTTCTTCACGAGTGGAGCGGGGGATCGCTTCCAGTGCACATGCAGGACTGCAGTGCCAATCAGTCCTCAATCAGTTTAAGTGATGCGAACCGCAAGGTAAAAAAAGGGGAAAAAAAGAAAAAAAGAAAGTTATTCTGTTCTGTTTACCTGGGAAAGAAACTGTGTCACAGGAAACTGACAACTTCCTCGTTGGCAGTGTGGTGGCTACGTCAGGAAACTGACAACTTCCTCGTTGGCAGTGTGGTGGCTACGTCAGGAAACTGACAACTTCCTCGTTGGCAGTGTGGTGGCTACGTCAGAAAACAGTGACTGTCCAGCTGGAGTATGTAAATACACACCCACAGAGCTAAATCTTCATGAGCGGCCAGAGACCGCCTGATACTTTGTGTCTGTACGTGCAAACGCAGCGTGACTCTGTAAATCAACACAACAACTCGGTTTTGATCTCATATTGTAATTGACGACTTAGCACCGAAGGTTACTGTGGGCAACCATCTCCACTTAGAGCATCGCTGGCTTGGCAGAAACACAGAGAAGGCCCACTGCTGGTTCTGCTTTAGTCCGTCAAACAGACTCACATCAAACACACAGCCAGCGGCGCTCTACAAGATATAGAGATGGAGAGAGAGAGAAGAGAAGAAACAGAAAGAAATAGAGAGGGAGTGACAGAGATGCACTGATTCAAAGCAACCCCCAAAGTGGAAGCCTGGGGATAAACAACCAATCAGAAAAGGATCGCTGTCTAGCCCAATCAGAACACATTCCAATGAGAATCCTCTCCAGACCCAACCAACTAACCCCCGGAGGTATGCACAAAAAATAAAACACATACGCACAATGTGACCTAGATACACAGCAGCATCTTAACTAAGGTCCTGACCATGTCTGGCCTTAGCATGACTAAAACCCAGAGAGTCTGCATTCAATCTACCACCAGTCTCAATCCCCTCTCTCTGTAACTGTTCATCTCGTTGTCCGTCCTGGCAACACTAGTGCAAACAGTCCTGTATGTATGCAAGTTTCTGTGTGTTCATGTATGCGTGTATGTGTGTCGGGGGGGAATTCATGATTCCATTGCAGACAGATGGGATTGGTGTCTGGGCTCATTCCTGGCAAGGATACCCTTGTTTCGGAAAGAAGAGCAAGGATGATAGTTGCGGGATGCGGGACAAAAGGATGTCAGTGAGTGTGTGTTTATAAGCGTGCCTGTATGTGGCTTGTGTGTGCATGACTACGTTTCGCTGTGTTTGTTGAGGAGATAGACTTCCTTTGGTCTGGAGTAACAAGAGTACCACATGCTAAGCAACAGGGGTGCAGAGATGTGTGTGTGCATGCACAAACAAGTTTGTGCTTGCCTGCTTACAGTATATGTGTGTGTGTGCTTGCATTTGTGTCTCTGCCAGTGTGTACAAGGTTGCATGAGAGTGTGTGGTTGTATAGATCCCCTCTTGGCAGCGGCAGTGTAAGCTGAGGAGGGTCTTACATGGGCTTTAATCCTGTGCTGAATGTCATCGTAGAAGTGTGGCTTTTCCACGAGCCCAGATAAGAGAGAGAGAAAGAGCAGGAGAGTGAGTCCTACTGCACATGTGTAAGTTGTATGCATGTGTGAATGTGGGCGTAAGTGCAACCATGTATGGGAAAGACACCCTTGTAAAGTAGCCTGACCCATTGGTTTGATGACAAGGATTACAGCAGTGACATACAGTAAGCTGTGAGGGACAGACAGAGCAGCTACAGCACTAATCTGCTTGTCTAGTGATCTAGTGACAGAGAGAGAGGCCATTCTGGCATCCAATTCTAAGGTTTCACTGAAAAACACAACCTGGCTGAAAACTACTGAGCGCAACAAGCTGAGCTGTGTTGGACTAACTTTCGTTCAGGCCAGGGGTTTATACACTTTTTTTCACTGTGGGGCCCAAATGAGACGTTTATTCTGTAGAGCCGAGACTCAGGGGCTTTAAAACATTTTACTACCCATGTCATATGGGTACCCTGCAGCAATACGCCTGTGACCCATTTTGGGATTTGAAGCCTAAGTTCAACAAACATTATGCAGGTTTGAATAGGTCACTGATATAGAATGTCAGCGACTCTTCTTTTGAGGAAAAGAAAGCTATCATAACTAATTACACCGCAAGACATAAATTATGGAGGAAAGGTGCTGTTGTTCGACAAATGGCAACACAGCATATCTCGCTTTTTACAAGCTTCCCTGACGTGGACAACCTTTGGGAAAGTGTTGGGCTAGCGTGAGAAATAAACTGCAGCCTACTGTTATACGAGGCCTAATTAGTGGTCAGCCCTTAATGTTGAGTGGCAGTCCAAAGGTTGTTGATGTTATTACAGTAGCTCCGCGATAGCCCGAGTTATGAAGCCTCTCCGCTGACTCTGCACCAGGATGACTTTCAGCAGACGGAAACAGGTAAATTCCTGTTAGTTTTCCTCTTCAATCCTACAAGGAGTGTCCGATAGCAGCTCTGGCATTTCTAGAATAGGGAAAGAAAATAGTGAAATTCCTTCTGCTATTACTTATTAAAATACATTTAGTGTTATTTCTTCGCCACAGTGTTTCCGTGGGTGTCAATCTTGATCATAAATGTTTGCTTTCTATTAGGCGATTTAAGTGTATGCATGTCTGGGTATGTGTGTGTGCGCAGTGGTGCTTGAGTTGAGGCGTCAGAAGTGCTGTATGTTGCAGGGTGTGACATCCTTTAAGTGAGTGGTGCTTTTTCAGTAGTGATCACATATGGCAAACCCAGCAGGTGTGAGTCCTCTAGTTTGTAGCAAGCCCACCCCACCTCTGTCTATCTGGCCCTGAATATCTCCCTTGCCTCGGAGCTGTGGGCATGTCATGATTGGCGGCCTAGGGGTGGGTCTATATGTTAAAAACACAGTTTGGGGGACAACACAGGACTTACCCAAGACCTGAGGCTATGTGGTATTTTAGTGCTTTCGGTGTGTGTCTCTGTGTGCGTGTGTGTGTAAGAGAGAGAGGGAAAGAGAGAGGAGAGCACAGGAAGTCTGAGGAAAATAACAGGTTTAAAGTCAAAAGGCTGTGATTCCCTTTTCTCTGTCTCTAAATCCCTATACCTCCCTCCATCGGTGCCTCTTTGTGGATGTTCAGACTTTCTCTTTGGGATGGAATCCGGCTTGAACAGGGGATCTGACCTCTAGAGCATCCCACTGAGGGTTCTCTTATGCTCAATGATTTTGCTCTCTAGCTCTCAAACACGCACGCACACACACACACACACACACACACACACACACACACACACACACACACACACACACACACACACACACACACACACATGCACACACAAATACACGCAACTGCTCACCAGTGCCTCCCCAGGTGCAAGTTTCTCCTGAGGGAAGGGCTTTTGTGTGCTGCCATCAGCATAAGCTCACAAAACACCCTTATAATCCTGCCAATCTCTCCTTCTCCCTCTTTTTCTTTTTCTTGGTCTTTATTTTGCACAAAGACACACACACACACACACACACACACACATACACACTGGCTGCACAGTTAGGACTTGCTAAAGATATTAAAATAGTGACTGCAACATCAAAGAGATCCACCACAATGTTAAGATCTGCATTTCTAATCTTACAGTATATATAATTTCTGATCTATTCTTGGTCTCAGTTAGCCAGCCGCAAAAATACTTGGATGTATCTTTCTCTCGGCAATGGCATTTGAAGAAGCGATGGAGATAACTGATAAAACGGGTGGGAGGAGGGAAAAAGAGGTGAAAAATAGCGACAGCTTGA
Source organism: Cephalopholis sonnerati (assembly GCA_019142605.1). NCBI lineage: Eukaryota > Metazoa > Chordata > Actinopteri > Perciformes > Serranidae > Cephalopholis > Cephalopholis sonnerati. The sequence continues at coordinate 18,637,478 of JAGQAX010000011.1, read as the reverse complement.
GGTGTGCTGATTTATGACCGTGGGCTGGCTGAGCCATTTCTGCACAGAAAGCAAACCAGAGAGGAGTTTACAGACGCAGACTGAATCACACCTGGCATGTTCAGACAGAGAGGGAGGATGAGGTTGTTCATTAAAAGTATTTCAGCTTATAGGCATACCGTATCCACAAAATGTTTCAATAATTATAATTTAAAAAGTAAGAACACACCCATGCTGTGTAAGTTTGCAAGTATATTTCAAGCCGACCGCGATACAACCGTTTTTGAGGGTGCGTGGAGGATGCATGTTTGAGATTACGAACCTGAGCCAGCGAATTAGAGGTCATAAATGAGAAAGCACTATAGCGTCATTTCAATTACATACCAGAGAAAGAAAAGTAAGTGCTTATTGTCTTCTGGCAGGCGTGTTTGTGCACTTGAACTGAAAACCCCCAACAACAACGGCTGGGAAAAACACTTAACTACCACATTGTAGCATAATGCTTTAATAAAGCTAGTGAGGTCAGAGCACTCAGCAGTGCGCAGTTCAAAAGGAGAGAGAGGCAGCACTGAGGATATTTGTTGTCGACAAGATCGTATAAAATACAAATCTTCAAAAGGTACCAGCACATGTTTCACCTAAAATCTCTTGTTTATTGTTAGATATTTACTCCAAATTAATACTTAACAATTCAAAACTGGAACTAAACAGCTAATAAAATGAAATCCTTAAATAATACAAAAGTAAATCTAATTTTATAAAAGCACAATTGTAATATCTTTGGGACACTGGAGAGCGTGACCGGTGAAAATGTCTCGGCTCATGGCCGGCTGTGGCTGCAAGGGGATGCTGACTCAGGCCACCATCAGCGACCGCAGGACAAATCTCATTTTGGTCTTACTTGGTTGGCTTGTATGAGAGAAAGGCTTGCCACTCTTGGAAACAGCATTAAAGACAGGCCTCTGAATCAATTCCATAACCTTCACTCTGAAGTGGATAGCAGACATGTTAGGGTCAACTGAGGTGGGATCTATACAATTAACTGCTCTGCACGTGATGATTGTGCTGTCCTCTACTTACCTGGTTTCCCGCACAGGACTGCATAGACTAATTCCTATAAGATGAGAACGCACATGCAAATTTCCTCTGCATGTATAAGCACAGATGAGTAGAGATCTACCTGTGATCACAGAACTAGAATTACAAAACCTAAATATTACTCTTCGCTCCTGCACATTTACGGGTTTGCACGAGCGGTTGTGTGTGTGGCCGTGTCTCTGCGTGTGTAATGAGCGTGTTATGGGTGGGGAAAGGGAGCTTACTCAGACAAACTGCCTTATGATCCACACATCAGGTGTCTAACTGTCCTCTCTTGCGTACAACTTCAAGAAAACCACAAAAAAAAAACATGAATAAACTTGTCTGCCTCACAAAATTGCCAGTCCTTCCTTTCCTCCTATCTCCTTCCCCCCTCACCTCCACCTCCTCCTCTGTCTGCTGCGGCTGAAGAAGCGTCTCTGGGTCCTGTCTGTCTGCAGCTTCAAACACCAACGGTGACAAAGCAACTCTATCACCACTCCTTATTCACCTGCTTAAAGGTATTAATTTACGTGGCATTTTTCAAACAGCAATACATCAATGTCAAATTAATCATGATGCCAAAGTATTAATACAGTAAACACATTTCAAGACGTTTACGACCTAGCTCCTATCTCACGCCCAAAAAAACACTGCCTCCTTGCATAAACAGTGTTTTCCCATTTGCTGCTGAATGCAAAATTCCTGCCCTACTTAGGGACTGATAATAGAGTTTTAAACCTGTACCAACCAGACCTACAGCGCGATGGGCCTTTCAAAGAATAATTCAGGTGTTGTTTCAGGAAAATAGATACAACATACAGCACACTCAGATGTTGTCGCTCAGGTGTTGCCGAGTTATCGACTTCTCTCTACTCATGTTCAATCTGGCGGAACAACCTTTGACCTCACAGACTGATGATGCTGACAGCTGGCTGAGGGATGGCCTCGGTCAGACGCCTCTACTGACCTCTGAGCTGCGGTTCACTGCCCACCAAAGACTTACCTGCACAGCACGGCCTCGCGCATGTGTGAGGAGATACAAACCAAAATATTACACACAAGTACACGCGTTTACACAATCACACATACACACAGGTGGAACCTTGTCAGAAAAATGAAACAAGACTGAACCACTGTCTTGTACTCGCTCCTGAATGTCTAGACAAATCCAGAGTGAAACCAATGGATTATTTAATTACACTTACTAAGTTGTGTTGATTACATGGGGCAGCTAGTTCTTCAGGCGCCTTGTAAAAATATGTGCCGTGAGCTTGTAGTAATTAATGTGTGGGGTGATAGTTGTTTACACTGGAGATTCATCCTGGTACGCGGTTTAGAAAAAAAGGCAGAGCCGGCTCAACCATTTAAGGCGCCGCTGGCAGACTGTTCTTTCAAAGCCGACCTTGAATGAAATGTCATGGCATTTTGTTTACTGTTAAAAGGAATGTGAACACGGTGACATTCAAAGACAGACGCTTCTAAGCTGTAAACTATTATCATTGTAATTATAAAACTGTAGACGCTGAAAGGTGGTGTAATTTCCAACTGACAATACTGACATGTTTTATTTTTCAACCTTCATTTTTTTATATTTTATGAACTGCAAGAGTGTTTGGCTATGTGGTTTCATTTACTACCTGAAAATAGGAGATCGCAGAGAAGCAAAATATTCCCATGGCAGGATCACCACACCCAGCCCCGTGTCAGTGACCTTTACTAGTCTACCACAGAGAAACAAAAGGCCATGCAAAGCAAAGATCCGCACAGTAATCTGCCAAATGGCAACAACATAAACACCACTTCAGTACCAAGGAGAGCGCATGCCAGCGGTCTGACATTATCAATAAAGAACATTTTACTCTGCAGCAACAAAAACTGCCACCCTCACTGTCAACAATTCGACATAAGTATGGACAAAAACAGATTTGCTGCCTGTGAATACCTTAAACCAAGATTAGGGGAACAATTTTGCAGTCACAAAACCACAACACTAACTTTTTCTCTGTTACTGTCACTCTCACATACACAGTGAAACGCACACACAAAAATATCTTTTATTTTTCAATCACCCAGTGTTGCGTGTTACTCATTGACAAGTTGTTCAGCTCCAAGATAATTAATTACGTAGTTTACTCCAAAAAACAACAAAAGTAGAAGTCAATGTCAAGTTTTAGATGTCTGCTGTTCTCTGTTTCATACTGGGAAACCTGACAATAACTCAATTTTTTTTTAAAGGAGCAAACTGAAAGCCTTGCCAAATAGCTAGTCTGTCTTAAAGTGTCTGTCCACCAGATTTTTGTTTTCTTTCCATTTTTGGCTTATCACTTGTAGACTGCAGCATAGTGAAACTAACTATCTGAAAAAAATCCTGCATCAAATTAATTTTGCAACCTACAGGTGTAACTTACTCGCTGATATCAAACAAAATTAATCATAATATCAAGCAAATTTGAAAAGCAAAACAAATGTCAGGAGGCCCAGATAGACCAGATGGACAACACTGTAGGAACACTGCAACACCCCACTGTGAATGTCTTTTTTTATTTTACAGTGGAAGCTTATTCATCAGAGTAAATAAGTTAGTCTTCTTGTTAAACCAACTTTCTTTAATGAATAAATGTAGTGTTTGGCGCTGTTACTCTTCTGCTAGACCACCAATAAAGGTGCATTCCTCCCTTTGTATGCAGCAAGCAGGAGAACAAATACACTGCTCAAAGACATTAAGGGAATACTTGTGGGTCACAGTGTAACACCAAGTCAGTTAAACTTCAGGGAAATCAATCTGTTCATTTAGGAAGCACAAGTGATTGTGAATCAGTTTCAGCTGCTTTGGTGCAAATGAAAGTGACAACAGGTGCAATGGAGAGGTAAACGTAAGATAACGCCCAAAAAGGGAATGGTTTTACATGTGGTGGCCACAGACAGCTGCTCTCTCCTTATACTTCCTGACTGATTTTAGTTTTGTTTTCTGCTGGTGTCCTTGTCTCTGCTGGTAGCATGAGGCGATATCTGCAGCCCCGTCAGGTTGCACAGGTAGTCCAGCTCCTCCAGATGGCACATCCATATGTGGAGTCGCAAGAGAGTTTGACACTAGGAGATCAGCTGTTACATGAGGAGAGCTGGACAGGGCCATACAAGGGCATCAACCCATCAGCAGGGACCGGTATCTGCTCCTTTGTGCCAGGAGGAACAGGAGGAGCACTGCCAGAGCCCTACAAAATGACCTCCAGCAGGCTACTGGTGTGCATGTTTCTGACCAAACAGTCAGAAACAGACTCGGGGTGACATGAGGGGCCGACGTCCTCTAGTGGGACCTGTGCTCATAGCCCAGCACCGTACAGCTCGATTGGCCAGAGAACACCAGAACTGACAGGTCAGCCAATGGCACTCCGTTCTCTTCACAGATGAGAGCATGTTCTCACTGAGCACATGTGACAGGCATGAAAAAGTCTGGAGATGCCATGGTGAACGTTATGCTGCCTGTAACATCATCCAGCATGACTGGTTTAGTGGTGGGTCAGTGATGAACTGGGGAGGCATATCCGTGGAAGGTCACACAGACTTCCATGTCTTAGCCTTAGACTGCTGTTAGGTACCAGGATGAAATCCTCGAAGCGATTGTCAGACCTTAGGCTGGTGCAGTGGGCCCTGGGTTCCTCCTGATGCAGGACAATGCCCAGCCTCATGTGGCCAGAGTGTGTAGGCAGCTCCTAGATGACGAAGGCATTGATGCCATTGCCCTGCCCTCTTGTTCCCCTGACCTAAATCCAATTGAGCACCTATGGGACGTTATGTATCTGTGCATCTGGCGCTGCCAAGTACCAGTCAATCAGTTCACCTTTCAGTCCACGGGGACAACTGTGCCAAATTAGAAGAAATTCTCTCAAGTCCTTCTTGAGATATTGCATTCCTAAGAATGAGACTGACGCAAGGTCACAGTGATCTTGACCTTTGACCACCAAATTCTAATCAGTTTAGTCTTGAGTCCAAGTGCACGTTTATGCCAAGTTTGAGGAAATTTCCACAAGGCATTCTTGACATATCTTGTTTACCTGGGACGGACAGGCTGATAGACAACCAGCACACATAATGCCTCGGGCCACAGCTATCACCAGCGCAGAGGAATAAAAAGATATATATGAGAAACATAATCAGGGTCATGTTTAACATAATAAATCCTGATTAAATCCTAAGTATGCTCAGCAGGATAAACACTTCATAGAGGGCTTATCTGTACAAGGCCTACCTATCAGTCTTCCAGTTCCCCACAAAACTCCTGACAGACAGGAAGAGGACCAACAGGCGCCTCCCACAGTCAGTCACCTATGGCAGGGGGTCCATCGTCTTGTCAACCAAATTCACAGTTTCCTGCTTACTTTGCTTCCAGGGCTGCTGTAGTTTGGGTTCATGAGTTTAATAGGTTGTCAGGTCAGTTTTAAGGCCAGTTCTGGTTGGGAAGAGCCCTTGGACTTGAAGGTAAAACCAAACAATCAGGAACAGGCAACTGAGAGACAAGCACAAACATGACACTTTAACTAAATTGTATTTTAGAATAATAAATAGTTTTAAGACTTTGCTGCCAAATTTCAGTTTCCCACTGAACTTAAGACTCTTTTTTTCTTGACTTGCTTAAGCCGCACATACACAAGAGTGGGATACTTACTGGCATACACAATGTCGATATACAAACACTGTATTCAGTGCAAACACAGCATGGGCAAATGAAAGCCATCTTCTTGACTTGTTTTAACCTGAACAAGGCCTCACTCCTTCCTGCTTGCACACACATGCACAGACACACACACACACACACACACATGCACACACACACATACACAAACATATTTCTGTCCCCACTTGGAAAGCCTCTCAGCTTCTTTTCGCTTCATTCAGTACAAATAACTTCACGGTGGGATAAAAGCATAATGTTTCCAGAAAACCTCTTCCCCCCACTTTGCTTCACTCTTTTGGCCCCATGTTCTCCTTCAGTTTTTCCTCCAACCCCCTTCTCTTGTGCTCTCTGTCCAAAAGGACATTCTTATTTCATTAGAGGGGGGTCTGGGAGGCCAAGAGGGTAAACAAAACCTCTGTAATCAACAGCAGGACATACACAACCACAATGAGCCAATCAGAGACCAGTGTCCTTTTAGAGAGAACCATGGCTAACCAATACAAATCCACACCTGGACGCACAGAACTTGAACTTGCCAACTCAAACTCAGCACTTAGGTTTGTGTGGAATTCAAAATGTAGCCTAGCACTGGGAGTCAAGGTTATCCATAAGGAACACCAATCAAAGTTAGCATGCATGCCTGCACAGACACCGATATACACACACATACACACAGATCCCCGGCTATTTGTCTATCGGTGCTGTCATCTCTGTTTGCTCATATTAGGGAGGGCTCACTCAGGGACAGGATATGGGGATTAGGTCTGGCCTTATTGCGCTGTAGCTACACACCGCTAAATGGCTCCCATCTGTTCTCCCATTGAGAATGGCTAATACACGTTAGCTGCGCTCGCATTGTGCGCTGCCAGAATAACAGCAGTGGATAGATGAGCAGCACTGATATCGCTAGCCACAACACCATTCAGTGCTAAAGGCTAATGTGCCTGGCTTATTCTATTAGATCAGGATAAGAAGCACTAATACACACAGACATACACACACACACACACACACACACACGTGCATACACACACCATCACGATATCTGATTGGAGATACCAAGGCAGTAGGCTAGTCACGGGTCCGGCTCTAGGTTTACCTTGAAGGAATATACGTTAGAGCAGGCTGAAATCTGGGGAGAGGTGGAAAGAACAGGAGTGATGGAAAAAAGATGGAGAGATGGAAAGAGAGGGAGAAAGGGGGCAGTGTGGTCTGTTTCATTACGGTGAATCCTGACACTGCTGCATTCTCAGCACACATGGACTGGATTATAGGCTATGTGGGCTGCTCCAGCACTGTATAGCTCAGCAACGCTCTCTTGCACACACATACACACTTGCAAATGCACACACAAACATCACAGCTAAACACACTAAAGCGGTGCACTGCAGGAACACAAACCATTTGCTCACACAAAACCTATAGGACTCTTAATCCCAAAAGCAGCACTAGGGCAAAGTGCACAACTACTAAGTCATTGAGGTTAGAGACAGAATCTGCTTGTGATGGTCCACCTGTGGATTACTGGGGGAAAAGAATGAGATGCACTGGAAACTATGAGTATACCATGATGCCTGGTTTTCTCTCTGGTTCCCACATAAATACATAAGCACCCTTCCCCTTACATTCGCTTTTCTTCATCTTTCTTTCTCTATCTCTCATATGTAAATTCACAAACATCACTATTTGACGGTCTCATTTTGTCTTACGCATATGTATTCACTCCGAGCAAACCATCACCCTCCCTGCACAGACCTCTTTCCGCACGCCTGCGTTCAAAGGCATCCTGAGTCTATGGGGGGCTTCGATATAAAACCCCCAAAACAGGAATTATCCTTTATGACTCTGCATTCTTCGTTTTATGCTTTTTCAGCTCGCAGCTTTGGAGAAAAAAAGCTTCATGACTGTTCTGTGTTGTATTGCAATTAACTACCCCACACACTGGCACACAACAGGGTGGGGTAGCGCGGTAAAACTTTACTACAGCTGAAAAAGTGAGGCGGGGAGAGACAGACTCGTCCATCTCTGGTTTTTCTCACTGTGTCGTTTTTATCACCTATGGGCCATGGTACGCTTGCTTTAGGCTGCTGGGTGTGTACTGGTCTAATACCACGCAGTTACCTATATAGCCACAGAGCTCACACACATACACACACACACACACAGCATGCGGCACAACCAGCATATGAGCATTTCATAGAAAAGCAGCCATAAACCTCTGAATCAACTGAGGCTCTTTAGTTGACTGAAATTCATAAGCAATGGGAAAAGGAGCCGGGTTCTATTACACTCTCTTCTGTCAGAGTTGGGTAATGCTGTGGTTATTGTGGTGCCATCAGTGTTCCCGGCTAATGGTTACTCGAGCCCACTGAAGAAGCCTATTGTGTAGAAGATCATTAAAATATCTGGAGCTGATATACAGTACTACACCCTGGCAAGGAGTGCATTAACTCTGAAATTAGAAGAAAAATGTAACAATAGCAGAGCAATATAAACTCACTGTGGACAAATGGATGCAGGGTTTCCACGGTGATGGTCATCATGCCCATATTCCCTCTTCATCATCCTGTTAGAAAAACATGGAAAAAATCATCATCATCCATCCACTGACCATCAATGATTTATGTAAAAAGTCTCCAAAAACTGCATGTATGTGGCAAAAAATGGCTTCCTTTTAGACCAAACCATTTACTGTACAAACTCTGGCCCAGTGGTTATGTCTTTACAAATAGTGTCTCATTGCCTAATTGTATGGCCCTCCTAACCCTCTGTGGCTTTTAATCAAAACAATCCTGTTCATGCTCCTCATTCAGAAAAGCTGTGTATGATATCATAAAATGCTTTCCTCAGTGTGACTGTTAGGAACCAATAACTAAACACACAAGGGGTTTCCTTGGGGCTGAAACTGTGCAGACAAGAGCCCTGCTAACAGGAAGGCTAATTCACTCAGACACTAACATTACAATGGTTAGCATGAGCTGGCAGCTCGCTATAGCCAAGGTCTTGCCTGCATAATGCTAAACTAGGCTACGGCAAAGTAGAGTCTATGCTACACAAGAGCAAAAAAAAAAAAAAAAAAGAAAAACACAAGGGCCTTGGCTGCAGTCCACAGCAGCTTTGGTTGGACTGAGTGGTTGTGACAAGCTTGGTAAACTCAGTAGGCTACACCTAAGCAGCTAAGCTATAGATATAATGGCCTTTCAATGGAACATGCTAAATGCTAAATGCTAACATGCAGTGAATGGCTGTGACAGGCCCTGTAAACAGAGCCAGGCCTATAACCACTCATTCTGCCAGGTTAAACACACACACACACACACACACACACACACACACACACACACACACACACACACACACACACACACACACACACACACACACACACACACACACACACACACAAACAGGCCAAATACCATGTGCTACTTCTCATAAACCTGAAGCAGGCAGCATGTTAAGGCTTAGAAAAAAAAGAGCAACAACCCAAAAGAAAAGGTTGTATAATTCTGTCTCTGATAAACACTTTATGGCTGTTTTCTATTTCCTTCCTAGGCTGCTGCCAAGTATCTGGCAGTGGTGCTGGCATGGCTAAATGAGAACAACATGAACACAACATGCCCGTCAAACTGCGCACACTCCACGCTGAGACACAGACCTGGGGTGCATCTCAGGAGGCTAACTCCACTTCCTGTGCTTGTCTCCTCTGATTAGATTTCACCTGTCCTCAGACGGAGTCCATCACAGATTAAGTAGAGGACAGGGAGTATAGTTAGAGGATTGGGATGGACCCACTAACTGTAGCAATAAGCTTTGAATGACATGCGGTTTGGCTTCTCAGAAAACTTTGAAGTGTGTTCTTGTGTTTGTGTGTCCACTATTCCAGTGCATGCATTTGTGCTTACGTGTCTTAAATGTGCCAGTTGGGTGTGCAAGCAGTGTGTATGTGTATGTGTTTGAGCAAATGCAAATGCAGAAAAAAAAAAGCATGTGTGGTCACTGTTATGTTATTCATGGCACTAGCTGTATCTTGGAAAGGCATTGTGGTCTCTAGGGTGAGCGTGCAGACCCTCTTCATCATCATTATCATTATCATCATCAATCATCCTTCGAGTGGCGTTCCTGGACCAGGCAATGCACTGAACCACTGGCCTGGCCGCACTTGGATATTACATTTGAAATGGGAAAGATGGAGGGAGAAAGGACTGAAGGAAAGAATGAAAGAGACAGGGAGAGAAAGAATGTGGGTGGGAAGAAAACACACCAGGAAGAAAAGGGATATTAAAGAAGTAAAAGACGAGACAGTAGAGGTTTGATTTAAAGAAAAGAGCGTCAAAAGCTTTGTAAAAAAAAAAGGTGGAGAAAGTAAGAGAAGAGGTAATAATAGAACTAATGAGACAGATAGAACAAAGTGTTCAAGAAAAAACAAACAGCGTAATTAATCACATTTGAAAGAGAGAGATTAAAGGAGTCCTGTGTTTGGAGGGAAAACAGTCTCACCTCAGGGACATCAGTGACATCCAGACTGTGTGATCTGACATCCCCAATCAGCGCACACACACACACACACACACACACACACACATGCAAACACATACACACACATTGGAGGCCTTACCCTGACCTCTGCCGAACTTCCCCATGAGGTCAAAGATCAGATATGAGGAAAAGCCATGAGGTGATTGGCTGACCTCTGTCAGCAGACGCTGTTGTTTTTGAAACATTTGTGCTTGACACAAGAGGAAAAGCGACAGAGAAACAGCTTACCTAAATAATAATCAGTTTGGCTGAAGCTTATGGACAGAAGAGGGTGATGACATTTTGATGCATGTTTTTAAAGTGGACATTTTGTTCCGAATTGGATGAGTCTACACAATTTGCACATATACACATTTGTAGGCATTATCTTTTATCTAACTTATGTTAAATTTATTTAAATGTTTGCTCCCTTTTAAAACCAAATTGACTTTAATTTTACCCCAAATGTTGCATACACAGTGCGAACCATCACAGTTCCCTTTTATAGACATAGAAATCCAACTTTAATAGAGAGTACATTTTAGCCAATCTGTCTGGATTTATGAGTTGTTTTGTTATTCCCTACATTCTTAACAAGATTTCCCAGCAACCCTAATAATACTCTCTTCACTAGGCTTTTTCAGTCCAACTTGAAAAACTGACATATCGCTTGCAGAGAGCTACTGTTTCATATGTCAAACACTATAAACACTGCTGCAGTAAAACAGTTCTGGTAGCCGTATTGGAGGAAAGATATTTATAAGTGCAAAGCAGAGTAATGTGTTATACTAAAAAGTGACCCCCTGCAGTTCACTGTTTAATATGAAGCCTACCATAGCTACGTAGTATTCTGCAATACAATAGAAAAATAATCTTGATAGCTTGATAATATAATTTTGGCAAGTAAGATGAAAAACACTAGTAACTGCACAGCTAGAAATTAAACTTGGTCCTTGTGGGATTACAGGATAGCTTTTAGTGTTATGTTCCATGTCATTTGTTTACCCACTCGAATTCTCAATATGCTAAAGCATATGCTTCAAAAATCTTCAAAATTAGATGTAGAATCATTCTGTAGTTGAAAAGGATGCAAATGTTCACATAAAGATGCCTTACTGTGTGAAATTATACGTGAAAAGTGTGCATATGGATGTCAATCAAATCAAGACCCTCACATTCCTTTAGGAATAAAAAAAAGTCTTTCCACAGGCGTAAAAGGCTAAAAGAATATTAAAACCAGCTATCCTGTCCTCTTACATATTGCAGAGGTATGTGTGGGGTGATGCATGGATATGACTGTGTGTGTTTGGGAGGTATTAAAGACAGGGGATCCCCAGTGTATGTTTGACTCCAATTTAGACAGCAGTTTCAGAAACATTTATAAAGTCTAGAAATGTGTAGTAGTGCCAATCAGATAGAACAGAAGTTGGAATTTAGACTCAGGTGGAAATCCCCAGGTATTCGTCTTCAATCCCTAAAGATACACACACACACACCTTAGTTTGGAATCCCCCGATCACAACCTCTTGACAACAATAGAGTTGTGATGAGTTTATATTGCATTCAAATAACTAAGCTTTTATCAGCGATTGCAAAGACAGTGAAATCATCTCTGTGTTTCTTTGAAGATTGCTTTCCCCCGTCAGCGATATCATCTGGGAACACAGTATCAACAAAGGCTCAGGTGTGCACCTCCATGTGCATCTGCACACGCACAGGCCTGACATTTGGATGCATGCATGCCAACACTCAAACACTTTGTGCTGATAACAACAACAGTTTGTTCTTCTTGAGCTGTCTTCAAACAGACACATTAAGTTTGTCCTCAGGGCAGTCTGGAGATGATACTGAGACAGAGAGAAGGAGCTCGTATGAGAGATGAATGATATATAAACTAATCTCACACACAAATCCCATCGATCAAAAACACTCATTTGGCAGTCTCTCCCTTCAGGCCTCTTATCTGAATGATATGAGTAACTGACTTGGCAGGAAGTACTGGAGTTGAGGGAGAAGAGAGCCGAGAGGACAGAGGGGAAATTTTATGCTGTCGAATCCGACCACAACTGGCTGGTGGTGGAGATGACAAATATGAAATTGCACCAACTTTAAAAGCACGAAGATGAGAGCCCGCAACATGTCAAGTTGTGTAAACAAGCCCAAACTGGCTGGTGTGGGTGAGCGTGTGTCTGTGTGTTCATACGCATTCATACTGACCTGGTCCATAGGTGGTCGATGGTTGGCATGGGGGGGCCCTCTTGGCAGGCTTCGGTGATGCATGTTTGCCGGATGCAAGTGGTGAGAATGGTGAGGGTGATGTTGGGGGTGGATGTGATCTTCCTCATAGTTATCTGCTATCAGCTTCATTCTGCTCTGAGTCTGCCAAAAAAAAAGAAAAAAAAAAAAGAGGAGATAAACAAGAAAATTTATATGGCATAATTATAACACGCATACACACTAGGCCATTCATTTCTCCAACACTGCTTATTTGTTTCTTAAAAATGTTCTCGGGGTCTTAGAATGATTAGACTGAGGGATTCTTGGATGGGGGGAAAGCATGTTGAAAGCCATCAAAGATGATAAAAACAGTGCCGCTAACAACACTTGACAGGTCATAAATTGAGTGAGTCGGAGTGCCTGATGAAAGTACTGTAAGTCTGTCAAATGTCATCCATATTGCAGATTATCATTTAATTGGATTAGACGAATCCTAGTAAGAACAGTTAGAGAGTGTTTCATGTAGCCTAAGGCCACAGGCGTTCTGGCCCGGTTGAAGCAACCTCATTTTAGATGTCATTGATTAAAATTATGCTCAAATATGTATCTTTCTGCATGCCTGTAAAGACTATGTGTCCTTTGTTTGTGTCTTCGCATCTGTGTGTATTTGTGTGAGTGTTTGTGGAAGAGGCTGTCATCCTGCCAACATCACTGCTTTGGAGAGAGATAACAGCCCAGGCTGACTAACGTTAACAATCAGCCTAACTCCATTGAGGCCAGCTGTCGGGGAGATAGACAGAGACAGAGTGGGTGCAGATATATTGACAGGCTCAGCTTTATTCCCTTAACTGCAGATACTTCCCCTGAGGGCGGACATGACTGCAGAGCGGGAGGTGGGATCGTGTAGGGGATGAAGATGATTCGAAGGAAAGACATGCACACATCTCTCATCCAAAATGTTGCGGCTTTCCTTGTTTAAATGAGAGACAGGCATGGCAGGAAGAGACGCAAAAGCCTGAGTCAACTGGGAAGATAGGAGGGAGATGGTGTTACAGTAGTCAGCAGCCCGAGGACATCGCCGCTGAGATAAGGAGCGGAGGCCTAATGACTGAGGAAACGAGCCAGTCAGGATCACAGGAGAGGATGTGGATGGTATTAAAGAGGTTAGCAATTAGCTTAAATTGGAGAAGAGCTGCTTAGATAAGGTGAGAACACTGACACCGTGGTAAGAGGGAGAGAGAGAGACGGAGATAAAGATGAAGAGTGAGGGATGGAGGAGGGCACAGACAGACACCAGACCAGTGGTTAAAGCAGTTAAAGGCTAGGTTGAGGTGTACGGCCCTCCGCGACCTCAGGTGTTGACACTAGCAGGTGTGACTGGGTGTGGCTGGCCTCAACGCAACAGTTACAGAGCTGACACCTGTCATTAAGGCCACGACAATTACTATCATATAGCACGCAGCTGATGTAACTACTGCACTGCTACACAGTACATGCTGTAGGTGCCTACACACAGATTCTCCCCTATTGCTTAATAATGCTGCTTAATTCTCAAAAAAAGCCTAAAGTGTGTTTAGTCCTTGCTGCTAATCTAATAAGAACCATATACTTGTTCCTGTTCATCTAATTACAACCATATTTGGTAGGATGAGAAGCCAAACGTCCTAGGATGTGTTTGCATGTGTGTGTGTGTGTGTGTGTGTGTGTGTGCACGTAGTTAATATTTAATGATCTGAGACAAAAACACAAATGAATGAAGTGATGAATTGCTCCTGGAAGAATCTGACTGTGTGGTCAGGACATCCCACATGTGGCCATCCAGTTTATTCAAGCAGACACACACACTTGCAAAAACACACACATCCACTCTCTTCTTACAGACATATTCCTGTGTGCATGTGCGGAGAAGGTGTGCACATATAAAATGTCCATGTGGTGGAATGTGTGTGTTTTAATTAGTGTTAATAAGGGGCTTTGCAGAGTAAACAGCTCTGTAATGGCCTCCAGGCCTGCTTGTAGATCAGGCAGCCTGGAACAGACGCAGGTGGCACTGGGGGTGGAGAGAAGGGGAGAAGAGAGTAGAGGAGAGTTCTTCATTGACATCTCTAACCATAACAGATTTGGCCTCCACTATGTGTGTGCAGCGAGTGGTCTCTGCCTGTGTATCAAAGTGCAGCTGCTGGTGTAAACATGGCAGTGGTGATCCCGCTGCTGTGCTCACAGCTGCATCCCAAACCTCAATCCAAGCCCTCTGTAAATCACAAGCCTGTCCTGATTAGAGTGGAGCTGTATTAACACACATGGACACAGGAGGCTGCAAAAAAGGCCTTAAACACACAGGCAGCTGGGGAAAGGCTGCGCAATTTTTTACGACACTTATACATACTCCTTTAATCAAGTCTCTGTGTGTGTTTGCGTGTGTGTAACCTTGCCATGCTTACCCAGTAAAACGGAGTAATGCAGAGACCCCGCTCTAAGCAGGCAGATCGTTTTACATAAGCCGTTCTAAATTGCACACCTCTGAGAACACAAAATCCATCTTCGCAGCATAAGAGAGAGGATGGATGCTCAAGTGCATCCAAAAAAGAGAGGGGGAGAGGGAGAGGGAGAGGAAAAAGATAGAGAAAGTCACAGAAAATGGCACACCTCGGAGGATTCCATATCCATTTTTTCTCTGCTTCAAAGCTCCAGTGACTTTTGGCCATCCATCACTAGGATGGGACCACTCAGAGAATTCCCACATGGGGACACATTTGTTCTGACTCTCTCCTCGGGAAGTCTAAACACCACACTCTTCATGTGTGTGTGGCTATATCTTTGTATACGTGTGTTTGTCTGTGCTGAAGAAGGCCTATGCCTCACAGGGACGCAAACTGTCTGCGAAAGGAAAGTTTGTCTTAGACCGTCGGCTTTATGCACACACACACAAGATCTTCCAAAGGAGGGATGTGGGGAGGTCAGACAGGGCACTGCTATCTGTAATCTATCTGCTGTCTACAGATCAGCTTTCTCCTATGAGACTCTGAGTCCCATAATTCTTCGGCATTTCCTGGTCAGTTTCCTTCCGCCATTGACTGTTCAGGACTGAAGGAAGGCGACCTATCCTGATATGTGTGTCAACGGGTCAGGAGACAGAGAGCCGGTGTGTGTCATGTTGAACAACATAACCTCCAGAGAGCTCATTCTGTCGAGTGGAAGGAACCCAAGTAGTGCAAAGACTCCCTGAAGGAACTACTTACCTTACAGCCTCTTTAACATTAATATGAGACATAGTCTTACACTTTTAGGGCCCCGGCACTAGGTGGCCATAGCACCTCCTGCAGGGTTCCCACACATTTTCATGGACAAAATTTCAAAACTTTTCCATAATTTTTCAAGGACCCATAATATATATATTTTTTTACTTTTTGCCCCACTTGCCCGGTGGTTTTCAAACATATAAGATTCAAACTCAACTCAAACATATTTTAGCTAGCAGTCATACATAATAGGGAGAAAGCGGATGCAGGGGGAAAATGGAGGAACGTATGTCACGATAAACAAAATGTTGTCACACATCGACGCATAGTAGAGCGACATTATGTCGTCAACTCAAGAAAGCATGTTTTTCGTTGTCATTGTCAATGTCATTACACACAACAAAATTCCATGACGTTTCCAAAACTTTCAATAATTTTTACTGATTCCAGGTCTGGAAACTGTGACTGTGAGATTCCATGACTTTTCCAGATTTCCCATGACCATGAAAACACTGTGTCTGTACACCGTAGCACTTGGCAGTAGCATTTACATGGATTTATATGCATGATCATGTGCCTGAAGACTTTCTAAGAAATCAGGATTGCGTGTATGAGAAAAAGGAGACAAAGAAAGTTTATGTACTTTCTGTACCCCCCCCCCCCCAACTATTCTCTTCTCCCACCCAACCCTTTCTTTTCTTTTTTCTTCTCCTCTCGTCTGCTCCAGGCCCACAAGCCAAATAGTTGCAATTAGAGCTCATCACATCATCAGGTGGACTGTAACTGCTGGTTACCCAACGGGAAAACATGACGCATCCAATGGCGATAAACAGATAATAGGCTTTCCTTGAAATTCCTCGAATGGAATTGCACCCCCTAGGAACTGTTTAGCGTTTACGAGACACGAACAAACATAGGTACGCACTAAAATGCACACCCAGCCACTGCATCTGTTGACTTTTAAATGCACCATGTTTCCCAGAAGCCCCTGTGACTCAGGAGACCGTATATGTGGACTCCCTGCTGTTGGCTCATTATCGTTAGCATTCACGTTAGCTCAGTCACTGATGTGGTCTGACCAGACCTTAATGACCCACATACCTTCATCAGCCTCAGGTTATATTGAGAGCCAGGGCAATATGGGAAATAGGTGTGTGTGTGCGTGCGTAAGTACGTGTGTGTGTGGGTGCTGGTATTTGTGTCTGTTTGACCGGAAGATGAGAGACACAAAAGTCCGCCAGTGACTCATCAATGATATTGGCCTATGTCTGTGACTTCAGTGCATCTAATGACTCTGATTGCAACATTATTGTTAAGAGAAAAGCATCCCTCATGTGTTTATGCCCCTGGATTTGGAATCACAGCTCCTGCTTGACTGGTTTGGCTTATGATGACTGAACGCAGTAAGTGTGGTTTGAGGCAGGGAAGTCTACTCTGTTAACTACCAGGAATTATTAACCTCTATCTGTTCCTGGTTATAAAGTTCAAAAGTCTGCCCATGAGGCTGTTTTAGTGCAGGCGAGGCTTCATCATCTGCAGCAGGTTTGAATTTGTAGCCCTGCTTTGATTCACATGTCCTAAACGGTGACCGCAAGGCCAGGCTCCATTTGATTCATGTGCTGGCCAGTCAACCTCTTAGACCAGGAGTGCTGTAAATTTAATTCATCGTTTATATGCACGTATAAATAGCTTGGTGGTCTCGTGTGGTGGATGTACCTGCTGTTTGAGCTGGTGCATGAGTCTGTCTTTTTCCCTCTTCAGAGCCATCACCTCCTCCTGGGCTTTTTTCCTTTTGGAGGAGGACAACTCCAGCAGGGCGATGTTAGCATCCTTCTCACTGATGGCTGCCAGCAAAGCCTGCTGCCTGAGAGGGCGAGAGGGGGAAATGTGGACAAAAAAAGTGCAAATCGTGAGACAGAATGTTATCATAAATAGATAAAATATAACAATGAACTATATTAACTCTCCAAGTAAAAATAAAAAGTTGGGATTTCAAAATAGACAGGTGGACAGCACAGAATGACACACAGCAGCCACATCTGCAGCCGTGGGCCCTTGTACGTAAGCAGATGTCACAGCAAACTCACTCATTCCAGATCTCCTTAAACTCAGACAGAGATTCCACAGAAAAGGGAGCAGACATCTTTGAAGTGGTCTGCTAAGTGCTGTATTAGTGGTACCTCAGTGTGACTCACAGACATGTAATAGTGTAATGGAGTCTAATAGAGTAGGCTGAGGAGGATATGACATCTTTCCTCTGCCACCGCTGGTTACCACATTGTGTTTGTGTCTGTGAGTGTGTGCACGGATGGGGGTGGCAATGACTGTCTACAGGTACAGAGAAAACATACCACCAAGCGTCATCATACACTCACAGCCAGATGTACAACTGTACACCCACAGGACTCAAGGGGATGCCTTGCGTAACCCTGCGGAGCAGGTCGGTGATGACTGTCCTCATCATCAAGCAGGATGTCGTAAATTCAGTGCTGTGACAAACACACATTCTATCCGCCCACTCTTGTAAACACAAGCAGAAGCACAAACATATTCCCATAGATAGCCAGACACACACACACCTTCTGCACTTTCATTGACCTAAGGTACACTGCAAAAATATGAAAAAGAACAGGAGACAACTGGAGAAAAAAAGAGAACGCACATTCACGTTTTCTGTCTCTGCAATTAGCCTAAGTTCATCTGACTGACCATCGCAGGACTCTCAAGCTGTCTAACTAACTAGTGTGTAGGCGCTGAAGGTATTTTAAGTTAGACAAACATGACGTGGCTGAACTCCAGACTCCTAAATCGCATTTGAAATTAGGAGAGCATTAAACCAGCATGGTAAGGTAATGTTTGGGTTTGTGTGAGGTGAGGGGCAAAGGAAGAGGAGGAGGCAGGGATTCAAAATACACTTTGGACTCAATTAAAAATTGACCTGCATTGGAGTGTTTTTATTCCATGATTTAAGTCCCTGCAGAAATAACTCAATTGCGAAAATAAACACGCTGAACTCAGAATAAAGTCCTGCTGGCCTGGGACTCCACGTATGGTGTTTTCAGTACAATTATCTGCACGCTGCATCTGGATTCTCCCATTCGAGGCCATTAATAGGCCCCTGTGTGTTTGCGTGTGCTCAAGTGTGTGCTTGCATGTTGTGCATGTATTTGTGCGTGCACGTACGTGGGTTCTGACATGGATCGGAGCGGTTAATCACACCATTAATCACAGAGCAGGACCAAAGTGACACTTTTCGTCTCGCCACACCTCCACTGTTATTCCTTTTAATGCTCACTGTAATGGGAACACACACACACACACACACACACACACACACACACACACACACACACACACACACACAGACCTACATTTTTACCAGGGCAAGTGCCTTGCCTTAGACTGCAGGACTGTTCTGCTTAAACTGACCGTTTGTGATATAAATGAGGCAAAGAATTCACTGAGTTTTAAAAAATCCCATCAAGAAATCCACAAATCAAACAACTGTGCGACTGATTTTTAAATCCTTCTTCATACAGTCCACTTTTACATCCTCGGCCTAACATACCCAGTGATAAATTTTGCATTTTAGAGCATGGCACAGTGGCAATCCCACTTCCATTCCTTTATCTTTGGCTCTGTCAAATAGAGAGAAGAGGTGATGCACAGAGTCATATATGGGCAAGGAACGCGGCACAACGTGTCACTGTCCATAAACAGTGTGTCAGATTAACAGCTCTAACCTACTTGCAGAATGGCCATCTTTACAGCATACTGCCAGACATGGAAATCCCAACATTAGGCCACATCCTAACAGTCTCACACACAGCCACACTTCCTTATCTCCATTAGTATAAACCGCATGCAAACACAGCTTGAGATTTTTGTCTCTTTAGGTCGGTCAGTGTGTGACTGTAAATACACAAAATAACTGCACACTAAGCTGAAAAACACACCATCAGGATTGAGACAACATTTTTAGAATACCTGGAAAATCTAAGTGGGTTATGCATTAAGTGCAGGGCCAACTTGGTGGAAGAAAAGAGTGTGGTGAAAGGTTAGGGGCATTAACCCCCACCCCCAGTTTTTAAGGGGAGCTTTATCTAATCTGTGAACTCATCTGAAAAAGCCAAACAGAAATCCATCTCTTTCTGACCACCACTGAGCCACTTTATAAAGGACTGGTACACTCCCATTCATCACGTTGCCTCTGCTGAATCAACTGATGAAAGACACACTTTTGGTGTTTGATTACCTACAAAAAAAGATAGTAATGCAAGGATAGTTTGTTGATTCCAGTGCACTCTAGAAGAAAAAAAGCCATAAATAAAACCCAAAGTGTCTCTGTATGGGCCTCATGCAAGAACCAATCATACATACAGATTTCTGAAGGGGTTTGTTTGAGTGACTTAGGAGAACTTGCTGCATTCACCAATTTGCCCATATTTTAAATTTACTCTTAACCACAAACACAATTTACCAGTGGTCCAGACTTGTTGTAGGATTCATGTGCGATCAGTCTGCTGTTATCCAAACCTAAATTTTCACTAATGGATTGTGTATTTTATTACTTTGAAGCAATTTGGAGTTTGAAAACTCTGTATAAAGTATGTTGAAATTAGCCCATTTGGGTGCCCCCAATAGCTCAGAGGGTAGAGAAGGTGTCCCATGTACAAAGGCTCATCCTTGCTGCAGCAGCCGTGGGTTTAATTCCAGCATGTCATCCCCTCTCCCTCTACCCCCCTTCGCACCTCATCTGTCCTATCAAATAAAGAAAAAGAAGCCAAAAAATAGTCTTAAATGAAAGAAATTAGTTGACTCTGCAATTCAAACTACAATGTACTTCTTAATGTGCTCATATAGCCTAATGATTCATTCATTCATTTCTGTAACCACTTATCCTGTTAGGAGTTGCGGGAGGCTGGAGCCTATCCCAGCTGATATTGGGCAAGAGGCGGGGTACATCCTGGACATGTTGCCATACTATGGCAGGGCTAACACATAGAGACAGACAACCATTCACACTCACATTCACCCCTACAGGCAATTTAGAGTCACCAATTAACCTGCATGTCTTTGGACTGTGGGAGGAAGCCGGAGTACCCAGAAAGAATCCACATGCAAACTACGCACAAAAGGGATCCCCCACCTTGGATTCAAACCAGGAACCCTCTTGCTGTGAGGCAACAATACTAACCACTGCACCACCATGCCACCTCATTATGACAAATTATTTGATGCCCTCCTGTTGCAGTCATCAATCGCTTTGTTTGGCAAGATGCCAACTCTCAAGTGACACAGCACTAACGGCACTCGTTATTTATGGATCTCCAAAAGCAGGACTTCAGTACAGGACAAAGGGGGCAGGATGCATATCCTTATATGGTATTTTTAGGGTGTTAATTATGCTAATTTATTCTCATGCAATGCATGCTTATTCACACACAGGTGGCATTCATCATGTTTACATGGGTCATTCACACAGAAGTTAGGAGCATTTGCTAATTTTGATGTGGCACACTCGTACGAGCCCACCGTACAAAAACATTAAAAGAAACTTAAGGTAAAAATACAACGTTTTTTCATGAGGCCCGCTGTCTGTGGCACTGCGGCAATTGTAGACCTCTGTATGTATGTTGTTGTTTTATGAGCAGAACATTTGCCGCTGTCTGTGAAGACATGGCTGTCACATCCATCACACCTGCATTCCCTTGCACAGGTACAGACTTCCCAAATGAAAATTATTGATTGACCCTGAGACAGTTCTGAGCCCAACTAAATTAAACCTCCGAAACCAAAGTGTCTGCCATGCTTCAGTGCAAGCTAAATCACTTCCAGGCTCTAAATTAACACAGCAGATTACAGAGCTGTCTCTGTGGGTGCTCTCTGAGTGGTACTGTGGGGTTCTGCTGAGTGATGTCTTCCTAAAACAATAAAAAAGGGGCATTATTATGATTAGCCAGCCTGTAAACTTTGTCTCCCACATCCTCAATCAGTGTGTGTGTGTGTGTGTGTGTGTGTGTGTGTGTGTGTGTGTGCGCTGATTATTATTACTTACAGTCTTTGAACCTGAATCACACTGGAGCATTTAATCACATCTAATTTGAGTGGATATTTGGCCTTAGATGTAGAGCACACTTGCAATGTACATGACTCTAGCAGACAGGATTCATCTATCAGACACACACACACCCCAGACACACACAAAGACAAATGCTTGTACTGTATCTCCTGACTGATCTTGAGTGGGTGAACCCTCTCTCTTTCCTCCCCTCTTGTCTCACTCCCCGCTTAACTTAGACTTGGCGTGTCATGGACAAACAAAGGATTATCTTCATTTCCTTTCCAATTGAAAGAGCGACAATGAAATGGTTTTTCATGACAAACTTGTGATTAGTCTTCATAAAAGTCAAACCCCATGCACTTAGAAGTCATAAGGCACTCCAATAAAAGGACGAATAAATCCCACAGCTGGATCTCTGGTGTCGAAAATCTCATGTTCCTTAAGTTTTTTATCATCTATGAGATAACAGTATTTGAGCTGACAAGGTAAACAAGATGCTTACAAAAACAGTAATGCATTTATGTATATCTTAACATTTCTCATATTAACTTGTAGTATTATAGAGAGAGCACGCAAGGCTCTGCAGAAAAGCATAGACTGACATCTTATTTATAAGGGGTGAAATTCTCAGCTCGACTACAACATGTGATTCCAATTGAACCTTCATGGTCCCTGGGACATATTGAGACATTTGGATCTACGGAGGTGGGAGATGGATGGCTAAAGTACATGACCATGCGATGAGAGGTGAGAGGGAAGGAAGGGGGGCAAGGTCAGCAGAGACGATATGGAAAGAAAAACTGGAATGCAAGAGTGGAATAAGAGAAGGGTAAAGGGGACGTGAGGCGGAAGGAGATAATTCAGGACAAAGGAGTAAAAAATGAGGAGAGAAGACTTTGATGAAGACATCTTTGAGGTGGGGCTGCTGTCGAAGGACTGTGATGTCACAGGGCAGATGGGACACTGGCAGGTCAGACAGATTTCTGCGTGACGAGGGGTTAAGATGGGGTCAAGAGTGAGCATAAACACAAATGTACATTTGCGCAAAACTAAGTCTAAAAAGCGGATGTGAAGGGAGGGCTGGGAAGGAGGGAAAAAAGTGCCCAGGACCACTAAAGAAAAGGAAAGAGATGGCAAGAGATGAAGGCAACAGAGGAGAGAAAAGTGTGTGTTTGACAAGAGTGACTGCCACCTGTGCTGCATGAGAGAGGAAAGAGGGAAGAAAAAGGGAGGAGGAAGGGAAGAAAGGAGCAAAGGTAAAGATTTAAGAGTCCCAGCCCACCCTAAATCAGCTCAGCGCACTCCATGTTGTTATTCCTAGGCGTCACGGTTGAGGGATATGTGTTTATAATTTGTGTTATGACTTACTTGAAATTATGAGTGTGGAGAGTCAGCGGGACAGAAACAGATGCGTCCGTGTGATGCCCGAGGGAACCATCAATACTGTCTGCCCCTAAGTGCAGTGTGTTCATGTGTGCGTGCATTTGCCTGTGCACACATTTGTGCTTTCATGTCCTCGTGTGCATGTGTGATGTATTTTGTTAGCAAGAACATGGGGAGCCCACTAATATCTGTTCCCAGAACATTCATTATGAGGTCCTCCAGTTTGTGATCATGCCCTTCCACCACTTAACTGTCCGGCTCTACAGAAACATTCCACGCGCATTTTATGGCCGTTCCTTGATTGTGAGTGTGTGAAGGTGCGGCACAAGGCCGGGGGCCCTCGGCTAAGCAGTACTAGAGGCCTGTGGTGAGAGCAAGCAGAGGACATGAGAATGGGGCATGGTTGAGTGACACTATTATTTATGGCCCTGGAACACTGGGTTATTTACAACTGAACAGGCAGGGAAAATGTCTATTTCCAACAGAAAACACACGCTCTGGCTTCATTTGGTAAGCTTACTGAAAGCCAGTTAAGATGGTAAATCTGTGTTTCAACTCTAAATGTGGGTTAAATATATTTTTATGACGTCCAAGATTTGGCTACCTTAGGCAGGATTAGCTCCATGCTAACCTGTAGCAGCTAACCTGAAGCCACATGCCAGATGCCTTTATTACCCACTTTCTTCTGTATGCTCGCCTGGATTAAAGCTTTTATTTACCCTAATCAATAAGACAGGATTTATCCGTTCCCACCGCAAATAAAACTTGCATGCCTGTCTTGTTTGAAAAATTAATGTCAAGTCCAATTTTCCTCTTGAGGAGCTATATTAGACATTACATGCTAATCCAGAGCTTTGAGCAAGAATGCTAAAACTTTACATGCTAACCTTAAGCTGCGCTTCCCAAGAAAAACCCACGACAGCAGATGGTTCTCCCAGAACTGGGCCAGGTTGTGTGTGTTTTCACTTCACTAATAAAATATACAACCCACTTACTCTGCTCACCCCCACTCCCACACTAGTGCTTTGACCAGTGGAAGGGGGGGGCGGCTGGGGGGTCTAATTGAAAGAGTATGTATCAGTTTTACAGCAACAAGAGGGAAAATACGAGGGGACAAAAATCAACAAATCTGCCAAAACTAGCCAAATGTTTAGAGTGGGAGCAGGGACGAGGAGAGATGGCTGACTGCTCCCAGAGATGAGCAGGACCAGACGGCCACCGCTGCATTCCAACCAGAGAGAGGGGAGACAGATAGAGACCCAGACAGAGAGGAACACAGAGGGAGACCAGGTGGCTGTGCGTTTAGTGTGTGTGTGTGAATGCAGACAAATGAGATGGAGAGCATTTTATCTTTTTTCTCAAAATTGAGACAATCTTGTCAGAGCTAAGACAATACCAAAAGAATGTCACCTTAGTTTAATAGTTCAACATTTTGGATGATGAACTTATTTGCCTTTGTTTCTAAGAGAGTGAGATAAAAAGATAAAAAGTTCATAGTTCTGGGTATTCCCTGAATTCCCTGAACTATTCCTTTATTAAAGACAGCCTCTGGCTGCAGACAGTCTTTGACAGAACGACTGGTGGCGGTTAGTTTCCCTTTCCAACTTCCAGCTCCGTTGCATCACCTTCTGAGGATCAGCTAGGGGTCGGGTGGATTCCTGTTGTTGTAAAAACAGGAAAGACAAATAAACAAGGCCCAGTGGGATGTCAGCGATGATTATGATGTCAGCCGCAGCTCTTTCCCATTTGGATGACCTTGGGTGTCTCCATGTGTGCCCTTGTTTGCTTCAGTGCGTGTGTGGGCGGACATTTTTTCCTGTGCAGCCTCGGCCTTTCACATCAATGAAAAACACAATCCACATCAGATTAGTTAAAGCCGCTGCCAATCTCCAGAGCTGTCTAGCACAGGGCCCGCTTACACGGCTTCAACCAATAAGGTGAGCTCTGGCCCGAAACCTCCAGGGATCCCACCAATAGCAGAGCAGGGTTTTCCATTCTCTAAAAGTTTGTTTTCTGTCTTTATTGTTGCTCAGCTGACTGACAGTGTCTCCCCAGGGCACGAGAAACAAGACAGGGGGCTGTACTGTACCACACACGTGTAGTGCTCCCCTGCCTAGTACAGGCACACACATACACACACACACACACACACGCACACACACACAGCAGCTGGGTTGTTTAAAGCTCCCTGTCATCTGAGAGAGAGGTGAGGGTCACAGAATGCGTAACACTGCTGCAGTTACACTACTGTAAGACACATACACACAAAGGAGAGGGGGAGAAGCACGCACACATGCAGTGTATTAAAAAAAAAAAAAAAAGCACTAAGGCTTCAATGTAAACACTGCTGAGTTATGCCCTCCCTTTTTTAACATCAAACGATTAGACTATGCAATATGTAGCACAGGAGAGGGTGTATTGTTGAGGTCAGATTAGATGACAAATAAAAGTAGAGCCATCTGTTACAAACACATGCTGTTGCTTTAATACAGAACACAATGTTTGCTTTTTATTATTGATTAATCATCTTGTCCCTGAAAGCTACAGTTGGTAACTTTTATGAAAATTACTTTGTGTCATATTTCCTAAAACTGTCACTATATTCTGAAAGAGATGCATGAGACAGATAGTTTGTGAAAAACTTTCTGCTTCTCATAACATTAACTAGAATCAGACCATCGCGCATCAAAAACAACCAATCAGAGCTGAAGAGTCTCTAATGCAGCTGTCAGGTCAAATTTCCAGACTGGGGAGAGCTGATCAAATATAAATCGAGATTCTGTAACTGCATTGCCTATTTCTTGCCTTAAATGTTTTCAGAAACATATTTTAGTGTACTGTTTAGCTGTAAATGAGAACTTTTGTAATCTAGCCACCTGCGTTGGTGGTGGCCGGACCAATTTTCTTATTTTACAGCTAAACAGTAGGGATGGGTGATGTTGCCCTATAATAATGTCATGATATTGTTGTGATAACAATAGTCTTGATGATATGACTAATTTGTAAAAAAAATAAATAAATAAATAAATGTATTATTAATTTAAGAACATAGAACAGCAACAAAAAACAAAAATGATCTCTCACATCTTTAGTTTGTGAACAACAACAGTAACTCAAAGTGAGATTCAGATTCTGTATACAACATTAATAGTACAACAAAATAGCTAGCTTCTCATATAGCAAGGTTTTGTTTTTTCCACCTGGACATTTATGCACTGCCATTTCTCCTCTAATCATCACAGTGTAACCTGTGACAGGCTCTTACGCTACGGTAACAATTACACATTCACATATATGTAGTTTTTTGTCGAGCAGCGAGCATCACATTGGTTTACATCACCAAAGGTTTATGACAAAATCACTTGACGACACTGACTCCTGTGTGTGCAAAGCGAGAGAGGAGAGGAGAGGGAGAGACGCTGTGCTGCTGCCAGAGGAGCCGCTGAATGAGTTCAGCGCTGCCTATTGACCAGTTTGATAGTTCATGAGCCATTGACATGACTGACAGCTGCCTTAGAGACTCCTCGACTCTGATTTGGTTTTCATTAACGAGCAGTAATCAGATTGATGTGCATCTAAAATTAGATTCAAACAGGAGCCTATTTCATTCTCTCTTTGTTTCCCTCTCCTCCTGGACTACAGTGAGAGGAGTTACAGTAAAGCAAGTACTCTAAACTGTCAGTAATGTAAACTGAAAATACCAGGAGGACACCTTCTGCGTTGCGTCATTTGTATTGTCTTGTGTGTTCCACTGTGTTAAAATAACCCTCTGTCAAACACAGTTCATCACAGGCTCTTGGGCAGGAAGGCCACCACGATGTGCTGCCTTCTTCTCTCTCCATCCTCATTCCATCACCCCTTCTCTCCTCCCTTTCTCTCACTAATCAAAGAGAGGAGCCACTCATCGCAGGAGAGAATGCCATCACCTCCGCCTTGGACTTGGACCTCTCTATCATTCGACTTCTGTCTCCCTCTATCATTCTCTATTTGGCTCCGCCGTGCCCTATACTCACTCTGGAGTGGGGCTAAATATTAAGTTCAAGGAGGTTATGCAAACACGTTGAAACAGCCATCCTTGGCCTAAGTATTACCCTGAACCCTTCAATTACCCGCCTTGCTTTCCTCTCTCCCCATTCCTCTTGCCTTTCCTGTCCTCTGTACGGGTTCTCTCACTCCGGTCATCTAACTGCAGCCTGGAAATACAGCGCACACTCATGACGTGGGGCCAAAAAACCTTAAAATATCAGGGGCAGAGAGTACAACATAGTGGCGCACTATTACACATGCACACACACAAACGTGCACCCAAAATACACAAGTACACACAAACCGATGAAAGACGGGTCCAGAAAACAGTGGGAGCAAGTACCCCTGGTGTATTTTCTCTGTGTTCCAAATGTAGGGCCTGGCGGTGGACCACAGCTGAACCACAGCCGACATGCGGTGGAATGGGAGGCCACCACACTCACTTCCCTTAAAGGAGCCATAGAGACACACACACACACACACACACAGGCGATCACAGAATAACACACACACACGCTAAGACACACATATACACACATGTTCAACAATTTCCTGGATAGCACTGTCATGACGATGGGAGTCCATGTTTAAAAAGTGGTTTGAGGTGAAGGGACAGATCTGTATGGGCTGTTTCCCACAATGCTTTGCCAGACAATTACACAACCCAATTAATGTGGTTACTACAGCACAGCTAGGACTTTACTCTGTGCAAGCTGAAAGTGCGTGTATGTGCGCGTGAAACAGAAGATGTGTGCACGCTCCTTTGGCCTGTGTTACTTTTAGAATTATAGCTTTCCTTGGAGCTTGGACCGGTCGATTTCCCGTCAGTGTGTAAAGGACACACAAGGTCACACTAACATTCACCCCACACTCCATCAGCCAATCCCAGTTATTTCCAATCACAGCCGCATGAGCTCAAGTATTATAAAAGCTGCATAACCGGAGAACTACAATACCCACAATGTGTTGTGTGTCTTCCCAGTAGAGAGCTCCATTTCTTTCACAGAATGAAACCTGACCTGTAACCAAATGTTGGGGGAGACATTTTTAAAGAAATAAAAAATGGTTTTTCTAACTTAATTATATAGCTGCAAAATGTGTCATGTTTTTACAGTTATGGCAACATATATCCCTAAACAATGTGCGTATAAAAAATGTAATCTGTTGCACTCACACCTTTTCACAGACTCAGATGTACATAGTGGTGGAAAAATGAGGTGCTGCTCCCTGTACATACATACATACACACACCACAGCAACTTTACCTGCTCATAAACGCAAAAAGCTAATTAGTCAATCACATGGCAGCAACTCAATGCATTTAGGCATGTAGACAATATAGAGGGAGGGAAGGCAACAGAGGTGCCAGTGGTAATAGGAACACTCGGGGCTGTGACCCCCAAACTGAGAGAGTGGCTCCAGCAGATTCCAGGTACATCTGAGGTCTCTGTCCAGAAGAGTGCAGCCCTAGGAACAGGTTCAGACCCAGTGTGGTGGAGCCCTTCTGTGCGGAGTTTACCTGTTCTCCTTGTGTCAGCATGGGCTTTCTCCGGGTACTCCGGCTTCCTCCCACAGTCCAAAGACATGCAGGTTAGGTTGCGACTCTAAACTGACCATAGGTGTAAATGTGAGTGTGAATGGTTGTCTGTCTCTATGTGTCAGCCCTGTGATAGTCTGGCGACCTGTCCAGGGTGTACCCTGCCTCTCGCCCAGTGTCAGCTGGGATAGGCTCCAGCCCCCCGGTGACCCCTAATAGGATAAGTGGTTACAGAAAATGAATGAATGAAATAATGAAATAATGTTAATGTAAGATGTGATGGGTGGGTTTTGTGGAAGTTGTCCCTCCTCTTCTGTTATTGGATGGATGGGTAAAAAGTGACAGTGACAGGCGCAGTGTTTTACCTAAATTTTTTTTTTTTTTTTTTTGTGAACAACTTTTTTTTATTAGTTCATGTTGATAGACAAAAAAAATAGGTGTACACATATGGATACATGTATCAGTAACAATAACACTGATTTAGTTCAATATAATAGTTTAACTTAAATTAATTCATATTGTATAATGTACACAAAAGTACCTGGCATTCAAACCATATGCAAACATATCTATCCATATATATACCTCAACTTAAATTCATATGCACATAGCTGCACCTGTACCTGAGTACAAAAACAACATAAACAATTGGATCCACATGCTTATACACATTACATGATCATATGTCACATGTGCGTATGTGCACATACACGCATGCATGGGCAAATTTGAAGGTTCAGTGCCTTGTCATGCTGCATGCGTTCATATCATAGTGTAAATATGCAGCACTCCCATTGAAAAAGATTTAAAAAGCACGCTGGGCTCAGGAAAAAAACACGGTGGACATGGCCGCCTAAATAACTAAACGAGCATGAGTATCCTTACAGTGCTTGAAGAAAAATGTACTTACCACCTGCATGTACAAATATGCACACACACACACACACACACACACACATCTGCTAATAATTAGCAATCCTCTGATTTGAACCTTGGTTAATTTGGTTTTCTTTTAATGAAGGATGGTAAAATGTAAGAAAAACTAAAAAAGGCTCAAACTGCCCTGCTTTGTGTTGAAGCAGCGGGAGCCACATGCTTTCTTTACAGTCTGCTACACAAACACACTCTGACCACATACTAACTTATACAGACTTCATTAGCCCGGCTTTAAAGTGCTTTAAAGTGTGTAAGGGGGGAAAATACATTCAAAGCAAGAAATTATTCAAGAGAGACACAGACGCAGCCACAGAGAGACAGACAGAAAATCTCTCTCTTCTCTCTCTTCGCTCTCTCCTCTCTCTCTCTCTCTCTCTCTCTCTCTCTCTGTCTCTCTCACACTCACACAAACACACACACACACAGTGGGCTAGGTGAGGGTGCTGATTAGAGGAGCTGTTGCCAGGTCTGGACAGGTCTGCTGTATATTTAGGCAGATCAGTGAGGATCATGGGATCAAAGAGTAACATGATTACTACCTGGCCTTCTGATAAAAAACCTCACTATTATTTCCCTGTCAATGCACACAAGAATACACACATCTGGAAGCAAACACACACATCTGAGCACACACAAACACACACACACTCAGATAAACTTGTGTCCCAGCCTTAAACCAGCACACAGTAGACACAAAGATAGACGCAAAATACACACATGCACACACTCACATACACATTCTCTCTGTCTCTCTCTCACACACACACACACACACACAGACATATACACCCACACCGCTCTATAATCTGGGTAATTTGTACGTTGGAGCTAGTGTAGACAGATCACGCCTCTGGTACATTGAGCCTGTTGTGTCATTGCATTTGCTTGTTCGTCAGTTGTTGTGAATTCCCAATAGAGACATACCCGTACTCGTAAAGTATAGTGGTTGTGAATTTGTTTCGTGTGAAGGAGACACATCGAAACAACTCGCGCTCTTGTCATAATGACACTCCTCGCTCGTGGAGGATTTGAGTGTGTGCATGTTCATAAGTTTTATGAGGGTATGAAAATTGGAGTTGCAAGTGCGAACACAAGGGCACATGCACGAGCGCATGAGCATAAAGCGGCAAAATTATGTGCCTTGTAATCACTGCAGCAAAAAGCACACTCGCTCTTTGACCTCTCTGCTCCTCGGCTCAAGCTGTCCTGCTGGAGTCCAGTTTTCATTCCTTTATTATGTTTTGTCTGCTTTTTCTCACAAACATGCACAGAAGCATAAACTGATCCACAGACAACATAAACACAGACTGAACTGCACTGTGATAAGTGCACAGCCGGCCCTCCCACACACCTGTCCATGGATTCCAGCATGCGTCTGGTTTTTAATAAAGAGACCAGTGGTAGTGTGCAGTCAGATGCTGCTGACAGACCCACTGATTTCCAGATAGATAACACGCACATACACAGCCGAGCCAGCTCCCTTGGTAGATTACATCACGGTTATTTTAACAATGGCTTCCACTCAGTCCTTTTGCTGGCTGTGGTTACATACAGGAGTGTGTGTGTTATGTGTGTGAATGAGTTGTTTTATTATTTTCTTCTTGTTCTTGAATCTTACATGATCATCAGTCTGTGGCCGCTCGATGCTCGGAGTTTCAGTAGAACTTTAAGCTTGTTATAATGTTGAACTAAGTATACATCGGGCTCCTTAAGAGTGTTACATAAATGTGTTTGTGTTTATATGCAAAGGAGGACACGGCTTGATGCATCTGCCTCTATGTGTGTGAGTGTGTGTGTGTGTGCCTGTGTGTGCATGCTGTGAACAGACAGTAAAGAGTGTTACGATGCACTGTTCTGTGTAAAGACGCGGATGTGCTCCACTGACATCGGAGAGTTGCGGGTGAGAGTGAGGTCATTAACTAAATGAGTTCCTAATGTCAGACACACACACACACACACACGCACACACACACACACACACACACACACACACACACACACACACACACACACACACACACACACAAACAACAACAACAAACCTATTGGCTTCTGGGGGTGCTGCACAGTTGCTGACCTTACATCACTCCTACTTTTCATCTATCTATCTGTCTATCTATCTATCTATCTATCTATCTAGCGTTTTATTTTTAACTACACCAAGTTTTATGAAGTCTGAAGTTTGAAATCCCACTACCACCCCTTACTAGGGGATATTAAACAATCAGAAACTGACAAACAGGATATATTCATCAAAAGATTTTGTTATGCATTGAAAATAGAAACAGTTTACTGTCAAGATTAACAGAAAATACATATATCTTTCAGTTAAAGGGAATGATTTAACCTCCAATTATGCTGCATTTTCATTTATCTATTTTGGGTTTTATAAATGGAGGAAATTACCACAGTCTTTGAGTAGAAACTACAGGTTCCAAGCTTCATTTTGGTATAAAGGTTGTGGGGATTTACGAGAATTTCAGTTTCCACATCAGGCTTTTTATCTCGCTACCCCCAAATTGCCTGCAATAGTCCACCTTCCACCTTCACCCCACCCCCTCTTCTCTCTCTCAAACAGACATGCACCTTGGAAAGCACTACAGGGCTCAATCCTGTCTCTGTCCTGATGTCAGTTCTCACTTACGACAATGCTGCCACTATAATGTTGGTGGAAACACAAAGGCTGACACACAACAATTATTTTTTTACCCAAAAAAATAACGAGCCACTTTGGGTATACTTTAAATCTGTTTCTATCACATTATGTGTGCCTACCCGAATAACATATTCAGATTCTGACATATCCCTACTACATATTATACAGTAAAAATCATGCAATTGACCTGTATGCACATTGTCTTCCAATTCTCTCTGAGCATTAAACAATGCTTTATATGACTGCACTGTAAAGACGCAGTCCCTGGGCCTGCTCTGGCCCCCTGCTGTGACTGTATGCATGTGTAGATTTGTTTAGGTGCGTTGTAAATATTGTGACCATGGTGACTGTTTCAGAGTCGTTAGGTCCCCTGCCACTGTTACAGCAGAGAGAACACAGGTGTGTTTTTGTGTGTTTCCTGGACTTTGAAGGAGAACCATGCTGAGATAATACAGGAAGAAAGAATTACAGAGAAAGTGGCACACAGTCATGTAGGGGGGTGAAAGGGTCTAAAGAAAGTCTGCAACACAAAAAAGTCTGGGCTCATTTTACAGCTACACTGTGATGACATGGTGCACATTATCAAACAGCTCTAATTTTTGTGCCGAGGATGGGCAGGAGACCACCTCCGAGCTACAGATGGTCTGAAGTAGACTCCGCTGGGAAAGCTACAGACACACGTACAAACATCTTGACACGGAAATCTGTCCATGTCACAGAAAATCAACTATAAAAGGAGGTGAAGAGCATGTGGGGAATACAAGTTAGCAAGCAAGACAAAAAATGTTTATTGCCCTTTTATCTGCAGTCATGCAGTCAGACATACCAGGAAGCTGCTTAGAAGTTTGGGGAAACACTGGCACGAAACACACAGTGACTGACGTGTTGAGATGTCTGCAGTGTGGCGTGCGTGCAGATACATGTGGGCTCGTGTCTCTGTGTGTATCCCCATGAATGCGTTTAGTATTCATGCTGCATGTGTACTGTTTTTGCAGATGTGTCTGTGTGCATGTGCGTGTGTGTATGTTTACTGAGCACTGAGCTCCCAAAAGTGACATGTCAGGACACTGATGTCAGGAAACTGAGACACTCTGAGTCTGACAAACAAACCATGCCAGGAGGAGGATCTAAACAATGTGCCGCAATTGCTTTATTACTCAGTGTTTGCCCTAGGTGTCATGTTACTGAAGTCTTCAACACCATAAAAGCCTTCTCTATGGTTCAGCACTGTGTTTGTGTGTTTGCTCTGGCAGAGGCTCCCCTATGACTGGTTATATTGGACATGCTCAAACAAAGCCAAACACACAACAGGAGCCGCAAGCAATTAGGGCCTGCCATAGTGCATAACTCCTCTCTGAGCACCCTCTGTCCCCCCCACCCCATCCAACAGTCTCCTCTACCACACATTTTAAAGGATTGAGCTAACCATCCACAACGCACATACACACTCACGTATCAGTCTCAGCAACAGTTGCATGCTCACTCTGCGCTGGCATCCTGTGCGGCATCAGCGGCAATAATACTGTTTGTGTGTATGTCATCTTCGGGATTAAATGTTAACCTCGGTGGGCAGAACATCGCTGACTGGCACGGGAATGCCTGTAATGCTAGCAGGCAGCCTAATCCACTGGATTAATACATATTACGATGGTTTAGCAGAGAGCCGGGTGGGCCCTGTGTCTCCATTTCATCCTGCCATTGGGACAAATTTGTCGCTATCCACATCATCACGATACACCTACTTTCTCTCTCCACTAGAGTTTGATGCAGTTTAAAACACGCTATTTATACGTTTCTCGTCTTGGTTCTTAACGCACTTCTGCACAGTAGATGATTAAGACATCCTCTCATAGCAGAGCAAGGCCAGTCACAGTGAGTGATGGACATCCAGTTTGAATCAGGTCCTCTGGAGCCTGAGTAAAGGGTGATATCTCACTGCCTGTGGCTTGGACAGCAGACACGGTGAAGATCTGTTTCAAATCAATGTAAGAAAAACTGGTAAACTCAATCTGGGTCAACCTCTTACTCCCTCTGCACCCCCCCCCCGAAACCCCTTTCCTCCTCTCTCTTTGTCTTTCTGTCTCTGTCTTGCTGTATTTGGGTGTTTCTTTGGCCCTTTGTCACTAAACACCTCATAAGAGAGACGTCTCTCTCTGCAAAAAGTGAAAGAGGACAGGATGGAGAGATGGAGCAGTGTTGCAGTTGTAAAGAGAGTGTTGGGTAGGGTGTGTGTGTGCATGTGTGTGTTTATGTGCTGGGGGTATGTCTGTACCAGTTGTGTACTAATAAAGCTAATGATTGCCATCTGGCCAACAAACAGATTCCTGAATTCCTGTGTTTTCATGTCACTAAGTTACCAGGCCATTATTCCAGCCCAGCCTGTGTGCCACTTTTTTAAAACCACAGCATTACTTTAAGCTTAAAAACACAGTTGGAATGAATAAAATGCAGAATGTGCTCAGATGATAGTGATAAAGTCAGTGTGCATAAGTGTATTTCTGTAAATATGCATGTACATATGTTTGAGTTGGTGCATGGTACGGTACAAGAACTCTGAACAATGACACAGTCCTTGCTGTGTGCAAGCAAAAGTGCGTGTATGTGCACTTGCACCCTAACGCACACCAATTTGTGAGTATGACAAGCGACTGCATACCTCGGTATGTTTGTCCTATGTGTGGAAACCTTTTGTAGTGGCTAGCGTGGCTCTCCTGTTACACATACACATGTTCTTTATGGGCAGGCTAATGGAGCTGAGCTCTTCCTGCCTCTGTGATGTGGTTTACTGTTGTTTGATGTGCCCAGGAATCCTGCATAGGAGAGCACCTCGAGCCGATCTTATCACATAAAAGCCCTCGCAATGGAAGAAGACACTCAGCTCTCTTTTTTAACTTAATAGAGATCTCTGTCCCTGTGAGGCAGTGTGTGTGTGTGTGTGTGCGACTAAGTGAGTGCGTGTGCACGTGTGCACCATTTCTTTAATTCAATCGGGTGTGTAACCCAAGGCCAAACACACACATTTGATTTCAGTAAATGCTGAACCCGGAGACCTGTGGCTTGAGAGGACCAGAGACATGTCAGATGTGTCAGTGCACGTTACTGTGAGTGCATGTGTGTGTGTGTGACAGAAGAAAAGTAAGCGACAGGGGGAAAAAACAGGGATTTTAGTTTTTTTCTTTTCAGATTTTACATCGAATTTGTCAATATGTGACGACTTTATGTATGTGCACAAACAGACTCAAGGTGTAGTGCCTTATTTTGTATTTTCGAAGTAAGAAAACTAAACTATTGGGCATGTAAATGACACTACAGTTTATTGTAAGTTCTGTCTTTCTGCTGCTTTCAATATAATGCTAAATCATAACAAATTGCTTATTGAATCAAATAAATTAAATTGAATTATTTCCAACATTTTTTGAACAGATTGCACATTGAACTGAACACAAAAGGCACCAATAAAGACAGAATGATAGTTGCATTTTGAAATGCAGCTTTCTGTACTAAAAAATCTCAATGTGTTTATCGTGCAAAACATCCCATTGATGTAACAAAAGAGCCTCACACATGTTCAGAGGTTTTCAACACAGAAACTATCTTTCTAAGATTGAATGGCTAGAGAGTCTTTTCTGATTCCAGAAAAGACTGGAATATAAAAACCATGATACTATCAAGAATGTATTAATATATATTTATATATTCATATTATTATATTATATTGTGGAATTATATTTGTGGATTTTGTTGCTAATCATGTTTTCTTCTCCTTATTTCCATTTGGATTTAAAAAACTCCTGTAAACTGTTGATCAAGTGTGCTCACTTTAATTATGCTGTATAATTTTAAGACCTATATCAGATAAAATGCTGAACACTTAAACTTTATGAAGGTCTGGGAATAGGCACATTTTCTGATCCAATGCACCTGCTTATAAGACTTTTTAATACTTGTAAATTGTACATCAAGTTAAATGCTGCCATGCAGTCAGTGGTATGGCTGCAGGCTGCACCTTAAGATGGGCATACACTGCACTATATGAGCCTGCTCCTGACCCAAGTTATTAATTGCACAACTAATTTTAGAGTCAGACCGCATTTGAGCTTCATCAAGCATTGTTTGCCATGCAATTTCAGACAGCTGTCTTTGAGCTCTCACGCAGTTAAAGCAGAGCCATGAGTCGATTCCACAAGGTCAGTGTCTTTATTCTCAGTCAACACTATCCCTGCCATTGACAGGATTTTCCTCCATTTATGACAGAATGCTTACCTGCCATTCACCAGATATTCCAGCAATCTGTGCTTGCCTGTTATAAGAAGGGGGGCGCTGTTACACATCTTGTGAAATAGAACAGTGCTGCCGTGTCCAAAAATAAACGAAAAAGGAAGATCCGCTGGAAACCGGAAGAAGATGTTGTTTACAGAAATGTAGCAGCTTGTAAACTGCACACGCATGCAGATGGCGATAGACTCAGACTCCGACTATTCTTGTTTTGATCAAAATTCTGAATCAGATTTGGACGAAGAAGCAAATGAGTTTGGTGGGACTACACGGGATCGCCATGATGGTGACAGTGACACACGGACAAGACGACCACAGAGGAGAGGGAGACAACAGAACACTGACGATCACTGAACATGATAACATGTTCTGCTATACCTCACCGCACAGAGGATTTACTCATACAGTAGGAGTTTGAATTGAACAGTGACAGTTCTAAAACAGGCTCAAATTGGACACTGTATACTTTGCTTCAGCCCAGTGTTTTAAATTCGGATTTGATACTGAAGAAAAAGTAAAAACATCTTTATGATGACAGCAACCACTGAAAGAATACTTTCTGCTGGTTTCTATATTGTATGTAAAACGTCTTTGCGTTCCAGTTTGAAATGTGACTCTGGGAGAAAGTGTGTTTTTTTGGTTGCAGAATGCATCAATGGGTGCTAGAGGTTAAGTGTAAACACAGACGGAAATGAAAGGAAACACACCACCACAGACTCTGCAACAGTAATGTCTACCTCAAATGCCTCACACTTCATAATAACGGAAATGTATACATATTAAAAATTTCACTGGGGATTTGGTTACAGTGATGTGTCGGTGTAGACAAGCTGTCTTGTTCAGGCTTTGAATACTGTATGCGAAAATGACACGACTCATCCCTCAATTCTCTGATCTCGACTTAAATTACTCCAGACATAAACATACATAACCTCATATCAAGACATTCATGAATGGCCACATTCTCAATCACGCTTACACACACTGTCTGTATTCTGTGTTTAATCTACGGCCTGGAAGTCGTGCCATTGTCTTTGCTCACACTCCCTCTAGCCATTCTTGTCTCTGCAGGATTCCTGTGTTGTTTGTTTAGTGGTGACCAGTCCTGTCTCTGCGCAGTCTGTCCGCCCACATGAAGGCCTTTTCTGTCCTATTGATGCTCGCTTAAAAGATGAAGGACTACGCAGATTAAACTGCGGTTGCCATCTTGAGTAGATGTGACGCTTGCTCCAAATAAACTTTGGGTTTTAGTTGGTGGTGTTTTTTCTCTCTCTTTCGGTCTCTTTTCAGTGGGTTCTGCTTTGCTTTTTCTTGGACATCAACTCTAATATCGTAAAAATGAGACAAAAGTTTTACTGCAGAGTTGTGAAACTTAACAGTGTCTGTGATGCTTGTGAACGGTAATTTCTCTCCACAAACAAATAAGAAAAATGTAGTTTTTATTTTTATGAGATTTGAAATCCTAGCGGTGAGCTTAATTCCACTGACCCCTACTTTCTCTCTTGATTTTATTTTTATTTCTCCTTATTCTCTTTCCACCCTTCTCCTTTCATTTCCTCTTCTTCCCCTCTCCTCTCTTTTCTTCTTCTCTCCTCTCCTTTCCAGTACTAAACTCTGGATACCCACCGGCCCCCGAGAGAACAGTCATGTTTCCAATATGTCTCCATTTAGCGGAGACCAAATGAACAAGAGCAGGGCCAAGACAAGAGCAGGAAAAATCATCACATAGCCACTGGCACAATCTGCTTATCTTTCACTGCTAATAGCTCTCATGCTCTTCACATCATTGCTTTTATGTGCACACATGCATGCACACGCGCACGCATACACACAGACACACACACACACACAAGGACACTCATGTATGCACATGTTGTTCTTTGCACACAAACACATTCAATGCGCATCAGTGAGGATACACACGCTCATCCAAACTTGCTTGGGCTGTTTCCTGCCACTGCCGAGAAGTACATAATGATAATTACAGTTTGGGTCTACATCCCTGAATTAACCAGATCAGACACACACATTTCAGAAGTGCCAGGGGCTGCTGTGGTGTGTGCTGACTGGTGTGCAGTGCTGGAGTAGCCCAGTGCTGGGAAGTGGTCCGTTCTACTATTGTTTTCTATTAAAACCTCCTGGGAACCATCTCAGCAAGAAGTGCAGAGCCAATAAAACTCCAGTCAAACCAACAAAGAGTCAGAGAGACTAAGCCCTTACTGAGGGCTTTATGTAACAACATATAACTCTGATTGAGGAAAACTAGGTGAGAATGTGTAGAAGTAAAACAGCAGAGACGCGGAGAGAGGTTTTAACATTGGGTCTTTTTTTTAATTGATCTGTAAAATGTGAGAAACAAAAAGAGAGACCGACACAGACAAAGCGAGAGACACAGAGACAGAGTTATACCCAGATAAAGACAGACAGACGCAGCCAGAGAAGCCACAGAGGAGAAAAACAGGAGCCGGAGCTCAGGTGTGTGTGCCAACCACAGAGGCTTGGAGGTGTTTACAGTGTGTGAATATGTGCCAGTAAGCCCCATTGACTCACTTGTGTGGGTATACCAGCATTTCATGTGCCCATAATGGTAAACCATGAGGGCATTTCACTAGGCCACTGTTTTAATGGCTGTTTTACAGCGCAGCACATCCAACAACATATTACATACAGCTGCACTCAAAATAACTCATCCCTCTTTCTTTCTAAAATCTCTCGCTGCTGCACACTCTTTGGGCTTTCAGTTAACCCTTTGTGCTCCATCTCTGCTGCTATCGATCTATCCGTGTATCTACCTCTACATCTATCTGTATAGCTATGCATCTAAATTTGAATTCGCTTTACAGGCATGATAGTATCTATCTGTAGGCACTGACAACACCTCCTCCCCTTCCTTCTCCTCATTCCTTTAGTGACCCTGAGGGCAGGACTGTCGTTAAGGAGGCCGTCACTGGTCACCTCTGGGTCCTGCGTCCTGGGCTGCCTCTTTACAGCCGCAGGGCCCACCTAATCAATCGCCCACTCATGCACACACTTATGCTCCGACACACACACAAACACACAAGGCTTCCAATCAATTAGTCTTGAGATTTATACAACCGGGTAAACTCTGGGGTGTTAGTCTCCCTAAGGCCAATCAGATTGGACTTTCCCGAGACTTCTGCATCAGCCAAATGACACTAATTAGCTGTGTGTGTGTATGTGTGTGCGTGTGTGTTTTGCGACTGACACTAATTAGCAGAGCTAGTGCACCTACTTCCTCAGGACCATTTCCTGTGATAGTAATTATTAGGTATGTGTGATAAATTCCAGGCCTTCTTCCACCCGTCCAAAGACAGAACAAGAGTGAAACAGACAAGAAAAGGGAGAGGGAGCATTTAATACTCAGAGGAAGCTAAGGAGGTCAGCGTTAAAAGAGTGATGGAGTAGAAGTAAAAAGAGACGATGAAAGAATTATGTTACTCTAGCGGGGCAAACTGTGTTTCCACATGCAACATCTTCCCCTTGCCTCCTTTACATGGCCCCTCTGTGTTCTTCTCCAGTTGTCAATCACTGCATCCTTTTTGTTTTTGTGTGTCACAAGCCATCTTCACTACGTCAGTCCTTGGATTAAGACAAAAAGTTCTCTCTGTCTCTGGAGAGACTCTTCTATGTCTGTCCATCAGGTTAACTATTCCTCTACCAACGTTCTCAGAGCGTCGACAGATCTTTCAGTTCAACATCAAGTTCATAAGACAGCTCTGGAGACAATGCCACTTCACTCGGCCACTCCATGGCTCACTAATCCTCTCAGCAGTTACCATACTGCAGGCAAACAGAGTGTGTGTGTATCTGTGTGCCAGTTTTATGAAACTCAAGTCTGGGTTTACATACTATACAGGACATAAAACCTCCAGTTCATATGCACTGGGTGGGTTAATGCTTGCCAGCAATACTATGCGGATATAAGCACCAATAAAATATGAATAAGTAGTGATAAAAAATAACCATAATTGATGCTAGAACAGCCAAAACCTGAGAGAAGTGAGCTCAAGACATGACGTTTGCTGAGCACAGTCCAAGAGAATCACACGGTCTGGGAAAAATGGGTCAGAAAAGTTACATTTAAGGCACTTAACGTCCTGTTGCAATAGCTGAACATCCAATTCAAAAACTGACTATAAGCAAACTCTTGAAGTTTACTGCAGTGGAACCAGGTAGAAGTCTGTCATTACCTTACTGTACTGAACAAGGTCTTGGAAGCAGGGATTTCCATGTGATGAAGCCCTCCATTGACAAAACCTCAAAGGATGCAGAGGAGGAGTAGGGTGGAGCATGCCTAGGCCCTGACATAATAACACACCTACTGGCCCGACAGCCGACGCACATGTCGAAGGTAAACATGTGTGTCAGAGGGCACGGGAGCACAGACAGACATGATGAATGGCCCCAAGTTCCCACGAGGCGACACACATACAAACTTGCTCGCAGAGAGAGGAAGGTGATGTGTGGTCAGCCCCTCCTCATCACTGCAATACAGAGAATCCCATTCACACACTGCACCAGCCCTCCATGTCTCATCATTACTTATCACAACAATGGCACTGTAACGCCATACCTGTCTGCAGATTTTGCCATTACATGTGAATGTAAGTTCAAAACCGTGTTAACAAAATGCTGCTCGGTCGAATATATGAATGTGTGAACGTACTTTTTCGGGGGAAAAAAAAGTGTTTTTATGAGTGCGTGTGTGTGCTGTGTACGTG
Source organism: Cephalopholis sonnerati (assembly GCA_019142605.1). Taxonomy (NCBI): domain Eukaryota; kingdom Metazoa; phylum Chordata; class Actinopteri; order Perciformes; family Serranidae; genus Cephalopholis; species Cephalopholis sonnerati. The sequence continues at coordinate 18,596,154 of JAGQAX010000011.1, read as the reverse complement.
CATATACATGCGTGCAAGTTTGTAAGGGTGCGTGTGTGTGTGTGTCCAGGCCCCTCGGAGAGATCAGTGAGCGGGGACATGACCTTGCCAGTACAGCTGGTCTCTCTGTGTGTTTAGTCAGTGTAACCATGGCAATGCGGCTGTGCAGACAGGATGTCTACATTGGGGATTTGAAAGTCATAACGTCGCTACTGCTCTAAGCTTCATTATGCCATGGATTACTGTAACTAGCCAACAAACAGATACATGAACACACCTCACGGACAGAACTGAATTTCGGGGTTACAGGTTAGGGGTTATTGCATTTACACTGTGTGGAATAGCTCATTTGATGACATGATGAAGAGCATAGTCAATATTTGGCTTCTGCAGAATGACACAAAGTATGTTTCCATCCAAAAAGGTCCACAAATTTTAAGCGTGTCCAAAACCCTGGCAAAAGAAAATGTGAAACATTTTATTTCCAGAATAACTGTTGAGGAAATATTTAAGGCAAGGGGATAAGAATCACTTGTATGTTACTCTGACTAATTAATCTTCTTTTTCTATGTTTTTTTTTTGTCCAATATGTGGTTAGGGGTGTTTTGATAATGTAAAGAAATATAAGGTAGCAAAATTAAGATAAAGCAAAGTAGACATTTAAAGGGATATTTGGATCTTTTTAAGTGGGGTTGTATGAGGTACTTATCCAGAGTCAGTGTATTACACACAATAGATGGTGGTCAGCAGGTCCCCAGTTTGGAAAAGCAGGCAGCCCAGGAGTCAGACGGTGATTTCCGACGGGGAACTGAAGCTGTTATATTGCTTTCTTCAAAGCCAGACTCCTTTGAGAAAAACAGTAATTTACAATAGCTGGACACAGGAGCTGATGGTCTACCGCTACCTCAATCAGTTGTGTTATTGTGTGACTATGGCGTTTAAAACAGTTAGTTCGGATTCACCAAAGTCAGACAACAACACTAACTGACCAACTCATTAAAGCAGTGGTAGACCAGCAGCTCCTGTGTTTAGCAACTTAAATTACTGTTTTTGTCACTGGAGTCTGGTGGCTTTGACGAGAGCATAGACAGGGAACTGAAGCCATTAACAGCTTCCATGTCAGAAGGCTGTCTGACAGAAAGGTGAAGCTGTTAAAATACTCTCAATAGATCATGTACTTAAACTGATCTTGATTTTTTGGATTTTCTTATTTGGCTAAAATCTCAACCCCATCCACAGCAGTACATTGCTTAGCTGCTGTGTCAGTACTCCAGCCTGCTTTTCTAAACTCAGCTGAGCATGGAGATCTTTTGCTATAAACACATTCTTATTTTTAATTTCTATAATCGCAGTGTGAAGTGACAGGTGGATGTGGTGTTGCTGATACATGATATATTTTGTTTAGTCATTCTTCTCCCTCTCTTTAGCTCTACTCTGCTAACCAGACTCCGCTCCCTCCCAAATCACACAGCTCTCCTCGATCTTTTCCCTGCTCTTTCTTCCACCACTTCCTTCATCATTCTCCTCCTCTGTTCCTCTATCCATCGCCCCCTTCATCAATCACTTCCTCATTCTACCACCGTTTACTATTTCCTCCCTAACTTTCTACTACGACTTCTCTCTTTTCCCTCCATTTACAGTTTACATTCTCCACTAATGTTTGCGAGATTTTCCCCTCCATCTCTCAAATTGTTGAGTCCCCCCTTCTCTACCTCGAGAAAATTTCCACTTCGTCAACTCTGCATCTCTTTATGTGGCCGCCTCAAAGCTGCCGCTACCTGTTTCTTTGCTCTATCATCATTTTCCATCACTAAAATGTAAACAGAGATAATATCAGCTACATTCCCAGTGTCTACAGGAGGATCAGGTTGAGTAAGCCACTGCAATGTTGTGGCATGTAGTATTATCCCATTCAGACTATGGAAACATCTCAATGACAAGCTATTCAAAATGTCCAAACACATAATTTCTCTATTGTGCACCTACACCCTGTGACCCTAGACACATTTAATGACTAGCTCCTCTGGAGGTCATCTGTGTGTGTGTGTGTGAGTGTGTGTGTGTGTGTGTGTGTGTGTGTGTGTGTGTGTGTGTGTGAGTACTGTACAGTATGGTGGAAACTCAATCTGGTGTGGGGTGATAGAGCAGACCCACACCGCTCCTTATACATCAAGCATTGAGTTCTATATCTGAAAAAGGCAAATATGAAAATGCTCTCTCTCGCTCTCTCTCTCTCTCTCTCTCTCACACACACACACACACACACACACACACACACACACACACACACACACACACACACACACACAATACAAGCTAGGAAACCCAGCATGCAATGAGAGGATATTGAAAATGATTTTTTCCCCTCTTGTCTCTTTCATTAACAGTGTTGAAAAGCCAAGAGTCTGCTCACTCTCTCTCTCTCTCTCTGGCTTATGCGCGCACACACACACACACACACACACACACACACACACATTAAAACACACACACAGAGCTCCCCAGTTCACTGGGGAACGTGCCTCACATGGTTTGCTTCAGCTGGTCTTCTTGACAAATGCCACATTACAGCGGAGAGAAGGAGAAACTTGGCATGCAATCAAACTTCTCTCATGATTTCTAAGATTTGAAATACTTCAGTTTGCGTAGCCCCTCCATTCCATCCTCCCCTCCCTCTCATTCTCTCATTCTGTCTCTTTTTTCTTGCTTTCACTCTCTCTCTCTCTCTGTCTCTCTCTCTCGTTACCTCTCTTTCTCTGCCTTATCTTTCCTGTTTAGTTTTCCCTGTGCTAACTTGGACCAGAGCTGTGCTGTGGGAATATGGCCCCTTTAAAGCAGAAAGCCAAAGTTTGTGTAAGTATGTGCATGTCTGCAGACGTGAGTGATTATATGTGAGTTCCACTGAGGTTGTGTGTACATTCTGCATGCGTATCTTTGTGGCTTGTTCAGATGTAAGTCAGTCTCACGAAGCTTCGCCCCCTCGCAATTCAACAGTCCTTTAATCCTCATCATCAGTGACCCCAAACCCCTGCCTCTGACCTCTTCATACACACAGACACATACAGGTTCAAAGCCACAAGAGACCACACACACACACTCGTGCCCCCTGTGCCCCCTCCATTAGCTCTTACCAGTGTAGACTTGCATCAAAGTCTTGAACACAAAGGCAAAGAATCCCATCTACTTTGTTGCTGTTTATGTCAACCAACCATCACACTAACCTTCTTCCTCAGACATCTTTTTAATGGTAATATAATAATAATTTACGCAGAGTGCCAGTAAAGTACAAAAAGCATCATTCACATGCCAGGTCTGTGAGCCTTTTTCTAATTTCATGTACATACCTAGAAGCACGGATTGTGTCTGTATCATATGTAAAACATTTCCTCTGCTAAACATCTCTGGTGATGTTTGGATGGTGGAAATTGGAACAGACAGGAAGATGGTTTGTTTCACAAGTGCGTGTGTGCAGATACACGGGCAGGAGCGCTCTCATTCTCGGGCTCAGACAAACTGTACACATACTGTAGGCGGACACGGACGCACACACACATTCCTGCAGAGTTAGTGTGATCAGAGGGGTTTGTGAGGCGTAATGGATTTTAAAAGTTGTGTTTTCAATACATATGTGCCAGCCTTCCCTTTTGTACTGTGCTGAGTGGCTGACATTAAAGGCATTTCTCTGTGGCACATGACAACCAGATCTGTGGCTCCATGCTCCTTCAATCAGAGGGCTCAAAGCAAACGCACATGTAGTCGCTCCACTGACAGATCACTGAACTTCACTCACACATTCATACGTACCCACTCACACACACTCACACATGGAAATGCAGCTAGTCCCTGCACACTTTTTTGGTTTCCTCCTTCTCTTGTTGTCTTTGTCACACACAGACTTACTACTAATAAAAAGAACAGCCAAACACACATTTTTCTAACCTGCTGTCTAAGGCTGCACCACCTGTCCTCAATAAATGTAACGTTTCACAAGGCAGCTATAGACAACGGCTGATCCTGCTTCAAAACACACCTCAGCACTGATGTCTATATAACACTCGTGCACAGCTGCACATGTGCACAGGTGAGCGTATAAATGTGCCTAATACAGTATTAGACACAGGTTTCTGCTGCAGCGGTGAAAGCTGCTGTGCAGGGTAATGAAAATGCGCCTGATGAAGCACTGAGCGAACCGTGCCAATGTTAATAAAAGATCCTTGATCATATACTTTTACAGGCTGGGTGTGCAGCCACTACCACAAACACTTGCGGTTTATTTTTTTCCGACTGTTTATCTTACTGCAGTTACCAGCAGCCCTTGCTCTGTATTACACAACTTTACTTTTTCTTTTCATGCAAATGCAGCACAATTAATCCATAATACTGCAACAGCCAAGTTGAAGCCTTCCTGATTAGTGAAATGCATGTACAGGATGCAGCATATGGTTACTGAATATGTGATTATTATTCTGTGTGGCCTGTAACGATGTGAAAAGATTTACATCTGACAAAGGAAGGAAATTAGGTACATGGGGTAGATTAAGGTAGATAGAAAGAAAAGATTTAAATACTATGCAGATGTAAGCGCTGTATAAAGACAGATGGCGAAGAGTGTGAGACTAACTTCATCTCCAGAATCTCCTCCAGCTGTTTGCGTCTCTCCTGGCGAAGACAATTAAGGTGTCCGTCTCTCTCGTGCAGTGACTGCTGAGTGGAGGACAGATGCAGTTTGGTGGCGTCCAGCTCCTGGCGGGTCTTCTCCAAAGCGCTCATCAGCTCCTCCAACTATTCATGGGGAGAAAAATACACACAAGTATTAAGAGTATCACATCATAGCAGGACACTCAGCTCTGTGTTCATTAAATCATGTTACAGTGAAATTCAAAATTGTATACTTATGCCACACATGTACATGTTAAAGTAATCAGATAAACACTTATGTGCACTTTTATTTATATTTGTATACGTATGTCAGAGGGTGTGTGTGTGTGTGTTGGAATGCCAGTATGAGGTGAAATGACTAGTGAAATTAGGTTCAAAGGTTAGTTGAATGATATGTCTTGGACTAGAAACAAGGGTTCCCTCTTCTCTCACACCTTTCTCCACTTATTTTTATCTCACCCTCAAGTATGGCTCTACTTTAGAGCAGGTGAGAATAACGCTCAACCCCTCAACTACATCTCCTCCCTCTGCACACACATGCCCTCCAGCCATGCAGGCCAACCTGTGAGTCTGACAGACAGGATGTGACCTCAGGGCATCATTATCCTAAGACAGGAAGTGTCTAATTGTCTCACAACAAGTGCTTTACAATAGGATGCAGTGTGAGGCAGGCCTGTTGAGATGACGTAAATGGCAGGCCGGGAGAATTTGAATTTGTCTTTGTTCGATTCTGATGATTTGCAGATTTGTGACATAAGATAGCCAAACAATAAAAAGTGTTGGATCTCAAATGAACAAAGGGAAAGAAAGTGAAGGAGAAGCACAAAAAAAAGAGAGAAGGAGTATTAGGGGAAAGCACTCCATGGGGTAGGACATGAAAAAAGGAATGGGCCTCTTTTATGAAGGGGCCAAATCGTTCACACATTTTCAGGACACTCTCCATCTCCGCTGGTTTTCTAGGTGTGTTTCACAGATGTCAGATAATGTGCTCACTGACTGTTCATGAATATCACATATGGAGCGAGAGAAGAAAGGGTGAAAGCAAAGCGAGTGGGGAATACAGAAATTCCAAGTGGTGGGAAAGTGACAGCTTTCACTCATAACCGCCCAGAAATGTAACAAAGCATTGTTTTATATAAAATACACCCACATATCCGTGCCAACAACAACTGACCTCAGTAGTATCCAGCAGTTAGTATACCCAATATCAACAAGACATCCAACCGTCCACATCACACCGTGTTTGATGTTTGATGTCTTCTTTCAGGCTTAGAGGAATCCAAAGCCAGTCTTTTCATCTTGAAAGCCAAGGGTCGCGCACACACAACTCCATTTACACCCACCACATGTCTATCAACCCTCATGCGCCAACTGCCTACCTCCCAGTCCCCCATTAGTCCACCACCCAGGCTAGCCCTCACTTCACAATCACATCATTAATAAGGAATACAATGCATTTTAGTGAAATTAGGGACCTAATCAGCTTAGCTGTGAGCCTGTGCGTGCTAATTTAGCTCAACTTCAAGGAAAAGCCCCCCAGCCAGGCTAAGGCTCACTAAGACTGGCCCAAAGCCCCTTTAGTTGCTAAGCTGATTGGGGGCTCAGAGGTAAGGGCCAAATCCCTCTTGTCCATTTGCGTCGGTGTTGCTGGTTCAGAGGCCCAGTTCAAACGCCACGGAGGGGGAGAGAGGGAGAGAGACAGGAACAGAGACAAAGAGAACAGGAGAGAGAGCGCGGAGATAATTGGGTGAGACAACTTAAGAAGGCAGATGGGAAAGAATGAGGCTCGGGACAACGGATGGACAGCCGTAATGATGGCAGGAGAAAGACAAGAGACAGAGAGAGGCAGAGACAGAGTGAGAGACTTAGAGAGCGGGGGTGTGAAAAAAAGTGACCCAGGGCATTACCCATGCTCCATTTCAGCGGGTCAGGCTGATGGAAGACTTTCAGCGCATTACACATCATGAGACTGATTACTCTGGGACAGAGGGGAGAAGAAAGAAGAAAACCAAGGATAGAATGAGACGGGGAAAAAAATGTGAGAATGTAAGTCTGGCAGGGCGCTCTGAAACTGTGCCAGGGTCAGGTGATGTTTCAGAAGGACCTGTCCCTCTCGCTGTTCCCCCAACATCCCTTTCCACACACTCTCTGTTTCTCCGGAGTCTGAGGCAAGAGCGGCAGTTGACTGACGACTGTGTAACTGCATGTTAATGGCATGTTGACTCGCTGCCTCCTTATGTGGTGATGTCATACTTGCTCACAAAGTTCAGCGTGTTGACAGCACCTACTGTAGCAGCGAGCATCAACGACCGAGCACCCAGGCCAAATGGGTACCTTTCCTCGTGTCAGTAGTGCGACTGTAACCCTAGTCCGGCTCAATACGTGTCAAGTGCAGTCGCCAGTATGACTGCATGCTGGCTCATTATGCTCTCTACGTGTAGGGTCTGGATTGACTTGAAATGAAAGCAAGTTGACTATGACTTTTGGGGTCAACGAGTTTTAACGTGTCACAAGTCAGGACAGGATTTCCCCGATTCTCACTGCACAGGGGTAAACTTAGGTCAAAGCTGAATCATCCACTTCTATGCATGCAAAATGTCCCACAGACATAAATATACTTTTCGTTCGGACCTCTTGGTGGATCAGAATATTGTTTGATAAACACAGTATCCATGCTGACTGTAAGTCAAGCATGTAAAGTACAGAAATTGCAAAAAAAAAAGAGGAAAACACAAGCCAAAGTTAGCATTGGCTCTCACAGAATTTTCTAAACTGAGTTTGACCTCCTCCTACTTTCCCTCTCTGTCCACCAAACTCCTCACTTCATCGTTAAAAGTTCTCCTCTATCAGACTATCTTTGAGTGTGTGTGTGAGAATATGTATGTGTTTGAAACAATGCAGCCACCGTTCCGCCTCAAAATGTTAGTTCTTGTTTTAACCGCCGATTGCTCTCATATTGCTCGTGGCACTCATCAGTAATGCAAGGTCATTCTCATTCAAATGCACACTCACACCGGGAGGAAACACACTCCCTTGCCCTGTTTTTTTTCCCCCACCACAGACACACCTACGCTCTCACACACACATACACACAAATGCATACAAATACATTTTTGGACCTACTTAAGGATGCAGACTGACCAGCTGGCAGTCAGAGAGACAGACAGATAGCAGGACATACAGAGTGAAAGGGGCAGCCTGTACTCCATCAAGACTACAAGTCTACACATTTGTTAACAAATTCTGATTGCATGCACATAAAGTCGCAATGTGTCAAACACATGCTCGCGTTTTCAAGCATGCTACGGCGAACTTAACGAGAGACAGAAAATGAAAGGAGGATGCTGGGAGCTTTTGTTTCAGTTTTAAATTTCAGTCTAGAGGGAGACAATAAACAACAACATGTTTAGAGAATAAAAACTGAATTAAGAAGAAAAGAAAATGACAGACAGGGAGCAAAACACAAGTATCCATTTTGTAATAATGATATTTGTTGGTTAAGAGCTACATATTAAGGGATTAAGAATCTTTCATTTACCACAGGTTGCATGCAGTTACACTCTTAGCCACATGGGGGTGTAGTTAAGTTCCTCACATTTTCTCATTGCTCCTTTTTAGACCTAGGTGGTCTGTTACATGCACTCAGTTTTAAAGGAAGGCTGCCTATATAGGGATGCATGAATGTGTGTATATGTGTATGCTGAGTCTTCCATCAGTGTGTGAAACATCAGGTGAACCTGTCTCTGGGCCTGAACACGGGCAGTCTCCTCTTGCGCCCAGAGAGCTTCCCTATGTGCTGAGGTGTTCATACTCTCCCTCAGTGCCCTCTCCAACTCCCCGATCCGCTCCGCCGTCTCCCGCATGGCATCCTGGGAAGCTGAAAGAGGAGTCTGAGCGGGTGCAAGAAGATCAGAGGAGGAGGACGAAGAGGTGGGTTGGAAGCAAAGTAGCAGAAGCCAGGGAGAGAGTGTTTTTCTTTGAGTATACTTTGTTTTAAAAACTCATTGTCAAATGTTTTTGCACTGGAACAACGCTGTACTGGCAAAACGCGATTTGAGAAAAGGTGTATTTGTTGGTCCCTTTTCCTAAATGGAGTCCAGTCCATGCAAAATAGAAACAAAACGAAAGACTTGAGGATGTAAAAAAGAAGCTGCGGTGAGAGAAGACTTCTCTCAGAAGAACGAGACATAGCCAAGACAGAAGAGAGTGATAAGTGATGGTGAGAGAGTGCGTAAGTGCTGTGACCTTTGCCGACATCCATAAGAGTGTGAGTGTGCGCATGTGTGAGTGCGGGCGTGTGGAGTGGACCGTGCGCGTTCACATGCACAGTTTGTGTGTGGCCTCTCTGACACCTATGGTGAATGGGGGAAAAGGATCCCTCTCCACACTGGGTGATGGAACTGTGAAAGAAAACACTGGACAGAAATAATAAACCCCCCGATTCTCTCTAGTTTTGTTTTTTTTTTTTAAACTCTCTTTCTCTCCTCAATAGCTGTCTCGCCTTCAAGTTCACACGTTCACACTTTTCTGGGAGCAGTGCAGAGTCACATGGTAAGGAGACACTTTGAAACTGAACAAAGAAGAGTTCAGTTACACTTGTTGCAAACACAAACTAGGGGTGTGCCGAGTGGATCCGGAGTAACAAAATCCGCACGAGCCAAAAACACCAGATTAGATGTTATAGGAAGTAAAATAAAAGTTACATTCTCATATGAACTATTGAATGTGAAACATCATAATAACAATGGTTGAATTGCAGTCAAAACAAAACAGCAGAAAGCTAAATGGGTGTTTTTGGGGTTAGATCAACACTGGAAGCTTCAACACCACAAACTTGATAACACACTTGTAGAAGCATGAATCAAATGAATATGACACAGTTCAAGCAACAAGCTGCAAGTAGGTGCAACACACATTGTTTGAAGCAATTAGCATGTGTAGGAAACTCTCTCCAGATAGCAACAAAAGAAAAACAAATGAAAAGAAAATTTCCTGGCTGACATATTTTGATGTTTCACCAAGCCACACTAAAAACTCTTGAACTAATCTTTCATCTCCAAAACAACTGCTTGCAATGCCAGTTAGTGAGATCAGAATGGTTAGAAATGATAGCAGCTTTGCAGGTACGTTGGTGTGCATGTGTCTAGAGTCTGACGGCACTCTGAATAGGCTAATTTTTTTATATTGCATAGAAGGAGGTCTAGGCTAAACAGTGCCTGACACATGGTGAATCTATTCTGGCGAAAAAGGATATGCTAAATGCATGGAAAACTGAAAAGAGTCAAGTTAAAGTCATTTTACAAGACAGTGCCAGGAACATGCAAGAGATGCATATGAATGGCCTATTAACTGCCCCTAATAAATATTACAGAGAGTTTTGACTTTGTATCTATGTCATATGTATATAGTGGTCAAACAGTCAATCGTAAATATTCAATAACTCGGCTCCTTAATGACAAAGACTTTTTATGACCAGTGGACTAATTCAGTGATACCGACTGAAACACGAGCGACGGGACTATCCCTGAGCGCGATGAAAACAGTGCCGAGCCAGCCAATTCACAAGCGGATACTTGTGGCTCGTCACGTCAGCACGACACAGCTGGAGGTGAGCGACAAACACCCGCACACACACGTACAGAGGCAGGCTGTGTGCGTCAGCAGTCCAAAGCTGTAATTGGACGTGACAGACGGGCAGTAATTCGATGCACCAGAATCAACAAGTACTGGTCTGACCCCGCCTAACAGACACATGCACGCACACACACACACTCGTGCTCACACACCCCACTGAGATGGGGCTGCCACCGCTGGACCCCTGAGTGAAACCTGACCAGAAAGCTGTGTCTGCCTCTGTGTGAGTGTGTGTGTGTGTATGTGAGGTATATGTGTCTGTCTGTCTGTGTCAGTGCATATCTGTGTGTTATGTGAGTTTTATTAGTAACAAGAGAATATTGCTGGCTTTCAAGAACACAAAGAATGGAAAAAAGGGCAAGAGAGATAGAGAGATACAGAGTGTGGGGAGAAATGGAAAGATAATTGCCTCTGCAGCACCAATCATCACCTAATGCCCTGGGGAAGGATCATTATGGAGTCTGGCCCTTTCTGGTTTGATGGAGGGATTATAATCACTAAAATAAACGAGCAGAGAGTGAGAGAATGCACATTTCCAGCAGCTGTGTATCTATGATCCTCAGCTTCACACATACACACGCACACAGGCACACAAACCACACAAACATCTGTCTCTGTCAAAAAAGTTAAGTGTGCAGCATCAACCTCTATGTGTCCTATTTCATGATTTAAAAAATGTTAAGCATGTGTGCATGGCCAGAAGCTTCATATACAGTTTCAGTCAAATGTACAGACTGTGGGAACAAGCTTCGAGTGAATGAAAATCCTGAAATGTGTCTATCGTATTTAACTGTCCCCAGATTTAAAATGAGAGTTTCTTCAATCCTTGTGTCTCTAAATAGAAGAGGGAGGGGGGGTATTGAGTGTCGCTGATGCTTTTCTGTTACAGATAAAAGAGAAATAAAAGGCTTGTGTGAAGGCTTGAAGTGAACATTTCCGATGTGAGTTTTCTCTGTGTTTGTGAAGTGCAGCGTGGCGCGATGGAGACGATGGAGCGGAGAGATGCTATCACTCCGTCCCACATAAACTCTCCTGGATGGATGGGGAGAGGGAGCGGTGAGGGAAGGCCCTGTTTGTTTGTGTTTACCCTTGGAGCGTGCTGTGTTCCTGATGGAGCCAGAGATAAATGAAGAAAGAGCGAGAGAGCAGAGGAAAGAAAGGGAGATAAAAGCCACAACGCAACCTGACTGCTGAGTCAACACAATACATGAGTACATGAGCTGGGCTATGTAATGGTCTCTTTAACTATTATGTAGTCTTACTTTTACATGTTTTATAGTACTGCTGCTAATCTTTTTAATGCACTAACCAGCCACTTTATTAGGCACACCTGTTCAACTGCTTGATCATGCAAATTCTAATCAGCCAATCACATGGCAGCAACTCATTTCATGCATTTAGGTATGTAGACATGGTCAAGACGACCTGCTGAAGTTAAAACTGAGCATCAGAATAAGAGGAAGAAAGGTGATTTAAGTGACTTTGAACATGGCATGGATGTTGGTGCCAGACAGGCTGGTCTGAGAATTTATTTGGTTCAAGATGATAGAAAGGCAACAGTAACTCCAATAACAACTGCATGTGCAGCCGACAATTCTGCATCAACTGCATGATGCTATCATGTCAACATGGACCAAAATCTCTGAGGAATGTCTCCAGCACCTTGTTGAATCTACAGCATGAAGAATTACAGCAGTTCTGAAGGTAAAAGTCGTCCAACGCCATGCTAGCAAGGTGTACCTAATAAAATGGCTGGTGAGTATGTTTTAAGTACACACACAGCACCCACATATTTTTATCAATAAATTTGGATTATAATTTCAACATGCTGGTATGAAGAAAAATTTCTTTGGACATTTCTCATAATTGTTCTGCGACCTTGCCTGGACCTGACCATACAAAATACCTTAATAAAGGTTGATCATTGTCATGTCCCATCAGTAGGCTTCCCCCTTTCTAAGTGGATCAGTGATCCAACACACTGGTCAGACATGGCTTATGCGGACATCCATACATGTATAACGACAGCCAAAACAATGTACCTGGGTATCTGAGGTCCCCAAACTGGACCCCTTCTTCCCCCTGGCTACACCTCAAGATTCTGTCCATGAATATCACAAACAGGATCTGTGACAAGGGACAACCCCGGTGCAGGCCAACACCCTCGCAGAATGTGTCTGACTTTACGCTGAGTATGCGGACGCAGGTCTTAACTTCCTAACTTTTCCAGGAATTTCATGACTGTGGGACCCCTGTAGTTCATTTAGCAGAAAGCCCTTTCAAGGTTATTTTTCAACTTTAAAATATAACCTTCATAGCACTTCTGATCACAATTTGTTGATAACCAGATTTAAAGGATTCTAGTTAAAATATGTTTTTCAATACATGAGGTTTATGTTTAAAGACTATTTAAAGAGCATTTGTACAGGATTCTGTCCCAAGTTTTTTGATCCTTATAAGCGGTTGATCACTGTAAGCGTGATCACTATGAGTGGTTTCCACTGTACATGGAATATATATAGCTACAAAAAACACTACCTCTGAAACTTTTCCATTTTGCTCTTTTTGTGGACGACATCAATCCCACTACTCCCTTGCACTTGTCCCTGTACCTCACTCTTTTTTGCTGGCGCTCTCTTCATGTCTCTTTCCAGGTTGTAGCAATATTAATGTGTACTACTCAGACACTGTTTAGAAGAGGAAATAGGATGTTGGATGCTGCCTGCCAGCACACACAGAAATAACAAAATAGCTCTACCAAAAACAGGCTGAGAGCAGCTCTGGTTCTTTTTGGCAGAGAGGTACAGAGAGGTGTACTCTACTTCATCGGTCCTGTGGGAATAACCTGGCATGGCCGCACTCTGCATATTAACACCTCAGCATAGCTCTGCAGGCTAGCATACAAGCATGCACACACACACACACATATACACAGTCAAGCAAACAGCTGACACTCGTGTTGACACCTAAGAAGAACTACACAAATTACATAAAAAATGGTAAATCAAGATTCTCTCTCCTGCCTCACTAATCAGTTCTTTACTATTCCCATCTGAGCCATTATGCCGGTGCTCCTGGCTGGCGTATGGAGCTGATTTCTGCAGGACTAAATGCCTGTCTCTTCCACTTAGGACTGACTCTGAGATGCACTGAGGGAGGGAGGGAGGGCAGGAGGCATGAAGGGCCGAAACAGGGCTCTCTCTGCTCAAAAAAGCAGAATTATACAAAAAGACCTGATCTAGAGATAGTGGAAGGGTAAAGGATGATACTTTATGAAGAGCAGCTTGTGAAAGAGGTGAGGAGGAAAGAGGAGGAGAGAAGAGGGCAGGATTGATGAGTACAGTAAGTGCCATTCTGCACACTGTGGGATAAAGAGGTGACAAAGACCTGAACTAGAGGATGTACACGTGCACACACACATATATTCAAACCTGCGATAATGAGTGTGGATGTCCATCAGTAAGGGCATCTTTCCTCATCTCGCCCGCCACCGTCTGCTTCTGGATGTTAGGACACTTGATTTGCCTTCAGATAGAGAAAGACGGGTGACAACAGATAAAGTGGTGTTCAATACAGAAATGTTTAAAACCATGGAATACAAAAAGATTTGTATCTCACACAATATGACCATGTATGTAAAGATGTATACACGCACACAACATCCAAACTACAAAAGTTATTTCCCATAATTTTGCTTTTTTTTCAGAGTTAAAACCCAGCCTGCATGTTGCATCATCCAGATAAATGGTAGGGCTACTCTGTGTACAGTAAATCAGGGAAGCACTGTGCGTTTGTCTCGTCTTAGTAACATGGCAGACTGGGACAAGACAAGACTTGACCGATGGAGCTGAGACACTGCTGTGTAAATCTTTCAACAACAAAACACACAAACACATGCAGACAGAAGATGCGAGCACATGCACGCACTCAAACACACACATTCTCAAAAATAGAAGTGCAAGAGGTGAGTCCACAGACGAGAAGACAGGATGACACAGATACACACACAAGGGCATGTGTTTTTAGGAAAGAAATAAGTCTAGAGACACTGCCAGAAACACGCACACAGGATAATAAATCTGCTGTCAGTGTTGTGCGTTGCTGAAGTCTTGATTACAGAGCTTAACCGTGTATTAACCAGCCAGGATGGCTGTGTATTTACCTCCACACAAAGACCTGCGTCTTGTCATTTGCTGAACTTACTTAGCCAGAGGACTATGGCACGCACACACACACACACACACACACACCCAAACATATAAATATATATAGAGAGAAATATGCATGAACACACACAAATACTCATGCTTAAAGGTCCAGTGTGTAAGACTTAGGGGCACCTATTGGCAGATATGTAATATAATGTCCATAACTATGTTCCCATCAGTTTATAATCACCTAAAAATAAGAATCGTGTTTTTGTTACCTTAGAGTAAGCTGTTAATATCCACATATGGAGTTGTTCCTCTTCCAAAGAGTCCGCCATATTGTTCCTACAGTATCCCAAAACAGACAGATCAAACACTGGCTCTGGATAGGGCCATTCATGTTTTTGAGTTGGCCACTGTAGTTCTCTTAAGCCCCATTTCCACCAAACACTTTCGGTATGGTACCTTTGAAACCAAAAGGTAACCCTTCAGACATGGTACCTAGACCCTAGGTCTTTTTGGCATTTCCACCACAAACAGTGCTCTTAAATGTGGGCGGGGTTGTTGTCACTCACTGCTCCGTCCAGCACTCACTGTATTTCCTCATTATCGGTGACACAGATGGAAGTCTGCGCCTCGTTTATCGTCCACAGAACGAGGCTGCACGCCGACATTTTCAGAACAAAACAGAACAGGCTGCAGTGAGAGTCTCTCTCCTTGCGATATTTAAAAATAGCAGGTTTGTGCTTTTAGTCCTTCTCAGGCAAGCTCAGGGGTTTAATGTTCCATAGCTCGACACCCCACAACACTTTGTTTTCTGTGAGTGAGCATTGGAATATATGAAGTTCACGTAACTCGGCCAAAATTAATATATAGAAATGCTTGAAGATTTACTCATTACTAAAAGTTTCTGTCATAAAAAACTAAAGTAATGGTTAAAGGATGGAATATTTAAGGTGTGCTGATGGATTCACATTGTCCCCTCATGCACTTAATAGCATTATAAGTAAATGTCCCACCTTAAATGTGCCGGCAGTCAGCCAGTGAATGACGTTATTTCATTTCCGACTCCAGCTGCTGCAAGAGGCAGCAAAACATCCTTTCATTTTATAGTAACAGTAATAAAACTCTCCATGGTATGAGCAGTGGTTAAATGAGCTTCAAAATCAGCCACAACTCAGCCCTGAGCAGAGTGACCGTCACGCTATTGACCAGTCAACGGACTGCAGTGTTCACAGCTCCACCTTTTAGTACCAGATCTGTGTGCTAGGTACACCCAACAGAGGGGGGACCAAAAATGGGGACAGTACGCTATGGTTCGAATAGTACCATCCACAACATTTCACAGTGTAAACGGAAAAACCGAACTGAACTGTACTGTGCTGTACTGCTCGGTCGAAACGGGGCTTTACATGGTTGCCACACAACTTTCAGTTCTGCAACCTCAATGTTAGATGCCACTGAATCCTACACACTAGACCTTTAATACACTCACTTGTTGAACAAGTGAACCCATAAAACCCATATACTATAAGACACACACAGACACACATCTTCTCACAAACACTCTCAAAATAGAATCAAAACACTCTCTCTGAGCTCCCAGTTTGGCTGTCACACTTTTTTAAAAAAAAGCATAGAGTGTGAGAAAGCTGACAGTGACAAATTAGCGCTTAAGAGAACCCTCCAACACTGTAAACAGGCTGTGACCAAGCAGCTGCTAAAACGCGCCACATTATTATTCCATATCCACACGGGTGTGTTTACTCTGGGCAAAACATACAAGCTGCCCCCACATATGGGCAAATATTTGCTGTCACAGCCCTTAGAATGGTGTGTGTGTGTGTGTGTGTGTGTGTGTCAGCTTTTATGAGTGATGTTTGTGTGCAATTAATGTGAAATACACCTAACAAGATGAAGAATAAACTTAATACACACTCACCTTGCCACACAAATGCATGACATAGTTCCTTTAAAAAGCTTTGAGGGAGTATTTGTTATAATAAAAGAGGACAGAGCAGGAGGGGAGAACTTTATATTTCAGTATTTAGATCTGATATTACTCCCCTTGTACAAAAACACAGCTTTGGTCAGTTTATTAGGCCTGTCGTTTCATGTCTCTGGCTTACTTCTTTTTTCCTGTTTTAATGTCTTTGCTGATGATGTCGTACATTTTTTATCATTTTTACGAGTGGGTTTTGAAAAGGGCTGCGTAAATAAAGATTATCATTCAATTCTGTTACCATTATGAATAAAGTACACATGCACACATATTTACACAGCGAGGAGGAGGAGGAGGAGGAGGAGAAGAATCTGTTTATACTCTCATCTTTGATGTCTGCGTGTGTGTTTTTATAAGCTCAGAGGCATGTCCATAGAGAACAAACTTGCCATAAGGGCATATCAGCTATCACACACAGCCGCCACTAGCACAGGTGTATAAACCAGCAGACACGCTGGTCCCTTTTGATAGCTGATATGCCCCCATCAACCCATCAGTGCGAAATGAAGTTAGTGTTTTGACCAGTATGAAGGCAAATGAGGGCACGGAGAGTGTGAATTAGGAGCGGACGGGCTGGGCTGCATGTGAGTGGAAAATATGAAGGAGAACTGTGATTTGTTAAGTCCCGAAATGAGTAAATTCATGGGGGGAAAATAGTATTTTATTGCTGTGACATTTCTTAGAAAGATGAAGTGAGAGAGACAGAGAAAGAGAGAGAGAGAGAGAGAGCACTGTGAATGAATCCAGCCATTTCCTAAACTGAGCGTAATAAGTAATTTTTCACATTTCCTCTCGCTTCTTTCACCTGGAGCATTCCACACATCCGCCTTCCAACATAAGCAGCTCCGCTTTATTTCTGGCTGTCAAAGCACAGCTCAGGTTTTTTTCTCTTATATATCACGATACATATTTTAATCTTTCTTTCTTTATCTCATTCACTCTCTTTTTCCATTACCCTTTTACAACTCTTTTCCGCTCCTTGTTTGTTTCTCACTTTTTGTCACAGATAACTCGCATCCTTTTAGACGAGAATTGAGAAAAACTAAATAAATTAATAATCCTCTAACCCTCCTCAGGAGCTACTGCTGATGTTCTTTTGATCAAGGCACAAAAGCCACATACATAACCCACATGGACACGTACCTAAGCCATAGATCTGTTTTGCGTTTCCACCGCAGACATGACTCTTGTTATGTAGCTGGAGTTGTTACCAGATGGTAATAGCCCTGTCACTGCTTCATACATCCAGCTCTTGCTGTATTTCCTCTTCACCGACTATGCACAGGAATATCTGCATCTTGCTGATTGTCTATGGAATGAGGTTGTGTTACATTTTCAGCACAAAAAAAGAGCAGGGCAGGCAATGCTCTGCCTCTTTTATTTCTCTTAGCAAGGAAAAGTTTTCTGTAACCGCTTATCCTGTTGGGGGTCGCGGGGGTTGCTGGAGCCTATCCAAGCTGACATTGGGCGAGAGGCAGGGTACACCCTGAACAGGTCACCAGACTATCGCAGGGCTAGCACCTTGTGACAGACAACCATTCACACCAACGGGACATTTAAAGTCTAATTAGCCTAACCTGCATGTCTTTGGACTGTGTGAGGAAGCCGGAGTACCTGGAGAAAACCCACGCTGACACAGGGAGAACATACAAATTCCACACAGAAGAGCTCCCCTACCCCTGGGTTCGAACCAGGATCCCTCACTGTGAGGCGACAATTTTTTGCATGCTCTCCCTGTGTAAGCCTGGGTTTTTTCGGGTGCTCCAGCTTCCTCCCACAGTCCAAAGACATGCAGGTTAGGTTAATTACTGACTCTAAATTGGTCCGTAGGTGTGAATGTGAGTGTGAATGGTTGTCTGTCTCTATGTGTTGATGCTGTGTAGTCTGGCGACCTGTCCAGGGTGTACCCCGCCTCTCACCCAGTGTCAGCTGTGACAGGCTCCAGCCCCCTCCGCAAGCCCAAACAGGATAAGCAGTTATGGAAAATGAATGTATGAATGAATATGCAAATTTAAAGTCCGCTGTTGTCCGAGCAAGAGAGTCGATTCTATATTAACCAATCAACAGGCTGAAGTCTTTCTGGCTCCACCTTTTATTACTGAATCAGTGTGCTGGGTACCTCAACAGAGGTGGAACAAAAAAACAGTACAGAATGAAGTGTTTTTTGGTACCATCCACAACTTTTACAATGGAAATGCAAAGATTACTTTTCTAATGTGTAACGGACTGAACTGAACCCGACTGCTTGGTGGAAATGAGGTTAAAAAGTAACTGAAAGGCTCCAGTGGAGCTGCTGAGTGGCCAACAGCAGGAAGCTGCGGTCACACTGGGACGCTCCCTGAACTGAATGTGGGAAACTGCGAATATTAAGTAGGGTGTTGCTGGAAAAGAGTATGCATTCTCAGTTGACTTTTCCTGGGTAAATAAAGGTTAAAAAGGAGTAATAACCTTTTAAGAAGGGAAAAAAATCCAGATTTTTATCTACCCTTCATAACTCTTAATTTGAACTCTGTCTCCTCCTCTTCTCTTTTAATAAACAGCAGAGTGGAACAAAATCCTCTGATTTCAGGCAGACAAGGACAACACCAGGCCAGTTACTACTCAGGGTTGCACAATATATGGAATAAGAGGGAGATATGATCTGAATTAAATAAATGTTCTCTGCAGTGCAAAAGGAGAAGTAGAGGAAAAGGAGAGAGAAGAAGAAACACGGGGACTGTGAAAGTAAAGCTTGAGGCAGTTGGGTCAACACTGCAGTCTGAACTTTTATCTGAGGCTCTTGTCTAGTGCAGTGCTGAGAGATCCAAACAGAGCAAGTCTGTTTATTACTGATAGATGCTTTATGGTGCTTAGACATGTCTTATCGCAATACAAATACCGGTCCACTGTTGTCTTTAAATATTGTCTGTGTGTGTGTGACAGGGTGAAACAGAAAGTAGGTTAAAAAGGAAGAAGTGTCTCGTCTGTTTGTGTGTCTACGTATTTTATGTGAGAAGATGTGATTCACTGTATGTAGGGTATAAATCTATTTAATATGTGGTCCATGAAACACCTCCTCTCTGGCGCAGGTGCAACTTGTCTATATTTCAGTAAAACAGGAAGTTGATGGGCCATTTTCAAAGCTTAAATGGCCATTTAACATGCATGGACACCTGCAAATACACACTGTTTACAAACATTTTCATACAGAAATATTATAAACAGAGACTTTTACATGTGCCAGCAGTAGTTTGTGAGTGTATTAAAATTTGTCAGCCAACAACCATCCATTACCATCAGCCAACAGACGCTCGCCAACTCCACAAGCAACATGTTCTCTTCAGTCTTACCCCAGACACACACGTGAGTACTAACACACATACAATACATTCACATTTATATAGCCTATATACACACACACACACCTCCCTTTTCCTGAAAACCTCCCTTACATACCAGAGTGCTTACCACGTCAATAGCTGTGATATGCTGAGACTGGGAGGCTGATTAATTTCTCGAAGTTTAGCTCCCACATCACCGCAGGAACATTAAAAGTATAGGACTGTAACAGCATCAAGAACTATAAAGAATAATTCCACTAGTTACTAATATATAGCCATGAAAGAAGGAATGAAGGGAAAAGAAATAAGCCTTTATATTCATCCAACATATATTTAAAAACAACATATAATAAAGCATTTTTGTTATAACCTAAAAATGCATTTTAATTTAATTTAATTTTATTTTAAAAAATTCACAGGGAACCTATTTGTTATTAAGCCCTGACTGGCAGCCACTGTGAGGGATGATAACATTTAAAAGGAGAAAGCTGTGAGTGGGACAATGGATCGCTTTATTGTAAGGAGCAAATTACAACAAAGCACCTGCGAAGACGACCTACCACCCAAAGAAAAGAGAAACAAAAGTGTCAGTAGATAGTATTACAGAAAGCTACCTGTCTTATTTTATTGTCTTATGTCTTGATAAAAACGAAAACACACACTATAGAAGCTATTGTGCTCAGATAAAAACACAGGTGTGCCTTGAGATTTTGGCTCGGCCTTTGAAGTGCCTTGGGCACAAAAAGTTTGAAAACCACTGGACTATTCAGTCACTCTCTTGTACTTCAAGATATTCAATACCATGTTACCGACTACATACATTTTTGATACATGATGCAGGGCAAACACAAAAAAGTGCCACTTAATTGAATACATAGGGAAAAGATTACAGTGATTCACTCCTAGTATGTCATACTATGAAATGTATTCATTTTTCCATTTTAGTCCACCATATGTGCACAAACCGCTCCAAGAGCTCAGTAACCATGGCTTCCAGAGCTCCACTTAACAAATCCAACTATTAGCATTAGTGTTAACAGCTGATACAGATGCTTTCCACAAAGCCTGCTCAGTGTCTCTGATCACTTAGGCAGATTAGCTAGGATTTACACCTACACACATGACAGTAAATAAAGCACCAACAATAAACTACCTGATGTTACCGCTGATTGCTTATAGTAGATCACTGGGAGATCTACGCTATGAAATAGCTGCGAGTGAGTCTCCGCTGTGCTGGAAGGTATTTATTACAATGACCTGCTGGCTACATTCATCTTTGACTCTCTCTGCTGCATTGCCAACTGGATGAGAAAGTGTCTATTTCCTCATCTGTTCTCCTCTCTCCATCCAGATAGTGCTTAATAGGCCATCTGACCGAGTTCCAACAGAAACACTCTGATTAAAAAGACATTCATCCTCTGCCCAGACACATCTCGCACTGTCTTACACAGAAGTCCAATCAGCACGCGGACACATACGTCCGCCCATGCTGTCACATAACACATGTGCGCAGGCACACACATGTGTAAAAATTCTTATGTCTACATTTATGTCCAATGCCTTTGTCAAATCAGGAATTTCAAAAAGAATGTAAAAGACTATAACTACAGTAAGTTGATACTTCACCATTATCTTCAGCAGCCACACATACTTACATAAAAAGTACATTAAACGCGTGTTCATGAGCTAATAACTTTTATTCTTTTCTATTCTACCTATGTTTACAGCAGCAGTGCATGGCTGCAGTGGATTCTCTGAAGATAACCTGCATCTAACCTGCATGTAACCTCTGACCTGTCTGCGGCAACCAAAGGGGAGGGGTCACACCGATAGGAGTGAGTGGCTGACACTAATGAGACAGCAACCGCGATAAGATGGATGAGCTGAAGGGAAAGAAACTCTTCCAACGCCTGATCCCAAATACTCCTATCCCACAAACGGCTGTGCATGGAAACTAAACGCACAGGTTAACACACACATGTGCATGCGCACACTCTGGTGACAGCTGCATGTGAGTAGCAGACACATGTAGAAGTAGCGTGAGGCATGCACAAACACATTAGAACAGAGAGTAGACTGTGTGAACAAACTCTGCGGGAGCTACTGGATCCCTATTATACTTCATGCTCATGCGTTCCCACACAGTTTGAGTCAGCACACGGTTTCCATGCCAGAGTGGAGAGTCTGTAAAACGGGTAATGAATGAGGCAGGAAACTGTGTTGGATTCAGTACGTGCAGCCCATCCAGATGCATTCTAAGCCATTCAGAACCATAGCAAGCGTCGACACACCTGATGGAGCCAGCGTGTGTTAAAAAATTGTGCTTTCACACACCTTTTTTCACACTCATGGCTTCTTCTGTGCAGTTGGCGATCCACCAACAGAGAAACCACCCACTATCAATCCACATACACAGACATGCCAACCAGCACGCAAATAACTATAACCGCTCCATGTTCGGATGCACTACAGACACATACAAAAACATGCCTCTTTCTTTGTGTCTTTTTTCACACATGCACGCACACACACACACACATGAAGTAAATACACACGCAAACACTCATACAGTATGTGTTGGCACTAAACAACTACTCATTTGGGTACATGTACACACCATGCCAATCCATAAATCAGATGATAATTGAGTAGCACTGCGCCAGTAATAAACAGAGTAGTATAAACAGCCAGTGTCTGGGCTGGATACACCACCTCCCACTGGCATGCTGCTGGCTGCCTTCCTGGCAAACTCAAACACACACAGGCGCACACACATACACACACACATTTGCTGTATGCATTCACAGTAAGGCAAAGACAGAACGAAAAATACTCACCTGTTGAGTTTATAGACATATGTGTGAAAACACAGTATGATATGAAGAAAAACACACATGACACCACTCATATAGCAATGAAATGTGAAGAAGCTTTGCAGAAGTCAACACAATGGAGAGGCTATATGTCTCCAGTGATATAAGTCAGGAAACATATAAAATCTCTCATTGTGTTATTGCTGTGACAGGAATGAGGAGCAATATTGTTTGCTGTAAATGCATTATACATTTACTGTCCCACAGGGATAGTCAAATCTGAGCTGCTTGGGAATCAGATTAGAGTCAAAATGCCTCAATTTCCAACTTTATACCTGGGAAAGTTTAAGTCATGGCATGATGTCAAGAGTGATGGCTATGGACAGTGTTGACGATATTATGATGATATGTTTTTTTTTTAACAGGCACAGTAAAAACTACTTACCCAGATCTGCAGACGTTGATACACGGAAACAAATGATAAGACATGAAGCCAAATGATTAAAAACAACACATGTACATAGGTCGCAGTGTGCATTTCTAGAGTGTGATTACATCAGGCAAAAAGCATGACAGCGTGGAAGTGGTTTCAAGTGCTGGGAGGACACAATCTAGACAGTTTATGTCTTGTGGATTACTCCTTTATAAATAGAGCACTTAGGAATGAATTGAGATCTTACAAAGATCCGGTCACTTGGAAGGACACTGTTCTCTGAGGACACACAGATGGTGTCTTGTGATGGATAGGAATGCCACTGAATTTTTGACCCTCACCTCTCAAGATCGGCGATTTTCTTCTCCTTGCACGATTTGTCCATCTCAGCATCCCTCAGAGCTGCCATTAGCCTCTCCACCTCCGCTTTTGACTTCCCAGATTCCTCTTTGTTGCGAGCCACTTCCTGCTCTAGTAGCCTCAGACGATCTGTGATGTCTGGACATTTTCGGAGGGCTTCTTCCGTGTTTTGGGTCTTTGGGGAGAAGGCAGGACACACAGAGGGAGTGGACACTTTAGAGCTAGCCACAATACACTGCATATGGTATTATTAAGGTGGTATCAAAACAGATAGACAGAGGCCATATTAGGACATCTCAAGCTCAGCTTTTCCAGAGCTGCTCTTTTGTAAGATCACTGTCAGAGTTAGCTAAACTTTAAGGTTAAACTGCAATACTCACTTCCAACACATTAAATACTGATGCTTGGTCAGTTGCCCTACACATCAAACTATGATGGCCTAACTACCCCTCCAGGATAGCATGTCATATTTCCACTTGTTGCATGCATCGTGTCTTTTCAAAATAAACTTCCATGTTCACAGAAAATGTACAGTTCACGCTTGTTAAGTATCTTTTTTAGATCAACTTTCAATGTAGGTTTATTTCATTTCTAGGTTTGCTTCCTTAGGTTTAGGCAACAAAAGTACATAGTTGGGTTTTGAACACTGATCATGGTTTGCGTTAAAATAACTACGTTGTGTAACGTTAATGTCTGGTGACACACCTAATGAGACGTATGTCACATCGGGGGACAGTCGTGATAGTACATCAAGCCACATTCACACTGTGACAGGGTTTACTGTTAGCAACACATGACCAACATTACCTAATGGCTATTAACTGTATTAACGACAGAGTTGAGCTGTTTCCGTGTGAGTTTGGTAGGACCACTTCAAGGCACTGTGTCAGATATTGGCTGCTGCGGTTGTGTTAGTTCGTGCTAACCAGGTAGAGCTTGAACTGACTGTTGCCTGGGAGGAGAACAGCTCTGGAGATGGCAGCAACAGAAAGTTTGCTGATCTGGCGGGGAGTCATAATGGTCTGGGAATAGACCTCCAGTGCATAAAGGATTGAAGCGTTTGACTGGAAAAGTTGGTATTGGGTTATTTTGGTTGATATCTTAAAGGTATTGAGTACTAATACCCAGCCCTACAGATTAGCTTTGGATAATCTGAGCAACATAAGAAATAACTCAGTAAATTATTCGATAAAATATAAACCATAATAGTAGTGGTAAGAATGAACTGGATCTGTTATCATGGTGTAATAGAATAAAGTTAGCATTATGGAAATACAATAGCAAGCTAAATCGCTAACTGTGAACATGCTATCATAACAATTCAGCTGGAAGTACAGATGTAGCTAGCAAAAGATCAGCTGAGCTCGATATAGCACTGCTAAAGCTAACAAACAACAGCTCAGGCTGACGAAGTACAGTTTAGCCTTACAAAGTACACCTGAAGCTAAAGAACCACACATGACATGACAGTGCAGCTGAAGCTGACCAAGCAAAGCTAAAGCTTAGCTGAAAATGACAAAGGACAGATAGGTCTGATGGATGTTGAGCAAAGCGTGACAAAATACAGCTCAGACAGATTAATGTTAAGCCAAGTCTGGCAACAGAGAGCTAATAGAGTCTGAGATGTCCTAAAATGGCCTCTGCTCACACACATCTGCAAGCACAAAATAACAGCCTACCATGGGGCTTCCTGCTGGTAGCCCATCTACTTTAGCTGGCACCTAGAAGTTAATACAAATAGATAAAACAGATGTTAAATTATAAGAACCAAGGACAGTCATAGCATTTAAACATTCTCTTGAACTGAAAGAGTGGACACTGACAATTAAGCAGGATCAGATGTGAAATCATCGTGCATGGGTAGCTTTGAAACCTAAAGGATAAGGTAAGTCAATCCTGAATGTGTGGTTAGGGTCACCATCTAGCTGAAGCAGAACCAATCTGTGCCCTCATCCGCTCTCATCCCTTCATCACCCCCCTGGTTCCTCTGCTGCCTGCTTTTCTGTGGTTTTCATCTATCAGTTGCCTCCCCGGGGCGTCCGTCATGTAGAGTTTGGAGTTCAGTCATTATCATTATAAAATTACCGTCTCCCTCTGTTTGGCTGCGATTTTATGAGACCACCAAACATCTCAATTTTTTTTTCTAAGCACAATGTTGAAAAAAAAAAAAAAAACAGAGTTACACTGATGAATTCTTTCTTCTCTGAGAAAAATATCCCAGAGGAAGTTTGTACCCTAGAATTATCTTTCTCTCTCCCTCTTTCGCTTGGTCTTTACTTCTCTCTGTCTGCTGTGTTTGCGAAGATTGTTTAACTTGTTGAAACAGCTGAGGCCACTCGTTTAAACATCATCAAGTAAGCACGCGCGCGCACAGACACACACACACACACACAAAGAGCAATTTATTGTCAGCTCTATAGGCCTAGGACTGTACATGTAGCTCTTCTTGAGTCTGTCATTACAAAAAACCCCAAGGAGTGTCTGTTAACTATTAGCACCAGCCAATCTGAACAAATGCCTCTTTCCCATTATGACAAACCCACCAGATAAACCATATGCACAAATTGGCTCCTGCATATGGGAGATACAGCCATGGGCACAGGCAGCATATGGAGCACAACAAAATGTTTGAAAGGTCTTTAGATATAGGCGTGCATAATGAGGTAGCTTAGCAGGAACACATCTGTAAATGTTAAAATATACACTCAATATGTCAGCGATGACATTATTGTAGACTATGACTGCTGTTTTGTGTTTTTCGGCTCTGTCCATGGATATGAGTTTGACTAACATGTCTAAAATATACAGTATTCATTTGACCATTAAAAGTAGGGCTACGAATTAAGACTATTTTCACTGCGAATAACCTGTCGATTATTTTCTGGATTAACTTATCAGATGTTTGGTCTATAAAGTGTCAGAAAATGATGAAAAATGAAAATGAAACAACATCCCCAAATGTCTCGTTTTGACCATAACCCTACGATATTCAGTATGTTTTCTTAAAAAATGACTTAAATTGATTAATCGATCATCAAATTAGCCGGCGATTACTTTAATAGTTGGCAACTGATTAATCATCGCAGCAATAAAAAGCCCCATAAGCTTGTATCTGTATGCGTACACACATAGTGCCTGTGACAAAGGGGAACGCTTGGCCCTCGAGGCAAGCAGAGTCACTGTTTACCTCATTCTTACCCCATTACCTCCACACCTTGCCTCATACACTTGTACAGACACATCAAACCCAATCTTAGCTTGCACAAAATGCATTAGGCTTAAGTGGACCAGAGTTTGTTATGTTCTTTTAGTGAAAAGCACAGACATAGGGAAAGCAGGGGGCTGAGAGGACGGCGGGCCTAACAAGAATTTGTGATATTATGACAGGAGGGGGAAGGCCAGTAAAGATACGATTACATATTTGGTCACTGAATTATTATTATCATTCCTGGAAATGTCTCTGAAGTGTAAATATTACAAATAAGTTAAATATGTGTGGCCACCAGGATATGAGCTAGGTCACAGGATTCCCAGCCACACTGAGCCTGGGTAACATTTTTTTAAAAAGGTTTTGACTCCTAAAGGTAATATCTGTTTCTTTATTACATATGACAGCTGTCATTCTCATTATGTCAGTGCAAAAATCAATGTCTGATCAGTCTTATCTCCACATTATCATCAAAAACACACAAAGAATCTAAAAAAAGAGAAACAGGCAACAAAAAGGTAAGAAGATATGACATCCGCCTGGTTTGAAAAGAGTCACTGAATGGGACTCAAAAGTGAGTTGAGGTGTGGTGCCAATCCTCTCTGGAAAAGGTCATTGCCTTCCCTAAGGTTCTTTACAGTTTTCCCTTTGAAGAGCTAGTGTTTAGTTTCAGAAGTCCTCTATTAACCTTGGAATCAACAAATACTGTTTTATGGGAAGAGGATGAGGATGCAGTGAAGTCAACAGAGCTCTGAGGTTAACATAAAAAGCTCTGCTAACAGCTTGACTGAGTCAGTAATACAAACATCTGCAGATACAGTGAGTGGGCCACCGTGTGTACACGACCTGATGGCAAACACAAACTCTACATCTCATGAGAGGTAAATGACTGTCAGGCGGAAAGCTTATGTCTCCATTTTTGGAGGTATTTGAGATTAACATCAAATGAGGACGCTTCTCATACAACTTTTAACTGTATATCAAGCTGGTTTATGAGAAAAATACTATTCTTCTGAAAATATGACATTGTGGAAATGTAATAATTTTGCACAGCAACAGCAATATTCTACTTGCGTCAACACATTAACACAGTGAGACCGTCACACAGAAAATTTAGCTATTTTGCTCAACACATTTCTTAATTATATTTCAGTCAGGAGCACTGTCGCCATGATGTAACCATTTATTGTAACAAATGGAAATACAGTTATGTTTGGTGCTGAGGGCTCCACTCTTGCTCTCCCTGGATTAGACAAGCAGCATGCTGTGCCAAAACGGGAAGCGCAATGCAGAAACCCCCTTGGGTATATAAGAGTGGGCCCAAGCAAGACATTAAATACCGTTTTGATCTTAGAGCCATGTTAGGACTCTGAATTAGCAACATGGAGGCTGGGGTGGTGGAGGTAAAGCTTTGCCAGCAGAAGTGGCAGCAGTGTGTCACAGCATTCGTGTAGCAGGGATCAGTGAGCCGGAAGCCATATTTAAATGAACTGCCTTGTGTGGGAATGGGCTGTGATTGAAATGAGACGCAAGTAAGCTTGGACTATCAGCTTCTGGTTGGTTGTTCGATTGGTTGATCAATATGTTCCTGTTCAACCAAATTTTTATTGGTCAGACAATCGCTGGTGTTACTTTCATATGGCTGTGTCTTTTACAGCTGAAAATATCAGGCGCTCTTTCACTCTTTCAAAAACACCTAGATAGGAATGCTTGAGCGTTTTCTTCGGCGATGCAGTATTTTTTCAGCTGAGATGCTTTGGTTGCATCTGGCAGCAACGGAATATCCAGGGAAGTAAAAATCGTGGAGTTGTGGTTGTTCTGGCACTTGCTCTGGATGAAGGGAAGGCTAAAGCACAGAGGGAGAGAGCATGGACACAACAGTCTATGTGGCCAGCAGTACGGTATTTCTCTTCCATTGTTGCTGCCTAGCACTTGTAGGATGTGACGGTTAGTCTTTGTGGTATTTGTACCGCAACTCCTCCACTTTGATTGGACGGCTGGGTAAAAAGTGACAGTGACGAATGCAGCATTTACTCAAAGCTGAACATTTTTCAACCCTCTGTGACCAGGGAAGAAGCACGAAACATGCAGCCCTTACCACAGAATAGAAGCTCAGTGCCTTGTCAAGGTGCTGGTGTTTGTAGCATTGGTAAATATGCCAAGCTCCTGCCACAAAGAACTCAAAAAACAAGCTAGTGGACACACAATTTACCAGGCAGAGCGCACTTAGTGTACTGTGGCTTATTCAGTTAATCGAGAAATAACGTGCAGATTTTTTTTTCCCCATCGACCGATCCATTAGTTGAAGAGTAGGTGGAATTTCAGTTCAGCCCTCAATTAAGCTCTATGGGGTGTTGAGGTATAATCTAAAAGGGTGGGTTTTCAGCCTGTGGGGGATGACCCATACTGTATTTCTGTTGTCCCAACTCCACTAGTAAATTCCTCTACCTTGACTAGGATGAGTAACTACAGGGCATTCAGAGTGCAGAGATAGCCAGAAGGAAAATAATGCAATGGTTGTGACATGGTTTGACCAATATTTGCTTTTGCTAGTGCTACACAGATTTTTCTGTGTAGCATACTTAATTTGGGAATTTGATTCAGCAGTTTTCCCACATTTAGATTAAAAGAACTGTAGCTATCAGGATCAAATCATGTTATACACTGGCTGATGACACTGAGATGAATGTGTGCATGAGCGCATTTGTGTGTGTGGTAGGTCGGTTTGATCAGATTCTAATCTCAGGCACAGAGTCAGTTCACCTCTGACCTACTGAGTATTACAGCCTTCCAACCTGTCACACTCCATTGCAATACAATAGGATCAAACACACTAACACACTCGAACACATGCAGAGACTCACACATCAACACCAACACATCGACAGTCGTTTCTTTGCTAGCATGCATGCACAGGCACACAGGAAAGAACCACACACTCATACTCACAATTATAAACACACAAAAAGCATCCGTGTTTTTGAAGTATCTGCAAGTTTACATAACAGACCTGATTGCTGCCGAGTACACCAAATAGTCCAATTATGGCACCACTTCTGTCAGAGTGTGAATCTGCTCGCTACAAAGATTATTGAGCTGCTGTCCCTTTCATGTGGTGCCGCGTCAACATTCAACAAGATATCATTTCACAGGAATGAGATGTGTGTATGCTTTTTATGAGAATAAAAAAAAACAAAAGAAACATTCTCATAAATTCTGGCAGGGCGAGATTCTGTCCTGGCTTGTAAGCCTGGGAGAGGAAAAAGAGGGAGAAAAAAGACAGCCAGGCCTCTGACTTGGCACCCGAACAGGGATACAGGGATCTTTTACGTCCATAAATCACTCTCTCTTAATTCATCCCTTTATCCTGTGGGACAAAGTGCAGGCAGGCCCTTTGCTAGGGAGTTGCTAACAATACTGTGGATGCGCACAGGGAGGTAAGAGAGTGGAATTGCTATTACTGTAGATGTAAGCAGTGTAAATACAGGGTGCAAGAGGCGCATTACAACCACTGCAGAGTGGTTGTAAAAGTAAATTCTTTTAATTCTTTTTGTACAATAAAAAAATAATTATAAAGCGTCATGATGTTCGTTTGAAGTATTCAGCAGTTAAAGGTTTCGAGAAAGGTACGTGTTATTATTTGTTTTACGAGGTCTGTGAAATGGGATTCTGTGTTTGGGCTCATTTTAGAGGCTGGCACGAGTGGTGAAGCATGCGCAAGTCTGTTATGATGCGGATAATGATGAAATATTAATGGCTGTTTGTCTGCAGTCCGCACACATACCAGACTATCAAACTTGTGTACAGTGCTCGTGTCAACATGCACACTGTTTCAACCACAAGAACTGTTTTGGAAATTTCAAATTAAATGTAATACAATAGGCAAAACATATTCATTAAAATTACCCACACTGCATACCACACACACCTTTTTGTTATCTAAAAACACCACCTCCGAAGGTATTATAAGTATTTCAAAACAATCCATACTGACCTCTCCATCAGGCCTCTGGTTCTGGGTGGGGACGGAGTTAGCAGGCTGACTTGGGGACAGTTTCTGGGGCTGCAGGGCTGAAAGTTTGTCCTTTAATAACTGGTTCTCCTTCCTCATCTGTTCCAGCTCCTCCAGCCGAGCCCTGTCTTCCCGCTCCCTCTGCTCGCGTAGATTTTCAATCACTCGCTCCTGAGATAGTAAAAGAGCAAAAAAATAATAAGGTTTAGTAAGAGGTGAGAGCAGGAATATGGTAAAGAGCCTATCTACATTAAAGCTTGTACACATTCAAGAAATCAGTGTTTGCTTCCAGTGTGCACAAAATTGTCAGCCCTGTGTGATTACACTTCTTTCCTATC
The DNA here is from genome assembly GCA_019142605.1 of Cephalopholis sonnerati. Taxonomy (NCBI): domain Eukaryota; kingdom Metazoa; phylum Chordata; class Actinopteri; order Perciformes; family Serranidae; genus Cephalopholis; species Cephalopholis sonnerati. The sequence continues at coordinate 18,565,248 of JAGQAX010000011.1, read as the reverse complement.
ATTATTAAAAAATTTGAGCCAGTCTCTCGCTGTTTAGGCTCGCCAGCATGCCTCGCAAAGAGAGGCCAAAGACAAACTCATAAATGCCCGTCATAAATAATACTGCCATAAATAATAGCAGGGACATGAGGAGATCAGAGCCAAGTAGAATAGAGAGAGATGGAGGAAGCAGGGGAAGGGTTGAGGGACAGAGACAGATTTATTGAGAGCGGCTTGGACAGTACTGTAGATCACTTCCTAACAACTCCACATCGACTGCTGATAAACCAAGTTGGAATGTTTACATCATAATTTTCTCTATTCTCTAATCACATCGGACAGCGGGAGGACCACGGCTCTGGGCATTGGCCTGAGACCAGGTCCACACCATGGGTGGCGAAGCATGCAAGGTGTGTGTAGTAGGTGTGTGCTAAGGTGTACGTGTGTGCGTTTAGGTGTGGACTGAAGTGATTATCAAGGTGTTTACTCAGGTGTTTATTTAGGCACAGAGCACAGCTCAGCAATGAGGCTTTACGATGTGGCATCGCCGCATGATTGGCAGCTTTAAACCCCTGGGTAATTGGACAAATACACCCACTAACTAGACCTGGCACAGTAACGCACTGCATAGTGGGCTTTGGAGGAGAGGGCTAGAGAGAGGGAGAGAACAGAGAAGGAGGAAGAGACCACATGGCTAATAGGTCCTGGGTGTTTTCCCCACATTATGAAATATCTCTAGGATGTTTGGGGTTTAGAGAAAGAGACCAGGATGTGATAATAAAAAGTGTGGAGCACATGTAAACACAACAAAAATACACATACGTAATATCACAGACAGGCACACACACACACACACACGCACACACACACACACACTAAAGAGCAGGGCTTGGCTTGGGCACAATGCCCTAGCCTGTTAATTAGAACCACAGCACTGTGGCTAGCGACTGGCTCCAAGAGCAGGTTTGTGACAGGGAGTGTGATTAGCAACACACACACTCGCTCTTGTAAACACATTACACACACCCTGTGTTGACCACAAAGTCTGAAAAGCTCGCCAACGTTCTCCTCATCACAGCTGAATTATATGTAGGCTGCATCAGAAGTGGTTTCTGGGTAAACAGATGGGCCGAGGCAGAAAAGGGATTTACAGTTTATTGTGCCATTATGTTATTCATTTCAAAGTCTGTCGGCAACAAAAACAAATTTAGGTGATAAAAGATCATTTTAAGTGAAAACATCTATGTACTGAATGAAAAACACATCAGCCAAGATCTTGTCTATTAATAGACTGATCCCTGTGAGCACAATGCAAACAATTCTTTTTTCTTGTTGACTGAATGGATATGGATCCAGTTTAGTTCAAGTAACATAGAATTCAATGCAATCGAAAGAAATAATTGCAGCCTACAAGTCAGAGGCAAACACACACACACACACACACACACACACACACACACACACACACACACACACACACACACACACATTTGTTCATACCTGTCAAGAACACAAGCACCTCTGTGTCTGACTCCACATAACCTGCTTTCACACGAACGGTGTCAAAGCATTTAACATTGTGTAAAAAACCTAATTTTCTTTTATAGAGGAGGCGTTGTTGGCTGATTCAGCGCTTATGTTGTATCTCCTCTTCAGAACTGCTGAAAAAAACATCGAGTTGTGATGCTAAGACCTCAAATTGTTTGAACTTTGAGCCAGTTTTAACACCACCTTTCTAAATGTCAGCAATGAAGCATAGTGCTAGTTCAGGCAGAGCACTGAAGTCACGCTTGTATTGGCTGATTGGCATCAGCTGTTGGCTAGTAACATCCAATCATATTCATGCTAAATGCAGCGTGGACATAATAACATGCTCATATCAGTGCTGTTTGCTGTCACAGCTACCTCCACCATCCCAACTTCCTCCTTATGCGGCATTTTGTATTATTGTTATTGTTTAACTTAGATTTGGTATTTAAGTTGATTATTAGGGGGGATTAGCTCTCTCAGCAGAAGAGAGTGAGGATACCCAACCTGAGCCCGACAGGACCTCGGGCCGGGTTTGGATAACAAATAAGAAATTTTGCTTGGGTTCGGCCCATTTGACATGCTGCTGTGTTGTGCTATGGCCTATTCAAGTGCTGAAATTTGTTATTTACATGACAACGCCTGAATGCAACACAGGCTCTGCTCCAACTAACTGTGGGTGCTGTGCTACGCTGCTGTGTGTGTGGTGTGTTTCTGTAACAGTAGCCTTTTGATGGTCAATTACACACTGTCAATGTGTGATCATGGTAAACAGACAAAATGTAGCCATGATAGCAATAACTATGTCAGGTAACAAACTGCGCTGGGCTCGGGTCGGGTTCGGACTTAAAAATCAGAAAGGCTGTCAGGTTCGGGCCGGGCATTGTTATAACTGTCTCGGACTCAGGGTTCGATCAGGAAAGTGCGGCCCGAGCCGTGCTCTACAGCAGAATCCTCATCACTTTTTGCATTCATTGAGAGCTCCCTAAAAAAGCCAAATGCAACAGTCAAATCTGGCATGGAAGCTCCCGTTGGATACTTTCTTTTGACCCTTGGAACAACCCATAGGTGGTTAGGGGGGCGGGGAAGGAGACATCCGGTCAGGACGAGGCCATGACTAGAGCTGGTTGGTTGAAACCGCATAGGGTCAACCGCCAACCTGCCTGAAAGCTGCCCTCGCTAATGCCACAACAGACGCACGGCCTACCTTGAGGGGTAAAAAAATCAACTTTGGGCGCACCAACCAAGCTGGCGATCTGCACCATGTAGCCCTGACGAGGCAGGAATTGGCAAGAAGTGTTCCTCAAGGCTTTCTAACAGAAAGACATTTCTTGGTAAGGTTAGGAAAAAAGTCATGGTTTGGCTTATAATTAATAGATGTCTGTCAGAGAGGGCTTTCTGAGAGAAAGCCTACAAGGAAAACTTCTCTCATGTGCAACCAGCAATGATCCTTCCACTTGTACAAAGGGCAAGGGCTTAATCACCTGCGCTTAATGGGAATTCCTCATTCATGGGAAATAATTGCAACCCCCAATGCCTATCACGAGTGGGGTTCAACGCTTTACCCACCCCTCTTGGCGAAAGGGTAGACACAAGAAGTGCACTGGGCAGGTGGCAGCAAGTACCACAAGCTAATGTTGCTAACAGAAAAATACAGGTCTGAACATACATGTGCACACTGGAACACATAAAAATGTGGCAGCCACTGGGAAAGCAAGAAGTACAGCTGGACATCCACATCTGTCCTAATTGGGAACTCTATAAACTCTTAAGCAGCAGCCAGTGCCAACAAAATGTAAACTAGCATCCATCTTTTAGCCTGCAGTACAAACAAACACGTAAATGGGAACCATTTTTTTGCCTGCGGTGCCAAAGCAATCATTTTTTAAGACTGTAGTACCAACAAACGTGTGCTTGCAACAACTTCAAACATGCAACAAAGCTCAGCAAGATGGAGTCGCTCTGAAATCAAGCCAGTCAGTTCAAGGTAAAGTGTATATACTGCCAGACTAGGATTTGACATCTCCATGGTCAGTACAGTATGTAAATCAAATCTGCCCTCTGTTCAAGCCTGTCTCCAATTAGAAATCACTGGCACCCTGTAACCACGAGTGCAAATTCATAAACACATCGCTGAAGGCTTGTGCAGAAAGAAAAAAAAACACCATTAGCACTCCAGCTTCACGAAAGTAACTTATTTACCTGCAAATGCGAGAATATCAGCGCGGTTTTATTGGGTAACTCTGCCTGTGCCGTGAAATGCCGTGCTTTTCAAAACACTACAAAACATCACAGTGTCTAGAGAGACTGTTCATCTTTTAGTGTTGGTGGTGGCATACTAGCTCCGTGGTGTTAAGGTAAGGCTTTATGCAAACCAGCTGCTCTTTCATGTTGCCAGAAAACAACAAACGCCGCATGTTTACGACCAACATCCAGTCTGTCCACTGACTCACCCGTCCACTTTATGAAGTGAGTCGGCTAAGTTCACCTCAATTCACATAGCTTTTGTTGAGCCACGCCAGGGATACTCAGCTTGCTTTGCCTCGGGACCGCTTTAGCAAAAAGACAGGAGGCCAGTTATTATAAAAATAATTAGCAGCCCAGACCTCTGTCGGGGGTCGCATCCTCCCGTGGCACTTTTTGTGATAAACAAGCTCTATTTTGATGATCAATTTATTTTTATTGTGAATTAGAAAATGGCCACCCTACTCACCCCCCCGGCATGCTATTGCAGGCTGTAAATTCAAAGTAGCTAAGCTCTGCAGTGTTATGTTGCAATGTATCTTCATTTGCGTATGGATGCATCAGTACTGGGCTCAATTCATTGCTTGCCAAGGCTATGGAGGCCAGTAAAAGCAGTTTAAAATCAACTATATTTATATTTTACTTACATTGGACCAAGGCTGCGCACATCTCATTGAGACTTTACATTACAGTCTCTCTCATAATGTTCACTCACAGTCACAGTTGTTAATGTTTTCCTTTATATGTGCATGGCTGTGCTATCTGTTGCTGTATTTCCACCTCTGTCTGATCCTTTGTAACTGTTTTCCTCTTGCCAGCTCTGTTCTTTCTCTCTCCTTTCATATGTCTCACAGAAGTTGCTCATTTTTTACTCTGCCTCCACCCTTACATTCCTTGACCTCTCCCTCCCTGAATTCTGAGGCCACCTCTTCCATCAGGGCTGTGCCTCTTCTGCCATTCCACTTTTCCATCCCTCTATTCCTCCCCCTTTCAAAACTTCTATCCTCCTCTTATTCTATAGATCATTCCCTCCCTATATTCAGCACAGTTACAGACAGGGACTAATCCTCTGTCTATGTTCACCTTAGACCTCCCTTCTCCTTCTCTCCCTTACTGTTTTCAGAGAGGACCTCATCTAGTGTGGTCCGAGGTCTGTAAATCAGGAGGCTGCGTCAGTAAATTATGGCAGTGAGTCATAGCAAAGCACGCAACTTCATTAAGCCCTATGTCATATACCAGCTTCCTGAAAGACCAGTGTGCCTCAGTGGGTAAAAATTTCCAGACCCTTCCAGACCAGCTGGTGGTCAAATGGTTTTATTTTGTGAGTTTTTATTGTCTAAATCTGACAAACAAGTTCCTCATCAATAGTGTGCGCAATCCTTCACACCATCCATCCAGCCACTATTCTAACAGAACAACATCTGTTTCCTCTCCGCAGTTGCTGTCAGCCTTTCTTGACCTCCAACTTCACCTTCTCGCTATTCTTTGGCTTTTTTATCCTCAACCTCCCTTCATCCCTCCTGTACCTTTTCTGAAAGGGCTTCCTCTAGTGTGGCCAGGGCTGTGTCGGTGTTGCTGGAGTCAGTCTGAAGGCCTTGGACCCTTTCCCTCAACCCAGCCAGCTGTTTGTCCTTATCCTTTAACTGCTCCAACAGGTTCTCAATCTGGAGAGAGATGGACAGAGATAGAGAAAGAGAGGAACTGGGGTTAGCAGAATATCGATGTAAAACAAGCATATTACAATCGCAAGTATTAAAAGAGTCATGGGCAGAAAAGTTAAGATTGAACCTGAAAGGTTAAGTAGCGTTCGTACAGTATACACCACTGGACTATCGTGACTGGAGACCTTGCGGTACCAAAGTACCACGAAAAGAAATTATCCCATTGACCGCCGATTCATCGAGAAGATGAATCTAGACACTGAATAGTGTGCTCAGCCCCTGGCTGCATTCTCCAATTTCCTGCTGTAATGTCTTCCATTCTGGCCTGGCATTTTAAAGATGAGCAGCAATGAAAGCCTCCACTGTACGGCTTGGGTCAAGACAATTATGGTTGGATTCATGAAGAGAGAAGAGTTAGTGGAGAGGTGTAAACAACACAGCCACCGGATGGTGCGACCGAAGCAGCTTCAGTACCGGTTTAGTAGCGTTACATGAAGAGTTAATTCAGCCTGTTGACTCTCACGGGACAGCGTCTCTGCATCTGCCTTTCTGCGGCTAACCTCATGTCGCTAAAGTGGCGGTGTAATAGCCAGTTGTGGTGTTCAAAAGCCTTTATCTGATGAACATCGGCAAAACGGAACACAAACACACACAAAGACACATACACAGGCACACTCAGACACACAGGCGCACACACAAAAAAACACAAAACGCTCCAAGCTGTACCAAACAAAACACTAGCAGATGCAGCTGGGGTAGGACACAGCGCAATGCAATGAGACTCCAGAGGTCTACAAATTAGTTACAAAGGGATAGCACATCTGGTGACAGGACATAGTGACATGGTGACTTATAATTTCCACAAGCACACTCTACATTCCTTTGAATTTGAATTAATATCATCTTGATTTTAAAAAATGGTAGTTGGATTTGAAAAGTTGATGGACTCCCCGATATTCCCTGAGATCTATACACTGGCATAGAGCATCTATTTTCCTGTCTCCAACTCTTCTCTTGTAGTGTTTTTTTTCTACAGACAGACAAAGCACCATTCACTCGCTGCTGCAAAGCATTAATTCCACATTTGACCCAAGTGGTCCTTTCTCAGATCAGGGCTTGTGTTATACAAAAGAAAGGCACATGCACTGAAAAGAATCCATTATTTAATGAACATGAGAATCCAATAAAAGACATAAAAAGCACTTCAGGCCATCAAGAGACCACATTTTAACTGAGCTGGTGACGGGGTAAAAAACGTCCGGTGGGGGGGAATAAGCTGCATTCCAGTCATGGGTACATAGATAGATAATGTCCAAATCTCCACAGCTATTTTACAAATGAATCCAATTAGACCGTAGACTTTGGTGTTCTGTGCTCCCTGGAGGGCACAAGCGTGGGTTTAAAGGAGCCATCTTGGTTTTGGCAATGAAGGGAAAGTGGCAGGAGGGGGTGGGAAAAAGCAGTCAGGACCCTTCAGCAGATCTTGATAGGTTAATGACATGTCATTATACAGCCAAGCTAAAGGCTCAAAGCGATAGGGACATTAAATCCTTCAGGGAATGATGGGAAAGCTTCACACTATCAAAGTCAGATACAATTCCCAGCAATTCATGATTGCCATGGGTGTGTTAGATGAGATTTTAGGGCGGTCACTGTGAGGCGAGGTTCGGGTTTCCACGTTTATTCTCTTATGTTTCTCTCATTTTAAGTAAGTGGGCTGAAGAGGTACTCTTCCAAGGGATGTAGGCACTTGAGCACTAAAGCTACACACGTTATAACATTCACGATCCCTGCATCGTGAAGCACCGGCAAGCCCTCCCCATAGATTACACAAGACTGACGCTGGAACATGCTTATCTCCGCACACAGTAAACACAAGAGGAAGTACAAACAAACCAAATATCTGGCTTTGGCCTCAAGTTGTAGCAGCTCGGTAGCTTTGACATACCTTGTTCTTCTAAATACGCACTGAAACATATACATATGCACTCATGCACACCCTGGCTCCCTGTCCCTATGGGCACCACAGAGCCCAGGTCAAATTGAGCATGTCGCCCCTGGTCTTAGATAAATGATTACATTCTTTACCAGGCTTAAGTTTGCTTTGGCCTGGTCGCACAAAATAACAACCCCTCGATGAAATATTTAACCATGTCGCTTTGCCTTCGGTGAAATTGTGCAGAAAAACGTTCAACGTCGTATCGGCGTATGAGAAAGAGTCACGTGAGTCATGGATATGGGAAAGCGGGCAAGGAATTCTGTCAGAATTTGAAAAGTCAAAACATACTCTCCGAAGAGAAATGGCTTTTTGTTGACAGGCGAGGCGCAGGGCAGCCGTATGCCTTTCTGGGAGAGACGGGGGCCTCCCTTCCAGTAGCTCGATTGTTATGATGAGAACAGCAGCCATTCATTTTATCTCTGAGTGTATGAGGCTACCTCAAACTATACTCCTGCATCTCTCTGACAACCACACACACACACACACACACACACACACACACACACACACACACACAGGCTTTTATCATTAAAGCACTGTGCATATGTCATCCCACTCTCCAACCACACACACCTCCCGCTGAAGCAGACCACCTACAATAGGCAGCTACCATGACTCTACGGGCCAGGCGCTGCGGTGTGGACTGTCTGTCTCAGAGAGTGCGTATCCTCCTGGGGAAACCATGACGTCTGTCTCAGTCGTCTCCCACACACATGGCTCCCCAGTGTTTACAGCCGTGCTGTTTTGACTCTGATAACTTTATCAACGAGCTGATAGGACGGGACCAGGTTCGCCTTAAAGTGTTGATGCGCAGTTACCTTTTACCGACCTTGACTTTTCAGATGGTGTCGACTTTTGCAAAACAGAAGATGATTAATCGACCGATGAGTGACATAATTATGTTAGAAAGAAAGAGGTGCAGCGAGGGGCAGTACCGTGATACAAAAAATACTGTACATGTAAAAATATGGGACAAAGATGGTTTACAGATTACCTATTGTAAATTTGGTGGTGCTGGCTACAGTCATACTGTTATTGATTTAACCAGTTGGTCATTAGTGAAACAAAACAAGATGAAATGTGGCATTAGTTCATTCTCAGATGAATGACAACTATTTAAAGTGAGGGGCAAACAATAACTGACATACATTCGTGCAAATTTAATAGTTGTCAACAAACAATTTTAATTCTCTGTTTAGTAGGCTTTGAAATCCATTGGGGTTCTTAGCTTTGCTTTCCGTTTGCAGTTTGTAGAGTGTGATCATGATTAGGACAAGCTGAGTTCTAATGTAATGGGAGAAAAGTGAGTGAAACAGTATCAGGCCATGTTTCTCTGGCGAAAAATCGTGATCTAAAAGCAGCTTGTTCCGGAGCAGAACCACAAACCCAGTCGACCCGTCTGTCTTCCATCCAAACTAAGAGCTAGAACTCGGTGGCCTCCAGAGGAATCATTTCTGCAGAACACAAAGGAGACCAGCGTGGAGCGTGACCACCATAAAAATACAATCATTTGTATTTTTAAAACTCTTCTGGACCAATAAAAATACCAAACAATAATTGGTCGCCCTTTTTTGAAAGGCAACTCATTTCTCTGCGCTTGTCATCGCCTCTGAAAATATGACGGGGACAGTTGTAAAACCCAAAGATCCTGGCACTGATACATATGTGAATGCATAGCCACACACAAATACACAGAGGGACAATAACCGCAAACTGAACAATATGTAGTAACATAGTGTGTACTTCCCCAGAGATATCTAGGTCACAGTCAAACAGAAACACGATGAAAGACTACATACTGGAAATATCATACTGCTACTTCAAATACTTCACAATCACATACTACAATCCAAGTACAGCATGTGCATGTCAAACTGTGTGTGTTTATATATGCGTGTGTTACAGTATACTCAAACATGTACACCTGCATACTGCTCCCATCTCCTGCCATCAGAGCTTGTTGATTCCCAGGTTAATAAAGGACTTCCTCCTGCTGCTGAGCACTCAGATGTGGCTCTTCAAAGACAAACACAGTTTTCTCATGAAGCTCAGAGAAGATAGTGACCTTTTCAGCATGAGGAAGTTGTGCTTGCACTTCATTTAACCCCGTCCCACCACCACCTCCCACTACCACCCACCACCACCCCTTCTCTGCCTGTGGAGCAGAGCAGCACCGGCAACACCGGCAGACTGAGAAAACACTGATAATGTGTAAGCTGGCGCCCCCATGTGGCACTATTCTAAAACAAGCTCATTGTCCACTAAAGACAACTCCAGTCGATTTAAAATGAAAAATGATGTGTTTATGTTGTGTTTTTGTTGTTGATTTTCAAGCATCTGCTGTGTGAGGACAGCAGAGTCAAACACAACCATTCTCAAAGTTTTTTAAATCAAGAATTCCATAATTATGAGATGTGACACTTCACATCTTCACTCTACAGAACAAGCTGACACAGACGTGATGCTGTCCTCTCTAGCCCCAGTATTTACTTGTACACTTGAGCAAGTCATTATAAGTTTCTTTGAATAAGAGTGTCAGCTAAACATAATATTGTCTGCAAACATTCCCCTCACACACTCTACAAATGGAGTTTGAAGAGGAACTGTCAGTATATACTCAAAGCTGTTAAGTCTTAACCAGATCTCTATAGACAGTTGAGCTGACCGGCTGAGAATGTAAGGGGACAACGTGATGGAGAGACCCTGAAAGCAGAGTATGACACCTCTCCCCTATTCCCCTCAAATGACCTTGCTGATGTCATGCTGCTTTGCTCGAGGAGTCATCACTCATCTGTTATCGACCAGAACGACGGAGCAAAATGACTTCATAAGACGAGTTGTGCCCGAGAGAGGGGGGAAGAGGAGGGAGGGTCAAGAGGCACGATGCTCAGGTTCTGAAATCATTCACACTTTTCTAAACAAGGAAAAGCAGAGGTCATTCTTTATTTCTGTCAGGAAATAGTTTTGAATTCCTCGCCTTCAAAACTATAATGTATGTCAATGAGAGCAAAATCTTTCTCCCCGGTGAAAAAAAAAAGATTTAGATTTTTTTGGCCAACACTTGCCTGCACAAGAAGGCTGGGCACAATCACACAAAAATGTGTTGTGCCACTGTGTACCTCCATGTGTGCCAGCATGCCTGCACGTCTTTCTGTATCTGCTGGGCTGTACTCGATCAAATCTTTTTTGCCTCCCAACCGAGGACCATGCACAGGCCTGGCCGACAAGCAAAAAAGTCAGGTCCTCGTCTATCCTGCAGCCAGGGAAAAAAAATAAAGTTCATCAAGGTGGAACTGGAAGGAAACGAAAGAGACAGAATTTTCTACGGGTCTCACTACGATTACGACGGAGACCTGTGACTCTCACAGCAGCTTCCTCTGCATTGCTCCGACATTCATTCTGTTCTTAACCACCAGTGCCTGTTTAGAAAAACACAAAGGTGCTCTGTGTCCATCAGCAACACACAACCATACTCTAATTTAAATGCAGGCACACAGGCGTATAAACATGCACACACTTTCTGAATACAGAGAAACAAGCATACAGAAGACAGATGAATACATGTGGTAAGCCTCATTTATCAGTATTCATAAATGTTTTCTTGTATTTTTTTCCATGAAAGCAACTTTTCCTGCATTTGTTCAGGAATGTATATCAGAAGTGATCTCCAAAACATACCCTTAGTTATAAATTATTAACTTTAGACCAACCTCAGAAGCATCAAATAAGGTAAAACAGAAGAACACCCACACAGATTTACAATACCTAATAGGCTGAAAGCAGGTTAACAAACATTATTTAGTAGCCAAAGTGCTGGATTTTCTGCTTCACAAAGCTCATAATTTAACAACAAATAACATTAATATAATTTAATTTAATTTATGGAACGCCACAGTAAGATGTGAAACTGGATGACACGAAATAAAAAAATGAATAACTGCATGCAGACAAAATTTCAGGAGGGAGCCAAGGAACTGCAGATGATCTCCTAAACAGATGAGTTCAGCTGGCTCCTCAGCAAGGTGGTGAGGAGGCAAGGGTTAACGGAATTATTATAACATTGCATGCTGGCTAAAATCACGTTACAGTCACACTCTGGGTAAGCTAAAGTCCTCCTGAATTGGAAGTTAGAGTGTCTTAAGCTTCTGTACTGTGACGTATATCCCAGTAAAACTGAATATCTAAGTGGTGCACAGTTAGAAGAGGGATTTAAATCAAATCCTGCTCATTTGATTGGTCCTCCGAAAAGTAGGCGAGCTCAGAGTTTAGTGCAATATGGAGCTACAGTGGAGTGCACTGCTGAATGGCCTGCTGGCTCCACACACACCTCCCTCGCTGTTGGATCAGGAGGACGACGAGGGAGAGATTAATAAATTAGATCTCTGCCACATTGTTTTGGAAATGAAAACAAAGGTTTTGCCCACACATCTCCTCCTACATCTCTCCATACTGCTCTGTCAGCTAGCTACTAGGCTTGGGCAGTAGGCAGTATCAAGATATTGCAGTGTACCAGGGTACTAAGAAATTCAGAATATATGATTGTCAATACCGTAAAAAAAATTGATGCTCCCCTCTCGACACGCACCATCAAAGGTCAGTCTCTACAGGTTGAACAGGCAGCTGAGCTAAAAAAGATGGCAGCTGCAAGTGGTGAGGATAATGTAACAGGACTCGTAAAAAAAAAAAAAAATCCCCCTGTCCCACATGCAATTTTTTCTTGTGATTTTATTCAACTACAAAAGGAGTTTATTTTTTTATTCACCACATCATCTCCATTTAGCCCACAAATATCTGGCATGGCAACAAGTGTCATCAGGTCCTCCGGCAAGAAGAGTGCTGATTTCCAATCTATTAATTATTCTATGGGCAATACGTTTTTTAACTCTCTATCTAAGTAGGCTGACACAAATGCTGTCATATGTCCGACCATCAAAGTGAAATGTCAGAAAACTCTAAAGGTATGAAAAAATGAATAGCACCCAAGCCAACTACCTTCTACAACCCACAAACAGTGAAGTGAGGTTTTATAAATGTGGCAAACTAGTCGCCCAAAGTCTCATTTGATTGGCTGAAGTTTTGTAAACACCTCTGAGTGCAGCATGAGTGATTACACATTTGTAACTGTTTTACCTGGTTTTACAGGAAAAGAAAAGACAGGGACTTTGGTTTAAAAAGAAAGTTAAAAAAAAAAAGACCCACGTGCTACTCAGAAAGCGAGAATTAACAATTATCTTTACTCACACAACTACCTCGCCAAAAACACTTCCTCAAATGCAATAATCTGTGTTGCATTCAATCATTACTGCCTGTTTAGGGCTGAGTACAAACACGTTAAGGGTCAAATACTTCAAAAAGCCTATTTAATTACTTCTTTAATCAAAAAACTGTTGTCCAATGTCTAAAAGATAAAAAAAACTCCGAAAACCAATGATCAATCCTAATTTGAGGTTACCGCAACAAAAATATTTAGGTAGCTTGATAAATGAGGCCACTGTTTGTGTATGTGCGTAACCACATTTGCATATGCAGTCACATACACAAACAGGAAACCATATCCACCATATCTAATCCTGTCCAATGTAACATGGCTTGCTCTAAGCATACAGTGCTGATCTCTGAGGAACGCACACACACACAATCAAGCTGTGATTATTATCATGAATGTTGGGCCAGATTCAGGCAATGGGGGCTGCATATAGCACTTACACACATGACAAGCAGACATCCTCCCCCTCTCCCCACACATTCCTCCAGAAAGTCATTCACACAGAGACCCTCCACTGCATGTATACATATCAAATAGACACCAACAGGCAGGCGTACGGACACACGCGTACATGCGTACATCTACACACACAGAGATGCAGACATGCACACGGAGAATGACAGAAAAACAGCGAGAAAGACGAAGCGAGTCTTGTTTTCATTGTGATTTCTCCTGGTCGACCACAGAGCAAAATGAGCAGGGAGAGACTCCTGCAGACCCCAGAGCTGTTCAATGAAGACAGATTGCACTTGTGCAAGCTAGGCTGTACGTGAGTGTGAGTGTGTCTGTGTGTGTGCCGGCCAAGTTGATCCACGTCCATGCTCTTTAGGCTCAAGACCCTATCTCTGCCCCCCTCAGCTGCGGAATGCTGCAGTGATTGCTGGGTAATTACCCTGACGCTTTATTCCTCTGCTCCCAGCACCATTAGTATTAATTCTTTTCTTTTTCTCCTCTTTGGAAAGAGGGAATGGGAGCCCTTTGATCTGAAAGAAAGAAAGAAAGACTGAAAGAAAGAAAGAAAGAAAGAAAGAAAGAAAGACATCATATGTGGCCACGGCAGGGACCACAGCAGCTGTGAGTCAGCCTGTAACTTCTGACCCCGGCACACTTTACAGTGATCTGGTCAGACAGGTCAAATACACCATACAGTCATACGGTTCAGCTGAGAGACAGAGGGTCAAAGTGTGACCCACTTTAGACAGAAAAAGAAATGCCTGCCTCAGATCTTAAAGGACAAAATACTAACACTTGACTGCCAACAGATAGGTCGAAACAGGTCAGCCTGAGTTATAGCTTGTGTCATCACCAGGATACAGTCAGGTTTAAGTTCTTCATCAAGTCACAGAGTCATCAAACACGTCTGAGTTCTTCAACTGCAGTGCACGTGTTGTGGTCAGGAAGAAGACGGACTTGAATAGCTGGAGCCTGACATATGGCCCGACACTGGGTTTGTCTTGACTGATGTGTAGCCTGGCTCCAATCAGCCAGCCTCAGGCTCTCGCCATTAACCCCGGCTGATTGCTGATAGGAGCAGAAGGGTTATACGGGGGGGGGCTATCACAGGCTGTTTACCGGAACCTCCCCAGCTCCAACAGGCTTATCTGTAGCCATGTCTCTGCACTGTGATTGGTCAGATGGAATCCATTAGGATGAAAGGCATTGGTGGCCTCATCACAAGATCTATCAAGATCACACACACGCTCACACGCAGGAACGTACACATGCGGTAAAAAGTTATCTGTAGGGATCTGTGAGAAAAACAGCTGTTGCACACGCACGATTGCTCACCTGGGATACTTACATTGTACCATATTGTGTATCTCGGTTATGCATGTCTGTAAGTCATTCACTATATCGATTCTGCAGCTTCATTACATGAGGTCGGGTAGGATCAGTAGAAATACTTTTTCAACATCACATTTTGCGGTATATACATTTTCTTTCCTCTAAAAAACTTGTTTTCATTTAATAAAATGTGCCAAACTTCTCAGTTCTTATTGAGTGTTGTCTTAAAACTAAAGCTGGCGACATTTATCACAATAACTTTGTATTATATTTGCTGACACTGTCTGTATATTCTGACTTATTAGCACTGATCAAATATGAATCAGTATTCTGTTACTGCATTGCCTATTTCCCACCTAAAATGACAGTTTCATCTAATATGAAAAAAGATATCTTTTATAAAAGTTACCCACTACAGCTTCAGCTGAAGGAGCAGCACAAGAACCTAGATAAATAAATAAAACACAGTCTAAAATTAGCAGTTTCCTGATTTGCATCCGGAAACATCGGACTAAGGATTAAGTAAACAAGGCAAGGAATCTAACCGAGCAATTGATGCCAACTTGCAGCACTTTTCAATACTCCAAGCTGTGGTCGCATTTCAGTCGACAATCAAAATGTAGTGAGGTTTGATACTTAGCCCTTGTAGGGGTGCGTCATTGGACATAATGACCTTTTAAGGCGCCAACACTTATTATTATATGACTGTTGTAGGAAATGGCTTAAAAATTGGAGGGAGAGATCATTGTCTGTCATACACATCTGGACACAAAAGCAGAAAGCAATGCTTTGTTTATACACACACGCACACGCACACATGCACACATACACATTCTGCCAATGACGGACTAATATTTTCCTTTCTATCAACATGCAGCACTTCCCCTCGCTATCCACATGCATCAAACTCAAAAGTGCCAGTGATGTTTGGGGGCGGCATGTAAAACATGTGGGAGGAGGGAGAGAAAAGGGATAAAGGAGCACTGAAGGATTTTTTTTTGGAAAACATGGTCACCATAAGCCGGCATTGGCACAGTTGTTTGCTCAAATCAATATGAAGTTAACAGAGTTCGGTCATTCGATGGTATGCGTGCGTTAATTCCACAAGGGACTTGAAAATGGAGTGTATTTCAACAATAATGAAAGCTCATAAAATTATGAAAAATAGGCAGACAGAAGAGCAATTGCTCCGCAGAGAGGGATCAAAGTGTGGGTGGAGGAAACAGTGGAAATGTAGAAGGCCAGGGAACATCTCTATTTATCTCTATATCACTCTTTCTGTCTCTACTTTTCTTCACAATCAAAGGCCTCGCCGTGCCGATGACACCAGGCCACAGCAAGTGCTGAAAGAGCCTTGCAGAGGGTGCTCTGAAACAGTGCTGGGTTCCCCTGAGAAAGTCTATTGGAGACCTGCTAGACACTATCGTAAATAACTGAGACCCTTGTGCACAGGGCATCCTTCTGTACAGACACACACGCAAAAACATACACACATATGCCCACTGCAGCCAGAGCAGACGTAATCGAATCTCTCTGTCTGTGGTTGCTATAGGGAGGGAACATGATAGGGGATACTATACTTCCACGCACACAGCCAGCCTTTTTAAAAGCATGAATATGGATTGAGACGACCACAATGTTTGAACATGAATAACACATGTATGCCAAAACCACACCACAACCGGCTCTGCGTGTGTACCTCCCACACCCCTACCCCCCCAGCGAAAGAAAAAAAAAAGGGAACCTAAAAATGAAAAAATAAATAAATAAATGCATCATTATGCATTGGTCATGGTCTCATAGACCAGGGGCTCGAACAGAGCTCCCACTGTTCCTGCGTTGTGATACGTAAGACTAAAAATGCCCGCACAAGCCTAGCATATGCATTTTCGTTTTTCATTTAAAGACCTCATTATTTTTAGTTAAATTCAGCCTCTGACTATTAGGATCAATGTGGGACTCAACCTACAGAAATGACATCATGGTACCATGCTTTAAGTCATGGTGATTGTCCACTGAGAGGCCTCTAGGAAAAGATAAAAATCCTCATACTTTCCTAGACGAAAAAAAAAAAAAAAAAATAAGGCACCAATGATGCACCATGCTGCACCATGCTGCAAGTTAAGGTAGCCTCTGAAGTGATTCAGAACAATAACTTCAAATGTGTTTAAGATAAAGATTGCTGCACCAAAGACGGGCTAAAGAGGGGCACTTCAGTTAACACCAACAGCAACATACCCTTAAACTTCAAAGTCAGAAAAGTCTAACAAATATAAGTGTGGTTTTACTGAAGTACTCTCATTTGTATGCACGTGAAGTTTTTTCTTGACTCTGCAAATATTTAGTAGAAACCGTTACATCCATTAGCAGTAAAGCTATATTGATATAAATGGTGTTGTCTAAATGTATATCTTGCTCGGAAATATATCGCTATATCATACATAGTCGTTACATCAGGCAGCCCTAATGAGGATAGTTTCTGATATCGTCTAATTGCAGGCCCCTAAACTGAATCGAATCAAAACCGTGTCATGGCGGACTTTGTGATATCATCAAATACCATCATGTTGTCCAATGAATCGATATGATACTCTATCTCACTGAAACTTGTGATTTACACCCCTATTAATTACAAAACCACAACATGAAGAAGTTCACAAACTACAGTTTGATATGCCAAACAGACACTCTGTTGTTATTTACATTTAATTTTTTTCCCCAAGCTTCCTCTGTTCCATTTTATATCACATCCACATAAAAATCCTAAAGACTCTTGTTCAAGTTTTCCAGATGTCGATTCCTTATGAACGGAAGGAGAGCGAGTTTGCATGCACATGTACACACACAATCCCACACACACACACACACACACACAAACAAACAAAAGCGAAAACACATTATGACACACCAGCTGATCTGTCATTAGCTTGTGTCATCATTACCAACACTCCGTGTGGTGGAGAGTTGGACCTGTTTGTAGTGAAGATGGAGAGCTTGTCGTAATAACACAGATGCATCATCTTAACCCTCAAAGTTGCAGGAGGATGACACATGTCCATGTGTATGTGTGTGTGTGTGTGTGTGTGTGTGTGTGTGTGTGTGTGGTAAGAATATTGACTCTTTTCATCAGTGGGGGAACATTCTCAAAAGATTGATAGCCCTGTGAACCATGTTTAGTTGACTCATTCAGAGCTGATAATTTTATGAGCTGGCGGCACGCCACTCAAATGACTTTTAAAAGATCTAAGCTAAACCTCATCGCATTGTGTCATGAAAGCAACAACAGTCGTTGTTCATATTCAAAGAACTTTCAAAGCTTCTCTGCTGACCCACATTCAGCAGATCCTCAACCCATCTTTGCTTTACTGTATCTGGAATGTTTTGTCACATCAAAAAAGTCCCCCTTTACCAAGAAAAACGTACCCTTGATATTTAGGTCCAGGAAGTGTCAGGGAAAGCTTTATCCTGTCCTGGGCAGACTTCAAACACACAGGGCCAGTCAATGTCTTTTACAATTGGGATGCAATGACTCATACAGTATAAAACCAGGAAGGAAACAAGTTATGCTTCCAAGCTAAATTCCTGTCGTTTCCCTTGTAAACAGATTTGTAAGTTATAGTGTCCTAGAAAAAGAGACGTGCTGTAAAGATAAAGGGTATGAGGCCTCCTAAATCGTAGCTGGTTGTTGCAGTATTTTGGCCTCGGATATAAGTGTTCAAACCATTCACCAAAACAGTGTTTTTCTGTTTAGAAATACCACCATGGAATGATTAGTCATAACACGTTACAGGGTTGGTTCACCCAAATTACAAAGAACATATTTTCTCACGTCCTCGGGAGGTATCTAGCCATACAGATAATTTCAGTATTATTTGTCCAGGTTTTCTGGCGTCACCCAAATACAACAGAGATGAGTGGAATTTCATTTGTGGTTCTCCCAGCATTGAAAAAAATCAATTTAAAAATTCAAGCAACATCTCCCTCCAGAAACAATGTCCTGCTTACTCTGGGTAATCCAAAGACCTCAACAGTTTTTATTGGAACTGCAGTCTGCTGAGGAGAGAGTCCCTATAAAAACTGTTGACAGTATGTTGACAAATGGATCTGTTCCTGGTAATTCAAAATCCAAATTTTGTGACTGAAGATCAAAATGAGGTGAACAGCACTACACTACTCTTTTTTTAAGGTTATTTTTTGGTATTTTGCCTTTTCTGGAAAGCTGAGAGTATAGAGACGGATAAGAAACAGGAAGAAACGCATAAAACCTGTGGACATTGCGGTTTTGCAGTATGCATGTTAACCATTTGAGTACTGGGGAGCCCTGGACTTGTTTTTTTAAAGTAATCACCTCTAGGTTTTTAGCTGTTCTGTGTCTATTTCTCTATGTTATCTCTGTGTGCAGGTAGCTTCAAGGCTACATGACTCTTGCACACATTGTTAGCATGCTAACATTAGCATTAAGCTAACAAAGTACAGCTGAAACAACTGACAAACAGCTGGAGCTGATGAAATATAGCTGTGAAGTAGTAAACAGTGTGTAATAACTGATTTCTGATGTTTGTAGATGACGTATTCTATAATATCTATGATTGACCCTCGTTTAACATTTATCAAGCTTTTCTGACTTGATGTAAATTGAAATTAAGTGTACAGTATGAAGTTTGCTTGTAGTATGATGCATTGAACTTTAAACTAAAAACTTTTAGTTGAACTGGACGTATCACACAGTGTCCTAAATGGATGTAATGCGAGCGAGCGTCAGCGACTGAATCAGTCTGATGCATTGTTTTCTGTTGGACTGCCCTAACTTCCACAAGTGACGCAGCACAAGGTGGCACGCCATTTTGTGCTGAACTTTTGTCGGATGCCCCATCTCTATATTATTCCTGTCGCTTACTGTTAAAGCTCTGGATGCAAAAGACAAGGAATGGCTGCTTTACAAGATTAAAAATGAGGAGTTATCTCTATGATATCTTCAGCCCAAAATTATCAGAGTGATGCAGAGCTGGTCTTTGCATCCCATCCAGAGCAGCAGAGATGAGAGGGTTCTGTTGCATGGAGCAGCAGGATGTTTTAATCTCACTCTGGAGACAGACATGTTGGAGGGACAGATGAAGGCAGAAGCCCAAAAAGTTTTGTGTGAAGAGATACGAAATAAAATTAAGGAGGCTCTGGAGATGGAAAAGCAGAGACTGACCAGGGAGAGAGAGGACTTTCAAAGAGAGTGTGCTCAAATGACTGAGAGGAGGAATGCCTATTAGTTAGAGAAGGAGAACATGTGGAATGAAAGAAAAGGTTTAAAGAAAGAACTCAAGGCAGCATATAAGAGAAGGCCTTTAATGCAGAAAAAATGCTGTGTGTGAAGACAGACAGACCTTAAAGATAAAAAGAAAGAACTTGCCACGAGGAGAAAGGCTTTATTCAAGAGAAGTCAGACACCCAGAGGATGGGGGAGTCTTTCGAGTATGAGAAAAAGAACATGAAAAAAGAAAGAGACACCCTCAACAAGAAGTAAGGGCACATGGTATGAAAAAGAAGGTCTTTGATGCTGAAAATAATGCTATGTCTGATGACAGGGAGTCCTTCATGATGGAGAAAGAAGACATACATTAAAGAAAAAAGAGGCATCCAGAGGACGAGTGATGCTTTCCACTTGGAGAAGGACAACACAGAAAAAGAAAGCAAAACTTCCAAACTTCAAGAAGAAAGGCTTTTAATACTGATAAGGATGCTACTGTATGTGTGAGAGGAGGAGGAGGAGGAAGGCCTATGAGATGGAGAGGGAGGAAAAGAGTCCAGAGGATGAGGGAGGCTTTGAGCGGAGAGACAGACACGATGGTGCAGAAGAAAAATGCATCTATGAAAAAACAATAAAAAAACGGACCAATCAAACAGACCATTAAAACCAGTGTGAGCCAATTCGTTCTCCAGCTTCATCTAAGTTTAAGCCAGCAGGGATGAAAACGGCAACTGCAGCTGCACCAAGAAACGTAAATAAAGAATGCGCAAAGAAGCAGACGCAGAAATGTCTCCACTGAGACTTCACGGGCACTCAATTAGATATGCATATAAAATTAAATGTCATTGCACGCTGACATTTATTTGTACTATAAAGTATACATAAAGTCAGGTCTGTATTTTCACAGATGAAAGTCAGACTCACTGAGTCTTAAAAGAAACCTAAGAAATACATTTCAGAAGGTTACAGTAAAATCTAAGCAAAAAAAAACTATTAGGGGCCATACACGTGCTGCCTTTTTGCACCCTCAAATTAACTGTTTTCAATGTAGACATGCAGCAGGTGCGCTCAAATTCAGAGCAACACCGTTGTGTTCCTTAGCGCCTGTTTTTTTAGATATCTTTCCCTTCTTCCGTAAATATCAGTCTGTGGTAAATACGGAAATTTGGTCATTGTGGTGCAGGGCTGCCAGAGATTTACATCTGTCCCACGGATGATAGGCCCACACACTTAAAAACAGCGCCTGGAATAGGATCAGCTCTGCACTCAGGATTTCGGCTATGATACGATGCTTGTTAAGGTTGCTAAGCAACCTCTGACACAACCTGCTGCTGTGCTCTTGAAAGCTGGTTCAAAAAAGGCACAAAAGTAACGCCCAGCGCCTGACCTCGCGTTTTCCAGGCAGTTAAAGACGTGGCATGTGTAGCGCCCCGTAGAATATATATCATTGATACTGAGGTGTGTAAAGCACTGTTGCACCAAAAAAAACCCATCTGAAATCATCAAAATTACCTGTCAATAATCTGTAGATGTGGCATGTTTGTGTGGTTTGATTTGATGCAATTTAACCATGATAAAACTCCACTCTACATCTACTGAAGCTCACCTATACCCTTTCTCCATTACCACTTTTGCTCATACCAAGTCAAGCCATGCCGTGCCAGTTTGTTTTGCTATTATTGGTTTAGATGTGCTGCACTAGAGATGGACCTTCTCCGGAGTAGGTCCAAAAGCAGGGCCACCCACCCTCAAGTGGGTAGCAGTGACGTCTCACTGACAGCAGCCAACCCCTGACAACCCCCCATCTGAAACAAGCTGTGTGGGTTGCGAGACAAACAAACGTTTGTCTGTGCTGGAGACCAGAGAGAAAGGCATTTTTCAAAATCTCTGTGTGTTCAGCTCCCAGTACTTTTGTAGCTTCTAACTGAATCTCTAGTTTTTGCTCCTGTGTCCCGTTTTTACTTTACATATGTGCTTTATTTTACTGTTTCATGTTCGCTATCTTCGCTATCACCTGTATTAAAAGTTGTGTGAAGTTGCTGCTTGAAAACTTAACATTTCCATTAGCATTTAACATTAGCACGATTGTGTTGGTGGCTTCTTTAATAAAAACAAGTCCACTGATACCTCAGGGAGGAAGAGTAGAGACAAGAACAGCCACAGTGAGATGTTGATGAAGAGCTGCAGACAACAGGCTCTTACTGCACCTCTGCAAACAGCTCATCTCCAACAGGTAAACTTTTTTTACCTACCCTGCTGTGGAAAAACACTTGCAGCAAACTTACGTCAGACTTTAGCGGTGGATCAGCCCGCTGCTTTTAAATATCATCATTCAGGATGAGCCGTCATGAGTTAAAGACACACCTTAAAGTGGGTAGCCCTGTTGTAATGACAATGCAGAGCTCTGGACTGACCAGTACAGCTGAACTGAGTAAAGCCAAACCAGGCCACTGTATTAGAAAAAAAGGGTAGTACTTGTTGGTTGACTGAGTAATGCTGTCACCACAGATTTTACATACAGTACAGTGCAACTTCATTAAAAAACAACAAAAAACAACATTGAAAGAATAAGATTTTGTCAGGACAGTGCACTTCTACCAGCAATTCAAACTGTCAGAATGGTGAATAAAAGAGTCCATGTCAGTTCTTCAGCAAAGATTAAGCTGTACAAAAAGAAATCTGAGACTTGTAAACTAAGCTAAGCTAAACCCTGCTTCACATTCAAGTCAGCCTGAACACATCTGACTTGCAGGATGTAGGATCAGTGTCATTCATGAAGAACATGCAGTCACTCCTTAGTTAGGAAATACATCCTTGGCATTTAGATTTGTGTCTAGGGAGGACTTCATGCTGCCTGTGAAGACTTCAAACACAGAGCTTGTCTGTGTATTTTATAATAAGCAAGCAGTAACTTAGAGAGTGTGAAGCCCAAAAAGGAAACAAGCTTTGACTCCTAGTTCCACTCCTGCCTTTCCCATGTGACACAGCACTGTAAGTTATAGCCCCCAGGGGCTGTTGAGAGGTAGGAAGTTTGGAAAACCAATCAGATTGTGTTCAGAGTATACAGTGTGGCTAATGGAGTGAAACACCTGTCAGTTCACAACATAAAATACTCAGCCTGGCTCTTCATTCAAATATATCATCTTCCATTCATGTCAAATTGACACATGAAAAAAAAGTCATACTATTAAAGAGATTTTCCCATGTTTTGACCTGTTTACTACAAGTGGAGTATATAAGTGTGCTGAATCACTGCTGGATTTAAAAAAGAAAGTATGGCATGATGAATGAGTAAGAAGGCTTTAAGATTGGGAGTAACAATGTGTAAGGAGAGGCCGGTGGCTTGGAGGGAGGAGAAAAAGGGGAACACTGTGGGATAGAGAGGAAGACGGAGGTTTTCTGCAAAGACAGAGATGAAAAAACATCAATGACGGAGCAAAAACTGGCCAGTGAGAAACCAGCCCTCAATGCAACCCAAATATTTACCTGATCATCATCCAACCTAATCTCACCGAGTCTGTGGGGATAAAAATGGCAACTGAGGCTTACAGTAAAATAGTGCAACTGCATACAGCTTTGTAATCAAAACTCTTTTCATAAAAATAACACACAAATTGTGACTAAATTTTGAAACTCTCCACCAAATGCTTCCACAAAGAACCAGCAGCCTATAACAAACATGTCTGGAAAATAAAGTCGTTCAAACGTTCAAATCAAGCACGAATGAAATGTCAGAAAGCAGAGGGGCCCCGTTTATCTGCTACAAACAAGCCTATTAAGGGCCTCAAATACAGAGCTATACTGTAGGAGGGACCCAAAGGAGTACAGCGCAGGGTGCACATAAAGGTCATCTTTAAACTTCTCACACAGAAACACCCTGTGGTTGCACAAACATTATAATGCATTTGAACATATTCATGTGCACGTACACATGCATACTCACAGATTCAAGGCACTGCATGTGACCTTTGGAACCCCTTTTCATTAAACTCAGCAAGTGGGAGGGTGGGAGGAGAGAGAAGGAGATCTAATTTGAGGACATGAGAGGAAACAAGAGAGTTGAGCGGGGACCTTTATGTGTGTGTAATTGGTCTATAGAGGAATTGCCAACATGCGCACCACAGGTGGCCACAGGCCCTGTCTAAATAGCTAACCTTATAAAAGTCATTAAGGACTCTGAGACATGCCGTGCAAGTGTGGGTGAGTGTGTGTGAGCAGGTCTGCATGAATATACGTACAGAAGGACATGTGTGCTGCTGTGTGTATAGAACACGTTCACTGTATGTGTGAAGGTATCTCTGTTAACCATATGTAATAGTGATCAGCTGTGAGTAGCAGATCTTACTAGGCACACATTCAATGATTCATTTAACAAACACTCTTACTGTCTATTCACAATGCCAGAGATATGTTCACGTGGCCAGAACCACAACAGAGAATTAATTTCCAATATGGCTCCAGAGAAAGTTACCTGATGTGGCGACTGTCAACAAACCTGTCACTGATCAAATATCCACACTTCTTTGCTCCCCTATAAAAGTGATTTAATTCAATGAGCAATAGTTTTTCCTGGCAAATGCAGAGTGGAAAAGGAATAGATTACAGTAATTGAAAGTTTTTTTTCATTTTCTCTGTCAAGTATAGCTAACCATATTCCCAACCATAATCAGGACTTGCTAACTATGTTAAAGCTGTATGAATTGATTTTCTTTGGCTATGGTAATCAGTGTCAAAATCAGTATTCAAATGCTCAGTTTAAATATATAATTACCCCAAAATTCCCGATCCCAAATAGCCCAAAAATTAAGGAATAGTTATCCAACATTATGCATACACCTTAGTTATTTTTCATTATTCTCAAACAAGGGACAAGAACATTTAAACTTATGGTGCTTTCATACCTGCCCTATTTGAACTCAAGTTTGTTTCCCCCCCTAAGTGTGGTCCGATTGTGGCAGGTGTGAACACAGCTATCGCACTTGGGTGCGCAGCAAAACAACCGGACTGAGACCTTCTTGACGAGATGGTCTCAGTCCGGTTGCAACCGAACTTTGTGGTGAGAATGTGTTCCAACCTCGATTTGAACCAACTGCAGTCACATTGTTTGGGTTAAACATGAGCATGTTACATGTGCCTCCTCCTGTGCTGCCTTAATATGCACATCTGGTGCATCCGATGCATCAAAACATTGTCTTCTAGTTGGAGCCGCAGCCTCGTTTTCAAACTGTATGGTTTGCCTAAAATGAACAATGACAGCAGTATAGTCCACTATGACCAGCGCTAAAATCAACTGGCGAAGCTGTCCCTCCATCGTGACATTGGAGAGTGTATTCTTCTTCAACGTTTTGTTTACTTCCTGGATTTTTTCTGCATGGAAATTCTGACAAATCAAGAGCACCTTTCTCACAGCAAGAGATTTGATCTGGTCCACTTGTACAGTAACTGCTGCCTGTGAGAGCACGAACCAACTCTAGGCAATTATGCAGCTTTGTGACAAAATTAGTCCCTGATTCGGGCCAAAGCAAGACAACTCTAGATCTGAAAGCACCCTTAGTGACTGGCAGTCCAGCACTAATGAAACTGGAATAGACTGACCACATGTGACAGGCTCAAAGATACGCTAGGAAAATGTCAAAAACATCAAGCATCTTAAATAGCTCCAAAATTCGTGAAGACGACCCCAGAAGTCAAGTGCCAGATACGCCAAAGGAAACTAGTATGTAACAAATGTACAACAAGATTAGAAAGTCATCTAAAATTTGTAAGTAACAGCTTAGCCATTTTGCAAAGTATTCATTTTCCTAACTTTTATGGCTAACGTGCAACCTGCATGTTAACAACATGACTAACTGTCATGTTATTTTAGGTGGATTGACTGATGTCCTCATCTTCGATTATTACGAATATTTGTCAGTGACGCTTTAATGCCCAAAAACCTGGTAATCAGGACAGCTCTATTGAGTTATAATTCTTTGTGGGTATGTCACTACAAGCAACCAAGGACTCACTTACCTTCTTCTGGAGAACATTAACCTTCCTCTCCTTGACATCCAGCATGTCCTTCATGTCTCTGATCTCTCCTGTTAGTGTGCTCTTTTCATCGGTCAGGTCCTGCAGCTGCTTGGTCTTCTTGGTCAGGAACTGCTCCTTCTCCTCCAGACGCACCCGCAGAGCATCTACCTAGAGAAGGCCAAAACAAGAATTTAAGCATATATGCGGATAAAAAGTCAGACAGAAACATGATCAGACAGAACCAAGGGGAGTTTGACTGACATAGTCGGACAGATATCGCAAGGGAGCTGCTGTACAACATTCTTTAATGCTAAAAGACAGGTAGACAGAACGTTTGACAAGCCGAGAGAGAAGGGGGAATACGAGTCAAAGCAGGTGATGTAACTCATTGTTCATACAATTAAACCAGACGGGCAGATGGACAGGCAAGCACATAAGTTGAACGTAATCTGTAATAGTCTGTAATAGACAGGAAACAGACCAGATTGACTGACAGGCAAAGAGACAGAAAAACAGAAACACTTAGAAAAATACAAAGTAGTACATAAAAAAGACTATGAAAGCTTACACTGTGATTTTTCTCTCCCAGTTCTCAGACAGGTGGCCCATCTGTTATTATTCAGTACTGGAGCTGACATGTCTCAACACATTTACTTGTTGACATTTGGAAGTAGTAAAAGTTCAGCTTTGACCTACTGTCCATAATATGAACCACTGTGGACTGATGCAGTGTGTGTGAGAGAGAAGGAACCTGGAGCCTGTCCCATCATTTGTTATTGAGAGTGCTGCGTGATTGGACCAGCACTGCCATAGATCAGACTGCTCACACACTTCACACTCACACATTAAAATCCTCTGTATCTGGCTGTGTGCAATGAGGTGAGTGATGTCTGAGCTCACTCCAGAACCTCTTATTGGACATCTATCAGTGTTCTGCTGCACCGCCTACAGTGTGACACACACACACACACACATGCACACACTCAGCTGGCTGTCATGAACAGACTATGTGCTCCTCTGTTGCTCTTCAACACCTGATTACATTTCCAGCACTTTTTGCCATGGCGCAATGAGTGAACCCATTTGAACTTAATTTTAAGGTGTGCATGTGTTTTATATGGCTTCAAGAGACACACACACACTGCAGATAAAGAGAGGCAGTAACGAGGGCTTGTTAACAGTCGTTTTAACAAGCCTCACTTGGACATAAAGGGGACGTGCGAAAACACTTAAAGCACAGGTTCTGTTGTACTTCCCAGCTCATCTCTCAACTATTTCAGAGGGCACTTCAGGGGAAAATCTGCCGCCTTTTTGTGGTTGTCCAATCAGTGTTGATGCTAAATGTAGTCAATAGAAGGAATAAATTCCTAAATGTGTGCTATATCGAGCAAGAAAGGGGAGCTCTCCTGCTCATGGAGCTGTGCTGCCAGTGCCTACATGTACCAGGATGCATTGCTCGGGACCTACTAGCCTACAGCTATTACATCGCTGGCCAAAACAAAGCATAGCCAAGGTTTATAAGTTGTGCCTTTATGCAGGAAACAAAATAAAAACATGTAGAATCTGTAGTCTGGACCAGACATTAATGCTTCACTCTTTACAGTTTTTAACTTTCACAATAAAAGCCCGACTTACATTGTAAAGAGGCAACTCAACAAAGTGACAAAAATACTCAAAGGTCATCTGCATTCTTGGCACTGCCAGTCCTGGTTGTCTTTTCTAGTTTATCGTTAGGATACTGAAGAAGGTCCCCAGCACAGCTTTGTCCAAATGAGGGGTAAAACTTTCATGGATAGTATTGCACACACGGGCTCTCTGGAGCTCTCCTGGCGTCGGTGACAGCATCCAACAAAAACTGCCCACGCTGAAATTCATTGCATCAGAACGATCCCATTTCTGTTGGCATTTTCCACTGAAGTATCCACAACCACAGTGTCTCTCTGCTGCATTTCTTCACCTGTACACTCTGACTCGAATAAATACGGCTGAAAATCCAAGTCAGCCAAAGCATTGTAAAGTGTATCCTCATCCATAAGAATTTCACTGTCGTAAATGTAGCTAGTCTAGGAAAAAACAAGTAAGTTCTGTTTTTGAGTGGCATCTCGAGGACACCCCTGGCTACCCAGAGGCAAAATCCAGCTACATCACTGTCACATCAAATGACGTTGCTGGATGCAGGACAAACAACAGACTTTACAGCTGTTAACTCCACTTTCTTGGTCAATATTGCTTGCACTGAGGAATGTATAGCCTCAAGTAACTACATTTACCATCAATACTAATTTGACCTCCTCACAAAAGGTGGCAGGAGATTCATAAAGGAAGGGAGTGGTGGTGGAAAGTAACTAAATACATTTACTCAAGTACTGTACATAAGCATTATTCTGAGGTACTTGAATATTCAGCGTAATGCTACTTTGTATATGTAGTATACTAAACTTCAGTGGAATATGGTTAAATATACAGTTAACCTGCATATCGAAAGTTCAAAAGCCATAATGAGCATACAAAATACAAATAAACTGTGATACTATAAATTAAGCATAATTAACAGTATAAAAGACACTTAATTTTTTTTTCCACAGCTCTGACATTAAACCACATCCTGGAAGAAAGAGTTCAACAGTTGGGGAAAATGAGTTATTTCCTTTCTTTCAAAGAGTCATATCAGGACAATCATGAAATCAGTACCAAGGAAAATATAAAAGAAGGAACAATCATGACGACAGTGACAGCATTCAATGAGCCAGACTTTGGTGTCAGTTCTGCTGGAGTCCAGCAGCTGCATCTCAGCCTGCGGCAGCCAATAACTAAAACAAACATACATATTTAGATTTTAAAAAAACATGTCAATAAGCATCACATAATGTACATACATGTGCTTTCACTCAAAAATATATACATGTGTATCAATGGAACGGAGTATTTTTCACACTGCAATATTGGTACTTTTACTTCTATAAATTAACTGAATACTTTTCCCCCCACTTGTTGGTAGTATCTTAGTAACTAACAGATATACTGAGAACACAATCGAGTGTGTTGGGCCACAGTTAGACCCTACCTGCCCGTGTGTGTGTACATGCTTGTGTAAAATGAGAGTGCACCACGCAGGCCGCAGACACACAGAGGGCTCCTCTCAAGCAGTAGCATTAGAAGCAGGCCAGGACCCCCAGGTGTAAGATGGTGAAGTATTTATCTCATATTGCTCCTCTGGCAGACAACCAGAGTCTAATACTGAGCCCTGCTCTGTCCTCCCCACTCCACACTGGCACACACACACACATACACACAAACACTAGTGGCACCACTAATCCTTTGTACGTACAGTATGTTGGCGCACGCACATCATCCTGTGCTGATGCCCATGTGCTGCTTGAGTGTGTGCGCATGTGCATGTGTGTGTTTGACGCTGTGTGTATGAGACAGAATGGGGGAGAAAGACAGACCCCCCCCCCTCCTCCTCCTCCTCTCCAACCCCACCTGGCAAGGAGCAATTTAGCAAGAATGTTGCAGAGAGGCCTAACAGGAAATCCCTGCTGTCTCACCTGCACTGGCCCACTAAGCTGTGATAGTACTGTACAGACGCCCTGCTAATACCCTCTTAAAGCACTCACCACTGCCAGGCACGATACACGAAAAACAAGGAGGGAGAGATGGACAGATGAGGAGGGAGGGATAAAGGGATGGAGAGGAGTAAGGGTGAAAGCAAGGGGAGAGATAAATGAAAGAGTAAGAGAAGGTGGAGAGAGATGATGGGAAGTCTTAAGAGCACATTAACACCACTGACATGCTGCTCCACCAATGACTGAGACGACCACTCCATCATCAAGTCTGTTACAGGAAATACTGTATGGCTTTATCAGCTGGCACACATGCTGAGATGATAGACAGCTAACAAGTCAAGGTGATTAACCTCTTGCTTCTCCTTCAATTTCCTCTCCAATTTTCCTTTCCCTCTAGTCTCGTTCTTCTCAATGTCGTCTTCCAACAACACCTCTCTCTTTCAGCCCGCCACTACTACCCCTCTTTCAACACTCCATCCCTCTAGACTTGCTCCAAACTCTCCAGGAGTTTTCCTTTTGCCGTTTAAAGGTGCGGGTCCTGCGGCGAGACAAAGTGATGTGTCGGTGTGAGAAATCCCTCAAGTCCTCGAGCCAGGTTGTCTTTGGGACAGGCCCACATTTCCCAGCTAGTACTCGGCGTGTGCATTTCTGTGTGTTTCCATGTGAGAGCGATAACACGCAAAGCAGAACTCCTACGCTCTTCAGGACGACTGGGGTACTCATTCTGCTTATGCAATTGGACACTAGGGACCACATCCTGTTTTGATATCACAGTTTTTTGTTTTTAGTTTGGTGCATGAGAGAAAGAGTGAGAAAGTGAAAGGTGAGGGAAAGAAGTAAAAGGGGCCTATTGCTGTCCAGTCTGGCCCAGTTCAAATCCAAAAGGGACATTGGAGATTGCATTGAGGCGTTCCTCAGAATAGATGAATTAAAAACACATCTATATCACCCTATCTAGCCCCAAAACCCCACTTAAGCTTTCCAGCCCCTCACTCAGCACCATATCATTTAAAAAAATGACCTTGATATGTTTTCAAGATTCTGTGGTTGCATAACTATTAATTCTTTGCAATATGTGGAATTTCTTTAAACAAATACAGTCACAAATTAATAATCACTCCACAGTGTGCATGCACACATGCATACATTCAACAGTTTTTTTTACATGCACACATGCATGTACCTGCAATTAAACATGCAACCATGCACGCACATGCATAAACCCACACTCATTCACCTTGACTTCCTCTCTCATGCTTGCAATGACAGCCAAATGTGGATTCTGGACACTGGTTAGCAAAGTAAAACAGAAGCTTAAAGAAAACAGCTTCTCTGTTTGTCCTCACCTCCCTTTTTCCTGCCTCACATTTCATCATAAAAGTTTTTCTGGCAGGCAAATCTGCAAAGGTATCAGGCCCAGCGTCGGCTCTGGGCCGCAATAAACAACACAGGGACTATATGAGTAGACCACAGTCAAAACGGCCGAACCAGAGACGATGGGGAGACCACAGCAAAGGCCTAGGGACACACCGATACTTGCATACTCAAACACTGACAGTTGCACTCTCACTCACCCACTTGGGTGCAAGGAGAGTCATACGTTGACCAGGAAAACATTCCTATATTGATCTCTTATCTCTCGCTTTGGCTCTTTAAATATCTCTGACCTTCACACATGCACACGTGTACACACTCACCATGACTTTTACTCATTATCTGTGTTTCTGTTCAAAGAATAAGTATGAATGTCACCTCAGCTGACAACAGCACTATAAAAGTTGTTAAATCCCAGGAGCGGGTCTGGTGGAGTGTACGGGATGTCTGAACTCAGGTCTGCTCAGGCTGCTGCGGTGCGCTACACACAGCTGTGTGAGCTATTCACTTCTCTGGCTGTATGACGTCCAGCCAGCCTGTATAAATACAGCACAGGGCGGCCATTAGACGTAATTTATTTAAAGGCCCGTGCTGTGAAATTAATCATCTAAATTTATGAAATAATGTTCGACTAATTCATGTTTGTCTAGCCATTAATGTGGCCAAGTCTGGATTGTGTCACTAAAGGAAGGAGGGCTATTTCATTTCAAGATGATGTTAGACCACCAGAGAGTCTCCCATATCAGCTGTAATCATTCAAGTATCTCTTTATTGAAATATAGGCATCCCCGAAAAACCGCCACAATCTCATATGATGAAGAAGTAAGAGAATGAAGGTGGACTGCTGGGTTCAAACAGCTACAGGCTGTTAGTTTGTCTGCATTATCGAAGACTGGTGAAAGGTGAATAACTGAAAGGACCAGTCCAGCTTATGAAATACACATGTTTACATTATGGTGTATCAGCACCTGACTATGGGTGTCTTTTACTCACGCAGATGTGAGAAGGAGTAGCGTTAAATGATCCATAGTTTCCAGATGAGGCAACAGAAACTTCCAATACATGTCAGGAGGTCACTGTTGAAGGTTGTAGACAGCGTGAAGACCAAAGTGGGAATATTTCATATGAGCACATTAATGCATGTTGGTGTGCATGTG
Organism: Cephalopholis sonnerati; assembly: GCA_019142605.1. NCBI lineage: Eukaryota > Metazoa > Chordata > Actinopteri > Perciformes > Serranidae > Cephalopholis > Cephalopholis sonnerati. Next base: position 18,533,439 of record JAGQAX010000011.1, on the reverse strand, counting down.
TGTGTACACAGGTGCAGGGAGGAAGCTGCAATGTCAAACGGAAGAATGAGGCACAGAGAAACTGCGAACAAGGGCCGAGCTTCTCCGAGACTCTGCGCTGATTCTGGGTTCTTTCATTTACACACGCATGCACTGTACATACAAGCACATGCACAAACAGGAGATTTCCTTTCCACCTGAGATGACCGCACCAGACATGACGACACCGGGGATGATCTGTGCGGAAATGAGGGACGTTCCCTGTCCTGGGTCTTAGGCTCGGTGTCATTTGAGGTGTGTCATCAAAGCCAGGGTTAAGGCAACAGTCAGAGCTCTGATCAGGGACTGTATAATAGACGGATCACCTCGGGGCCGGCTCGGGATAATAAGCGGATGTAAACTGCCTCACAGCAGGGGCTGCGAGGTGGAGTTTGGGGCACAGTCTCATTGTGTACTCCAACATCTGTGGATCAAACCATGGCAACACAGCTGTCTGCCCACAGGCTACAGAGGGAACATGGGAACACGCTGATGTTTCAGAAGAAAGACAAGGACTCAGACACACACATACACACACACACACACAGAACTCCAAGGATCCACTAACAAAAGAATCTTTGTCAACAGAATGAATGAATGTTTCTGCCAAAGCATAAAAGTCAATCATACCATGCTTCTGGTATTGTACCAGAGGATGGATATATGTAGGGGACTCACCCCGAGTACCATCACACTAACCCTCACTGCACACAGCTGCCTCAATTCCTCTTTCACCCTCCATCCATCATCATTACCTCCTCCAGCAGAGATGGACACAACACACACATGCACATATAAAGGAAGAGACGCTGCAGGCGTTCCCCCTCATTAACACTTGCTCCTTCTTTGATTATTTTTCCTGATCATTTCCAGCGCCGCACGCCAGTTGCTACATCCTGTTTCCAGGGAATCCATTTCCTGTCAAACCTCACCGAACAGTCACTCTGGCAAACACGCAGAACGATCACAGGTTCTGTGATGTACAGTAGGTGCTGGAAGATTTCTGCTTGATCGACAAATAAAACCGTTTCTTGTCTGTCACCTGCTGGTCTGTCTGACACACCCTCATGATCTTGTAGCACCTAAAAAACTGAGGAGTTTTTGGAAGCTGTTTGGCAATGTGTTAGTGAACCATCTCCATTAAAGCTGAGCATACACTCAACTGCTGATGAAGGCCAGAAAATGTTGCTAAAAGCGCCAGAAAATCAGGCAAGTTAGCTCTGTGCTGTGTTTGTCAAACTGGTATTTCCAAGGTCAATAATGAACCTTTAATCTCACCATTACATCGTACGTTCATCGGTGGTGCCACTGCTGCCTCACCTGAATGACAACATTACTGTATGGTTGCTACATTTTTAAAAGGCAGCATACAGCCTCATGTTGAGCCATGATTTTTCCATCTATGGCATCAAACCACAGTGATTCCACACATGACTACTTACAAGTTGAATATCCATTCAGTGTGGCTCCTTAGTTTCCTGTTTTGTGTTATAATGAGAAGAGCAATTTGCTGAAAGGAACGGGGCATGCAACAAATCAGAATGACAGTAAAAGGAATACAAAGCACAGAAAGGTGCAGTTCTTGAACTGTTGTCACATCTAGGTATGTTCCCGAAGACAGCAAGGCAGAGAGCTGTGTTGCCAAATACACGACAATGAGAAGATGGAAGCCAGGGTCTGGGTGCACAAAACACCTTAAGTTTACTCCTTAAATATGACACTTAACTTTCTCCTTAGCTGAGGGACACAGTTGCACAGAATCCCTTAAAATGTTTTCCTGGTTAAGGAAAAACGTTAACTCATTTATTGCGTTGAAAGAGATTTTACAGCGGTAAAGGTTTCCATGGAGATTGTTTGTTTGCTTGGACTCACACTTGTGATGCCTGTTATTGTCTCACAAAGTCGGCTTATACTTTGATAGTAAGGGCAGAAGAAAAGAGGACTAGAAAACAATAGTGGTCACAGGAGGATAAGATTAAACCCCTGGAGGAATAAAATTATAGACAGCTCATCCTACAAAGTAAATTTGATCCCCAAATACTAGAAAACTGAAAACGATTATTAGAAGAAACTGCAATGAAAATGAATTCAGTCAAAATCTTAAGTGTAAAATCAAAAGCGTCTCCATTGGGTTCTCCTGGTCGCAGAACACTCTTCTTAGGGCAGTTAAGATAGTCAGAGGTACCTTAAGGGTTTTCTTTCACCTTACTTTGGTTGCTAAGGTCTTTCTTTGCTACAGTCTAGGGATTATAACATCTAGACAGGGAGAAAACCATAAATACTTAAGTGAACATTTTAAGGAAACCTTGACTTAAGGGTGTTTTGTGCAGCCTATTTTATTATGAGGAAACCTTAACTAGAACTTAAAGGAAAATCTTAACTTAAGGTGTTTTATGCAACCGACCCCAGGCTCTTGAAATGAATAAATACCCCAAATGACCTTTTGTATATTAAAAACTCATATGTACATACATTGACTTTATAAAGAAAAAAACCCAGGTCTGTCGCTGTAAGCCTGCAAACAAAGTGCTCAGTTGTGCCCAAATTTTTGTGGATAATGTTGTCTCTCACTGCTACTGTACAGGCTAGGACAGAGAGCAGGCTGGTTAATGCATACACATATGAATCAAATGTCAGACAACCTGCTGGACTCTACAGTCATCATACAGGATGCATGCAGTTAAAGGGAAGATTTTTTACACACGCTCTGAACCCCTCTGTACAGCTGTTTAAAAGAACACAAGAAACAAATTAGGACCCATGATAGTACCCAACGTTTATACGAGCCTGCCTCATTAAAACCTCCTGCTGTAAGTTAAGTCCCTATGGAGTGAGCGGTTGATCCTCTGACGCATATGATGATTTATCCTTTAAATTAGGAACTCCTCAATCCCCAGCACAGTTTAATTGTCGGCAGAGAAGCCTTTTTGCAAATAGGCCTGCCAACACTTAATGCAAAGCACAACAGTTTTCATGAGGAGGTGAACATCCGCTGAACTGTGTAGAAACTGTGATGCGTTTCAGAGTGTTAATACCCAACCCGAGCCCGAAAGGTTCGGATGACAAATCAGAAATTTTGCTCGGGTTCGGCCCACTTGACATGCTGCTGTGTTGTGCTGTGGCCTATTCAAGTGCTGGAATTTGTTATTTACGTGACAACGCCTGAACCCAATGCAGCATAGCGCACACAATTAAGTGTGTGTGCTGCGCTGCTGTGCGTGTGGCGTGTTTGACTGTGAGTAACAGCAGCCTTTTGATGGTCAACTACACATGTGTGACCACTGTAAACAGACAAGCTGGAACCATGTTAACAATAACTATGTCAGGTAAGAAAATGCGTCGGGCTCAGGTCGGCTTCGGACTTAAAAATCAGAAAGTCTGTCGGGGTCGGGCTCGGTTATGACTGTCTCAGACTCAGGTCAGGTTCGATCAAGATTATGCAGCCTGAGCTGCACTCTAGTGCGTTTTATATCTATCTCCAAAGGTTTAAAAAAAAAGGCTGTTAAAATGATAATGAAAGGTGGTACTTGCACATTATAGTCATTGATTTATTTTAAATAAAAGCCAAAAAACATGACAGAATTGTCCTAACAAAGGAGGATACGAGAGGAGGGTCCATTGTCCCTACTGTATTTCTGCCTCTTCTGGTTCAATCATTCTATTGAGAGACCTACTATTAACAAAGACTGAACTTTCTGTAAGTGGGAGTGAAAACGCTTCGACTGTACTCTTGTTGCACTGCATGTTTGTCAGAGTATCTTAGTACGTGTGTATAAAATTAGAGGTTAAGTGGTCAGAGCAAAGTAGGGTGACCCTGAGGAGAGAGGAGGTCAGAACAAAGAGGGAGTATTGTCTCTGGCTGTCTCTATCAGTACCTCACTGCCTGCTGGTTAACCAGCTGCTGACTGACGACAGATCAAGCAAAGCCCTAATTACTATCTGTGTGTGTGTGTGTTTTTGTTAAGTTTCAAAATGTACAAAAATAGAAAATGTGAAAAAATGTAGACAGAGCACATACACTCACTTCCCAAAGACCTTCAAGTGGAATAAATCATCACACAAATGAAATTTACCATAGATGTCCTCTAACTTAACGCATCATTTAAGCCAAAGTATGCGGCGTGCATATTTGCAAGACAGCACTAAAGTGCGTGTTTTAATGTGCATACGCACAAGTAGCCGTGCGCACACACTTGTGTTTGTCGGCTCCTTCGGTCGTGCACATATTTATCTCGTTCCCTGTGTAAACCATTAAATATTTCATCCCCGTTCTGACCCCTATAACTCCACTTTATGGCTTTTCCACATGGCCTCTGAAGAACTCACGGGGGCTTTATTTTGGACCGCGCCATGTTTGTTCTGGGGGGCTCTGACGCTTTGCTACTCAAACTGCATCCCAAACCGCGCCACCCCAGGAACCCGGGAGCATGGTGTTGGGTCTGAGAATGGTGACCGTGGTCAGTCAAGTTCGGATGAGGTCATATTATAACTGGTCTGCAAAGGTTCAGACTCATAACAAGAGACAAAGGGTTTACGCCTAAAACAGGAACTGTTTTCCATTTGTATATGCCAACCATCTCGCTGCTGTCTTCAGTGTGTACATCAAACTCTCACCTAAGTTTAACAAGTACCCTCACTCTTTCCTACAGTGGTACCAACACAGGGGGATGAAAGTGGATAAGAAGAGGGAGAAGTAGGCGAGAAAATGGGGGGAGAGAAGACAGATGGAAGCAGTGAACATGAGGGAAGAGAAAATAGGGAGCAAAAGGGAATGAGGCAGAAAGAAAGACAGAGAGTGAGAACACAGCAGGGGGAGAGTACTGGGCGGAGTGTAACCAGGTTGAGACCACATCTTTTCTCCGCCTCACTACCTATATGAACCATTAATCAGCAAAGAGAACAAGGAAAGATCAACAAAAATAGTCCAGCAGGGACCACAGCACACCGTACTATCACATCACTCACTGACAAAAGCCCACAGCCCTCTACATCCATCAAGCAACTCTATTCTCTCACTTCTCACTTCCTCCTGTCGCTCCATCTATCCCTGATTCTTTCCCTCTCCCGCTCCAAATTCTTTTTTTTTTAATTTTCCTCTTGTTTTCCCTATTCATCACTGTCACTATGGTTGATGTTAGCAAGTCATTTTTGAGTCATTTATATCTTCTTCAAGTCATTACACCTCAACCTCAGAATCAAAACTCAGTGGAGGTCTCCTGGCAGACGCGCTGCAAACACTGGTGATGAAAGAGAACACAAGATATTTGAGGTCACAGCTCAGAAAGTTGAACTGAAAGACCACAGACTGCTCTCTGTAAACACAGACATGTTGCCACATTGCAAAACATACATTAAAGGCGTGCTGCTGCTAACACTTCTGTTGGTGTTCTGTAAGGAACACGATATCAAATGCTATATTACCATGTTATTTATGTCCCTCATTCAGACTTTGATTTAAGCACCCTGAACCCACCTCAGGCCTGGATTTCCCCTGTGTGGGTAAGTGGCCACCTGCAAAATGCTCGCCTCAAGTGATGAACATGTAAATCAAAGCCTATCAGCCCACAGTGAATGACAATCTTAACTAATATACTTTGAAGACATAAAATAAAAAATGATTTGTTGCATCAATAAAATGAAGGTAATAACCGAGACTATGTGACTCAAGGATCTAGAGTTACCACCAAAGGCGACAGCATACACAACACAGCTTGTGCAAAATACTCTTCCTTAGGGCTGCAACTACTAAATATCTTATAAATGAGTACTGTGTCAATCATTACTTCAATTAATTTGTTATTAATTATTAAAAAGGACAACTTATCCCTTAACTTGTCTTCTTGTAAAATGCTCTTTGTACAAATAAAATGAAATCAGTATACATGCTACATCAAGAGACAAGGCCACCACAAACAAAAATTTAATTGGATAAATGTAACTTATATGTATTTGATCAGATATTGCTCAAGTTTCTGTTTGTAAAGATATAAAGGATTCACTTTAGATTGATGAAAAATTCCAAAAACATAACATATTATACTCCAGTGTCTCTCTGACATAATTTCAGCTAATTAGCCTTAGCTTAACCTGCCGTCTTAGCAGATTTGTGTCCATTTTGACGCACAAACTCGTGGTTATAGCTTAATTTTGTTTTTTTTTTGTTTTGTGATTGATAAATGTAGCCTGAGTACATTAAATCAAATGCTCACGAGACAAAGGAGACAACACCATTTCCTGTATTTCCTCATGTGAGCTACACGAGGCTTGGCATTGGCTAGCCTACTGCCTCCACCTCAGAAGATATTGCCACAGCACACACCATGCATCATAACGCAGACCCAGCAAATCACTGATGAAATTTGTTGCCAACTATTTTTGTAATCAATTTTAAGTGATTTAATAGATTGGTTGTTACAGCCCTACTCTGTATGTCAGTATTTCCACATGATTTTCTGCATTAGCTTTAATTAGTGTGATATGACACACTGTGGGAAGCAGGATAAAATGCAGATAGCAGGAGCAGAGACAATGCTCGAACAACCCTACCATCACATGCAAATGATTTGTTATAGAAAACAGAAAATGTACTTGTCTGTAGTAATCACAAAGTGGAGGAGCAAACGGGGATGCACTTGCTCAAGGAGCTCCACGACTCAATAGCCCATATCCTACTCATGTTATTCCATATATACTGCCATATAGATAAGACAACAGAAACAAAGAAAACATGAACAAATAAACTCTCCAAATCCAGAGGGTTTGTCCAGGGGAATATGGTCTCCATTGCTAAAACGACAATGCTGTATTAACCATGTGTAATGAGTAACCATGCCATTTGTTAGTATGCCTAAACATATCAATAATAATAATTCTTTATCTATAATACAACCATGTATACAGTATGTAAGTTATGTGTAAACCTCATCCTTTAGTTATGTTTGTGCATTGCCTTGAGGACTGAGACTTTGGGCGATGTACTCTGGGCAATGATTGTTTTATAAATTTAGATTATTTGAAATATTGCAGCAATTTTGGATCATCAGAATGGGTTAAATCAACATCCTGTTGTAACAAAGAGAGTATAGGGAGCTATGGAGATACCCACTGTGCTGCAGTTGGGGAGAAAGTTGTTCTTTTGAGGAGGTTGCTGCAAAGTCAGGTCAGTAAGCTCAATCAGGTAGAATATGACCACCTGCTTAAAGGGATAGTTCATCTCAAAATATTAAAAAAAAGGCTATTTTTCCTCTCACCTGTAATAATATCGATCAATCCAGACTATTTTAGTGTGAGTTGCAAATAGAACTACATGGCACTCATCTTGTGGTGCTCTAAGCCTCCCGCCCATCAGTAGGTACATACTTTCATCTTCTTCTTATTCCCCCAAATGAGCTAATAAATAGCAGTACAGACAAGAAAATATGTATATTTTGATTTTGTCTCTTTAACTGGTGTATCTCTGGGGCATATGCATCACTATAGATTTTGCAGGTTCAGCAAATACTAGAGAAGTGTGGGTTTTCCTACAATATGTCTGGCTCTTAGTAAAGTGCCTATTGTACTGAAAACAAAATTACAGAAATGACATTTGCAACTTCAAGATAAGCAACAGCAGAATTTCTAAGATCACAGGAAAAAATAAAGACTTCGGCATGAATCAGAGGGTCTGTGCCCTTTGATATGAAGACTGTCTCAGATACCATTATTTTGTTTTAATGTAAGAGTGTAAGCATATAGAGAAAATAACTTTCCAGAGTAACATTTAACCCATGTAAGTTTAAATCTAACAGCGGAATCAGTCTGATTTGCCCTGTTTATATATAACACTATCATTCAAAACTTCTTAAAGTCAAGCACCTGCAAGCCCCTTTACCTCTGGGGTTGTGGCCTGGTCCTTTGTGTCTGGCTGGTAAAATATTCAGGAAGGTTTCAGATAGGTTACCTGATCTGTTGGAGTATAGTTACAGCCCTGCATTGTCATGATGGGGGCAGGAATGACACATACTGTATTAAAGGGTTAAGTTTCCACAGACGTGGGCAGCACACTCACGATGCTCACACACACTCATTATTTTCCACATTTCCCAGTTATCTGGAGCCGTATTCAATCACGCTCATTTAGAGGCTGTCCTTAACTTTGACTGACAAATAAATACACTTCCATTTTCTCATCCCCTCGCTCACAGTGCCTGCTCTGTTCGCAGATTGGTTTCTTCTTAGTCCCATCCTGATGTGAATTGCTTTTAGAGACAAGTGTCTTTGAGATGAAGCTGCTCCTCAGGTCTGGGAGACACCAGGCTGTCTCTGGGGGAGTGGACTACTGTACCAATCACTGTCATTCATGATGAGACCTGCCTGGCACACACACACACACACACACGGGGAGGGGTACAATGGGCCAGTAGTCATGAGCAAAACAAAAAGGAAATCTGGGGCTCTTGAGGAATTTTAAATGAGATGCAGGAAAGCTGAAATAAACTGCTGAAGGGAGATGAAGTAATAATATGAGTGGATGGAAGGAATGAGGTGAGAAGGGAAATCCTGTGAGAATGGCCGTGCTTTCTAGCCGAATTACTGACAGACAGTAGAGGAATGCAGCGCTACGGCTGGCCTCAAGCGCACTCAATAACTTTACTCATCCTCTGGTTTGCCCACTTAGTCCAGGAAACTCAAGCCTTTCCCAAGCGGGGGAAAATGCCACTTCAATAGCTGGGAAAAACAACTCCAGACCGGAGATGAGAGTCCAGCAATCAGCACTGACAGCGTTCATGTTTTTGTGTGTGTGTGTCTTTGCGTGTGTGACTATGTGTGTGTATTTGTGGTGATCAAGACTGTCGGATCTGATTACAGCCCGCTGCAGTAGCCTGTGAGAAGTGAGAAGAAGACAGGCTACAGAGCACAGTGATGTGTCCAGTGCCCAGTGAGCATTACAGTCAATTATATATAATTCCCTTGACATGCTCCCACATGTTAATGCATTAACATACATGAATCTGTGTCATATTTACAGACACAGATACACACACACCACCTGCCTACTCTAGGGCATCTTTTTTATTTCAGCTTTGGCTCAAGAAACTACTACTATAGTCTTCACCAACAAGAATGAAATATTGTAATCGTATAATATTTGTGTGTTTCAATATTCAATGTTCATTCAGATTAAAGCTGTGGTTGATAACTTAGTAACCGACACACAGTGGTACATGAGAAAGAAAATCTTTGAAAAAAAAAAATCATGTCCCTCCTCCTCCTTGTAGTGCTTAATGGCATTTGCAAGAATCCACTGCATGTGAACGTAAACAACCAATCAGATTCGAAGTGCTCTTACGCGGCTGCCAATCATGTCAATCACTGCTTGTAAACTGTGGTCAGACTGTCAAACTAGGCAGTGCTGATCAAATATGAATCAAGCTTCTGTTACTGCACTGCCTATTTTTCTCCTCAGATGTTTTCAGAAACATATTTTAGTGTACTGTTTAGTTGTAAAATGAGAAAGTTTGTGGCCTGGCTGCCAAGTTGAAAACTTTCTCATTTTACAGCTAAACAGTACACTAAAATATGTTTCTGAAAACATTTGAGGTGAAAAATAGGCAATGCGGTAAAAGTATCTTGATGCGTATTTGATCAGCGCTGCCTAGTTTGACAGTCTGACTGCAGTTCAGGAGGAGTGACTGACATGATTGACAGCTGCATCAGAGACTCCTCTGTTCTGATTGCTGTTTTCTAAAAGCCACAGTAGATTCTAGCAAATGCTATGAGAAGCACTATGAAGAAGAGGCAGAATATGATGTTTTTAACAGACTATGTGCCTCATGTATTCACGGCTTCAGCAAATCTGAGAAAAATTTATTGGCTTAAAAGTTACCAACTGTAGCTTTAACGTCAGCAGATCTTAACTATTATCGTTACACTGCATCATGGCCAAAAGCTGACCTCAGCTGCACTTAAATGTTTTCATAAAACATTAGTGAGCCATCAGCGGTGATAGAAAGACGACTAAATGGCTGACTGAAAATTTTCCCCTGACACTGATCTGCTGCAACCACCGTGATTTGTCTCACTGAGCTAAGACTGTAGCGGACACTTGATAGACGTCATTGAGGGGGAAATCTTTATAAATTGGGGGTGATGTGTCATGCCACACAAACAAAAACATGTACACACAGAAAACCACCCACTGAAAACCAATTCTTTTAAGTATGATGTATTCTGCTGACTGCGAGGGCCAAAATTCCTTGCACATGTATGGACAATTAGGCCTAATTTTGGCCCAAATTGCTTCCTGTAATGATGAGTGGACATAGTTAGCAGGCCGTTCTCAACTGCCTAACACAAAGAGATCTAAAGTATCAGTTCCAAGTTTACAGAGTGATGGAGAAAAATGCTAAATGCTACCTGCCCTCCAACCCCCCACACACTCACCTCCATCTCTCCACATACAACCCGCCTCCATCTCTAACAGCAGTGATAAAATCATTATAGCCATAGCGTTTAGAAACTTCAAAGATGAAGAGGGAAAAAGCTGCCAGCTTTCTCCAGCCTTCTGACTGACTGACCCGCCCACATGTACCAGCCCACTGGTGGACTAAAGGAGCCACACACAGAGACATTTTTTTCCACCCACCTCAATGTCCATTAGAGAAACAAAACGAGAAAGAAACCAAGGCAGAGAAAGACAAGATTGTGTGCACCTGCAGAGGTCGTGATGAACTCTGTTATCTCATGAGTATCTGTGCTTGCAAGCTGGTCATAAAGCCTATTTTTCCAGGAACATGCACATTGATCATCATCACTGTATCACTGTTGGCCAAACAGCTAATTTTCTTTGTGCGTGTGTACTGACCTCTGTCTGAAGTGTGTTGGCCCGCTGCTCCTTGGCGCTGAGCGACTCCTTTAGCACCTCAATGTGTTGTTTGCAGTCTGAGTTCTGATTGGTCAGTGTTTCTAGTTTGGTTTGCAGGGCCTGCATCTCTGCCTCCTTCCTGTTCAGCTCCTGCTTCAGCTGCTCGATCTGACAATCACAGAAACACGAGCGCAAATTTGTCATGAAAACCTTTTAGTCATCATTGAGTCAATTGGTATACTTGCAGATAACAACAACTTTCAAAGTGAGAAAAAAAGTTTTTTATTTCTTAAGCAAACACACACATGCACAAAGTGCACACACACACCTCCTGCAAAAACACACCAACGTGTGTCACTGTTGTATAGTTCTGAACGTGACACTTTGCTCTCTATGAACAGAACTTTCAAACAAGTGTTTTGAAAGAGGCTTAAACATGCTGTTTATTATAGGAGTGGGCAACACAGACAAAATCAACATTGTGATAGCCATCATCATTTAAAAAGTATATTGGAAAAATATATTTTTTTCATTCCACTGAGTCAAAAACTGTTTTAGTGTCATAAAATCAAATATCATTTTAAGAAAAAAAGTCACATGCTGTGATACATTGTGATAAAACTGAAGCTTTTGTCATCCATTTAAACATGAAATTGTAAACTATAACATCTAAATTCACCAATTGTGTCATGAAATGATATATTACAATACTGAGTTATCACCCAGCCCTACATTATCAGTCCTCACTCAGGGGGAGTCCCAGGCCTACTGTCTGCTCTGTGGACCCACCAAGCTTAACAGCCAAAGAGTGAAAATGCATGCAGGCACGACAGAGTTATGGGGGAGCAATATTACACTGACATAGCTGACAGATTACAGATTGTTTTAAGGAAGGCTATACAGAACAGAACAGAAATCCACAAAGGAAATCAAATGCATTAACAGAGGGAGGTTTCTGTGCTGAGGCCTAGCTATGTGCACAAGATTGTCATCTGTCTACTAGTGCCAAAAATGCACAAAGCTGATTTGAGGAGCGATTTCTCTAATTGTGTGAGCAGGGTTCACCTCATAATAGACCAGAGCTTGGCCAATCAACCCTTACTCATACAAAAAACAGCCAGAGAAAGCAGGGAAAATGGGGGGGGCTGAATAATAGGAGACAGGAGTCAAAAGGTGAGGTGGAGTCAAAAAGGGACTCCGTGAGGTGAGACTGTATATAAAGATGGACAACACGTCTCCACTTCCTCCCACTGTACATAAATGAAGCCAAAATATCCTGGATACAGGCGCTGCCATTTCACGCTTTTGGAGCCAGAGTCTGTGCAGTAGTAACTGGGAAGTGAAGCTGCGGTATATTCACGCCCATACACCAATCCGACCAATTGCAAGCAGCGCAATTGATCATGAGAACAACACCTGACACACAGCTGTCAATCATGGCATCAAATAACTCATTAAAGCCACCACAATGAGTTTCCTCCACATGGTGGCTGGGCTCAGCCTTAGGGTTAGAGCTCAGACATCTGCAGGGAGCTCGGAGTACAGCCGCTGCTCCTTTGCGTCGAAAGGGGTCAGTTGAGGTGGTTCGGGCGTCTGATCAGGATGCCTCCTGGGCGCCTTCCACTGGAGGTGTTTCAGGCACATCCCACTGGTAGGAGGCCCCGGGGCAGACTCAGAACATGCTGGAGGGACTACATATCTCATCTGGCCTGCAAACGCCTTGGGGTCGTCTGGGGTGCTTTGCTTGGCCTGCTGCCCCTCCAACCCGGCCCCGGATAAGCGGATGAAAATGGATGAATGGAAGGATTCATGGATGGATGGATATATGAGATTTACTTTGAGTTTTTAGTTTGGCCCATATTTCATATGCTAACATGGAGGGGGAAGAGTTTATGACCCACACAGCAGCCAGCCACCAGGGGGCTCCAGATGTCTTGGGTCCACTTTTGGGGAGCTTTTATGATGTCCATCTTTGGCTACAGTCATTGTGTAAGACTGGTGAAGGAGCGAAAGACAGGGACAACAGGAAGTGGGAAAATCTGAAGGGAGTGGACTAAAAATAATATGATAAAGTGACAGAGTAATTATAGATAAAATAAGGAAATAGAATATTAGGTCGAATGACAAAAACAATGAGACAGGCTAATAAAAGGTGTACTTCTGCTTGTTCTGTGATCCAGGGCTGTTGAGTGGGGAGAAGGACGGTGGAAGCGGTTCTGATGGAAGGCACACATGGTGACAAGGCCTGCTCCTACAGGGACACAAAGACAAGAAGACAGCAAGCCACTAAACTACGGCCCACAGCCAGCTGGGATACTGTCTAGGTTTCCCAGCTGGCTGCATGTTCCTCCACACTCCTCCACACTCTGCGCTCCTTAGCCTCACCGCTGAGGCTTCACAGTGTTACAGTTGGTGAAGTTCTGTTAGAAATGATTGTCTGGATAAATAAATTCACCTCTGCTTTAATGCCCACTTATCACACTTGAACAGATTTTCATGTTCTCAAAAGCCACACTCTAGGGTTCGTGTAAATCAAAGCCCACGGAGGAAACCAGAGAAGACAGGGATGCTGTCCTCTCCAGTTTCTCTTATCACAGTCTCACCTCAACACCAGTCGCCACCACTGCTGAAAGACCAGGACCCTACACACTTCAAGGATATAGAATGAATCTGTGCATATCCATGGTGTCTCTCTGCGTTACACAGAAAGATGAGACATGGGAGAGAGAGCCAGGGCCATAACTGTGATGTATATCATCCCAGGTCAGTACGGGTGAGGAGAGAGCTCTTTCCTCTGTCGTTGTAAGCTCACATCCATCTGTCAGGGCCCCATTCATAGAAACATCTCTTTTATGATTGCATCAGGAACTTCCCCAATGCAATGACAAATGGGCTCTACAAAGAGCACCATTAATGAACAAAAGAGGAACATTTTCACATGGAGCGCTACTCATGGGCCTCAGACATCATGGACACTCAGCTAGAAACTCTGTGAAACCTCAAACTACATTTTTTATATGGATCCTATAGGTATGTTCATGTGCCTATCCAAAAGTGTGCATGACAGTCTGAATATAAAGCCTGGAACAGAGAAATCTTAGTCAGGCCTTTTTAAAGTTCTTCCTGCCAGCTGAAGGTAGGACAGGACAGTAAACTGATACGGTGCACTGTAAGCTGATAGGGCCTGAGTCTGCTCCCTCAGAACAGCCAGCCGTCACAGATAGGACAGCAGTACAATCCTTGGTAATCACACGAGTAAGATAGGTAAGGAACACAAGCCTTTCAAGGGAAACAAGGAAGAAATACGAAACCTCACTCTAAATATGAAATAACAGATACATTTATGAGCGTAGGAGTTCTTGGTATCCATGCAACACGGGAGGCTAAAAGCCTCGATAAAGCAGCCAAAAGACACAACATTCTGTAACATGCAGTTTGGCATCAAGATTTCACCACACTGACGCTTGCTTATCCATGAGCATGCAACGCCGACATGCAACATGCACACAACAGGTTCTGACGCATTCGTAATCGACGTTTTAAGGCAAACATGCATCGCTCGGGTCGTGCAGTGTGAAGTCGTCTCGGGTGGCGTGCAGAGACAGTCTACCTTAGTCTTCATGAATTTAGAATGGCTCTTGTAGACCTCCACCTGCTTGAGCTCATCCTGCCTGTCGTCGGGGTGCAGCAGGCCGCTGGTCTTTAACATCTGGACCTCATCCTCTAAGTCTCTGATGTTCCTCTCCAGTGAAGAGATCTTGGTGTCCTGCACCAGCAACAGTAGGCAGGCAAAAAGTCAGCAAAGATATCTCTTTGGATATTAGACTCTGGACTTTAACAAGGGCTTAACTATCTCAAATGTTTCTGATTTATCTGAATATCAATTTACCCCCCCCCTTAAAAGAGAAAACACATGAAAGGTGACAGAAGTAGCTGTGCAAAGAATGTAAAAAGAGAGCTAACCCTGGCTCCTTTTTCCACCTCTGCACAGCTGGCCAGTCACAGCTTGGGGTAAGAGAATGTTGGATTGTTGGTTTTGTCAGACACAGCCTGGATCACACTCAGTGTTTGGCTAAAACAGCACTAACAGCGATTCAGCATATTTACAAAAGACCTCGTAGAATCCTGTATCTGGATTTTAACCTATTAATGGGAACCCTGTTTCTGACTACAACATCTAGTAAAGCACGGTAAACCTCAAGGCACGCAGTTGTGTGGAGCCAAGATGTTTTCCTTTGCAGTATCTATGAGGGAATGGAAGGGTCTGTCATGGACAGGTCCCGAGGTTGTTTAGCTGCATGGGTTCAGACATACGTTAAATGCTAAACCTTGGAAGAGAAGAGAAAGGTAATTGAATAAATGGAAGCAGATTGCATGATGCCATCAGCACAAACCACAGGCAACATGTAAGCATCTGACCTCTATTACATCCTCTGACATCAGCTCTGCCTATAGCACACCGCGCTCTATGTACCATCCTAAACACACAAACACACGTAGACCAGGCGATGCATAAAGGTACACATAACACACACAAACACACATACACCAAGAGTGTGTGCAAGGGCAGACTTTTAATGAAAACCCAGAACAAAGTCAAGGTGGGGCATTCAGGCATCTAGGGGAATCCCTCCACACAAAACAAAAACGCCCACACACAGACTAAGCTATTCAATCATTTCCATTGCTTCATGTTGATTTCTGTACTATAAGCTGTGCTCTATCTTTAATAACTGATTGCTATCTGTTTCTGCTCCAAAGCACAGAGAAAAAAACACCACCCTGAGGAAGTGAAACAAGGCAAACCCAAAGAAAATACAGAGGGTAAGATCAAAAACAACAGTCAGTACAATAGGAATACATGTAAGAAAAACTGGGCCTCAAAACCACTGAAACATGAACCACTGTACATGACCGTGCAGCATTCCAACCTAGGAAGAATTTATGATAGGGATAGAGGAAAGCACAAACACTATATGTATTTGTAGCCTTTGTTGGATTGACAGAAGTATTAAGAGGTGAGCGCTCATTACTGTACCTGCCAGATAACGTCAGGATCAAAACAGAAAGGGGGGTTGGTGTTCTGTAATCACAAAACGGAAACATACACCACTCAGAAAAAGCGACAGCACAAACTGGAACAAACACATAGGACGAAGAACGTACTGCATTTCGCATCAATACTCAACAACATAGACTGAGGACAGCTTTAAAAAGCCACAATGCAGGAAAAAAAATGTCCTTCTTGTTACCAAAGACTGTTACAGTATCTTTTTCTCTCTTCCCCCTGTCATATGTCTGATCCTCCTTGCAATGTTTGTTTTGCATTTCTAATTAATGCAGTCAGATTTCATTTGGCCTCTCTCATGCATTTAGAACAGTGTGGGCATCCCAGCACATGTGCAGTCTGTTAATAGGCAGACAAATCACAAAGTATGTGTGAAAAATAACTGTGGTTTTGCTGTAAAGGAGCCACTTTTAGAACAAGCGTTTGCTGAATGAACACTAACTATGTGTGTGTGGGGGTGTACATGCAGACACATGTGGAGTCAACTGCATTTTTCACAGCTCTAACGACTTCAAAGGGCTAAGATGAGAGTGAAAGCTTCCATATGTGACATTTGAAACAAATTGAATAAGTGCTCGACTCTGCATGGGCCAATAATGGCCTTTACTTGGGCATGGCCGCCGTACAGACACAAGGCAACAATAAGACAATGTCTTTTAGATTGTTTGTGCATGTATGTTTGTATCTGCATTTACAAGGCGAGCCAGGTCCTCCACTACTGCTCACATTACAGCAGCGCATATCAATTATTAAAGCTTTGCTGGTATGAAGCTGATATCAGACGAAACCAGACAACTGAAGAGCAAACTACACCTCTCAAAGTAGATCACATCATATAACAACACCTACCACAGTTAAACCTTGCTGGTTCCACACACACTCCCCATGTAGCACATTATTATTTAAAATTTAGCCTGCTCTTTTGCCGCTGTAAGTCCTACCTTCATATCAATGACAGTCTGCAGAGCTCTGGTCTTGGCCGGATCAGCTTGGAGCTGGTTTCTGCGATGGAGCTCCTGGGGAGGGACCCGGTAAAAATAAGCTTGGCGGCTCATCATCTTTAGCACTTTCTAACACCCACAGCTACAGAGCTGCTTAAAAAGACACACTGATCAGTTTGACCAGTTCCAGTCTCTATCGCTCTTAGAACATTGCTGTTATCCTCTGCTGCACATCCTTAAAAATTCTGGTTTGGCAACAAAAACAAACCAACAACTTTTCCTATGATCTTCGAGCTGGTGCTCTCCCGAGGACTTGTTTCCGTCTCTAACAGCAGGTGCTGGTACGCTCTCTGCACTCTCTCGTTCTCTGTCTTTCTGTCTCTGTTCGTTAGCAGGAAGGAGACGCACTCTGCTATAAGCATATGAATCTGTCTCTATCACTCTTTCAGTCTCTGTCTTTCTTTTTATAATCTCTGACTTGTTATCTGTCTCTCTCGCAGATGTCTCTGGCAAGCTAAAGCTCTTGCTTAGCAACACTTTCTACCAGCACATGCGCTACACTTCTTCTATCAATAATTAATGGTAGCGCTGACCTACAACTATGCCCACACACGAGCACACACATTCAAGATAACGGGCACACACACACACACAAATACAAACACACAGCAAGTTAAAAGTACTTGTTGAGTATTACAACAAGTCCGTTTGGGGAAAAAATGATGCATTTCCATGCCATGGTTGTATTCTGTTGTACTATTTTATATGTCTGCACTGCTCATGTGGGTGAATGGGGTGGACAAAATATTAGAAACACCTAATAATAATATATTTATCTATAGAGAACTTTTTTAGTTAGAAATTGTCACAAAAAAGAATACAGTAAAAGACACACAAGATCATTCACACATTAAAAGCTGTTTTGAAAAGATGAGTTTTGATGAGTGGTTTGAATCAGGAGAGATCTGTGCAGTCTCTAATGTGTTTGGGGAGAGAGTTCTAGAGGGAGGGCGAGGCTACAGTGAAGTGTCGCCCCAGGTCTGGTGCTTGGTCCTAAGTGGTGGATTCAGGAGGTTGGCATCAGAGGAGCAGAAGCTGTGAGTGTTCTGGATGTATTGGAGTTTATTAAGGACTTTGGACAGTAGTTAATTCTGGATGTGATGAAGGCATGGATGACAGTTTCAGCAGCAGAGGGGGAGAGTGATGGGCGGAGACGAGCTATATTTTTAAGGAGGAAGAAGGCAGTACTGATGATTTTACTGATATGTTTTTTGAAGGACAGGCTGTTGTCAAAAGTAACTCTGAGGTTGCGGATGTGTGGGGAGGAAAGCAGAGTGGAATTATCAGTGGTAAGGCAGAAGTTGTGAGCGGTTTTGGTGATGGATTTTTCACAGTCCAGTTTGAGGAAGTTGGCTTGCATCCAGGACTTAGTGTCATCATTCAGTATAACAAATACAAAATCATTTACAAAAGCCTCTGAAATGATCATAGTGCTTTAGGCAGCTGTTTCATTAACATATGAAAGGCACCCATGCAACATCTATCGGACACAACACGACCACCATTGCTGCTGTGTAGCTTTAATCAGCCTCACCCTGCATCAACTGTAGGCTCTGTCTCGAGGGCAGATATCTGCTGTGAGAGCAGCTCTCACATACTGCATCTGTGCAGGTATGTGTGAGGTCAGAGCAAAGATACCAGAGTTGAATTCATGTTGACAAAGTCCTGTGTTATTTGACTGACTCAACAGCACATTATATACTTTCTATAACCTTTATTTAGCCAGGGAGGTATAAACTGAATGACTGTGACATTGTGCGAACAACAACAGTCACTTCCGGGTAGACAACTAACAATTGATCTAAATTGTGGAAATACGTTGTGCTTATTTTATGCACTGTGTTGGTTTGCTAGTGTCTTTGGTTAAATTAAATGTACCATCATGGGAGAAGAAGATACACTTCATTAATCCACAAGGAGAAATTAAATTTTTTACTCTGTTGTCATAAACTCAAAGGCCCGAAACACACGCACAAACAGGCCCTACAACCATGGACAGCCCTCCGTCGGAAGAGGCTGTCTAATGGCAAAGTAAAGGTAAAAATATATTAAATACAGCCTATACCTCAGCATATATTGATTTTTTAGGTGGCTTAAAACTAGACAGCCGAGGCAGCCCTTGCTCAGCACTGTTTGATTTTATGTACACAACGCAAAGGTTTTCTATCCGAAATTTATTTTAAACAAACAATGTGTCCCGGTTTACAGACTGTTTCACTGGAGCAGCATTGCTAAGCAACAGCTTGGGTTCATGTCTCCTTCCTGTCAGCTGACGTCATTGACATACACTGCAAAAAATTCCAACAGGAAACACAAAGGGGCCAATTTCAAATGTTTATGTTGTCAAGTTTGAAACTGTCTACAACTGAGAGCAATGCTCTGTTTGTCACAAACACCCTCTTTACACCCACACACACGTTCACACACCCAGAAGCCGCCCTGCACAACCACTGTCTGATCTGCTGGCCACCAAGCGGCTCCACCAGAGCAGTTGGGGGTTAGGGGCACCTCTGTTGTGGTAATTCGGGAGTGGCCCTTGCTCAAAGGCACCTCAGCGGTGGCAAATGCTGCTCTTTCAATCCCCACCCAGATGTATCTTTATTGAACCGCAGGCTTGTCACAGCTTTAGGCCACCACTTCCAGCTTCCAGGAATCTCTGCACGACCATTGCATTGGTATATATGATGCAGTATCTTTAAGGAAAATGACAAGGTTGAGTGGCACTGAAAAATGAGGGCCGTTGCCTCTCTTGCCAGTGGGACAGATACACAAACCGAAGGTACAGATGGATTACAGGACAGAGAAACTGCGATACATCAAAGCCAAAATTGGAAAAATAACAGACAGTCAGTGGGTAAAGAAAAGCCACCAAATCAGACAGAGACCACATGGATATGGGACATTCACATTAAGGCAGCTCATCAGTCAGTCAGCAGACATAAAAAGACTTAAGAAAAGCATGAATAGACACACAGGGAGATGCAACAGGTCGCCATGATTTCCTGTTGCTTCCATTCTTCCCAGTTCTCCCAGTGAGTTGAAATAAGAGGAGACAAGGACTTTATCCTCTTGTCCATGTCAGTTGTGGATAAGGAGGGATTACTGCTGTCAGAGCATGCCTCCCACAGACTGGTATGCCCACTGCTGCCACAATACTAATCTCCTACTGACCATATGTGTATTAATGCGTCATTGTGAGTGCGTGTATGTCAGTCTTTTTGTCTCCCTGCTCACATTCAAGTATTTATCTGTCCCGCGGAAAGAGTGTGTCTATTAACTGCTTATCAACAACTGTTAGAGTACAGTTAGAGTACAATGGGGGAAATTAAGTCATGCAAGAGAGCATGTCATCAAAGACCATCTTCTCTGCTCCACATGTGTCAGAGGACCGAGCATATGGAATGAATAGGATCAAACGTAACACTATAGCAATAAGTGCCGGCATCCTGAATGAAGGATACGGTCAAAAGGTTCATTTCTAGCCTGAAGGCAATGGTGTCATATATGCCATGCACAGACTAGAACACGCACAGATTTCACATACTCACACATACACACACACACTCATCAATCACATTCCCATCCCTTCTCCATCAGTGAGAGAAAAAGGAAACACATTTGCTTGCCACAAATGTGAAAATGTGTCCGCCTATCAGCTCAGAGGCTTGAAAGAGAAGTTATAAAAGACAAAGGGAAAATCAGAGGGAAAGCCTCACCGAGAAGCAGGGAGGGGGTGAGGAGAGGGTTTGAGGGGTGTAATTTTGTCCCGATAAACTTTTCCGCTCAAACATTCAGGGAGGTCAACGGAGCGTGGCGAGTGTGTGGTGCCCGGGGTGTGGTGGGGAAAAGGGAGCACAAAGTGTGTGTGTTGGTGTGTGTGTGTGTTTGCTGATGGCATTTACAGTGGTCTTCTTATGTTAGTTGAGAGGGGTTTCATTAGCAGAGGCTGAAAGAAGCCAATCAAGAATGCAGCCCTGAAAAAGCCCCACCCGCCACAGGCTTTTCACCGATTAACCTAACCACAGCAGATAGCGTATCAGCCCGCGGAGAAAGAAAGAAAGAAAGAGAGAGTGAGAGATGTTAACTGACGGACAAACACACACAGGCAGAAAGGCAGATGGGGAAGAAGGGAGCTGATAGGCTGGTGGCACGAGAAAGTGAGCAAAAAGTAAAAGCAGGAAAGAGATGACAAACGAGACGCATTTGCTGACATGAACTTCCACTTCTCCTCAACATGCTGGCACTGGAAGGCTTTAAAAACGCTTAATTTCTGAAGTTTCATCAATGTTTGAGAGAAGACGCGGGGGCAGACAGAGAGGATCTGCCAAAAACAGCAGCAGGACTTCTGAAGCCAGTCGTACTATAGAAAAAAGCAGGGGAGCCGTGAGGGCAAAGCGCTTATAGCTCCCCTGTTTGCAACGCTACATACTCAGTAATACTGATCCAATACTGAGATGTCTTCATATACAGTAGGGGCTCTAACTCTATCCAGAGCCCCTAAGGACCATGTGAAATCCACAGTGAGATCTGTATGAAAGTAGATATGCCATCTCCAAGTAAAAATCTCACAGTGAGTGTGCATGTGTGCGTGCACGCTCTTGGCAGCAGGTCAGGGCTGGGCAGGAACAGACCAGTGGTGCGGCTGTTATTATTGGGTCTACAGGGACCTGGCGGCTGGGGAGAGCCGATTAGGCCCAGATTTATGCCTCACAGCGTGTGTGTGTGTGTGTGTACCATTACACATCACAGTTAGTGCATGTATCCAACACGCTAGTTAATTCTAATAGAACACTGCCACTTTGTGGACATTGCTAGAACTGCTAATTTTATCAGTAAATCTTACAGAGGTTTGAAAAGAAGAACTCAAGCATACTTTCACATTGTTCTAACAGATAATGGTGATGTGGACCTGTGTGATCATTTTATCTCAAGAGCCAAGTGCATAGGCTGACAAGAGAACACGAAACACAAGCAAGAGAGCACAACTACGCACAACATCTCCGGCTGACAACACATGTCAGCAAGTTAAGTAGTGATGGAGTGTATATCCATACATACGACCATACACATATAAACAGAAACTGCTGGTTGAAGTCACTTCACATCTGGTCGTGATGTGTAAGTCTTGTGTGTGTGTGTATATGTAGATATATATATATATATATATATATATATACAAATAAACACACATTTAAGGTGATAATTTCTTTTTAACCCAGAAAAGAATACCAGGAAAGCCCCCACGTCAGCCCTCAGTCATGTTTGCAGGATAAATAACAGCAGAAGTGAACTGAAAATGGAGGCATTTATTATCCCAGCTCAAGCTAAACTGGGTCATTTAAAGGAGAGTAATGGGTGCAGTAATGAAAGGCAGTTGGGGTGGTTTCCTTTGGAGCTAATCAAAAGAGCTAAGAGCAGTGCCCCCTAATAGAAGCAATTGCTACGCTACCATCACCGGCTTGCCTTCACAAACCATGACAAGTGCAAGTGTAGGGCTAAATGATGTTTATGTGTCAAAGTGGTGCTCTGAAACACAAACAAAGGCAAGACGCCTTCACAGAAAGTAGGCGGCTTCTACAATTAAATGAGTAGACAGAAATCCTTCCATGAATCTGTATCCAGCCCAACCTTTAACACTCACATTCTGCACCAACCACAACCACATCACACTGTCAGACCCTTTATTCGCCTAAATAAGGGGTTATATATGATTGAAAGCAGGTTTTTTTTTTTATTTTTAAACACGGGAAAACTTGTTTAAAATAGGAAATAGATTGCTTATCAATTGCCAGTTGACAAGAGCTGTGCACACACCTCTGCAGACAGTAGACGAGTATGCTATATCTGTTTTATTTACTGCTGTGCCACATTCAACGTCGAGGACAAGCCAGAAAACTGACTAGTAAACAGTAGAAAGCATCATGGAGGCCAATAGAAATGTTAAAGTAGTTGTTTTTTTTTAATATTGTTCTTACTTCTACAGTCTCTCTATCACACATGGTGCAGACATACTTTTGAAAAATGTTTGAGCACTGCATGGATGATGAGGGAGAGTATTCAGTAATGGCCTGTCATTGCATTGTCCCTTAAATTAGCTAAAATTAGCGTGTCCACCTGGATGTCGTATTTCCATCACTGTTGATCGAAGCAGATTGGAACTGGAGCCGATATATCTATGACTACTGAAAAGTCATTTGCCCCAGGAGTGAATGCAGATTGTAACCTTTCCCACTGAATAAAAGGCCAGATGTTACCGAGTGTTAGTGTTTTTTTTTTGTGCAGTGGAAAAGGGGGTTAAGACAACTTGGCTATTCTTCAACACAGTGTTAATGAGCTACATTTTGTAATCCCTGATTTTTTATTTTTATTTTAAATACATTTTGTAGTGTCTGACATAATTAAAAACACATAAATAAAACTATGTAATTTTTTGCTTTCTAAAAACTGTTCTGATTCTTATAATTCACTACTGGATAAAACTAACATTGTTTGCACTACAATTCAACATATGATAGAAGTTAAGTTAGTCGGAACAATTTTAATTTATCAATTTTTTTGCACGTTAAACAACTGTCTGTGAAATTGGACAATGCATTGTTATCCATTAGCACTTATCATTTTCAATATGTTTACCTGATTCTTAATACAATGCAATGATTTAGGACAGGCTTAGTATTACTAATAAACTTTTATAAAAATAACATTTAAAATATTTTATTTCACTCATGTGATGGACCATGCTCAGTGTTAAACCTTGTTCAATCGTTCACTGGGCTAGAGGTGGGGTACGCCCTGGACAGGTCGCCAGACTATCACAGAGCTGACACCATTCACATTCACAGAGTCACCGGTTAACCTAACCTGCACGTCTTCGGACCGTGGGAGGAAGCCGGGGCACCCGGAGAAAACCCACGCTGACACAGGGAGAACATGCAAACTCCGCACAGAGGGGCTCCCCCACCCCAGGGTTCGAGCTAGGAACCTTCCTGCTGTGAGGCCACAATGCTAACCATGGCACCACTGTGCCGGACACATAAACCACAGCTGACACTATAAAAATACAACTATATGTAGCAATTCAAATAGCTCTGAAGCCCATAAACATTGGGTCTAGTGTCGTCTACAAATTAGTTTGTTTCACTCTAAACCAGGCTTTTAGATTGGCTCTAAAACTAAAAAGTTAACTGCTACATTTAAACTGCAGTCACTTCAGCTCCATCACCCCATCTCAACCTCAGGAGAGAGGAGGCCAGAAGGAGACGAGGGAAAAAAAAGAAAGAACAACAATCACCTCTCTTTTTCAATCAGGGCGGTCAGAGTGTTTTTCCTCATTAATCATACATTAATATTCAGACAAACACAGCATGTTTTTCTACCTTAGAAAAACACTCCTTTCTCCCATCTCTCCCTCTCACCTCTCAGACCAATTCACCCCCACCTCCTTCATCGCACCCACAGTGTGTGTTAAGCTGTCAAGCAGTTAAAAATAGCACAGCACACAGTGTGTGTGTGAACAGGTACTCACCTCTTACACACACAGCATGGTCAGGTCCCTTACGCACAGACAGACACACACACATGAGTACACACATGCACAGCAGTGTTTGCATTAGCATGGGCTGAAACACCCATGCTCCCCTCTGACGAAATCATCACAGTGACTAAACACCCGGCACGGGCGGATATCCCATCAGCCACCGGCAGCCCGGCGAGGGAGTGTCCTCCCTCGCTGGGAACGCTAAGCCGACAGGCCCCAGATGTGCACGCATGCTCACATACACACACACACCCACACAAATACACACATGCAATCATTCCGACTGAGCACGGCAGACATAGAGGCAGACAAACAACATAGACAGAAAAACAAGAACATCGTGACACAAACAATAGCAGAGGCATGCACAGAGATGCAACACACACACACACACACAAACACACACACTGACAGAGAGGTAGAGAAATTAAAGGCTAAGAAGATTTAGGAGTTAAAAATAAACAAGGCAGGAGTGAGGAGCACAGAGCAGCCTACTGCGAGCCTTCCTGGCAGAGGATAGAGACACACCTGTGCTACACCACCGCTCAGCAGAGGGCTGGTGCATTTAATTCCACAAAGAAATTAAAAAAAAAAAAAACATGAATCTGACGAAGACAGAAAACACAAGGTGAGGTATGAGCATGCAAATAACACTTTTTTTTTTTTTTAAATTTCCAACCTTATTTAATCACCTTTTTATTCCAATGTACAACAAGCTCACTGCATGCCACATGCTGTAGGATAAATGCCAAATGCTACGCACAACGCACAGCGAAGAGGCATATGAACAACTGCCATATGAGCATGTGCGTACCCAGGAACACACACTCACACGCACACAAACAAACTGAGTCAGATTGTAAAACTGCATGGCTGAACACAGGCTTAGAGCTCTCCGTATGTTAATCTGGCCCATTGATAAGACCTGCTGAGCTGCTCTCTGCTCCCACACTCTGCATAATACAGACGCACTCATAGGTGTACATACACACAAACACACACACACACACACACACACACATACAGAATGCATTAATAACATTTGCACAGCCAAATGTTATTATTATTATAATCTCATCAACAGCTATGCAAATAAAAAAAACAACAAATCATTTATGTATCCAAGCATAAAGTACGGACAAAATATATTACTTTAACAATTTATGTTGGTTTGGTTTTAAAAATCATATGCCATTTTTATGATTTTAATGTTTTAGGCACCTTGCACTGGACTGAAGATAAGTCAAAGTGGAACTCATTTTTCAAGTATTTCCACAACCATTCTGGGTAAAATCTGACATAGTAACTGCTTTGTATGGTCAACACTGGCAACATAGTTGTGTACTGTGATTTGGGATGTCAAAAACCTCCCCTGATTTTATAAAAGTGAACTATAATAAATGCTAAATATCTACACACTGCCCAGCCCATAGATAACTGGTTCATATGCATTCAGCCCCTGTAGAACTCAAAAATATGAAGACGAAGAAGAACACACCTCTCTCACATGCATGTTCTCCAGCTGCGCTTCAGCCTCCTGCGCCGCCATGGTTATGATGCCCGTCCGCTGTCCCCGACCCCAGTGTCCCTGACCTTGACTTTGACCTTGACCTTGGCCCTGAAGCATCTCCAGCAGCCTCTGGATGCTCTCGTCTCGGGCGCCCAGAGTCTGCTTCTGAGAATCGATCCTCATCTCCATCTCTTCCATGGTCTTCCTCAGCAGGAACAGCTCCTTGGCCTGCCGCTCGTGCTCCGACTGCAGCCGGAAGAAATTCTCCTCTGAAGGATCAAGAGGAGGAGGTGAGGAGAAGCCGTCACACCCAGGCACCTGGCAGGGGCTGCAGGGCCGGAGTGAGCTAGAGCCGGGCGCTACCACCGGACCTTGGCTAGGAGTGTAGAGGGAGTGATTTTGGCTGTTCCTGGGCCCAGGCTGAAGGGTGTTGGCTGGGCTGATTCTCTGCGTGGCTACTGCAGTGTTACAGCCATAACCAGGGCTGTGAATGATGACATCAGCTTCCTGTTGCCTTGGATTATAGGTATTGGACGGGCTGGCTCTCGGGCTATTCTTCGGTCCAGGACTGTGCAGGTTGCTGGAGCTTTGTCTGGGGCTGTGGCCAGGGCTGTGCCCCCCTCTGTGATCCTGGTCTGTATGGAGTTCTCGATAAGAGCCAGAGTTCCCCTGCTGACGCTGTTGCTGCAAGCGACTGTTCATCTCCCTGTGAGCTCTCAGCTCCTCCTGAAGCTCCTGAACTGTCAACGGAAGCTGCTACAAAGACAGAGAACGATTAAGCACCTGTTCATTCAGTAAATACACAAACACTAAACTTAAAATTCCTTAACACATGACAACACACTCATATAAAAAATATATGGCAGGGCACATAAAACAGACCTTGTTTCTTCTGATATCCCCTGGCTGCTGCAGGGAAATGTGACACAAGAAAGACACACACATGCATAAAGCCAAAACAGAAAAAAATACCCTAAAGATCACACCATTATGTAGATTACTTCAAACTGTTGGGTGATGGTTACATGCTTTGACCACCAGGGGGCGACACTTCTCTTCAAAACACAAGGAGAATACACAGAAGGCAGTGTGAGCAAGGATGATTTGGGTTTGCTTGCAGCGAGATGAACATAGGGAGAAAAGACACAACAAACAAATTTGTGATTTATGAAAACGAGGAATTTACAGATCCCCTCAAAGAGAATCAAAGCAAAAATGACTGACCGAAATGCAATGAGCCTTTAGAGGGTCCCAACTGTACCACTCAATAATCAATTAATAAACTAACAAATCAATAATTAATCAAGGATACAAAACCAACATTTACAAACTAGTAGGCAAACTGGTAAATCATGACTTCAGTCCTTAATAAATAAAACATTCCCTGTTATGCAGCATAGCGTGACATTTAAAATCCTTGGGAAGATTTCTGTCCTGAATCCATTTTCATGGGTTTAAAGAACGTCTGCACAGTGTGAGTTTGTAAAGCTGGACTGAAGAAGTTTGACTGATTTATCAATACATTTATCACTTGAACAACTGATTACTAATTGACACAAATGGGCCTTAAGTGTGTTGTGTGTTGTTGAAGGGGACAATGTCACTTTTCACTTAACATCCCTGCTTTTGCTGCACACTGCAGTGCAAAGTGATACAAAACACAATATGCTAATTTACATCCACAGCTCGCAGCTTTCCTGACTGGCGATGGAAATTCATTCTCTGCTTGAAACCATGGACACCGAGCACTCTTGATGATTGACTGAGCAGGGTGAGAAGAGGCTGTGAGGAAATCAAATAAAAGACGAAAAAACAGCAACACACACGCATCTTCCTAAACAGAGTGTGTCAAAGTTTCACTGAACACAAAACACACTAAACGGAAGTTAAATTACTCATGTTTTCATATCTGTGAAGATATTATTAATTTTTCCTCAAATATTCTAACTCCTCTGCTCGAGTCCAGAAGGTGGGGAGCGCCAAGGACACGGAGTTGAGATGTAGGAGGGAGGCGAGGGTGAACACGGATAATCAATGCAACGAGCTAGCACTGAATATCAAGTCAGAGTGGGTGGACAATCCTCCACACAAACACACACATACACAAAGACACAGCCAAGACTGTAGACACAAATACATATGTACAAGTGTGCACACATGCACACACACACACACACACATACACAAAACAAACAGATGGTTAGGAGACAACTCCGGTCATTGCAGCTGAGAGAAAAGGTGACATTCCTTATGCTAATTACAAAGTTCTCCTGTCAGACTGAACTCTTCCCCGTATGTCTCAAAGGGCAAAACACTGGGGAAATGGAGAAGAAAAAAAGAGCAGAAAAGTGATAATCTGAAAGGAGAGATGGAGGATAGAGGTGATAAGGGAGAGTGAGGTGACAGCAGATAAGAGTTGGAATAACATCTTCTGCATGAGTTGTAGCTTTTTGTGTTTTTAAAGTAAACAAGTAATTGAAAAGAACGGCTTTTCCTGACTTTATAGAAATTCAAAAGGGCACTTCGACCTCCAAATGACCATTTGTATATCAGTTATTCACCCCACGTTACAGTGAGTTTGTGAAGAAAACATTTTCCCACATGCCTGCGGAGAACAAAGAGCCCAAAATATGAGAAATACCTTGATGAACTGAATTAAAAGGCATTTGCATTTAACAACAGCAAAACTATATCAAGCACAGCTTGTGCAGTATAATCCAAGTGTCATTTATCTAGCTGTATCCTCAGTACTTCCAAAACAGACACCCCGGTCTGATGGGGAACTAAACTGATAGTGAAACTATGTTCTCTTTAAATCAGGACTGCACTGACAAGAACAGGAATTTTACCTCGCTGAACACGGGAGCTGCTGGTCTACTGCTGCCTCGATCAATAGCTTGTTTGTGTCATTGTGTGACTTTGCTGAATCCGAACTAACCCTTTAAAGCACCATAGTCAAGTCACCAAAGTTGATCGAGGCAGCTACATGTGTTCAAAGAGATAAAATGAGCGTTAAGTTTCACTGTTAGTTCAGTTCCCCGTCATAAAGGAGCGTCAACACACACACAAAAAAAAACCTAAACATGAAACTCTATAAGGAGCTGTGCCTTACGAAATAAATCAAAACCTTAATTTGAAAGGACAGACACAGGAAGAGGCCAAGCTCAGCAGGTCAGGCAGGAGTCACGTTACAAACCAATCATAGCCGACGGATATCTTTCTCTTCTTCTGTAAATATTCAGTCTGATGAATACGGAAAAATGGATCATTTTTGTGCAGAGCTACCCAGAGCTTTACATCTGTCCCACAGACGATAGGCCTACACACTTATAAACAGCGTCTGAAAGAAGATCAGCTCTGCTCTCAGAATTTCAGGTGAACAGGCTATACGATGCTTGTTAAGGTTGCTTGGCAACCTCAGATGCAACCTGCCACTGCGTTCTTGACAGCTGGCACAAAAAAGGCACAAGAGTAGCACCCAGCATCTGACCTCACGTTTTCCAGGTGGTTAAAGGCGCAGCATGTGTACGGCCCCTGATTTCCAGGGCTGGTACACAGGCTAGTTAATAACATGTCGGCATTTTTGAGAAGGTGAAGGACGAACCCAAGGTGATATGTAAACTCTCATTCATCAAATACAAACATGACGTATCATCTGAAACATGTAAGTAGCTACATGCCCATTAGCCACTTAGCACAATCATTTCTGCTTTGCCGACAGCGTCATTAACAGGCGGCTCGCTCAGTGTGTGACGTGCACTTGTAGATAAAATATAGGCCTATATTAATGAAGGTTCATTAGTATGGTTTTGTATTTCTCTGTAATGTAGCACAGTGTTAACAATGTTACTGATACTATTCTTCCTCATGAGTTACTGATATACAAATGGTCATTTGGGGGGTGAAGTATTCCTTCTAGGTTTAAGTTGGGAGACAAAAAGGGATGGTAACAATTTAATAAGTAATCAATAGTGCTAACAAAGTCTCCGTCATCATCAGCTGGAGGTGAACTATCCCTAGGTGTGTGTCTGTAAGAAAAGGGGGGAGTGAGAGATAGAGAGTAATATCACGTTTTAAAATAAACAATGTTTTGTAAATAGAGCTGAGGTAAAGCAAACTGACTTGGTTACAGTAACAACAGAGCTCAATGATAACTCATACTAAAATTGGACACATGACTAAGTACAGCTGGTGTGAAATAAGATGCTGTTGGTGTAGAGGAGTGTACACACAGGTTCTCATAAGGTACATGAGGGTTATGCGAACAGAAATCAACAGATACTGTACTGTGAGTGGTTTCAGTAGATAAGCCAAGATAAAAGATGAGTGAAGGTAAAAAAAAAAAAGACAGTACAAGTGAAAGTGTAAGTGTGGGAGTCAAATGAGTCGACACTTGAAAAAAGTAATACACTAGTGGAATGAGTCTGTCACCTGAAGGAGCAGAATAGACACAAACACATCCATCTATCACAGACAGGGCCAAGTGCCTGCAGACATGCAGAGGCTGGTAACATTGACGGTCTTGCTTCATTTTAATGCCTCATACATGTGAATCTTAACATCATTAGCTCAGCTGCAAACACATTTTATGTGTATGAATCTTACTGAAGCCTCTCTGGCATTTTGTGGGAGGTAAAAGTGTGTAGCTTCTTGTGTACCTGTAGGTGAGTTGACTCTGCATATGATTTTCTCTTAAAGAGACAGTTCACCCCAAAATCAAAAATGCATATTTTTCCTCTTAACCTGTGGTGCTATGTATCAGTCTGGATTGTGTAGTAGATAGTGTGAGTTGTAGAGTGTTGGAGATATTGGCCACAGAGATGTCTGCCTTCTATCCAATATAATTGAACTCGATGGCACTCGACATGGGGGCCTCAAAATCTCACAAACTCGACTCTCTGTCTCTTTCCAGAAATCCTTGTTGTGAGTAGTTTCATGTCGAAACTAGGGTTGGGCGATATGGCTCTAAAATAATATCATGATATTTCGCGATAACGATATTTTTGACAATATGACAAATTACTTGAAATAAAATATTTCATCATCATTTCAAGGAAATAGAATTGCAACAAATAAGTGATATCATTTTACAGTTTGCCTTAAAATATTCAGTAAAAAAAATAACAAAAATTATCTCTCATTTCTTTAGTTTGTAAACAACAACAGTAACTCAGAGTGAAGTTCAGCAACATTAATAGTTCAACAAAATAAGATCTACTAATCTAATCTGGTCTTTTTTTTTCACCTGGACCTTTATGCTCTGCCAATCATCACGCTGTAACCTGTGACAGGCTGTTATGCTACAATAACCACTGCACATTCACATATATGTAGTTTTTTGTTGAGCCGCAAGCGTCATGTACATTTACATCACCAAAGGTTATGACAAAATTACTTGATGACACCAACTCCCGTGTGCGCATGGCGAGAAAGGAAAGAGAAAGATGCTGTGCTGCTGCCGCAGTAACTCGCTAAAAGATTCTGAGAAGTCTGGGGCCGTTAATAAAACATTCAGTGCGCCCAGGCCTGACGACACCGCAGTTTGTTCCACATTACTAAAGCTTCCCCTCTTTCTGGAACCACAGCGGAGTCAGTAATAGTTTCACTTTCAGTCATGCTTCTTGTTGCCGTGGGTAACAGTATGACATCAGTATATCAACAAGTATCATGACTTGAATTTTTCATATGATATTAAAAATTATACTGGTATTATCATGAATGAGACAATATGGCACACCCCTAGTCGGAACTATTTTCTTTCTACCAAACCACACCTGCCAACAGTATCACCATGGAGAAGTAAGCGTGCATCTACTGCTAGCTCACCTAGTGCCAATGAGCTAGTTAACATTATAGCTCAAGCAAGTAGGACGCCAATAATGGTTACAACTTGTGCTGTCGAGAGCGTTGTTATCCATGAGTAAATGCACATTTCCCTCCGCGTGGTGATATAGTTGGTGGGTGTGGTTTGGTAGAAAGAAAATAGTTCCTGATCACATACTGATCACAACAAGGTCTGTGGATTATCTTGAGTAAGCGGGTCAACTTTCTGGAAAGAGACATTGCTGTTGAGTTTTTAAATGTATTTGATGAGCCTAGTTTCATTATATTAGAGAGAAGGCAGACATCTCTATAGCCGATATGTATTTTTAATTTTGAGTTTAACTGTCCCTTTAAAGAAGAGACCATTCTGTGGTAAATGAAGATCTTCCTGCAATTTCAGCATACAATTCTGTTTAAGAAAGCCTTTAAAGAAAAATTTTTCGAATTAAACTTTGTAAAGCTACACAAGTTACTTTGCTCCTGAGGGAACAAAGCTAATCTGTATTAATTTCCCAACTTTTCTGTTTTTATTACAATAAAATCACAGGAAAAGTGTGTGCATGCGTGGGTGTGCATGTCACAGTGTCCTCACACTGTATGACAATGTGAGATGAAAAAGCTATAAATACAAATGCAGAGGTGGCTCCTTGGTTACAAGAGGGAGGAGTCAGATAGAAGAGGAGCACAGATATGATTAAAGTTTTTGCATGCTTGTGAGAGAGACCAGGAGCAAGAGAGGGCAATAAAGAGATCCAACAGAAACTGCACAAGCTTCAGAGTGCAAGAGAAGATGAAATATGCCTTGTATCTCCAGAGAAACACTTCTATGTTTCCACCTGCCAAACACAGACACACAAGGAAGTTAAACGCAGGCAAATGGAGAAGCAGAAGGCTGGCGAGACAGAAAACAGAAGGAAGACAAAGGGAGAACAGATATACAGTAGTTACGCAGTGAGACAGAGAGATGGATGATGTCTCAGACTGAGTGGGATGGACTCCAGGGAGAGGTGGCACAGGACAGACTGGTCACTATCCCTTCAGGAGTAGCTGTGAGTTTTTTTAGAATCTGACTAACACTGCTGAATGGCTGCCACTAGGGCACGTTCCCATGGAAACACAGACAGCAGTGAGCTTGGCGAACATCTTTACAAATGAACTGCACAGAAGCCTTTCTATGCAACCTTGAAGATGGGAACAAAAGGAGTGATGTGAGAGGTATGATGTGCAGAAAAGATGGGTGGGTCATCGGGAAAAAAAGTCTGACGGTGACGTGTGAGCAGACAAATCAAAGAGTTTTGTTTCACAATGAGATTTCCACCATTTGAGAAACCATTAGGTCTTATTTAATACAGACTTGTTGGTGTGTCAGTATTGAATAGTGAAGCTGTTAAGATGGAATTGCTTTTGTTTTGCTCGCAGCCGTTTAATAATATTCTCCAAAGTGGAAATACATCATTTTTTAAACAAACTTTGTCACTTTACTCACCTGCAAATCCTCCTGGTTAGTCCTGTACTGCTCCTTCAGAACTGAGGTCCTCACTCCCTCCTCCCGCCTCACCCCCTTGTCTCTTTTCACATCTGGGCTCCAAAAGTTGACATTGTTCATGCTGGGGCCCCTCCCTACATCCAGCTCCCTCCTCAGGTTTTCATTCTCCCTCTGCAGCTCCCTCAGCTGAGACTGGAGATCAAAAGATGCAGCCTCTCCTCGTCCAGCTGAATCCAGTGCCTGTGGATGTTTCCCAGACTGGCGCCGCAGACTGGAAGTCCGTCCAGGATGCAAGGTTTGGTCTCCATAAGGGTCTGACGGGTGATGTAGCCCAGAGGAGGTGATGTTAGGGGTGCTGCCCATGGCTGTTGTTCGGTTAGTGTAGGATGAGCGGCTGGTGCTCCTGCCCAGCGTCATGGTGCCTTTAGGATACCCACCAGAGGGTTCCAAGGAATCTCGCTCACAGGGGTACATGGTGCCTGAAGTGGCATAGGCAGCACTCAATGACTGGATGTTCTCCATAGACAGGGTTTTACCCCCTGGAGCTGTCGCTGAACCGCGAGTTGCTCCCTTCTCTGCTGCTGCCTGGCCAGGTTTGATCTTCGAAGCAGGCCTCGTCACCGACCCTTGACCTCCAGCTAATTTCGACACTGGAGCAGGCACACCCCCCGACACAGAGCCTGGTTCGAGCCCCGAGCGGGAGCCTGGTGCTGAGCTCACAGCCTGTTTGCCTTTCCCCTGTTTGGGGGATCTGGAAAAGCGTGAATGAGATGCGCTGCCATCAGTGTGCCCACTACTCTTTGCGCCAGCAGACAGCTTGCTCTGCGCGGGCTTGGCTCTAATGTTTAAAGGCATTTTTTCATATGGCAAAAGTGGACGTCTGGGAAGAAACTTTTAAGATTGGAAATATTTTCATGTCCCTGTATGGAGCCAGAGGAAATAACAAGGTTGAGAATAAAGGCCACCTCTCGGCCTCTCAGTTTTCACCTGTCCATTCCTGATTGTTTAGGGCTTGAGGCTGAGTCTTATTTTGTCCTATTAGAAGAAAATGGCAGTGACTGTTGGCTAGAGGGCTCCCAGACACACAGGCCAGAGGTCTTGCGGTTTCAGCTACAGTACAGGACATCATGGATTCTAGACAGGCAAAACAAGGACACATATTTGAAGAAAAAAATCACTACATGGTTCATAGGCTGGTTATGGTTTTACTCAACTATTGCTTTACTTTGAGCAATATAAGCAGTTTCTTTTTCTGCTTTAACAAAACATTTAAAACTTTTCAAGTATCAAATGTGGTCGAAAACACTAGCACCTGTACAAGAACTTTGACTAAATAATGATACAAAAAACACTTTAAAACTGGCAGCATTATGATTTAAATCAGGCTACAAATCTGACCAACAATGCTGATATTCTCTTCACTAGTAAGCCCTTTATGGCTCACGGTTGAAAACAAAATAATTAAGACCTTACAGACTTAAAAGAAATGATACCATCATTTGTTGCACTGAATAATCCATAGAAGCAGTTACAAATATTTATTTTGATACACCACAATCATATGCTTGATCAAGTGCAGTGTCCCACTGTCCATCTCTTTTTCCCCCATGTTTCCCGGCTCAGGTTTGGCTAATCAAGAATTGTAAGGCACCAGCTCCTGATCAGTTAAAAAGCTCTGTCTCAGCTTATCAGGTGTAGACAGAGCTCAGAGCTGTGGGAAGTAAG
This sequence comes from Cephalopholis sonnerati, assembly GCA_019142605.1. Lineage (NCBI taxonomy): Eukaryota > Metazoa > Chordata > Actinopteri > Perciformes > Serranidae > Cephalopholis > Cephalopholis sonnerati. The sequence goes on along the minus strand of JAGQAX010000011.1, from coordinate 18,498,428 downwards.
CAAGACTGTGTGTCCACAGGAGCAGGGGCTGGGGAGCACTGATCTAGTGAAAAATGTATCTTACTATTACCACAGTACTTTGTAATCCTATCTGATGTGAGTGATGGGAGGACAGTAAAACAATGTCTCTTTAAACATGTACAGAATGTGTCGCCCAGCTGCAGTCACCACAGTAAATGGTGAAGGACAGAAACAGGAAGAGGGACCTGCTTGGACATTTCAGCACCATGGACAGTGCTCAATCTACTGTTTTAAAGCACATGGACTCTGATACTACTAATCAGGTCTGAAAAAGAATTAGAAGACCGCTCTTTATTATCTGCCATCCCTCTCAGGCGTTTGCTAAGCTCACTACAGACTTTATGGAGGCTGAAGACAGACCGGTACCTCAGGATTGGACTTAAAATGGACAAAAGAAGGCACTTGGAAATTAGGCTGAATCATACTTTGCCCATATTAGAATACAGCTAGTATTATACTGTGTTTATGTCATACACTATCAGGTAATTTGAGCCGTACATTCATACAAGCAGGTAATAGATATCACCAGGAAATCAAAGTAAGCACAACCTAGTGCATGATGGACCAGATATTGGGGACTGTCTGCAAAGCAGAGGCAAATCCAAATCATAATCCCTCCTCTAATCCAAGAGGATTGGGTGCTTTGAGTCACTGCACAGGATGCAACTGAGAGATTGGTTAAGTCTGCTTGTCAGTCATAACATAGCTGTCAATCCCTTATCCATCATTGTTGGAGACAATGAATTTAGCCTTATGTGCCAGCAATGGAACCATCAAGTCCGTGTATAATTCCAGTCCTCAAACTGTGCATTTATATTTTAAAAAATCAATGATGTTGATTAAAATAAAATCACAAAGACATCTGTGACTCAACCATTTCAAATAGAAAACTGCAAACCTGTTAGCTTGCTACTGTTGAAGCTTTGTCTATATCAGATACACTTTGCGTTAAGATGGAGGTCAGTGTAACTGGTTAGTTTCGAAGGGCACGCGCCAAGTTTACGCAGCTGTATATCTCCTTGTTAAAACACACTGACATGCTGAACAAAGACAAAAACAGACAGGTGGAAATCCTAATATAAAACGCCAAAAGTAGGAAACGTCTCACCTCAGCTCGCCTCAAGCATCAGCACTTACTTTGAGTTGGCAGCCAGCTGTTGCCGCGAAGAGAAAACTCGAGTCACCACCCAAACTGCAGCGGCGTTAACTCGTTGTAACATTGACCCTCCTACAGCTCAACAAGCGGCCAACCTGGCGCACAAACTATAAAGTAGACTGCACTATATTTGGCGGGTGGCACGGGTGGAACGGTCGTTGTGCATGTGACTACGCAGCCTGGACACAGACGCCCGAATAACTCTACTACGACCACGGCATGAAGGATTAGTTTCTTGCTCATATGCACACGGCTACATGACTTCGAGCTAGTACCTTACATAATAATTAATCTGCCGCACAAACTGAAAGCACACTTTCATTTTGTTTCAATCGTGTTGTCAAATGATGCCACGGAGTCCAGGTGTGCACGCAACGTGTGCTCCAGCTTACCGGACAGGCACCTCTCCATCACCGTCAAGTCCCAACAGCACCCTGTCCGACCTCGGCGCAGGCTCCATGATCTCATCGGCTCAGCTCTCTCATGACCTGTCCTGCCATCGGGTCCGCGTGGGCGCGCACTCCCAAGCTGGCGCGTGCGCGACCTACGCGGCGTGGTGGGGCAGCGGTGAACAGCAGTGATGGCAGGGTTTCTTCTTTTCATACACCTACACGAGCGTCAGGTGGGCATGGCACTGGCAAGGTCTCACTTAGCCTACACGAACCCACATTTTAAAAAAAAATAATAATAAAAAAAAGGCAAAAATGATCCTGACTGACAGCCATCAGTGATTTAATGCCATTAAGGCGAGTATCTTTATATTAAATGTAGAGACAAGAGAACTAAATTAATTAAGACATTTTTAACTGAAGGCATTTTGACATGTCACAGTAGGAATAATACATGTGTAAAAAGTGAAACTGTATGTTTGCTGGCACTTAATTATAACAGAGCCACCATGTTAAACTGTACCGTACTGCTTGCTGGAAATGGGGCTATAGTGAAAGGCACAAAATGGCTTATTCTGCCCCTGCACTAGGATTAGTCTGGAAACACAGCTAAAGCCAAGAAAGTGACTTTTTATGCTGTTGGAGCACCAACATCCACTGTCACATCTCTCCCCAAGAAAGGCAAACTGGGGTGCCAAAGAAGAGGGAAGAAAGAAAGAAAGGAAAGTGACTTTGTGGGCTACTTTCCTACTATGACATGTCAAAATGTCTGCTGTGAGAAAGGCCTGTTAGTTCTGGTATGCTTAAGGACTTTACAGGTTACTAGGGGACTGAACCCAGCCAGCGTTTGTATGTGGGGCCCATGTGGGAAGTAGATGGGTTGCAAAAATGGGCCCCATATGGGATTGTCCATGGGTTCCGTATCGGCCCGCATGTGTGGATTTACCCAAGATATTTTGGGCCCATATCCACTTGGTACCCAGGCCCACTTGGGTAAAGCCACTGATGTGGGCAACTGGCACGGGGCCGATATGGAACCCATGGACAATCTCATATGGGGCCCATTTATGCAACCCATCTACTTCCCACATGGGCCCCACATACAAATGCTGGCTGGGAAGCTGTTCAGTTTACTTAAAATAACTCACCAGAAAATAAGTAAAAATAACTATTTCAGATGAGAGGTTTCACTCTCAGAAAAGAGTTGCTGTTTTTCAAGTGGAAATCCCAGGTCATGGGACAAAGAATTAAACAGGGATGCCAGCTGTTGTATTGTTGTATTGATATTTTGTTGCTTTCAAGGTTTTTGCATGCACATCTGTCACATATATTTGAATCTCCTACTCTGGTTAGAACCTGCCAAATTTAACTCGGCTGCCTTGCTTTGCAAATTCGTGTAATCACACAATAGATCTGACTGAAGATTTCCTCTTAAATTTCTTGAGAAAAGGCAGGTGACTTGTCTTACATTGCATGACTGCAGCAGATAACAGTTGTGAGTTTGTCTGTGACTTGCGAGAAATAATCATTACTTTCATTTCCCCACATTATCTAAAAAAAGAGAAGTGAAATTTCGAAACTGGGGGTGGGGGTGTTCTGTATACAAGCACACTCCATTATTCCTTTGTAATACTAATGAAATCAAGCAACTCAAGTGAAATCAAGTCAAGTTTATTTACAAAGCATACTATCAATGTCTCAATGTACAATTTACAGCGTCTTGATTAACTTTGTAGCTCACAATAGGAACATAAACTTTCCCGGTCAAAGCTTTCTGAAAACAAGTATTAAAGAATCAGTGTTAGATTTTGTGGGGGAAAAAACACAGAACACAATCTTGAAAACTAAAATATTTACAGCACAAGAAAAACTGGTTATATCTTAATCTATAAAAACTGGTACATATTAAAAACATCAACCAAGTATCATTACATATATGACACAATTGTCAAAATGTGCTCTCTATCAGCAGTTAACAGGAAGTCATATAAAACTTTCACTCATGTTATTGTCATAGAATTTAAGGTTATCTGACGACAATGCCATTCTCATTCGGTTCCAGAAAAGCGGTTGAGCCCTTGGGTTTCTCGGCCAGGACAACACAGACTTTTTGCACAGCCGTTTCCTCAGCTGTAGGTACTTCAGTTTGGGAAACATCTCATCCAAAAGAACCAGGATAGCTGCATCCACCTTAATTGGACAAAAGATAATTTCGTGTTGTGAAAACATGGCAACAATGGGATAAAAATCACACCCACAAAATGCACGTGAGAATAAAAAGTTCAGTTTTACTCACCTTCTCGTCCAGAAGTCTCTGCTGGACCATGAAGAAAGCCTGACGGATCACACCGTTCACTGTCTCACCACCGGTGGCACCGCTGGACAGCACAAACACTGTCTTCACACTGCTGTACACAGCATTATGTAGATTGTCGATTGTCGAGACCCCAGGAACCCAGTCCCTCTCCTCCAAACAGAGACAGAACCTCCTGTGACCTGAATCCTCCAGATTGACAGTCAACTCATTGTAGACCCAGTCCCTCACAGCCTGGTTACTGGTGTCAAACACCACAAAAGCATCATAGCGATATTGTGAATCACTACGAGCCAGCTGGGAGTAGCCCTTATGTCCTGCCCAAAGTACCTGTAAGCAATACCACAGATCCCAGCCGTAGAGATGCTTCATTAGGGGCGGAACGGTGAACGCCACAGCCAAGAAGGAACAGACGAGGAAGGCTAAGCTACCATATATGTCCTGGCAGGAACGCTGGTCCATGGACAGTATACTCACGCCCTGCTGGGACTCTGGGTAATCACAGTGTATGTGTGTGGTCAGATAAGGAATCTGTATCGGAGTAGTGCGCAAAAAGTCTGCAAACCAAGATGTATTACAGTCACATTTAAAGGGGTTGGCATGCAGGGTGAGTTTCTGAAGGGCGCTACCATTTTTAAAGGGGGCAGGGAGAAACTGACGGTTCAAAACTTTGATCTGATTATGGCTGAGATACAGGTACCGTAAGGATTTCGCCTCGCTGAAGAACACCTCAGGAATAAAACTAAAGTAATTGTGACTGAGGTCCAAGTAAGAAAAATTTGCTCCAAATCCTATGACCTTATTAGACAAGTAATAGAGGTTGTTTTGACTGAGGTCCAGGTGACGTAAATTGCTAAGCGCCGACATGTTTTGCCATGGGAAATAATTTAGCAGATTGTCTCTGATAATAAGGGTCTCCAGACTTTCTGGGAGGTTGCAAAACACTTCTGGCGAGACTGACATCAGATTATTGGCAGAGATGTCAAGGTAGGTGAGGGTGGTCAGGTTTTGGAAGAACTGAGTGTACCTGTTGTTATCAGACGCCCACATGATGTCCAAGTTATTTCCATAGAAGTAGAGGTACTTCAGAGAGCTGCTGATCAACTGTTGATCTATTCGCATCCCGATGTTGTTGTTTGCCAGACTTAGAACTTCCAGGTTTATCAGATTTTGAAGGAACTCAAAACGATGCCCCATGCCCTTCATTTTGAAGTGAAATTCATTGTTGCTAACATCTAAAACTTTCAGAGTAGAATTAAGCTCACTGAAAGCTTCTCTATAGTACAAATCAATTCTATTGTATGACAAATTAAGAAAAACTAATTTTGTCATGCTAGCAAACAGCCCGCTTTTTAATGCCTGGCTCATGTAATTGAAGGAAAGGTCTAAGCAAACAGCATCTTCCATGCCTACAAACACATCTGTGTTAAGCGACAGAATGTCATTTTGAGACAGGTCAAATGTGAGATTACCGCTGCAGAATTTGTTTTCAAAGTACAATAATGATTGTAACACATTGTCCTCCTCCATTTCCAGCCTGTTTGATTGGTTGGGTTCCCAGATATCATTTTCAGATGTAGCTTTTCGATCTATTAACATATCGTGCGGGTTGGGGAACTCATGTGTAAACAAGTTCTGGTTCTGACAGCTTTCCTGTGCCACAAACTCAGCTGACGGACTCTTGCAGCACGGGAGGAAATTAAGCATATTTTGGGAGAGGTCAATATGTGTAAGAGATGGCAACCGTTTCAGAGATGGCAAGTCAAAAGTATAAATGAAGTTCATTCTTAGCTCTAGTGTGCTTAGATTCTGAAGTTTGGACAACCCATCGAAGCTCTGCTTGGACAGTGCGTGGAAAAAGTTACCACTTAGAAGAAGATGCTTAAGACTAGTCATATTGCCAATATTTTGGGAGAGGTTCAGTTCCGGAAATGTCTTCAGTGGTTCATAGTTATAGATAAGGCTAATCCAAGTGAGTCCTTCCAGCTCTGCAAAGAAGGTGCCATTTTGTATAGCATATGCCAAGAGGTTGTCAGAGAGGTCCAAACCCTTTAAATTCTTCAAAGGTTGGAAAAGACCCGTTGGAAATGTTCTCAGAGAGTTTCCTCTCAAGCTTAGGAAGGTGATGGAGCTGTTTTCAGCATATAATGAGTTTGAATATAGTTTCAGAGGAAGATTTTGTGGGCAAGGGAAGCAGGGCCTAGCTGCATGGTCACAACGCTGGCAATTCCACTCCAAATTCAAATACCTGAGGAGAGTCAAGTTGGCAAATGCTCCCTCCAAGACCTCTGTGATTGTATTCTCTCTTAAATCCAAAACTTCCAGTGAGGGTGGCAACCCTTTAGGGATAACTGTGAAATTATTATACCCTAAGGTAAGGTTTTTGAGTTCAGAGAGCTCTCTGAAAACGCTCTCGTTGATGTAAAAGGACTGGCCGCAGGGGTTTGCATAAAAGCAGTTCTTGGTGAGGTAGAGCGCTTTGAGATGTGGAGTGTTTAAAGGCTGGTTAATTTGAAAGATGCGATTATTCTGTAGGTCAAGAACCTTCAGGTTTTCAGGTAACTGGGGAATAGAGGTGAGGCTGTTTCCTGACATGTTCAAAAAATTCAGCTTTGATAGACCCCTGAGTGCATCCTTATGTATCTCCACTTTGCATAAGCGGTCCTCCAAAGATCTCAGCTGGCCTGGTTGACAGTTCCCTATTATTTTCAGAGTGTGAAGGTTTGGGATGCCTGAGAAAGCATGCTGCCCCACATGCTGGATCTTTGTTCGACTTAAATCGAGTGACACTACAGTGGTAGACTTGATGGAGGGGACACGCCTGAGTGGTCTGTCGGAACAGTCTACTTTGGTGGTATTCACATCAGTGTCACATGGGAAGAAGATGGTATTTATGGTCATCGCTAATGGCAGAAACTGGCAAAGGATGAGGATATTTTTCAGCATAGCCTGAAAACAAGAAATTTCACATCAGTTGTCTCCGATAGTTGAGAAGATGTAGTCTGATCAGACAAAAGAAACAAAATTAAGCATATTCAGTATATTTTCACCAATAGCCTGCTATTGAAACAGCCACAACTACTGGAGAGGTTACTTTGGCTATTTTAAGCCATTTCAATTGGCCATTTCTGTCCATACAATGTAACAATAGAAGCATGTACATCATTTCCTTACAGAGACAGGGAGTACATTTTGGAAGGCAGTATAAAATGCTATCCTACTTACCATGACTGGTAGAGCATGTATCCTAACATTCACATCAGGAGCCAGATGAAGTGATCTTTAGTCCAGGTGGGGAGAGGGAAGATTAAATACAGTGCCTGAAAGTCGCTGCTGTGACAAGAAACTGGATCCTTGTATGCAGAAGTGAAAGCATGTGGTCATATACACGACAGCACAATGCAAATGATGTGATCTAAGTCAAAATCATAAAGGTTGGCAGATGCAGATATCACCTCAAGTGATTTAAAACAAGTCAAATTTCTTAAAAAGTATTGTCTGGGGAAAAAACAAGCAAATGCTTCAACATATTTGAAGAGTCAAAATGACTCAGTGCTTTCCTTTTCTGGCTGTAGACACAGAGAAAAGACAGAGAAGAAAGGGGGTTTTATCTATTGCTGGAAAAAGATTGATGACTTCCTTATTTCTTACCTTCACAATTATTCTATAGAAAAGGTATGAGGAAGTAATATTCCACTTCGTCATCTGCTTAAAAAAGTCTTTTTCAGTCTGAACAAATCACTCACGCATCTAAATATTCATCACACACTGGTAGTATTTTTCACAATCACTTTATTAAGTGCACTGTATCATGAAATCCATGAAATAAAAGAGCACTGATTTAAAAAAAAAACCCAAAAACAAACCGTAACAGTGAGCAGAGAAAAGGTTTATTAATATAACCTGAAATAAACACAACTAAAACACTGAAAAGCCCTTTATTTTCTGTGTTTACGTGGAGGCGGCCAAAGAATAAAGAAAACCTGTGTCAATAAAATGTATTCCTGACGAATCACAACTGCTTTTATCCAAGTGCTGCGTTAAAATATTATTCCCCCATCCACTTTTTGGAAGTAGTTGTGGCAATCGCCATAGTAGATGGATTACAAGTAAAGGACAGATATACAAAGTGTGCTCTGGTTGAAGAGCACTTAATGCTTTGGCTTTAGATTGGACCTCACACTGTCCTGAAAACAGGAGCACAACATCCCTTATACACAGTAGTGTCCTGCAACATTTATCTGACATTTACCATCACTGATACAAGTGTTGAATTATCCAGAGAGCGACATTCATGAAGCCATCAGACTCAGCATCCACCTTGGAGAGAGAGTGATTATTCCCTGGGTACCACAGCAACCTAAACAACACACAACAGAGCACTGGTTATTAAACAATAAAAGCAGTGTTGTGCATTGAATATATGATGTAACCGACTAGACAAGCTGCTTACCGGACTGGGACCTGCCTTGCTTTCAGAGCTCTGTAATATTCAATTCCTTGCTGGCTGGGTACACGCTTGTCATCTTCCCCTAAGGTGAGCAAAACTGGTGTCTGTACCTAAATGAGAGATAATCTTGGGTTACTACATTGTGTGACAACACCAACAAAGTCACATGCACAGTCATGGGACATACACAAAAATACTCATACCTGTGTGATGTGTTTAATTGGGGACTTGTTTAGCATCTGTTCCCAAACAGCAGGGTTAGGTAGGCAGTCTGTAGTGTAGTCGTAGCCAGCCTCAAACACGCACCTGCAAAAACCACAAACATGAACAGGAAGAAAAAAAAAAAAACTCCCTGAATGGCTTTGAGGTCTTTTGTTCCTGCAGTGTTGGTGTGCATTATTGAACACTTCCTTTCGTGACAGTAAGGCAAACATATGCCCTTTATCCCACTCACTGCTGTCAGAGTGGAGTGTCAGGGGTACAAATGATACAAAACAACAAAGACTGGTTGTGTGTGAGTGACAGACCAAAAAAAAGTAAACAAGTGTGGGCAACAATGTGAAAATGTGCATACTAAGATTTACCAGTCTGGGATGTCTGTGGTGCTACTCATAGAGGCCAAATTGGTGACGGGGTTGCGAGCCGCACAGGCCTTGTAGAACCCCGGGTACTGGCCAATCAGATGAAAGGCCAGGAAACCACCATGGGAGCCCCCAGACACTGCAACCTTCTGTGTGTCGAACTCGTCGCCTTTAAGAACACTTTCAACAGCAAACTGAAAGAAAGAAGTACGGGGGAAAAACGTAAGAGAACATTTGTGGTGGAGAAGAAAGCAAGACTGAAATCTGAAGTTGGGAAAGTGAAAAGAACTAAGAACAGAAAAATAGAGTAAAAATATTGCTTTCATGAGCCATGACTTTAACAGAACTCCAATGCCTCGGCTAAATAAGGAAACCAATTAAATCAAAAGTATAAACAAGATATATTCATAAAGCCACGTCAGAGGCCATTTATACCAGCAAGAACAAAAGGTACCTTTATAAATGATCACTTTTATAACTTCAAAAAATAATCATCATTTTGAAAACAGCATTTGTTGCTCTGTCAATGTCTTAATCTTACTTGAACATCTTTGACATCCTGAGTGCCAACATTGCCAGGTAATGAGAGGATATTGTCCTGGCCGTACCCAGTAGAGCCACGATAGTTCACTGAGTAAAGAAAAAAAACAAAGTAAAACACATTAACACCTCTGTATCGGTGCTCGATATTATGATGTATACTTACGCACTTACCAAAAAAATCATTCAACCTGACAGTACCCTAGAAATGATCAAAATGAGCCTAAGACAAAAAGGTGAAAACTGGGCAAAAAATCTTAAAAGAAAAAAGGGCCAGTGGTGCTTTTTGTAGCCTTTACAGCATGTTTTTATTCATCCATGCTCAATAGTTCAATGGTGTAGATCAGGCCTATTCAATTGGCACTAACCCAGTATTACACAGCCTGGAGCAAAATTAATTAAGACTGTAGTATTAATATGCTCCGCTGTCATCGGCTCTTTCATGGTTACTTTTTAAAGTTTTGGTTTCATGTATCATCATGCCTCTCTCCTGCATTCTCCATGCTGACCTCCTCCACACACACGCAGACACACAAACCTAAGAAAACGACGTTTCAGTCTGCTCTGTCCACAGTCTCATTCACTGTTATGGTCTACAATCGCGGTTTACACAAGCACATCGCGCTAGCAGATTGTTCAAAAACAAAGTAAAATGGCAGCTGTCTGTACGTAGTCTAATGGTTTAACTTTATTTGCCACTTATCTTAAAATGTATCTGAGGTAGCCTGACTGCAGAGAGTGAGTGTCCTCAGTAGAGGGGGGCAGAGAGCAGGATGACTGATTGATACTGATGCCTGTTCTTCATGCTTACATAAATGTTAGCCAGTATTGTGACATCTGGAGTAAAATTTATTTTGACTGACATGCTAGATTCGTTTATTGAGTTTAAATAGTGAGTTTGCTGTTGTAAACATGACTGTTGCTGCCATAGACTGTATAAAACTATATCCCGTGTATTCTCCTTAACGCTTGACCTGAAAGGAAAGCGTCAGGAAGAGAGTTGTGTGCATGTGTTTTTTATTCTGTTTCTGCATCATGTGATGTTCCTTGGTCAGACTAACTCGTTTTTTTTTTTTATTATTTTAAATGTGAAACAAAAAACATTGCTACTTTTACTACAATACTTTGCACCTGTTTAGAATTTTGTCATTACCAATAGTTAAATAAAAACTTTCAATAGGTCGCCTGCTGCTGAAAATGTCTGATCCATTGACATTTTCTGGTTTTAAAATCCGACCCAGTTGAATTTGTGATTGAATAGCTCTGGTGTAGATGAAACTGCACACACTACAGGCCATAGAACGGCAATTACGGCCTCACAATTCATGACAACTCGGCTAAAAGTTATCAGCAGTCCATTAGCTAGAATAGTTTTGCAGTAGAGGTCATTTCTCTCTGATAAATGTATCATGCAACATCAAGTCATGATTGATTATGCCTGTGAAGTATGAGAGCTCTTTAAATGTTCACAAGATAGGGGAAAACGTTAGGCGTCTTAAAAAAAGACAAAGGAAATGTGTAAGTATTACTTTTTCTAGTCTGAACCAAGCTATGTTAAAAACTTTCTTCTATCTCCTGAGACAGCATGTGAACCTTCCTCATCCTCTTTTACACTTAAAATACATATCCCATCAATGAATAATCAACCTCGCAGCAGGTGTCCCACACACAAGCACTTCTCAGTGACATATAAACATACCCAGCAGTGTAGCAAAGCCCATCCTGCACAGCACAGACGAGGACAGAGACCATTCAGCTACAAACACTGAGTGAGGACCCCCTGTGTGACAGACACAAGGTATGTAAAATACAGACTGACAGTTTGCATCAAAAGCTACCTGCGTCTATATGTACTCAGTGATGTGAGACGTAAATGCCACAAAAAAACATAATGCATGCAGAATCAAAATATGTGACACATCTCAGGACTGTTATTGAAGACCCATCTTGATTTTGAGAGTATGATTAAACAGTTTGCCACTAAGGGCACTGTCGTCATAGCAACCGCTGTTGGCATTGCAAATCTTATCTGTAGCAGTAGCTCTTGACTGAACAGAAACAAATCCCAACACAGATCCACAGATTCAATCAAGTGCTATTAATCCATCCTGAATTTATTTGTAGATTCTGCATGGAGTAATAGCACTTTGAATGTGAGCTTACAGTGTGTCCATGTGGAACATTTCTAATATCAATTAAGCTTTTTTTGAGTATAATACATTAACTTCATACTGCGCAACAATTAATAATTATGTTACACTACCTAAGTATCATTTTGTTTGCACAGAATAATAATGAGAGTAACCAACCATGAGGAGTGACAATAAGAGGTAGCTTCACTCCATCTTTAACCTCCTTTGGTTTGATCAGCAAAGCTTCAAAGTCGAGGCCAGCTGGAACAAAGACACATTTGTTAGTCCTATGAACATCGCATACATTGTGTTCTATGCAGCGAAATCTTTTCAACCCTCACTAAACTTCAAAACACAATTATTCATCCCGACTTGAAAGAAACCAGTCGCCTCAGAAGCTTCCTCCTGCAAACTGCTTTAGTCTATCTCTGCCTGTCATTTTATGAAAACAATTACTACCTAATGTATTATCATTTTGTACAAATCTGCTGATAAATCTGTTGGACCCAGCAAATTTAGCCTATGTTTATTCTTTTTTTGTAAGCATGTTAAAAAAAGAAAGTCAAAGCCAAACCCAGACTGACTTTCATTTGGCGATTCACCTCGCACTATTTGCATTGTTTCCGCCGCTGTGTCTCTTGGGTGCCTGCTGTTTACAATCTGGCACCTGGTCGCTTACTTTTTGAAAGCTTACCTAAGCGCTGTTGGAGTACGCGCCTATAAACGTCCAAAAAACAGAAAATAATGAGAAACTACAGGTAGAGGGCAGAGGCTACTGTCACACACTGAGTGGGTCATAAGTGACGATTGACAGGGACTGCTTCTGTATGAGTCTATACATTGTTTTTTCCGGGAAAATTCTGCATAATATATCCTTAAAAACCCAGGTGATTATAAGCGATTAGTCCTGATTACTATATATACCTCCTTACCAGTTTATTAGATAAAACAGACCATGCTAAACTTACCCAGTTTGATAACTTTGCAATAAATCTTGTCTTTGAGACACTTTGTTGACTCCCTCAGAAAGGTGTTGATTTAAATCTCTAGACTGCAAGGCGTTTTATATTCTGCATTCTTCATGTATGTGAAACAAAATGAAGCGTGGAGAAAAACTGCATGCATTCTACCATTTTACAAAAACAGGAAAATACTGAATTTTAAGTCCCTCTGCAAGAACTCTAAAACTAACTAACTAAAACGAAAAATTGTCACTCTTACGGTATTGACTGTTGTCTTGCTCTGGTGGAGGGGTGAAAGCCAAGATCTGCCAATCAATATCTGGCAATGCCTGAGAGTCTTCCAAAGTAATCCAGACTACTTCCTCCTGAGAATCTCTGGCCGGAAGGAAACCCACCCTCTGCAAAGATTGCAATAGGTGACACAGACATATGGTCGATTCATGCAACAACATATTTAGTATAAAATACATATTAAAATGTGAATATTCAAATAAAGACCACTGATCCTACCAAACTTGGAGGGCAGTTTGGAGAGGAGCAGCTGACCACCATCAGGTCTCTCTCAATATTCAGCAGACACCAGTTACCAACATCAGACTCTACAGGCAAACAAAGAACATCATTAGACACATTAGTTGAAATAAACATGTTCGAGCAGTCCCACAACACTGATTCGGTAAACAAATCACCTATAACAGACTCTTAACACCAAGCATCAGTAAACAAAACTGTCTAGACCTGAAGTAAATAACCCCAGGGCTGATAAATTTGTCAGTAACTCACTTGCAGTCAGAGAGGTGATGCTCCCGGTGCTCGTATCCACCATCAGTAGGTCCTGCAAGAGAAACAATAACAGTTTTTTTTCCCCAAGTTAAGAATAATTACAATACTCTAAGTTTAAATACCTTTTTTGATTTGGAAACTATAAATTTACCAGAAAAGTGTCAACCATTATTGTCTAATTTTTATTATACTAACAAGACATTTCCCTGAAGTTGACTATACCTTGCGGCTGCGCTGAGGACAAGCAACAATAACTCGCTGACTATCAGCCGACCAGCACTGAGGGGACAACTGAGAGGTGTAGATACCCGTAAAGCCATCTGTAAACCCACACCAACACACATGGTCACAACTAAGTTTGATATATGATGGAAAAAAAGTGCAGTCGTGTGACCGCCAAGTATTCCTCACCATCTCCAGGTCTCTTCACCACATCCACCACCACTGAGGTCTTCTTAGTATACCAGTCATACTAGAAATATAAAAGGAAACACAGAGGAAAGCACATGAGCACAAATATATCTAAGACCACAAGATGGTGCAAAGTGTAGATGTAGAGGGGAAAGTAAATGTGTCCTCTGTCGAAAAGAGGCTCCATTCTGTCTTACCATACAGAGCCTGCCGCAGTGCATGTGTGGTCCAAAGACAGAAAATTCCAGGTACACAATCCGACACTGGTCTGGGCTCAGCCTGGGGGAGCACACTGCACTGGTGCCTGATGTCAGCTGCTCTGTGGGGCACAACAAACAAACACAACACACATGAACACGAGTCTACACTGAAAAGAATAACATTGTTTTGTTACAATGCAATGTTCTGCTGGGAAACCTTGGGTCTTGGCATTCGTGTTGATGCCACTTGACATATCGCCCACCCAAATACCGTTACAGACCAAGTGTGTCCTCTCATGGCAACGGCACATGAGACAAACATGACAAAGAGCTCAAAGCATCGACCTGGCCTCGGTGTGGCTATGCCATTTTAAAATATGATATAAATACAACAGAAGACAAGTATTTACTTACCACATTTGCCACCAGTAAGGTCCACATAGAACAAAGATGACCTGACAGGAAAAAGGGAGACATGAAAACCTTGCAGTATTACTACTATGAGCTTTACAGGAGAGACTTGTGATGGGTCTTCTTCTTGATCAGTGTGAACAGTAATCACCTCCTGTTGGGGCAGAACTTGAGGCCGAGTCTGAAAGGTTCATGCCACCAGCCCACAAACACCACGCCTGTGTCACCTGGAGCCCAGAATGCCTGCAGAGATGGAAACAAAGAAACAAAAAGAGAAAGAGAGAGCAACAGCAGAAGTAAGCGGGTATGAGCACACTGCAAGTGCACAAAAAAAATGCATAATTGCATTAACTGCTTTACCTACCTGTCCGGGGGAGATGTATTCAGGCACTCCCTCCAACACAGACACGTTGTCACCCTCTATGTCCAAAACACACAGCACTGGACAGCTCTTACTACCCAGTGCCTCTCCCCAGGACTCATGGAAGACAAACTGCTCCCCCTGCAGGAATAAAAAAGCAAAAACACTACAACTTTAGAGAGTGGAATGAATTCTAAGAACATGAAATCACACCTTTACATATTGATTTTCTATGTGTCTCAAAAGTATTCATTGCATTCACTTTTACAGCCTCCTTTTTCTCCGCTCTGATGGTCTCCTCCTCGTCCCCAATTGAAGACAACTCTGATGATTCAGTCTACAAAAAATAATGAGACATAGAATGCCATGTTATTACCCACTAATCTAACAAATTCATTGCACTAATTCTATCTTTCTAAGGTAAATGGTCAATCAACACTGAATCACACAGGGCAGAGCACCTGCTTTGTTACTCTTTTGGTCAAATCCCAATAAGTGTCAGGGTATTTTGCTTCTAAAAGGAAATGGAAAATACCTGGGGTGCATTGAAAACCATTCGCAAAATGCACCAGGGTGCAGTTTTTTTATGATTGTGTGATTAGCTTCCTTTACAGGGTGTGCAACAACCTTTGAGATATATTTGATCTGGTTTGGTGAGTTTGCTTGGAGTGTAAACCTGCTGAAGCTGTTAGTCCACCACCTAGACAAGTTCGTATCATCCAGCACGTATTTTAAGTCATAGGTTGGAGGTACTTATTTATAATCAGTGTATTACCTACAGTAGATGTCCCTCAGCTCGTCTGGAGAAGCAGAAGCTAAGCTAAGCATTGTGCTGCTGGAGGAATCACAAACAAAATGTATTGCAGTGACCTAAAAAATTCCCACCTAAAAAAATCAATATCAAGTGTAAGCTATATTTAGAACATTTTCACCGTTTTACCTTGCTGTCAGCAATTTCCAGTGGGGACCTAAAGCCGTGATATTGCTCTTTTTATAGCCAGATTCCATTGAGAAAAAGAGTAATTTAATACTGATGAACACAGGAGCTGCTGGTCCACCCCTGCCTCAATCAGTTATTTAGTTTGTTTTATTATGTAACTTTGGCTTTTTAAAAGGGTAAGTTTGATTCACTTAAGTCACAATTTAACACAAACAAACTGACTGATAAAGTCAGTGCTAGACCAACAGCTCTTGTGTTCAGTGAGCTAAAATGACTGTTTTGTCAAAGGAGTCTGGTGGCTGTGATGACAGCATAAATGGGAACTAAGCTGTTAATGGGTCACCTGTCGGAAAGCCGTCAACAGCAGTACACTATTAAGCTTATGTGGCAGTACTCCTGCCTGCCTCTCCAAACGGAGGCATGCTGACTGCCATGTACTGTCAGTAGTTCACCAACCATGGACAAGTTCCTCATACAACCCCACTTCAAAAGATTCTAACTATCCCTTTAAAGCTTTCCTAACAATTCCTTACAGAGACTGAGAATAACTAGTAACATGAACCAACACTAAACAACAAGGCAATTAGTGCACCATCTAGCTACTTAAAGTTTTTTTTTTTTTGTTTTTCTTTGTGTGACTCAAGGGTCTAATGATATAGGCTATTGTATACTGTACAGATGTTAAAGTCCCTTGAGGCAATTTTAAAAACTGGGCTATATAAGTAAGGTTGCCTTGACTTACAGTTTGCTATGCTCTGTGCAGTACTGACAAAAATCCAAGCAATGACATCTAGGAAAATCTACATGTTAAAAAATTCCAACCTATGCAGCCTTATGTGATTCAGTGCTGATTTACCCTCAAATGCAGTTTTAGTGACAGACCTGGAAGAAGGATTCTGCCTTAGATCTCTTCTTTTCTGCCACATACAAGAGGTGGGTCTCAGAGTGGGACCAAACCAAGCAGCCAAACTGATCTACGGACGCAAAACAACATGTGATTAACACCTGGACTGACAAAGTTTCAAAGAAATTGGTTGACAAAAAAAAAAAAAAAAGCAGATTTTAAAGGGATACTTTGCCCATTCTCAACCAGGTCTTTGACACCATGGTGTGGAGACTATGTGAAAATGAATGGTGTTTGGCTTATCCCAGTACTGGCAGCGCTGTGAACTCCCAGCCTGTGCTGTGGGGAAAAGTCTGCTGGCTGCTGAGAAACATGTCATTTGGCATTGGTGTATTTTGGCTGGCAGGACAACTCTCCACACTGCAGTGACACAGACCTGTTTGAAAATTGGCAACGAACCCCTTGAAGTGCAGATGACTCACCATCTTCATAGACTTTGCCATGCTTCTTTAAGGCTGTTAGATTGATGCTCTTCATCTTGATGTTTTTACTCCAGATCTGAAGGGTCACAAAGAGGTCAGGAGAGGAGATAAGTCAAAGAGCTTACATTCAAATTGCAACATCACACGAGGTATTTAACAGGCTGTAAATGGAAAACGAAGCACAGCAAAGATACAGATGAACACCACACAGGGGGTAATTAAAAGCATACATGTAAATTTCTGGTGAGTTAAGTGAGAGACTCAATGTTGAGTCTGAGCCAGAGAGACAGCAACACACCTCCAGGAACTGTTTGTCCTCTCCTTTGATTGTGCACTCTCTGACAACAGCCTTCATTTCACCAGAAGGGGAATCCTTACTTAGCACCCTGACAGGACAAACATATTGATGAGACACTCCTCAGTTTGCTCAGGGTTAGACAGTCTATGATAAAATTACAAAATGTTTACATACTCTCCTTTGAGCTCAGTGCAGTTCCCTGAGGCTCCAGAGTAGACCACCGACTTGTCATCGTGGAACACAATGTACTGTCGGCAAAACTTGACATTCTCATTCCTGTCCAGATCACGCTGGCTCCATTCTGCAAAAACAAACACATACCATCAATATCAATGAACATACAGAGATCTGATGATCTTAGTATGGCAGTGTCTGAGTCTACCTGTGTAGATGTTGCTGTATTTGCCTCCATACTGAGAGGTGATGACAGGTCCCACATCTGCTCTGCTTAAAGAAGGAAAGAGGCTGAGTTCCCTGTAGAGCCTGGCAATTTCCTCAGGGTTGGTCATCACCTGACAACACGCAGCAGAATAACTCACACTGCGCCTCAGTGATATAAACTGCCCGGCAGCGAACAATGCCCTATTCATTTCTTAGCTAGGAAGCTAGCAAGTCAAACAAGTTTATAGTTAACACAGCTTACTAAAAATTAAAGAAGTCAGTTTATAAACAGCCTAATCCACTGTGAAACCCAATCCAGCGATGAACAAAGCAACCGAGCACACGAGCTAGTTTGTTTTTAGCAATGTTTGGCGGATTTAAATTGACCAGGAACTTCCTGTACAAGCTAAAGGCAAACAACCGAACCAGAGTCAGTTTGCTAGCTTGACTTGAAAACAGGCTAACGTTAATTGAGCTATTACCAAACGCAATGACAGCGTAATTAACGCCAGCTTTACATTAGCACCAACATGAGTTTTTTTTCTGTAAGGTATGTTATCGGTTCAAAGAATACGTAATGAAGTCTAATCATACCTGTGACTCCATGATGAGGACGGTGTGTGTCGCTAGTCTGCAACTGTCAAGCAGTTGGACGCACAATGGAGAAATGTGCTCCGGTATAAACGCTGACTACAAATAAACGTTAAAAACTATTGTGGCTTCCTGTTACAGCTCAAAAAATAAAATAAAACCCCTGATAAGCATTTGCTGAATGAACCAAAACACTGGGAATTTATGATTTAATAATGCTGAATAATAATAAATAAATCACATACAGCAATCTACATCACGTGCCAGACAATTCGGAACATTTTCCACTAGATTAAACAGTTTATTCATAGAAATAGCAGGTGCCTGTGCTTTTATTTTGAAGGCTTCCCACCGCTGCAACACCCAACAGGAAGTTGTAGACGAATAAAACAACAGTGCTTTTTAACGCCCTCCTGTGTTGTAAACCATAAGATTTATACTGTTTTATATTGCGCTCATGCAAAGTTATTCTTAAGAGTGTGTGACATTTTTTTGTAGAAACACCTATAACATATTTTAAAATTACTTTGCAGCTAGTATTAATTCTGTTTCTTATGTGTGAATGTCAACTACCGCACTGCTTCTGTCAGTCAGCTGGGGTAGGTGGGGTCACAAAGAGCCAAGATGGCTGACTTTGAGGAGCCGCTGTCAGATGAAGAGAAGGTTTGAAGACTATTTTATTCTTTCCTCAACGCCATTTTCTTTTATTTGCAGAGAGCCGACCGTCTTAAGTGTAAATGTGAATTAACAGTCAAGTTTTATAAGCAGAATGCCAGTTTTTGGTCATGTATCGAAATGAGATAAACTAGTGTTTTCAAGCTACCGTTAGCTAACTAGCCAGTGCTAGTAAAAGCTTATAGTTGGCTAGCGGCGAAATCAAAGGCTGGTAGAGGGGTTAAACCACTGGACACTTGCACGGAAAACTTGTTAGCGGTTGTAACGTTGCCTAGATTAATGTAAATAAAAGTATCGACGCCCTTTTCCATAAGTCGCGTTGCAATGTCAATGCCAGTCTGCAGTAATTACAGTGGGGGGCTACGTATTTCTCTCATGTAACGTTAGCTAACATTAGCGGCTAACGTTACTTTGCCTTGGATTTCTGGGTCAAACAGATACAGTTGCAGCTCAAATACTTGTTAGCCTCACATGGCTTGAGATCAGGATAAGGGTGCCTACAGTTTAGATGGAGCCTGATAGTGACACCCTACCAGTGGCAGCTGGACACATTACCAGTTGGAGGCTCAGATTATTATGAATCACAGAACTTTGCAGTCTTTCTGCTACGATCATTTTCCTTATACCATTTAAGACAATATTCTGAACTTAATCAGTGTGTTTTAAAAGGTAGAAACAAGAACGGTGACTTACTCTCTATGACTATGGAAGACATTTCAGATTAAAGGTCCATCGACGGTCAGCGGGAAAATTGAGGGCAAATTGATGGCATGATTTTTCACCGACATGACACATAGTCTAGATATGTCTTGTCTAAGGCAGTGTCCATTCCGTATTCATGAAGCAGTGTCTTGAGGTTGTCTCCTTCATTTCCCTCTAAATTACAAAAGCTTTGATGAAAATATGACAATTACATGTTGCTCTATTTCATAAAACATGCTTGCTGCTATTTTTTCATTGACTGACATTTTTATTGTTGTTGAACCGAGATTCAATTATCATTTCTAGTTTAAGCAGAACAGATGTAAATCAAGACGTCTAAATGTCTTCATCATGGGAATCATTGGCATTGCAAAACTAAAAATGCATCATATCATCTGTGTAAAAGGTACAAGGTAGTTAATTTGATAACAG
This sequence comes from Cephalopholis sonnerati, assembly GCA_019142605.1. NCBI lineage: Eukaryota > Metazoa > Chordata > Actinopteri > Perciformes > Serranidae > Cephalopholis > Cephalopholis sonnerati. The sequence continues at coordinate 18,478,372 of JAGQAX010000011.1, read as the reverse complement.
TTTATTTGGATAGTCCACCTACAGATACTTTATAGAGTAATTCTAACATTTCAGCAGTTTATGCATTGAGAGTTAATGCTTTATTTTGTAAATGTATAACAGATTATCCATAGAGAATATGTGACAGTTCATGAACACACCTAGATATTGAGAGTAATTTAGTTGAACTTGAACTATGAACTTGAACTATGAATAGTTCAAGTGCAACTAAATTATCCTCAGAATATAATGTGTATTGTCACATATACTCTAAAGATAAAGATCCACAAAGCAAAACAGTTGAATTGTTGAATCTCAACTAGTAGCTGTTGAAATGACAAATACTATATAAACTATCTGTAGGTGGACTATTCAACTAAAGTTTTACTTTATTGAAGGAAGACTTGTGGAAGTCTGAGCACAGACTTAGCTTTACCAATTGAAGAGTGAAAACCTTGTTAAATATAGGTAAACTAATACTTTGCAGGGTCTCTCTTTGTAGCCTAAGTTGTTGCACAGAAGTTATATTATCACAAAAGATTAATTAACTCGTAGCATTTCATTTGCTTCCATAGGTCCGCATAGCGGCCAACTTTGTGACTCATGCCCCCCCGGGAGAGTTCAATGAGGTCTTCAATGGTAAGCAGTAGGCTGATTATTACAAGATATGCATGATTATAATGCTGCCTTTAGTATGATGTATTGTAATGTAATTTGTCTCTGATATTTAATTGTTTTCTGTTATAAGAGTAATGCACAAACATTGGTTTCTCTTTGTCCCGCTAGATGTGCGGCTTCTTCTCAACAATGACAACCTCCTCAGGGAGGGGGCATCCCAGTAAGTAATACTCAGTTAAAACAAATGTCCAAAATGCAGGCACAGTCAGAAATACCTGAGCCTCTATACTGTATGGGAGAAATATTCCCAAATTGTGTTTTTTTTTCCTACATGAGACAGTGAGGAACGTAAGCATGCAGTGTTTTCAAATGGTCGGTGGAAAATATTTATTGGAAACATTTTGGTGTTGAGTTATGAATGCCGTACAGTACCGTTGTGCCCTTTCTGTTTGTCCAGCTCCTTTGCCCAGTACAACATGGATCAGTTTACTCCTGCCAAACTAGAGGGCTACGAAGAGCCGGTATGTTTCATCCTAAAGTCTTTCCTTTTTATCCAGAAGATCAAGTGTCTGAGCCACACTTTTTAATCTTTCACTCTCCTCTATTGATAGGTCCTGATCACAGAGCATGGTGACTTGGGTCAGGGACGTTTCCTGGACCCCCGCAACCGTTTGGCGTTCCGCTTCGACCACCTAAGAAAAGAGGTGAGCGACGTGCAGCCATATGAAGGAGAGGCGGCCTTGAGAAGTTGGAGAGATGCCTGTGATACTTCCCTTAGTGCCTATGTCAAAGAGCACTACCCCACTGGAGTCTGCACGGTAAAGGCACACAAAAATGTGGCCTGATACTAATCTAAGCAATACGGACTACATTTTACCCATACCCATGCTCTGTGTGTTGCAGGTATATGGAAAAACGGTTGATGGTCAGCAAACGATCATAGCCTGCATTGAAGGACATCAGTTTCAACCCAAAAACTTCTGGTACAGTGACCTCCCTGCAAACAGATCTTTAAAAGCATATCTGTTTATGTATACATGATAGGATATGTTGCTAATTTGTATAACATAGCTTTATCACAAATTCATAATCGAACAGTCTTACATTTATTTCTTTTATAACTGGTGAAATAATGGGTCTTTGAGTTCTATTAAGCTTCCTGATGCTGCTGTCTGTTTGTAATATAAGGGTTTTCTTTCTGTCTCTAACACAGGAATGGTCGCTGTAGGTCAGAGTGGAAGCTTACCATCGGTCAGTCCACTGCTCAGGTGGTGGGAGTGTTGAAAATCCAGGTGAAATAAATTCATTGCACCCATCTGCATAAATGGAAAGTCAAGGAGAATTATTTCTCAAAAACTACAGCTTACTAATGAAGTTCTTCTCTGTCTCCAGGTGCACTATTATGAAGATGGGAATGTGCAGCTGGTTAGCCATAAGGAGGTAGAGGAGTCAATACCAGTGACTGTAAGTAAAAAATATTATACGTAAGCACTCTGTGCAGTCTTTTAGCAGTGATATAATCCTTGTGTTGCCTTGAAAGTTTAAGAGGAGGTCGTTCATCTCTATAAGCAGGATAAAAGGTGATGGCTATATGTGTGTTTCTGCAACAGAATGAAACCCAGACAGCCAAGGAATTTGTTGATATTATTGAGAATGCGGAAAATGACTACCAGGTAAGCTACCTTTTATTGACTACGTGTTTGTTCTACTAATGTTTAAAATTATTGATGTTACTTTTATCAGAACATAAAGATACATAAACATTTTGAAACAAGAAAATATTTGTCTTCCCACTCTTTTCCCCTCAGACTGCAATCAGTGAGAACTACCAGACCATGTCTGACACCACCTTCAAGGCCCTGCGTCGCCAGCTGCCTGTCACACGCACTAAGATCGACTGGAATAAGATCCTAAGTTACAAAATTGGCAAGGAGATGCAGAATGCCTAGTCGAAGGTCAGGGACTTACCAGGGAGACGCACGCTCCACTGGGCCCACAACCCGCCTATACATGCGCAAGGACTAACCAAAGCAAAACTATATCAGTATGGGGCAAGGAATTACTAAAAAAAAAAAAAAAAAAAAAGTATAACTGAAGATTTGCAGATATTAGGCACAGATATCCATCTGCTGTAAGGAAGTTGCAGTTATGGAGATAATCATGGTTTGGAAAAAGTGGTTAATTCTGGGTGTGTGTTGTGAAAGAGTTGTGTTGGGTCAGTGTGCAGGGCTGTGCTCAGGACTGCTACATTAAAGAACTAAATCTTCCCTCAGCCGTCGAAGGAATCACGGAGCTCACGAGATTCAGGTGTCAGAAGTTACAATATTTTTCCTTAGTTTAACTGATGCAGACATGTGATCATGTCACAGTGGAGGTCTCAGCACACAGGGAGAAGAATCAGGACCGCACAAGGCAGCTGATGAGAGAAATTAAGCACAGCATCACATATCAGGGTTTGATTTTGGACAGGATATGAATTTTGTGAAAGTTTTTGTTTCATTGTGGATTGGAAATACGGTGCATAACAGGAAATTAAAAAGCAGTCATTTGACATTTTATCATGCTTAAAGTAATCCTGAACTGACACCTTAGTTACACATTGTGACAGTATTTAGGAGTGGCACGATCCTCTGCATAGCTCTGTTCCTGCACTGTGCACCTGTATGTTTGTCTGTGTCTGTCAGGGCTGAGGGAGTGTTTACTTGTTTTCTGTTGTGCTCCCATGATGTGTGTGTCCACCCATTGCAAGCAATTATGACTGAATTAAGATAAAGCAACTTCGACGCTGTTGCATCTGTAATGCATTCTCTGTTCTGTTACTTACTGGCAACACCACCTCCATTGCTGTACAGCTTTTCCTTTGTGAAAGGAAAACATACTCATATTAACCAAGATTTATTTGCCAAAATCTCTTTCCTATGGTAAAGAACTCCATCCTCCCACCCATGTATGCAAATTTCTATTTTAATACGCTGGTTTTTGTTGGAGTCTTAGAATATTGCACTCTTTAACTGTAACAAACTGTTTGTGTATTGGTCAACGCCAAGTGAACGCAAAACAGTTGCCATGTAAGGCAAGATCATATACTGTACACGTTACATGACTTCTGTAAGGCCATATCATACTGTGTGTGTTACATAACGTCTAAGTAGGCTGACTCTCGATCAGTTACTTGTTAGCTATACTACGTGCTGTGTTCAACCCTCACACTAAACTACAACTGTGTGCCGATCAGTTATAAAGTTCAAGACTGTACTGCCCCATTCTGTTGTACAAATAAATGGATTGAACATCTTGGCTAGACTGTTACTTTACATTGCCTGTTCATGAAGATTCAGAACATTACCCATGTTTTGACAGGAAAAACTTTGACACACTATTATTTTTAAGGCATGGGTAATTTATTTAAAACAGCACTAGATGTTGCAGGGGTTTGCGATGAGTGAATTTACGAGAGAGCTGATGAATGTTGCCCCTTAGACGAACTGTAGAAATCTGCAGATTTAATTTAACTGCCTAAAATAATTACTTTCAATCACTTCTTGATTTTAAAGCCGGGAAACATGGGAAACCTAGGACAAACATCTGATGTGTAGCACTGTTAGGACAGGACACAATACTATGTAAATGATTTAACAGATACAGTACTATAGAAACAGTTACAGTAGCAAAATGCAAACCTTTAGTCCCCGTTATTTTACTGAAGGAATATCTCCAAAGAGTTCTCACACAATTGTAAAACTTAGTCCTTGGTTTGGGTAAAGCAGAAATGAACCTTCCCTGAATTAAAAAAAAAAATGTATACATACAGTTTCATACAGTAATGTAGTACAAAGTGTGCTCTCCCTTCAAAGTTTCAGTGTATTCATGACAAGTGTAATAGGAAAAAAAACAGCACATGCATGTGATGTTCTTTCATAGAAAATCAACTGTGAATTATTTTATCTATTTACAGAATAATAGTGTTTTCATGGGCCATCTCAACAGGAACTGCATTAAGGATTTACTGGAAAAACATCTAAAAACTACTCACTAGTTTATTGTGGAACGGTGATAGCTACGTGTTTGCTAAACTATGATATCATATATTTTAGCCCTTCTACTCGCTATACAGTGTTGCTTCTGACATTTTTTTTATGATAACAGGACTGGAAATGCGAGCATTACGGGAAAAGAAAAAGTGTTGTACTGTACTATGAAATCTTGTTAACATTTTGTTCTTTACACCAAACACGTCAGCTTGGTCTCTTTATATACAGTATATATGATTTCTAAACACCCTTAATAAAGGGTTAAAGTGGAAAACAACATAAATATTTTAATTCTAGAACTTAAAAAAATCTATATAAAAGGAATAAAGACAGGAATGTTAATAGTAATATTAAATCCCCCCCCCAAAAAAAAAAAAAATCATAATATACTATATTTTATTTTAGCTCTTTTCAGATTTTCCCTCAGGTTGTAATAAAGAGGTAGGGATCTGTTTTAACTAGTCCAGCTTTGAAGTGTCGATACTGATTATGTGTGCTGTAAAGTGGGTTTAAGGGCTGGCAAAGATGAATATTACAGTAACTGCTGATTTAGGCCTGACTTATTTAAGAGTTAGTTTATTTGACGTGGCCGTTAGCTGCTAGAAGATAAAACTAGGTCTGGCTCCTTGGCTCCTTCCTGCCCACTGTTGCTGTGTCCACAGTTCCCCGTCAGCTCTGGGAAAAGGCTGGTCCGAGCTGAGTGATTTGGGGAGCCTGGAGTCGGGCTCATGCCTGGCTTCTTGGGAGGGATCGGAGGAGGATGGGTCTTCTCTGAGCGAGGAGTGAGGGGGGAGCGAATGCCAGGCGACAGAGGCCCTGAAGAAGGTGATCTCCCCCCAGGAGGAGATGCTGCTAGGTTGCGGTAGTCCGTACCAAATGGAGAGTTGCTGATTGGCGCCAGCTTGACGCCAGGCCTGCTGGCTGGTGAAGCGGGACAGCACCTGAGTGACAGTGTTGCGGGCCAGCTGCTTAGCTGAGCTGTGCTCCAGTGGGGGAGGCATGGAGGAGGTTGTAGTGGGGGAGAGGTCCCTGGGTGAAAGAGGGCCGCCATGTTGCTGCTGCTCCAGCTCTGCCTGGCTTTGGAACTTGTGCCTAGGCCGCCTGGAATCGCTGGTTGACACCAGCCTGGTAGGAGGACTGATGGAAGCCTGGGCTGCCCAGACGCTTGGCGAGAACAGGGGAGGAAATTGGAGAGGAGGAGAGAGAGGAGGAGGCTGTGCTGGAGGGAGAGTGAGGGTGAGGGTGTGGATGGGGGTGAAGAGGGGAATGCAAAAGAGCTCCTCCCCCATTCTCTACCACCCCTCCATTTTCTGCTCCTCTCCCCTCCTGTGTCGGCTCTGTCTCTTTATGTGTGTGATGGCCATTGACCTTTGACAGTGAGGACGATTTAGGAGTGACAGTTATCTTTCCGTCAGGCTCAGTCTGAACAGAGGTGGACACCACCTTCGTCTGAGAAAGTGATTCCTTCACCTCTGTCGCAGCCTCCTTTACCTCTTCTTTACATCCTCCAGTGTCAGCTAACCTCTTCCTCAGCTCCTCCAGCTGTCTCTCAAGCTCCCTACTCCTCTCCTCCTCTTTGCTGATCCTGGCTTTCAGCTGCTCTCGTTCTGTGTCGAACTCAGCCAGCTGCCTCTCAGACCTGGCCTCTAGCTGGGCTGCCTTGCTCTTTTCATCTTCAAGAACCCCCCGCAGCTTCTCCAGGGCGCTGGTCTCCTCTTGCAGCAAGGTGCGAAGTTGGGAGACCTTCTGAGCCTCCTCCTGCGCCTGGCTGCTCGCTTTCTGGAGCTCCAGAGTCAGGGTTGAGGAGAGCTGTTGCTGCTGGGACAGTGACTCCTCCACCTGGCTCACTGCCTGTACTTGTTCCTTCTCTAACTTCCGCACTGTTGCTCGCTCCACTTCCAACTGAAAAGAAAGGGGGAGAGATACGAGTCAAGGCGAGGCAGCTTTTCCACATTTGACCACAAGGAGGCAAAAGAACACTGCTTTGTAACATTAGATCCAACACAGGGTGAGAAACTTGCTCCCTTTTATTAAAAAACATCTTGGGATATGCATTTTGCACTAAACCCCTTACAACTGTCTTGTTTGTTTAGGTTAGATGCTTCATTTCAGTACATTTAAATTAGGTCCACTTGAATCATACAGGATTAGGAAAGTGGATGAAAGAGAGAATGTGGCGTTTCAGAGTCGGAGGAGACAGAGAGAGAAGTAGTTGTTCATGTTTTGCCTTGTTAAATAATAATTTGCTTGCAAAGCATGTTTATGGAAAGTTCAGTTTGCCATGAGGTCATCAGACGGTGACTGGGCAGCTTAAAAGCTTTGATGAGTAATAGGAGGAAATGGGAGGTGATGAAATACAATCTAGAGTATATGATTAGTGTACAAAAAACAACACTGGCAGGAAAGCCTGAGGAAGATTAGGAGACACTCAGGAACCCCTTCTTACATAAGGCCCTTGTGCAAAGTTTGTATAGTGGCTGACTGTGTCTGCTCACAGCGTGTGTGTGCGCCAGCTGACCTTGCATTAGACATGGACATCCATTATCTCAGGTTTCCTGAGGCCATAAAGCCACATGGCTGCTGGACAACTAAACAATGGCGTCTTCCTCCTGTGTTTCCTGTGGAACAGCCCTGTGCTTGCGCATACGGGTGCCTGTGTGTGTGCCTGCGCTTTAACAGACCAAGCCCTCTACCGAGTTACACGGTGGAAGTGCACCGATGCTTCCCTGCTCAGTCGCTTGGTTTTAAATCACAACTGCCACTGTGAAGAAGGACACTGTGCAGACAGGCAGAGGAGAGGGAAAGAGGAGGAGCGCAGGGGAGGGCAAAAGGAAACAGAAATATCTCTTCCACCAGATGTGCTCCTCTATCAGCGAGTGAGAATTGTACACACAGTGCAACAGCACATGCACTCTTTGTGACTCTTACACGTCAGTCGTACCTGTTGCAGCAGTTTGTCTCTCTCTGTCTGCAGCATGAAGGTGAAATCATCGCTGTGCGCGGACTCCTGGGCACGCCGTCGTTTCTCCTCCTCCAGATCAACTATCATCTGTTAAACAATGGAACAATGAAATCACGTGGCATGCAGACAGGTTTCTTGTTGCAGGATTCAGTGCATGAATTTGAAAACATTCTCAAACTCTGATTTATTTTTCTTAGAAGTTTCCTGCCCCACACAACACTGTCACTGTGAAAGGTATTCCCTGACTATTCAGCCTGAAAAACAGAACCTCTTCTTCGTCTCAGGGTTTTGTCAGTGTCATCAACCCACAGTTCACTCATAGAAAGTCTACTGGTTGAGTGTTTATGAGCTCTGCTGTGATTAAGCTCTATATCCCCCCCTAAGCACTGGGCGCGGCTGCTGTCTGTCTGCCTCACTCACTCCCCCAAGCAAAGTCTACAGTAGGAACACAGAGACAAATAGACACACGCATACATTCACACACACAACAAGCCTATTGTACAAGTGTGAGCCCCAGTGTGACACTGGCTGGGTACTTGGGTGGTTGCAACATCGCTCCGACACGCAAATCTGAAACGAAGACGGGTGAGCCATAGAAGTCATTGAATGTGTGTTCACGTCTGTATTTCTTACCCTCCTGTGTCGGCTCTCAGCAGCGGCCAGCTGTCCCATCATCCTCTCCTGCATCCTCTTGCAGTGAGCCATAACCAGTTTAAGCACAGCCAGAGGGTTTGGGCCCACCGCCCGGCCCTGCAGGTGTGTGTGAGGCTGGGTGAGCGTGTTCTGGCGCTCCGCTGACTCGTTGTCCCGCTGCAGGGCCAGGAATGGATCACTGAGATCATACTGGCCATATCGCTCTTGGACGAAAGCATCTCTGTGCTGAGCCTAGATACACACAAACATACAGCGCACATGTAATTGTAGTGTTTGGCTGCTCAATTAACAGCAGGTGCTGGAGTAAATCTAACCAAGCGCTGTGTTTGCCTTTAATGTCTATCTGTGGCGTACAGGAAGAAGACATGAATGTATGTCCATGTGCATGTTCAGTCCTGACTGAGCAGAAAAAAATGACCAGTGTGTTTGTGTATGTCAGTACATGATTTGATAGCATGAGGTCTCCTTTCCACACTGCAGCACAGGACGAAATGTGTTAGGAAGATAACATGAGGCCTGGCTGTCAGTGCCAAGAAAAACACAAAGTAACTCATCACAAACACACCGTTTGAAGAGAAGAGACTTTTAGTATCATATCACCATTGAACATAGACACAGAAGTGAGTGTGTGTCTGTGTGAGCAGGAAATCAGTGTAGAGTGATGTTATTGTCAGTGTGAGCACAAGCAGATGGTCTTTCCCCTAAACCCAAACACAAAGAGGTGAGGAGCGGCTGTCCAACCCCCACCAGGGGCAGATGTTAACTCCTCCCCAGGGATGCAGGGGTGAAGGACCGGGCCATGAAATCAGACACACACACACACACACTTACACACACAGCTGTTTCTAATGAAAAGGTTAGATTATACCTAAACCAAAAACAAAATAATTTAATAAAAAGAGATAGCACACTAGTTTCAGGGTAAAAATGACATCCTGAGGGACAAAACACACAGGCTTCTAAACTAGTTTCCATTTACCACACACTACTCAGGGTTGTTTGAAAGAAACAGGCCAGAATGACAAGCAATGAAGTGACACGTGATAGGGCCTTGTTGACCTCACTCCGGGTCACCCTGATATATCATCGAGAGGTCTCATTAACTGCATACAGTGAGTAGTTTTTAGTTCTGGAGGCATGCAGGGTCAGCTGGTGCTGCTAGTGATGTAAGAGAAAGCCACAGGGTTCACTCCACGTGCCCTCGGGACACCCGTCGCCGTCTCCCCACGCAGTCCTCGTCAGACACCCCGGTCCTCTGGCCCCCTTTGCCTCCCTGCCCAAACACGCATGGCACTGCATTCCTCTGCCTGTTCATCATTTCTCAGAAAAATGCCTCTTTCTACTTCCGCCTCTCTGTCAGCCTCTTTTTCTCACACGCTCTGACTGTGGCAGCACAAATACACACTCACACACACACACACACACAAACACACCCTGAGGGCATCAGTAAGGAGGCTGTATTTGAGGCTCTTTCTCTGGCTGAACAAAGAATGCGACCCTCAGTGAAGAGATTACAGGACTTGAACAAAGACACTGTCTCAATGCCTTCAGTCTTAGGCATTGTCTCTATGCCTGACCCAGCAGGCTTCAATGTGTGAGAGTGGGTATGAGTGTGTGTAGTACACTAGTGTCTCTTTTTTCCACTTTTTTTTATTTGAAAATATAAATGCGTATGTGTGTGTGTAGGCCAGTGTGTGTACATTTACCTGTGGCTGTGGCTGTGTGCATGTGTTTGTGTGCTGGGCTTTGGAGTAAAGCTGTTAAGCTTCACCATCTCGCTGGGGACAAAACTGCAGCTTCCTGAGTTAAATAACTCTTCAAACAGGCTATTAAGGGCCAGGCTGAGATTGGATTTTGTGTGTGTGTGTGTGTGTATGTGTGTGTAGTGGATCTAGCCTAGGGTCTGGTCTCCTGTGGTTTTCTAGGGATAGTTCTGATCATAATGACAGAGTGTGCTTTCCTTTATGAGAGGGCACAACAAGCCTGCTGGAAAGCTCTCATTTCTGTTTGACTACTGACGACAAATGTTTCCACCACTAAGGCGTGGGAAGGAGTACATTACATGCTATTAATTCATTGTTTCATAATCAATAATTAATCTGCATCAAGTATGTGAGAACTCTTCCGCATTTTCATGCAGCATAGCTATTGAGACGTGTGCTACAGCTTGTTTGAGCATTACCTCCTTCAACAGCTTGTATCCTCTAATGCATTCCCGCAGCTGTAATGAGGTGTGAAAGACAACCTGATGCTTTTCACCTGGAAAAATTCTCTGTCAGTCAGTTACCTACAGCCGCAAGGCACAATCATGTCCTTGTGTGAGCTGAAAAGAGCCAGGGAGTCCTGTTACCTTCGAGAGCCTCTGTAATGACTGTCACACAATGAAGTCAGCAGCTCTGAATGGTACTGGCGTGCATATCTCCTGTTACAAATGTACAGTTTAGCCCTTAATCTGACTCCTAAATAATACTGCAGGTGAAAGAAAAAAATGTATACGCAATCAAAGCGAGGATGAATACAGATGCATGCATATATCTACATGCGTGTGCGTCTATAAGTATGCAGCTGGTGTACGTTTTTGCACACCACTGCTGCATAAGGTTCTTAGCATAACTGGCTGTCTCCGGGGCAACATCTCAAATCCAGAAGCTTTGCAGAGGGGGTTATGTGAAAAGTATGCCTTCCCGGTGAATCGGTCCTCTCTTCAGAAGAACCGTTAGGCACACAGAGACAAAAGGACAGCAGGACCAGACCTGTCAGATATGAAAAGCTTCTTTCATGGACCTTTAGGAGTCCCGTGCAAGCAACAAGGGGACAGAGGACAATGCATCAGGATGCTCCAACATTTTACTGTTGTTAAACAGCAAAATTAATGAGTGTGTGAGGTTGTCTTTTAGTTTCATTTTGTTATTTCAAACCCCCCAAAAAAGGAGTTTACTTATCTAGACTCTTCATAATAAATCTGCAGTGCAAGAGAAGCACAGTGTCGGCTAATTGTCCAAGAGGAGAAAAGGAGACAGGCTTAAATGTTAAGTAAACAAGGAGGACAACAAAAGAGGACAGTGGGTCAGCTGCAGACCCTCTGGTGTTGGATGTTGTTCAGATTTATGTCTCTGGCTTCAGTGTTTTGTTGGATGAGGACGTAATGACTTTAGTAGTGCAGTTTTTCTCCCAGGGGAGTGGACAGCTACTCTGCTCTACTTAATAGTGGAGAAGGACATATAGTCAATGGAGCACTTGTCAGCAGTGCTGAATAACAGGCCTTGGCAGGTGAGAGGTATCTATCCACTGGCAGTCACATCTGATTTAACAGAGCTGGTGAGGCTGCAAACTCAAACAGACACAGAGAGCTCTGACCCATTTTGTTGGTGCTGGTCATTAGAGCATTAAGAAATTACCAAAGGGTGTTCTGGCAAAACTTGAAGCAAATGCAAAATGGGAAAGTGAGATAGTGACTAAAAGCAAAATAAAAGCTCCTGCTTGTTTTGCATTACCTATCAATAAAGATTCAATTTACTCAATCAACTTTTTGTATTAAGACCAGCTCTTAATACTATGAGGTCTTTCTCTAGGGTACCAGTCGAGAAAATGTAAAACAATTACCATGAAAAATAATATCATATCACATCCCCGGCCGGCTGAGCCCTACAAAATGGAGTTTGCTGTGACAGCCTGGTGCTGGGGACTAATGACTAGCTAACCAGCCACTAAGGACAATATAATCATTATCTGCACAACACTTTGATAGGATGAGGGTATGAAGTATTGTCTTGGGAAAAACCAAATTGCAAATGTACCTACTTAAAGCTGCATAAATTGATTCTTGGCCACTTGTAGGCAGAAGAAATGAACAAGTTAAAAGGCAGATGTGTGACAATGGTGCGCTGTAAAACCAAAATAATAATCATAAGGAGGCTGTGAGGCTTAAAGAGAAGCTATTGTGCAACAGAGTTGGGTGATAATTCTCTGTGGGTCTGACACTCGCAGCGACTCGATTCACATTACATATTCAAAAAGTATTAATTATAGCAGCTTTACGTCCTGACATCTCTTCAGATAAACATACACTCTCAATCAAGGGGAACATTGCCTGAATTAAAAATTCCAATAAGTTATTTCTAAGGCCTAGGAGAGTTCAAGCAATACTTATGAACAGGAGCTACTCTCTCATAAAGCCACATACCAGAGAAAAGTCTCAAACTTGTGGTGTCATCAAGTAAAAGTACTGCAGTCTTTATGATTTGGTGGGTTAGGCTTCACTGACCATTTGCAGACAACAGAGCTAGTATATTTTTTATCTAAAAAGCAACCTTCTGTGTGTCAGCTCTGGTAGTTAACAGCTACACTCCTCCAAGTGGTTGCTTTTTAACGTACCCTGTGTTTTAACAAATGTGGGGAAAACCGCATTTTCCTACTCTGCACCATGGCCATGGAACAATCTTCAAAAAGGTCTAAAATTAGAAACACTCATATCCATCGCCGAATTTAAGGGCATTATAAAGAATGTGGTGACAGTGACGTGCTTGTTTTTCTTTGGAGGTCACTATGTTTGAATAGTTGTTGTTTGATTGTGGATTTTGGTATTATATGTTGTATTTGTGGCATTTTAAATGTGTTTTGATTGGCTTCTACCTTGGCCAGATTTTCAATATCAGTGGGACTTCCCGGTTAAATAAAGGTTATATATATATTTTTAAAAAAAGAAGTCTAGAGCTGCTGTAGACAACGAATGAAATTTTCTGTAACCGCTTACCAGTCACCAGACCATCACAGGGCTGACACATAGAGACAGACAACCATTCACACTCACATTCACACCTACAGGCAATTTAGAGTCACCAATTAACCTGCATGTCTTTGGACTGTGGGAGGAAGCTGGAGTACCCAGAGAAAACCCACACTAACACGGGGAGAACATGCAGACTCCACACAGAAGGGCTTCCCCACCTAGGGTTCGAACCAGAAACCCTCTTGCTGTGAGGCGACATTGCTAACCACTGCACCATTGTGTTCAGTTAAAATGGTGCAAATATGCAGCAGCTTGCGCACCAGACAAGAACAGTACAATGGTAAATGAAATTCATTCATTCTATAGAGCTGTTCCAGACATTATACTTGATGACATCACAATTTTGACTTTTAGCTCTCCAGCTTTTGGATTTGGCAGAGAGTTGTTCATGTTCACTAATATTTTTGACTGTCTTAGACCATTCAAATAACATATATAAATTTTGAAAATGGGCGTAGTTGCCCTTTAAGTGATGTTGCCAGGGTGAGAACATTTGTCATTTGGGTTGCACTGACAATATATTAGCAGTACCTAGTTGGGCATTCATCTGCATTTACTGAGACCTCACTGAGATTGTACAGAATGTCCTCTGAGGTTAATCAGTATTGGAAATGAATAACTGGTGAGCATTAGCCATTTGCTCATGTCGTTCTGCATCACTGATGTCATTGAATGCTTTTTCAAACAGTAACAAATAAATCTAAATGTTTATATTTAAAATCCTGTCCTGGAAGTTCACTAAAAGCACAAACTGGTGTTACATTATGTGCAAGGCAGGCCACATCAGTCTTCAACAAACAGAACATACGGTAGTGTCTCATGCAGATGGTGCAGAGAACACAGCGGAGTGAGAGGGAGACACTTCTGAGAGGGAGAGAAAGATGAGATTTTAAGTGTGTGCTTTTTGAAGTGTAAGCTAAGGTGTGTGCTTAAGGCTCAAACTGTACCCTGCACACCTCCCACCCACACATTAACCACAGATGGCACTAAGATAACTGGGAAGACGCCAAACAAAGCCTCACTTTACTTTATGGGCCGTGCAACGAGACAACTTCCAAGTAATGTTTAACTGCTTCAGACGCTATCATCAGTGGTTAGTGATGAAACACGGGAGCAGGTGCTCTCACCCTTTGGTCAGGCAATGTTTTTGGAGAAGCATGACATGTCATTGGGTGAAACAAGGAAGTGCTTTGGCCTTTCTTGAGTCAAAAATTAAACTCAATTACTTCACCAATGCCTACACAAGCACAAACTGCATCGAGAAAGCAGTGATTTTTCTTATCTCTGACTGACCTCCTACATCACTACTCTATTTGTGGCTGGCAAATAATCTCCTGTTCAGTGCAAATAGCAGCAAAGGGTGGAGCTTGTTACCATTATAGATATGATGCTTTATTTTCAAGCTGTGTCTAGGGATAAGAGAGGCTGCCATAAAAGGCATCTTAAGGGGGAAAAAAAATCGTTTCTCTCACATGTACTAATCTTTGCTGTGAATTGTGTGTGTGTGACATGGTGTGTGAAGGTGTGTGTCTGTACACTTGTTTTTAACAATAAAAGGACGGTAACATCAGGTACTTTGATGTCATCTCAGCATTTTTAGGTCAGGGAGCTTTACTCTCTCAGGCCTCAGGCTCAGGCTGTTGATATGGAAGCACTTCCTTGACATCAGAAACCAGTGTGCATTATTAGGTATTGCTTTGCTTTTAAGGGCACACTCTGGGTACTTTCTGGTCTTTTTTTATCATATACTCTTCTAACCAATCTTTACAACATGTCCAAATTGGGCAGTGAAACAGAATACACAATCTTATCTGAATAGCACATTCTGGCCAGGCCCTATTGTTTTATAGAGTCGGGAAAAGACGTCAGCCTGCAAAAATAGACAAAGCATTTTAGGATTACAGGATATGACATCATATGGAAAACAAGACAGGCCCTGCTGAGCATGACTGCAACATTTTAACCACACTGAACTGACGGCCTGGGTACAACAACAAAAACAGTTCGATCCATCGTCACGCAGCAATATTCACAGCCACATCCTCTCGAGACCGCAACATCTTTAACAAAAAGCTGAAGCAGACGCGACACATATTTAGAGATCAAGTTTGTTTCCCACCGTGTTCACTTGTTTACTTAGTGTCTCCAAAGTAGCGCAAGAACAATCGAGAACTGACTTCAGAGCCGAGGACTTAAATGGCAGGTGTAGGTCTGTTTTCATAGCTTTAACTGGCATTCATTTGAGCTACTGAGAACTTGCTCTATGTTGGATTTATGCCATGTGTGCCTGACAGAGAGAAGATAATAATAGCATTAGTTCCTGTATAGATATAGACAATCATCAACTCAAAAGATATGCCACTCCTGTTGGAATGCAGGACCTGTTTCTGGTGTCATGTTCTCAGGAATGTTCCCTCTAGTAAAACTGCTTATCTGTCTCCTTAGTGATGAGAAGTAAAAACAGTACAGTCAAGAAACTGTAGAGACAAGTCCCAAAGATGACGCCATCTTACAAGTGAGCAAATGTGGATACTGTTCCAAGTCTTTAGGGGTTTCGGGTGAAGAAAGGGTTAATAAGGCGCCTGAATGCGGTTGTCCTGAGCAATCTGCAGGCATCCCAAGTACTTGCTGCTGAGAGGGGAAAATATTTAAAGTTGGAACAGAGCGGCAAGGATTCGAGAGCCTCTTTTGCCTTTCTCATCTGTCCTTACAAATGAGTAAACAATATTGACACACACTGAGTTTGGTTGATGTGGCATGTGAGCTGACAACACTGAGAGGAGGGCGAAGAGAGAAAACACTGTGGCATATTGAAATCTAGGGAAAAATCCCACTGGGAAAATGAGAGAGACAGGCCATAGAAACAGTCTTCCTGGGTGTCAATATTGGGCACATTTGCCTCTTATCCATCCTTGACAATCCCCTCTGCAGCCACATGTCTGCACACAATCTATCATAGCGTGGACCAGTTAGTAAAACTGGTGTACAGGCCCCCAGTGGGAACAAGGGAAGTAAGTGATTTGAGCCTACAACTCTGTACATCCTTTCCACAATAAACAGTGCAGCCTCTTACTGGCCCACCAGAGACCACCATGTCGTGTGTGTGTGTGTGAGCGAGTGGGCAGACAGGACTTGGGTCATGGTCAAACATGAAAGACCCCCCGTAATGTGACTGTGTGTGAGGAAGAGAGGAGAAGGGAAGGAGGGAGAGGACAACAGGCAGTATAGCTAGAGATATGGAAAGAGGAACAAGTACAGACAGCAAGGCGACTGTACATTTGTCCTAAGGGGAATGACTGTGTGCGTTAAGTTTTGGGGCAAACCCGGCTTGCCTCAGATCTGGACAACTGCCATAAAAGATGCAGCTGAGCTGGTGGGGTTAGATCGGCTTCCCCTCAGGCCCTGGCACTGAAATTCTCTCATGATTACAGCCTTGCTTGCTTGCTAGATAAACTTCACTATCAAGGCCTGTTCATTAGAACAAGACAGTCATGGCCGCTACTTGTCCTTAAAACAACCTCAATCACTGTTTCAGACAATGAGTCAAGCATTCAGGGTCCAAGCTGCTTCATCCAAGCATGGAGCAGCTGCTGCGGTCATGAGTGTGAAAAGCAGCTGGGGGCTCGGAGAGAGCCAATCAGACTAGACTGAAACACTGCAAAGCATTGTAGCTGAATGAAGGCTATGCTCTTTCACTTGAATATGAATGAATGAGCTGCACAAAACTGAGGATTTAAGGTTGTTGTTGGATAATGTCTGAGGTGCTGTTCACAATGTGCACTTGGCTGATTCAAGCTGTCCAAGTGGACAATGTAGCTTAAAACATTCAAGGGTTGTCTGAGATGCACATAGCATTAATGCAAATTCATCTCTGACTGCCTTGAATCACCGCCTTGTCATCTCAGTAGTCTGTTTAGTGTTCAAAACACAGTTGGATACCGCTGATTTGCCAAAGCCAAAAAACTCTCACAACGGTTTGATGTATGTACCCGAGGCAAGGAGCCAAACAGCCATCAAAATTTTCTTTCTGCTCAGCGGCAATGGGAGTTTCCCAGATTAAAATAAACTTGACCACAAGTAGTTACTTAGGACATGTTTAACACACACCAGGTATGAACTGCAGTCTGTCTGAACTGGGTCTAGACACAATGTGGACATATTCAGGTCTGACCAGTACCTGAATTAAAAGAAAAAGCTGAAAATAAGAAACACATATTTCATGTGGTCTGACTAGTAAGAATGTTGCAGCTCCGGTGGAAAAAGAGGCCTGGGAAACCAGAATGACTCCTGTGCCATTGTCTTTACTAGCTCTGTTTCCTTTGCTTCCTGTTTACACATCCCCTCCCTGCTAGCTCACATTCTTTTTGGGGGGTGTAATGCTGAAACAGGTTAATTTTAGTGTCTAAGGATGTCTTCAGTAAAGACAGGCAAAAGAGTGTGTTTTATTTAAAGAAGTACTTCACAGCTGGAAAGACGGTCTTTTCATAAAACTAGGCTGTCTATGCAGAAGAAGGACAGAAATACTTCTGAAATTAATTCTATATGACCAGAGAAAACAGAGGAAAAGGGTTGTGACATTTGCTTTAGCTCAAGAGGTAGAAAACCCACAACTACCAGAATGCACTGTGCTGCACCTAGACGTTCTCGCTGGTGGGTGTCATAATTTGAGCTTGGCAGTTATTCTGTAGGAAACAATATGGTGGTCTACAAGTAACAAATGACCATGAATTACAGTTAAATGGTAAGCTAAAATATGTTTCTAGAAACATTTTAGGCTAGAAATAAAAAACGCAGCAACAGCACCTTGATCATTTTTGATCAGCACTAATTTTACCCCTTGAGCTCAGTTTTTTCAGCCTCCATTTTTACAATACAGGAAACAGTGTGGCACCCTCTTTCTGTCAAAAATTTGCATATTACAGCCAAACGGTGAACTAAAATATGTTTCTGAAGACATTGTAGGTGAGAGATAGGCAATACAGTGATAGACTCTGGGTGTATATTAGCTTAGCACCGCCCAGTTTTACCGTTTGATCACAGTTTGGTCTGTGTTTGAGAGAGAAAGAGAAAAAGAGGGGTGCGTCTCTCTCTCGATCCACTTCTATACTCTTGGTGTCCATGGTGGCAGGCATAGAAAAAAGCAGAGGTACAAGCTGTAGTTCAAGCAAAGGCCTTAAGGCTGGTGATTTGAGCTGAGAGATGAGCAGGGAGATTTGGACGCTGTTAAGATGGAGGGAAGTTGTTCATTTACTGTTATGATACAAAGTTGGTTGAAAACCTGCAAAGTATCCTTTAATGGTTTCCTTGTTGGGAAGGCTATCATATTATTTTTTAGTTATTATTATGTATATACGCTGCTAAATTAATGTGAGGTGTTCTGTAATGTGTATGAAAGTGTCATTTGGGGGATTTGTGTGTTTCACATGTAGTGTCCAACTCACCCTGAGGGCATGTATGACCACATCTTGAGCCTCCAGCTCTCCCTCCAGGACACTGAGGAGAGTCAGCAGCTCTGCTCTGCTTAGAGCCTCCACATTCATCTTCTCATCCTGAGGAGACAGAGCGAGTGAGAGGGAATAAGAGAAAGAAATATTTCTAAGTGGTAATTTTTATTACATAAAAGAAGCAAATGAACATAAAATGCAGTCGGAATGTTCTACTTAGTCCAGAAATACAATTCTACTGGGTGTTATAAATGGTTTTATGTGTAGTATAGCACTCAGTAGCAGCTTGTCTGAGTGCGTTTTGTCAGTGAGTGGCACAGAGCTGATATAGGATAGGACTAGGGGTCCCATCTGTGGCCTCACTGGATTGTGCTCAGGGTTATAAACAGGAAGTCATTAGCATATCTGCATGTTAAGTTGCTGAGGGACTGAGGACAGTTGTCTGCTCTAGTTGGTCCCTTCTGCAAAGATTCAGTATGCTCCGAATACCGACAGGGTTAGGGGAATGTGACGGTTCGAAACATCTTTTAAGGTGTTAGCCACCCTGCACTCCATCCATCCTGTGATTCATCAGCTAGGTCCGGTCATAGTCATAGGGTTCAGACATAACACACTTCACACAGCTGACGTCATCCTTAAAATCAAGAGAAAGACAAAACACAGTTGACATCATCTTAGGTAAAGTCAGGCTATTATCAGTCCCTTGTAATGGTGCGGCTGCTCCTCAGCGTTAATCATGTGTTTGACAAGGTACGAGCTAGCTGGGAAGTCAGATAATAGCAGCTTTGATGATCAGTCTTTCTCTTTCGTATTACAATGTTCTCTCTCAATAAGCTGACTTAAAATAATAAAGCTCAGCGCAAAATGCTTTAAAGGGGAACCACGCCCATTTACACAATTTATGTATGTTATTCGTATGGTCTAAAAGAGTACAAAAATATTAGCAGATGAGGACAACTACAGCTGAAACTCTTGTGATGTCATAGTGCATAAAGTCTGGAGCTGCTCCATAGACAATGAATTGGGAGAGACACTGGGAGCAATGAGGGGAATGTTCTGAGTATATGGGTACATCTTCTTTTAATAGAAAAAGGCTCATTTGGGTATAAAAGAGAGAACAAACATTCTGTGGACCCACAAAATCAGGCTGCCATTCACTGTCTATGGAGCAGCTCCAGACTTTATACTTGATGATATCACAAGTCTGAGACTTCTCTGGTTGCAGGCTTTGACAGGGAGACGCTCATGTTCACAAACATTAACTAAACTTTCCTGGGTCATGAAAATAATAGGAATTTGTAATTTAGGCGGTGCTCCCCTTTGTGTGCAGTGTGCAGGATGTATACTTGCTGTGTAACCTGTGTGAGATAAAAAGTGTCTTTGTTAGGTGTTGGGCTGCCAGAACAACTCTAGTAGGGGGTTGTTCCTCTGGTGATACAGGACACTGTCTATGATGTGGGTTTCAAATCTATAGGTGTTCATTTGAGATGGAATCTGCATCCGATTCTTAGCATTTTCATGCTTGTCAAACCATTCAGTTTGCATTTGTTGTGTTTTTTTCCCCACTCATTTGTCAATGTGTCACCCTCCTGCATTAAAACTGAAAGCAACTGTCTTCAACTTAGCTTTAAACAAACCTCTCCTCTCTTTACTGCCAGCGAAGGTTGAATCTCAAGTGTGCTGTTTACTTTCTCGCAGCAGCTACGTCCAAATTCCTCACAGCATTCTGTGGCTCACCACACATTTACAGCAAAGCAACAAAGTGTGAGTCACTAGTCATTTTATGGCTATTAAATTGTGGCCACACACACCACACACACACACACAAACACTGATACAAGTTGGATATTAGTGTGTGTTTGAGTTGCTGGCTGTCAATGTGGACAAAACTCACCATGGGTCACCCGATATCTGTAAATCAGCTTCCATGGAAAATCATCCCAACATTCCAGGGATGCCCACACCATGGGAAGCATCTCTCAAGAGTAAGTCCCTGAATCCCACTCTGCGTGGTTTCAAATGGCAGTGTTGCAGTTTGGCTTTGTGGTGAACTAATAACCAGCCAGTATGTTAATAGTCTTGTCAAGAAATGGTACATGTATGCAAATCAGCAAATGACGATCAAGCCAGTTTTACAAGTCTATATAGACAGCTAATGTCTCCGGGCTTGTGTGCATTCACACACAATTCACTGTTTTCTTCTCCCTTTTCTTCCTTTGCAGTCATATCTCTCACATACCAAACAAAGTCTGGGTTAAACTTCACTCAGTAACCAGGAAGGATCTGTGCTGTGACTGCTCTGTGTGTGTTCAATGCATTAACATGATCACAGCAGTGGCTGAGGAGCAGCACAGGATCCACCTGCCGTCCTGGGCCTTTGTCTGACACAAGGGACTGTCATTATTTTCCGTGTTGGCAACACTGACTTCAACTGCTAAATGTCACAGACATCACAGAAACACCAAATTAGCCATTTCCTATATAGATTGCCTGGAGTGATAATGGTAAATCAATGCTGCATCAATATTTACTCACAGTACTCACACCCATTAGCCTAAAAATGAACTCACCATGAGGCCAGCTGGTTCTCAGCGACTGTTACTCTTATCTTTAAGATAAATTTTAGCATTATTATTTAGCACAGTCTTACCTGTTAAGTTTCACTTAGCCTAACCAGAAATGGCAAAGCCCCCCACACACCGAGCTAATATCAGGTTGGGTCACAACCTGTCTATGGACTTTTACATTTTGCTTCCTCACCAAAAAAAAATACCCCAACCAAACTGGAGTCTGAATTTATGGAAGCCATGTAGCTAATTTCCCCACAACCTTCCGTGTGAACATACCTTCATACGCTCTGTCCTGGTCGCATGAATTGTTCTCCAAATCCAAGAAGGAGGCTCCACAACAGCATGAATCAAAGCAGCTCACTGTCACAGCCGCTCTGAGGCGACTGCAAACAACAGACGTTCAGTGACGAGGCCGCCAGCCAATCAGAGGGGCGTAGTGTAACAATCTGACCAATGGCTGGCGGGAGTTTCGCTAGGGGGCGGGGATTAGGGCGTTCCCGACTCTGTGGGATAAACCTCTTTGTTTAGGACGTCCAGTGTTGATTTCTGTCCATTCGGATGGTTCAGGGTAAATAATTTCCCCCAGTGTTTGCAGATTTGACACACTATATTTGCATGTTTTCTAATCATGACAGTAGTTTCTAAGTTATAGGTATAAGAGTGCACTACAACAGTTTTTATTGTATCCTAGAAACTACAATAAAGTAAAAATTTGATTAACAAGTCACTGCAAATTATGCTCCTGCATATGCAATCTTAACACTTGCAATGAGAACTTATAAATAAGTCTATTTCTCAAAATTACCCTGACAAATGACGCCTCGTGGGGTAGAGGGCTTGCATCGTCTCTCGCTGTTTTTCACCGCCCCCTAATGGCCAAATGACAGTACCGCAACCTAGTGTGATCTAATGTCTGCTGTGTGCAAGATTTCAGATTACAGTTTAGTGTCTAAGCTTTTGCAGCTCTAGGATCATTTAAATCCGTCTAACTTAGTGTCAGGTCACTTTACAGATGTAAGATCCATATGATACATTCATGAACTAATGTGAAGTTGATTTATTTCCATTTGTGTGCCAGTAAAGTTACAAACCTGCCACATCAGAGACTGTGAGCAGAAAGTGCTAGTTTTGTCAAACAATGTGCAGAGTCATGATGGGATCCAGCACCTTGAAGCAACGTCCTAACATGTAAAACTAAGCCAGTTATTTAGTGAAATAGAATAGGGTGAGGGTTGGCATTAAATAGTCTTATCATTGTTTTTTTTTTTTTTTTACAGCTTCCTCTTTTGTTTCTCTAATACCTTTTTTTAAGACCTGGATTCACTGAAAAAGTGGGAACAGAAACCGGATAGACGAGATGTTTTTGTTCAAGGATCTGATCCAAATTGCGCACGGCCATTGTTGCTGAAAGACAAAGATTTACACAACAGTTTTTTTCACACTACACAAACCTGCATGGCATTCTCACCTGTAGATACCAAACTGGTGTGTGGTAAATGTGGCACACATGCTACTAGGTGAGCTGGAGGTCACTCCAAATTCCACTGATATTTTTAAAAGATCTAAGGCATGCATGGCAATGTATAATCCAGGAAAACTGAGGCTCTGATGAGAACACATTCCGGCATCATTCAGCCTCATATACCCTCTGAAGTCCTATAATTCTATTATTATTATTGTTATTATTATTATAATTCAAGATTCATTCTGGGCTTTTATTTCATTTATGATAGATAGCAGCTGGAGAGTGTCAGGAAAGCAGGGAGAGAGGGGCATATGTGCATCACCACTAATAGTCTCAAACAGGTGTCATGCACAAGGTGCCATTGCTGGTGTTTCTTTTGTTCAGTCACATTATCAAATATCATCACGTGAGAGCAGGTTTGTGTCTGTATTTCACTGGCTTTGTCTTTTGTTTTTTTTTTCTAGCGCAAGTGGTGTAACATGACGGCACAAATGGCAATGCTCTTACACTTACTGTTGGTGAAAGAAGTATCCATATCTATTAATTTAGTAAAATAAGTACAACAGTGTATAAATACAAATAAATGAGCAAGTAAATTTACTGTATTTAAAACAGGACTTGAATAAAAGTATGGTTCTTGAAATGTTAGTTGAAAAAGAAAAGGAATTACATCTAGAAAAATGACCTATTAATTATAGCATTGGATTGTTGTCACGAGTGGATTTTCTGCATTCATGTGTAACTTTGTAGAATTTAAATCTAATTTTAAGTATTTGTGTAACATAAGGTCATTCAAACTGTAACACTGCATCATACATTAACTGAAATGTATCTTTTGTCTGAAAAATCGCCTAAAGCTGTCAATTAATCATAGTGAAGTAAAATGTGGCTGCAATATTTCCCTTTTAAATGTAGTGTAGTAAAATTATTAAGTAGTATAAAATGGAAAAAGTCAACATGTAGAAGTGTCATGACATAAATAAATGTAT
Organism: Cephalopholis sonnerati; assembly: GCA_019142605.1. Lineage (NCBI taxonomy): Eukaryota > Metazoa > Chordata > Actinopteri > Perciformes > Serranidae > Cephalopholis > Cephalopholis sonnerati. Next base: position 18,454,871 of record JAGQAX010000011.1, on the reverse strand, counting down.
TTAATTACCATTAAAACTTCAAGCTAAGAGCAATTAGTTTGCCTAAAATAAGACATTACCAAATTAGAAAAGGATCGGACAGGACTTACTGACCAAATGAAATGTGAGCATTTTAATTGGATAAATGTCAAAGGCACAAATTCGATGTGATAGTGAGATTACCAGTAATGTATGCAATGCCGTGAGGGAAATTTGGTGTATGAGTGTGTGTTCATGCAGAATAAATGTAATTTCAGTTGAAGGGTAATGAGTTCATCATCTACTGTCGGCCTGTTGATATGAAATGAGGAGCAAAGAGCACAGCCAACCAGAAAATACTAACAACATGGGAACGAGCAGTATCACTGAGCATATTTAAACCCTTTACAACAAGTTCTTGCAGTGTATATGATAGCATTTGTTCTTTAAATGTGTGATCAGTACACTTTAATAGTCATGCAGAATTCATCCTGATACAAAAGGACTTAAACGAGGAAAAAGTGAAGGCAACAACAGCTGACAAATGTGCACATAATTATATCATATTACAAGGTAATTCTGTAGTGCATGTGCAAGAATGCTTTAGAATAGTAATGGTGATTTCATATTCATATTTCTTATTTCATTCAAGATATTACAAAGATTACAAACAAATGCAGTAATTAGAAATATCAGTAGTATATCAGTAAATCAGAATAACAAAAAACAGGAGTGGTTTGTATTATAGAACCAAGCTTATAGAGCCAAGTTGTTGTTGTTGTTGGCTGGGCTTCACGGTTTTCTTATTAAAATAGTGTCATGCATAGTAAATATCATTAGTGCTGTTGACAGTACGCAAGTTTCGCAACATATGATGTCATCAGGAATCATGTCCTTTAATCAGTTTTCAATTGAACTGTGGTTGGGGTTGAAAATGAAAGTTAGCTTGAGGGAGGATTGACAACAGCTGCTCGGGGCTCCAGCTTCAGTTTGATGGGATTCTTGGGTGTGGTAAATCCATCAGTCCCCAGTACCACTGGAATCTAGGAAAACAAGAAATGTGTCACAGATGCCCTACCAAATCTCATGCATAAAAATATGTCATCATTTTACAACCGCATGTACTAATGTCCTCTCACATCTGTCTCCTTGCACGTGGCAAAGCTGAAGTTCTGAAGAATCTCCACCATGGCCAACTTCATCATCAAGACAGCAAATCGCATGCCAATACAGTTCCTTGGGCCTGCTCCAAAGGGTAGGAAGGCATATGGATCTATGTTGTCTTTGTTCTCCTTGCTGAACCTGAAAAAAAAGAGAACCAGCAACTTAAGTTGATTAGCCAAATGACCAAGTTTGGGTAACATCCAAGCACAGCCTGCCATTACTCCAGTATAGTACCTTTCAGGTTTGAAAGCCTCAGGCTCAGGCCACAAAGAAGGATCGTGATGGAGAGCGTACACTGGTACCATGACGCAAGTTCCTTTAGGGATGGTCACACCGTTAATTTCCACAGAGGACTTTGTCATCCTCTCTAATCGATTCCCGATGGGGAACAGCCTCATTGACTCATTTATCACCATGTCCAGGTATTCCATCTGCATCAAGGCTTCATAGGTTGGCTGACCCTGGAGTAATAAGCCGTTATTAGCTGGTAACATGTAATCAGTCGCTGATAAAAACAAAATTAATTAGTTAGAAAAATAATAATAATTCAGTAACCTTTTCTGGGAAGGTTTCATCAATCTCCTCTTGCAGGGTCTTTTGGATATGAGGGTGGGTTGCCAGGTTGTAGGCTACAAATCCCAGTGTGCTGCTACTGGTTTCATAGCCAGCAAAGATAAACATCATGGCCTGAGACAGGATCTCATGATCTGTCAGTCCTGTAACACAAACGCACCGCGACTAAATGATCACTGTCATGATAACAGTCAAAGGAATAGCTGGTAGCTCAGCCTGTAACTTTGCAGTATGGAAGGGCCCGTAATGCTTCAGCTTGTAATCGAACATTCTTTCTCTTATTCAGGTGACACGTGTCTTTCTAAGGACTGGACAGTTATGGAACTCAGTGCGTTGTCACTGGTCTGTGCCTGATTTTAAAGCTCTGGAGCTTCCTAAGACATTAGCCTTGATCACAATGAAAAGCAATGGCTTTTTCTTAAGGATAAAAGTGACCCTTGATATCTTGACATTGTCCCTTCAGCCATGACGACAGAGGAAATTAACTTAAATTTCTCCATCTGGTTTTTTTCTCTACCTTTGTGGGTGTCCTCTTTGTTGTTCTCTGAAATCTGTGAGTCCACCATCAACTGCATGATGTCTACTCGGTTCTGTTAGACAAAAACAAGCGGAAATCCTATTTCAGTTTACCAGTTTGGCCAACAACCAACACTGAAAACACTGTGGGTATACAATGTATACACGTTACCTTGTGTTCATTCTTATTCCTGTCTGATTTGATTGTCTTGAGAAATTTGAAGAAGAAATCGAGCACGTCCGCAGGAAAGAATGACACGTCCATCCTCTCAAGAATTCCCCTCAAGAATGGAAACAGAACTAGAAGGAATAAGATCAGATATAGTTAATTCAGGGCTCAGGGGCACAAGATAGACATGTTGGTTACACAGCATGATATTATACACACCAACGAGCACAATCAAGGGATTCAGGAAGGTGAACTTCACCATTCTGTTAATGTTTGCTACAAAAGGATCAGATGGACGGTTAATGGAATCAATGTCCACACTGAAAGCAGTGCTGGTCACAACATCCATGCTGTAAGGTCCAAATATTCTGCAAAAAGGCAAACGAGAAATGTTTGTATTAAGAAATGTCGTCTCCTATTTATTGAATAGCGCGAAAAACAAAACCAGCCACCAGAACTAAATAATACTGATGAAGAGTCTGCGCCCACATCTCATCACAAACAATGACATTACTTACTCTTTAACATCCGTGACTTCATCTGCCTCGACTTTCTTTTGAAGGCTCTTGACCAGATTACTTGAGTGTTGCAACATTATCTTGTACATCTGCCCAAAAATAAATAACAAAAACATGAATCATCATCTTCAACCAGTTTCAGTGCACATGTGCAAAATGCACAAAAAATGAATAGTGCTCAATAAAATATGTTAAAGGCACAGTTCACCTCGAAATCAAAAAGAAATATTTTTAATCTTACCTGTCGTGCTATTTATCAGTATAGATCAGTGGTTCTCAAATGGCGTGCTGTGATAGAAATCCAGGTGTGCCGTGGGATTTTGTGATAACCACACATTATTATTACAATTTTCAACGGGGCCTATACAAAAAGCTGTGAAGGAATTTTTAACTGACTGTATCAGCATGCTGTGTGAACCCAATTCCTCATAAAGAGGCGAAGTCTTGCTAAAAATTTGATTAAAAAAAAAACCTTCAAAGAGAATCCACTTGTCGCTGTTTGTGCGAGGAAATTATAAGTGTGTGACATATCACATTATCGTACATCATCTTACATTATTTCCCATTAAAATGGATGTGTTATTGGTGCTTTGATGTCATTTTAAAACATTTAAAATGAATTCTTGAATCAATTTGTTCATAAATATTTCATGAGTTATAGTTGGTTGACATTTTATATTTGATATTTGTAAATAAAAACACATTTATGTTCTGATAAGAGTGATAACACACGTTATAGAGTCTGTTGTGCACAGGTAAAAAATAGAGGTGTGAGATTTTGGCTTGGCCTTTGGTGTGCCTCGGGCACAAAACGTGAAAACCACTGGTCTAGATTGTTTTGGTGTGACTTTGAGCGTTGGAGATATTGGCCGAATAGATGTCTACCTCTGCTTTAATATAATGGAACTACATGGCACTTGGTTTGTTGGGCTCAAAGCACCAAAAAAACAAGTCTCTTTCTAGAAATCATGACCTGGTTACTCAAGGTATTCCAAAGACCTTGTTTTGAGCAGATTCATGTAGGAACTATTTTCTGTCTACCAAAGTACACTCATTAATCTTATCACCGCACAAACAGTGTGCATCTACTGCTAGGTCACCTAGCACCACTGAGCTATCTGTAACATTACAGCACCATTAATATTTACTTACATAGCACTGTCTCCAGCACAAGCGTCTCGTCTCGTGAGGAGATGTCTGTTCCTTCTGCTCTGTAATATGATTGGCAGGTGTAGTTTGGTGGAAAGAAAATAGTTGCTATGTGAAACTGCCTACAACAAGGTCTGTGGATTATCTTGCATACCAGGGTGATGATTTCTGGAAAGAGACATTGCTGTTGAGTTTTTCAAATGTACTTTTTTATTTTTTGGCACTTTGAGCACCACAAGCCGAGTGCCATAGAGTTCCATTATTTTTCAGGAGAAGGCAGACATCTCTACAGCTGATATCTCCAACACTCGGCAACTCACACCAAAACAATTTAGACTGATAAATAGCACTACAGGAAAGAGGAAAAATATGTATTTTTGATTTAGGGGTAAAGTGACTCTTCATAGTTTCAGTGTGCTTTTGAACCTCTTTCAGGCGTCCGCTGGTGAATGAGGGAGACAGCACACCACGAATCCTCCTCCATTCCTCATCTTCAACTACTGATACAGCATCACGTAAGGGCCCATTTAAGCCAATATCCTAAACCACACACACACACACACACAAACAGGATGCCTTCTTCATATTGTGTTCTTCAGTTAGTTATGAGGTATTAACTTGGATAACTGCCCTTACACTTTTGTTTCCTCACCCGTCTGTTAGTGAAGACAGAATAACACTCTTTAACCAAGACTGTTTTGATCATATCTGTGTCCATTATGGCCAGTAAAGGCTGCCTGCCATCGTACAACCTTGAAATGCATTAGCAGATATTGCAGAGAGTCAGTTACAGCCTTGGAGCATTGCATGAGAAATGTTTGGTAGGGTATATTCTTGCACACACACTCACCCCCACATCTTTCCATATTTCTGATAGCATTCTGTGTCAAAATTGTGGATGCCCTGAGGGATAAAATAAGAGTGGTGTGACAAAGGTATCACAACAGTCAGTACCTGCTTAGATCACTGTGGTAATTTGACAGAAGCATCTCACCTTTGTGTAACCCAAAAATGTCCCAATGAAGGGCATAGGTCTGGGTCCAGGGATGCCCATTTTCTTGAAAAAGCCATATGGAGCATATCCATACCTGAGGATAAGAGGAGGAGGGTTGACTATCATTATTATTATTATTATTTTTCCAATGCCAGGGCTGAAACAATTATTTTAAAATAGTACCAGTGCTTAAATGGTGCCTGAAGCCATATTTAAAAAAACAAAACAGTTAACTAACAATTTTACCTAATAAATAAATCCTAACCAAACTACAATAATTTAACACTAAATGACATGTTATTTAGGGCATCTCTTTGTAGTCATCGTGTGTCTCTTCATGGTCATTTTGTATCTCTTTGTGGTCAATTTGTGTCACTTTGTGGTCATTATGTGTCACTTTGTGGTCTTTTTGTCTCTTTGTGGTCATTTTGTATCTCTTTTTGGTCATTTTGTGGTCATTTTGTATCTTTTTATGGTCATTATGTCTATTTGTGGTCATTTTGTGTCAATTTGTGGTCATTTTGTATTTCTTTGTGGTTATTTTGTGTCTCTTTGTGGTCTTTTGTGTCATTTTGTGTCACTTTGTGGTCATTTTGTGTCTTTGTGGTCATTTTGTGTCACTTTGTGGTCATTTTGTGTCTTTGTGGTCATTTTGTATCCCTTTGTGGTCATTTTGTGTCTCTTTGTGGTCACTGTCTTTTTTTTGGTTATTTTGTGTCCCTTCATGGTCATTTTGTATCTCTTTTTGGTCATTTTGTGGTCATTTTGTATCTTTTTATGGTCATTTTGTGTCAATTTGTGGTCATTTTGTGTCAATTTGTGGTCATTTTGTATTTCTTTGTGGTTATTTTGTGTCTCTTTGTGGTCTTTTGTGTCATTTTGTGTCACTTTGTGGTAATTTTGTGTCTTTGTGGTCATTTTGTGTCACTTTGTGGTCATTTTGTGTCTCTGTGGTCATTTTGTGTCTCTTTGTTGTCATTTTGTGTCTCTGTGGTCATTTTGTGTCTCTGTTGTCATTTTGTGTCTCCATGTGGTCATTTTGTATCTCTCTGTGGTTGTTTTGTATCTCTTTGTGGTCTTTTTGTGTTTCTTGCTAGTTGCTTTGCATCTCTCTAGTCATTTTGTATCTCTCTGTGGTCACAATTGACATTTTGGCTTGTCACAACAGGAAAAGCTGTGGTGTAAATAATTTTGTTAATGATAGCTTGGGTCCATTTGAAAACTGGCTCACCTAAATGAAATGCAGCCATTGTTAATGCTATTAATTACACCTGTATTTTTCCTGTCATTACACGTTCCAAGTACCTGCTGTGAACGTGTCCATTGAAATTGAATGCAGCATTTGTAATGTTATTAGCTACATCTGCGCTTTATCAGTCACACTAACACAGGTGATTTTAATTATCTGGGCTAATCAGACCTCTCTTCAGGACTGTGTGGGAGTGCACAGATGGAGCTTTTCTGACATCTCCCTGACTCCCCTGTTACCTCAGTTGCACCTTAGGTGAGAGAAAGTACAGCTTTATAATCCTTATAAGTTCACGGAGACCTTCAACCTCACTGTAGGTGTCATCAGCAAAAATAAGTACAGTAAATGCACCTGTGTGGGTGTGTACAGCCTTTTCCTTACATTACCTGAACTACTGACTTTTACTACAGTAACTGACCCACATGTTAAGTTACATTTCAGGGTTAACTAACTCAGACTTTCTTTAACCTGCTTCCTGAAATAGGGCCCAGATCAATTTTATTCCCTTTTCACTGCAATTCGACTTCACAGTAAAACAACACTAGGTTTAAAAAGAAATACTAACACAGCCTCACTCTAGAAGACACTGTCACAAATGTAAACAAGCTAAATAATGCCTCCACTTTTAATGTGGAGTTTGTTTGGAAACTGTCTCTCTAAGCTTAAAAAACAGAGAAAAACTGCACCACACACTTACACTGCGATCAGAGTGATGACAAATACTATTAAAGTCCAAGTCTCCGTGGAAAACTCCGGAAAATAGCCCATCTTTGTTCCTGTGCACAACACTGTTGACTCCAGTCAGTCACTTGCCTGTTCAGAGTTAAAACTCACAAGGGCAGTCCCACATAAATGGTAAACACTCAAGTTACATAACATCTCAGTCGTCAGTCCTGAACTGTGAATGCAGTGACCGTTAACCCAGTGGCTCCCAACCGGTGGAACGTGGTCCAAAGTGGGTAGGGCATCCATTAGATCTAGATCTACAGGTTGATTGAGCCTGAGCTGGGAAACTCCTGGTTCCAAAGCAGCTGATCAGAATTAGCTCAGTCAGCTCTGGGTGTGTTCAGCCTGAGGGAAGCGTGTTCATAGTGAGCACCACAAGTCATCATCAGTGGAGTGCAGATGACATGATTTTCAATCACAGAAAGCTGAATTAAAAGAAGAGCCACTTATTTCACCCCAACTGAATTGGAGAGTTTAATGGCCGCGAATGTGGAAGTCTTGAAAAAAATAAAAAAGATTTATCAAATACGGTAGCTAAACAGGGTGAGGTGGGATGGGAAAAGATTGCAGAGCGTATTAATAGGTCATGTAAAGCGACATTATGTAATGTGATGCGTTAATGTGTGTCTAATATACAGAAAATATACAAACATTTTTATGTGAACGTCAACAACCAAGGCACCGAGGGTACCTTTCACTTTTGACATGGAAAGTCCATGACCAAATGAGGTCAGAGTAAGAACGTGTTGGGTTTCAGTAAAATGAACTAAACGACTGAATTATGGAGAATCAAACTGAGCTAACAACATGTAGCATCTCCATAATGACAAAAGTTTAAACATTTATATTTGTATGCGCAATCTAGCAGGTAGCCAACAACCTGATTTTATACATCCGAAGAACTTCTAATGAACTGCTTGGCAACCGGAAGAGGCGTCTAATTGAGACAGACGTTTATTTGTCAAAATGTGTAGCCACTCCGAGCTAAGAAAAGGGGCCAGGCCTTTAACTGGGACAAGGCTTTTAACTGAAGTTAAGTAGTAGATGCCAAGTGTCTCATTTTTTTACCCAAACAAAGGCTGCACTGTCCTGTAAGAAGAGCCGTGAAAATAAATGATGATCATGAACGTTATCAAGTATCCTCTCCAGATATTTGTCTGAATGACATGAAATATACACCAGCCTACTGTTTAACCGGCCTTTTTGCTGCAGACATTGTGACTTGCCAGAGTACAAAAAGCACAGGTGGAACTAATAACATTAACAGTGGCTCTGATCTATCCAGGTGTCCCTGTAAGCCACGACAGTGTGACAGTGAGCCAGCGTGCACAATATCAGGACCCTGAAACTGAAGCAGATAAATGAAATCTAGTTAATATTTACACTTGTGCTTGTCTGACTGTGTCAAAGAGTATTCCATAAAAAGGGCTTTAAAACACCAACAAAACAAAACAAAAAAACTTAACTTCAGCTACCTTGAACCCCCATCAAGTATTACAGAGGCCAGTCGTTAATTATATAATCAGCTGACTCATCCTGTGCTTTATAGAAACAGGTCTGATTGATTTATGCCCCCCCCCCCCCCCCCCCCCCCAAGAAAATGACAAAGTCCAAAACTGGGGGTAAAATAAATATAATGGTGCATAGTTCTCAGATCAAATGTGACAGCCACAGATATACCAGTCTTACAGTTTGAAAAACAGGTGTGACAAAGTCCTGCCAAACAGAGCAAACATTATATAATAACTGACCTTTAGTCATCTATGTCATGCCTGCTAATTGCTGCCATCAGTCAGTTTGTGCCTTCACAGATAACTACCTGGGCAAAGGTTGTAGGGAGCATTAATTAGTCGAGTTACTTGATTTCGACACTATAGTGCAGTGGTTAGCACTGTCGCCTCATAGCAAGAGAGTTCCAGGCTCAAACGTGTTGGCCAGCCGGGGCCCTTCTGTGTGTGGAGTTTGCGTGTGTTCGGTGTATTAGTGTGGGTTTTCTCCGGGTTCCCCGCCTTCCTCCCACAGTCCAAACACATGCAGGTTAGATTAACTGCCTATTACTAATTTGCCTGAAGGTAACGTGGGCCTGAATGCTTGTCTGTATGTGTAAACCCTGTTACAGTATTAATGAATGACTTCATTTTAGCAAAATTTACTCCATGTCAACCAATTAAATACACAGACTTTTAACAGTTGTACAAACACATTTTTTGTTCATATACAGATTTACTTTTCCTCTTAAATGATCCCCCCCCTCCCTGTCACAAAACATTTTGTGAATATTGCCCAGAAGTAGATTATTTCTTGCTTTGTATATTAGTTTTAATGTTTTAAATGTAACCAAGTCTCTGAATTTCAATGCATGTGACTTTAAAAACAGCATGTTAATGCTCCTTATATCCAACATTATGTACAATCCTAATAGCTTTTTTGTAATATGTGTAATGTATATAAATTGCTTCTATAGGTGTTACCCCAAAACACACAGTAATTAAGATGTGGTAAAATGAGTGAGCAGCAGATGATATATAGTAATTTATGGTCCAGTATGTGTCTTGATTTTCCCAACTGCAATGTACCTTGCCAGCTTTGATTGAATGATTGAATTTATTTGAGGTTTCCAGCTGATTTTGTGATCCAGATCTATTTTCACACACTCTTTCTATATGAACATTGTCTATCTTAAAAGAAGAGGAAGACTTATGACCAAAAGAAAGGGGCATAAAAAATCCAGGTCCAGGCAGTCAAAGAAGTTTGAAAAGTATAAAAGGCCTTTAATTTAATGGGCTACAAAACATTAAAATACACCAATGCATATCGGCTTGCGCCTTCTTCAGGGTGCAGTGACACACAAAAACAAACAGGGTTAATTATAGTAGTAATCACTACAAGTGTGCACAGGTGGGCACAACTGCAGGGGCAACACCCAACAAACACAAGACAGGAAACACAAACATCAGATTCTCCCACATGCAACATTTTTCTAGCCTCTAGGGGCATCACATAGTAAATATAAAATATATCGAAAAATATAGCAAAAATAGATGTAACAACAAGATCCCCCCTTAGGCTGACAAAACACCAGCCCTGTTGAGGGTGGTGTAGACAGAGGAGGGCAAAATCTAGAACAGGAAACAAACCTTAAAGTACAGCATTTAACATTGGTAGGCAAAGGTAATAAAAAATATGTTAAAAATATATAGATATCTGCAATTTAAAAGAAAATGTTTGGGAAATGTCAACTCCTCAAAGGAAAAGGCACAACTATATATTGGGATTACAGCAATGACTACAAGAAAGATGTAAGATCAAAGTCTTCATTGAGGCCAGGGTAACTGGTGCCTTTAAGGGCATAAATCCAGTATGCCTCTCTTTGTTTAAGGTGTTTGATTTAGTCTCAACCCCTGGCACCAAAGCTGACGGCCTCAATACCTGACACTCTTAGAGTTGTATCACTCCCATGTTAAGCTTCCATGTAGTGTTTGGCCATGGGATAGTTCGAGTTTCCACTGCGAATGGCATATCTATGTTCAGCCACTCTGTCCCTCAGCCTCCTTTAGGTGAGGCCTACATAGAAGCAACCACAAATGTTACAAAAAAAATGATCTATCTTAATTTGAACTTGTGTATTAAGTTTTTGATTTCCAAATAACATCATTTTGGTCTTTGTCAAATTTAGCGACAGTTTGTTTTTGATAAACCATCTTTTCAGTTTATCAGTTTCTGTTGTGAAATAGTGGTATCATCCATGGATGAAACAAATTTTAATGTTTTTGAATCTCAACATAAGTCATTAATATATTATAGGAACAATTTGGGTCCCAATACTGAACCTTGGGGTACACCACAAGTAATGTTACAACATGATGATTTCTATTCACCCATTTGAACACGGCTGCCTGTTTTTTTTTTTTAATTACTTTTTAACCAATGCAGTGCTATGCCCCTGATGCCAAATTTTTCGAATTATTCTATTAATATGTTGTGATCAATTGTGTCAAATGCTTTTTGTAAATCTATGACTATTCCTATTGAGTACTTACATGTATTCCTATCTGTGCTGTTTGTTGCAATGCAAGTGAAGTTGATCTGTTGGTTCTGAATCAACTGTCGCTCAGCAGATTGTGTGCTTGTCAGTAGTTTAGTGACCTGTCCAGGGTGTAGCCCATCTCTCACCCAGTGTCAGCTAGGATAAGCTCCAGCACCACCACAACGCTGCAGCAGGACAAATGATTATAGTTAATGGATGGAAGTTACTTAATTTTTATATTTCTGTAACAGCTCTATTTGAAATGAGCTAGGAGAAGAAATGCTACATAAAGAAGGGAGTGAAAGCAGTTACTTCCAGTTGGCTGTTTGGAAATAGACTAATGTGGGCCTAACAGGAACATATTGTTTTTACAAACTTACCTTCAGTCTTCACATGGATGTACAATCTTAAAAAATATGCACTCAAACGTAAACAGAGACTGAAACAATCTCCTGAATAGAGGTGACTCCCTTCGTGGTAAAGGAGAATGTACAGTATGGTAAGGGTGGGCAATATGGCTGAAAATATCTTGATATAGTTTACGTAGTTAAAAATATATTTTGTGTGAACAAATTTGTCAAGTTTCAGACAAAATGTAATTAAAAATACAACTGAAGTCAAAAGGCAGAATTACACAATCGTGCTCTGGATAATGGACTGAATTGCATATTGAAGTGCTGCTAAGTTTCACCTTTATTTCTCAAGTCACATAAATATTTACCATCGTCCAGCGCCAGTAGATATTTAGATAGCATAGCAGGTGCAGCTAAACAAAGTTTCATCTGATCATGTGTGTTCAGTGAAAAAATCATGACCAATAAAATCAACCAAAGTAAAACTATCAGTAACAGAGTAAAAAGCAGCAAATGGAGAGAAAAGTGTCCTCTCAGCTTGGGTCAGCTCAGTGAGATAAAACTCATTATTTAATACCATCAGCAGCAGTGAGTGGTCTGTGACCACAATTGGCGACTTTGAAGCCGAGGCTGTAGCATACAGCATGTGTACCTGGCTGCAGCAGCATGTTTACATTGTGCACAGACCCATTAAATCTGCTTTCACACCCTTCTTCACTACAAACAACAACCAGCCTTTTACTGAATGCAGACACACTCTACGACAGGTTCAACATGTATAGAGACGATCTAATAGAATTTTCTGTTTAGACTTTTTTATGTGGACATTCTTATGTCTGTCACTGTGTCCCCTAACTCTTGCACAATACATCTCCCTTACCTTTAACTTCGAATGCATGTTTGCTTCCTTGATTACAAAATAAATATATATTTAAAAAAAAAAGCTCTATCAAGAAGTCATGAAATGACAGCCACACCTGTCAGCTGAGTTGGTAGAAAAAAATATTCCACTGTGACGTGGGGCAGCCGCCTTTGGCTGTGGCTGGGTCAGCAGAGAATAAATAGAGTTGTTTTTCTCATTTCTTCTCTCGTATTTCTGTGATCCCATGTGAATGTATCAATGTCAACACGCTGTGTGCGTTTGTGTGTATATGCCCACAATTTTGCAAATGCCTGTCTGCCTGCAGCACTACACCGAGCGACTGGCAATAGTTGCTCTCTGCTTGGCTCAGATCAATCTTGTAAAGATGAGTTTCCGAGTAGCAGCGAGAGAAGGCCATGAGAGACAGATAAAGTATTGAAGGGAGGCTATAAGAAACAGAGGAAAAAGCTGATGATGAGGTCTGAACACGAAGCAGGGGGAACAAGGGAGAATAATGCACAAATATATCAAACAGGCTGCTGATTGATGTAAAATTTCTCTGGAGTCCAAAGCTAACATTTATGACATTTTTGTTTTAAATTGCTCCTGGGTACTTTGCCAGACGATTTTCAATTACACACCTTAATGCACTTCAACATTCAGTACGAGCCGAAGATGGAGTCATTAGGCTGCAGTTACATAGTTTTTGATGCTGTGCTGAGGAGAGGGGGAATTTAGAGGTGTGTAATAGCAGCTGGGTGGCCAGTGTGTCCTCCAGATGTTGTCTGGGATATGTTAATTGACCTGCTAATGAAGTCTGGGCTCCTCCTGTCAGCTCTGAGCCTCGGAGAGTCTATGACATTGGAAGGGACACCTGCCTATCTGTCCGGATGACAGCAAACCTGTTGTAATGAGACACACAGCAAACTGACCGCATTTCTCGCCCTCTGTCTATTTCACACACACTCACACACATACACATGTACATGGCTGCATACATAGTGAAAAATATGGAGTCTGTGAAATCCATTTAAAGGTCTAGTGAGTAGGATTTAGTGGCACCTAGCGGCAGAGGTTGCAGATTGTAACGAACTGAAACCTCTTCCATCCTGTATCCATTCCCAGGATAGCAAAGGCACGACCTGCTCTACTCTCCCTCTGATTGGCTGGTACTTGATGCCTTTGTTGGCTGGGTCAACATGTCCTCATCCCAGCTCATCAAATATTGTCATTTGGTCAGTTGACTTTCACGTCTTTCACGTTTGTTGTTGATGCTCCCAGGACACTGTGTCAATTTTATACCTTTTATATGCATTTTAAATCACACCTTTGTTTTCACAGGAATTATACAGTTTTTGCTTGTTGGATGCATACAGTCTTTTCCAAATAAATTTACAGTGTCAGTAAAACACCTCATATTTAGCTTTATTTCCTTGTGCAACAAAGCACTTAGTAAAGTTTCTAAAAAAAAAAAAATCATGGTTTGATGAGCGCGGTGTCACTCTGAAGCTTGGGCAGTGACTTGCAGTGTCAGAAACCAACAAAAAAAGGCTTCCTTCAACATCGGCATTATACGCGGCTGGTTGCCATTATTGTTTAACAGCACCCAGCGGTGTCAGGGGGAAACGCGGCGGGACAAGGACAAAAGTTAAGGCGGCAGACAGGCAGGAGGGGTGGTGGATGGGTCCAACAAACACAGACGTAAGATTCTAAAGCCAAACGCTGTTGCTTTTGTTGCCTAAACCTAACCATGTGTGTTTGCTGTTGAAGGGAAAAAAATGGCGATTTGCGGTGTTGTACCAACGCAGTGCCTTTATCTTGAAAGAGACTCTACGTAAATGTTAAATTTCCTGTGGAAATGGAAGTGTATTCTGAAAGAAGACGATGCATGTAACCAGCAAAACATGACACAGTGTCCCAGAACCTCAACAACCAACGCACCCAGGGTACCTTGCATGTCGTATGTGGACGTGGAAAGTCCATGACCAAAACATCAATATGTGACGAGGTCATAGTGAGAGCGTGTTGGTTTGGCTCAACATTCATTAGGGGAAGCAAACAGCGGACCCCTCGGTGAAAGTCCAGGGTTTGTTAGACCCACCCACTGCCCACTCTAAAAGGACTTTCCAGGTGTTTATATTGCATTGTTACTGGCAGCATTTCAAAATGACGCCATCTGGTGGTGTTACAAAATTACACCGCCTGGTGATGTATCATACTACCATGAAAAGTGTGGTGTCAGTTTTAAACTGCTGGTGTTTCAGACTGAGTGGGATTGGTTAAGGTTAGGATATGAAGGCCAGCAGCAAAAAATACATATTATATTACACTCCATGTCTGCCACTGTATCCCCATATATCACACAAACTGGACCTTTAAGTAAAACTTTGGCTGTTAATCAATGTAATAAAACCTTTTTTTTAAATTTCCTCAATGGAGAGTTCACAACATGACATGCAAAGTTTTAATCAGACGGCAGTACTACACTCTTCATCACTCTCACAAATAGATACAGTAGTAGAGCTGTCAGGGGGCTCCCAAAGTTAATTGCACCCTTGTGCGGTTGGCTATGACCACCCTGGCTTGCCTTGGCGGACGGCCTGGTGAATGTCACCTTCTACAGCCACTGAGTGTGTGCATGAGTTTGGGTGTTTATGTGTGTCTCTCTCTCTCTCTCTCTTACTGCCCCGCGTGTGTAAGCAGTCCATGGTGAGTCATGTTGGGGAGAGGTGGGAACGTGTGGCTGCAGCTGCCGGACATGAGCAAGGGATGTTTTAACTGCAGCATGGAGAGGAGGCAAATGACTGTTGGTGCCCGGGAGTTTTAAAGGTGAAAGCAAAGTCACTTTATAGCATATTCGCTAACTTAGAGGCTCAAGCAGAGGCCATCCGCTCTGTACTTGAAACAGGAAATGTTTTGTCATGACTGCTTTTTACTGACATATTAGTAATTCTCATCATACTCTGAGCACATGACTTGAGCCCAGGTGTACACACACCAGCAGAGGGCAGCACAGGGTAACGTTTGTGACAGTCACACCAGACAGTAGGGAGTTACTGGAAGTTAAGATGTAAACGGCCACTTGTCTTTCACAGATAACCTTTTCCTGCCTTTTGAAAGGTCATATAATATGGTGGCTTATTAATTTTACAATACATTCACCAGCTCTATCACATTTTGCTCTGATGAAATGAAATGATGAGACACACATTTTATCATCAGAGTTCTTCAGCTTTTAGCAGCTCAATGCTCCGTAGCTTTTCTCTGCAGCCTGCTGCACCTTTTGCCAATTAGTTTTAGTCCTCTGAGCATCAGTCTTGGCCCGCAACCTCTACAGTACCAGTGTCTCACAGGAGGAGCCACATGGCAGAGTGGAGTCACGGGGGGGAGTCATACAGGGACAGTTAATGGCAGTCAGGCTGGTGCAATATGTCTCTGTACAGCAGCAGGTACAGGGACCCCCCCTACCCCAGGGAGCTGAGTAACATTGTGACTGTGTCCCGACTGAGCTACTGCAAAGTCACACACCTGCATCACTGTGACGGCACACCGCAGAGTTTGGACCTTCTGTCTCTTTATATTTCACATATTTGTGTGACGGAAAATGTAGGTGCACTTTCCTCTCCCCTGTTAGAGGGAGAGTGAAAACAGCAGGAGGAGAGCAAGGGAGATGGGTGGAGAGAGTGAAAATCTGTATGCAAGACTGATAGGGACACTGATGCAAGCCTCTGAGTGTGTGTGTGTGTAATGTTTACTTGTTCGATGCCAACTCCGGTGTCCAATTTATCCCATTAATTTAGACAGGAAATCATGTCCACCGTCTGGCGGCCACTTTCGATGAGTTATGGCTGCTCGTCCGAGCGAGCTGCTGTGATGAAAGGCAACTTTGCTGGGAAAAGCGCAACAAGAAACAAGAGAGCACATACACAGAATAACAGCACACTTGTACACACACACACACATACACACACACATATACAGTACAGTGACAGGGTGATTTAGTGGCTTTTAATCATTCCTAAATTGCCTGTCTTTCCCTCTTTCACAGCAGCACTTGATTACACACACCGGTACCCTACGTGAAACAAGATCCTACTCCAGTTAGGCCCTTGGAGGAGCCTGGCTCAAGGTTTCGTGGGTGTTAAAGCTAGCATGCCTGGTAGTCCATTACATTGTTTGTAGTCTGACACGGGGAGCTGGAGGAAAGTGCAGAGTGAGCAGGTAGGGCAGTGAAACCCTAATAGATCTCTGTACTGTAAAGAGCAAGACCATGAAGACCAAGACTCCATCACTACCATCGGTGGCGTGCGCTAAATCTCTGAATCCACTAAATCCACCTGCTCCACATTCGACTGCCTTTCCAAAGGATTTCCGAGAGGTACAGAGCCAGTGACTTGTGATTCTAAATCCCAGCGCTCCGTAGTGCCAAGCTGATGTTTGAAACAGCCCGAGGGTAGAAAGCTTTGGTCAGAGCCGTGTCCTTATCTGACTGCTACCATTAATTTTACAAATGCAGTGTTTACAGAGCCATCATTTCACCACTTCCACAGTTAATGCAAGAGTTATTTGGGTAAAAACTCCGACAGTTTAAAACAGCACATGCTATTGATAAATTGATCATAAATAAAAGCAGCTTTTAAACAATCCATCATGTTGGATCCTATACATAACTTTAACTTTTCAAAATTAAGTTTGTTTGGAGTGCTTGAAAAAAAAAAAAATCTCGATTACCTTACATCACAGTGACCCCTTAAAATGATGCTGTGTCAGGTTGCATGAGGTGTAGGTGTTAAAAATGTGTAGCATAAATACATTTTTCTGATTTCATATCATTTTAATCATATTGCAACCCCTCAGATTTATCTTGCAATCTTGCTTGAGAACCACTGCTCTAAATCAGTGACTGTAAACCAGCGTGTGAACCAATCTAACAAGTTCAGCTCAAAATAGTGCCTACAATATGTGTGTAGAGTCTGTTCAGGGCAGAATTTAAGTAGTTATGGGCCCCGTCCAGCAAAAACAACATATGTGTTTTGGCTGCGGTTGCAGCTGTACACACCCGGGGCTTTTTAGGGTCGTGTTTGCAGATTGCTCTTTAATACTGAGGGCATTTTGGAACGTGTGAAAGCTGCTTGGAGATGAGAGTTCGTAATCTCTCAATCCATCTTTGGGTTATTTTGAAGAGCTTAGAGTTTTGCTGGTTTGTTGGACATGCGCCTGGGTTCAGGATGTGTGACCACTGTCTGACTGACTAGTAGGGCAGAGATTAGCACAGATACACACACACACACACACCACACACACACACACACACACACACACACACACACACACACACACACACACAAACACAGTGAAATCGCAATTACACAGGCACACAGACAGACGCATGAACTAAACTGCACATTCATACTCCAACATCTTAATCTCATATGAGGATCTGCAAGTGAGGGCAAAGTTTACACCGTCAATGTTTAAATCGAGACTGCGTAACTTTTACTGAACAGAAGCAACTGTGGTCTCAAGTGCTAATTACAATTAGGCTGTTCTCATGCACTGTTCATATATATACCCACGAAAAGTAATGCACCACATTTTATTACCTATCATGAGCCAGTAACTTTGGGAGGACTGTGAACATGTGACCAATGCGCTGACAGGTTTAAAGAGGAAAGAAATATAAAGACCAAAAGTGCATGTAACACGAGATGCTCCACACTACCTTTTTTTTTTTAAAATCACTGCACCTTTTTATTGTTGCCAGGCAACCACCCCATCACATCCTTACACTAACCTTTCTGTGTAATCAATCTGTTTTCTTTTTTGTTTGTTTTTTTTCACAGTAATTAGTATCTCTTTCCTGAAATGTTCAGGCAGAGGGTACTTGCTGTAGCTCTGGTTGAGTGTGAGAGGCTGTCAGTAAACAGTTTGTTGGGCACAGGGAAACAGAGATCTGTGTGGGTACATGAGACCCTACAAACGAGGGAGGATCATGGGAGTGCCACCAGTTGGTCCAGGAGCTTCCCCCTACGTGATGGCCATTTCTAGGAATATTTTAGGATTGAAAACCTGCTGTCTATTATCAGGATGTATAGCTCTGGGTATCCAGCAACCGCTACCACCAGTTGTTTACCAACTGTAAACCTGTTGTTGTGATCACAGAAGCCCCACCTCTGGGGAAACCACAATCATCTGATTGGACAAAGGGAAAAATGATGACAAAAAAGGAGATGACATTGGGCACTTTTTCGCTCTGGGTTGCAGTGTTTTCAACTCAAGGAGTTCGGAGCGATTCGGCAAAAATGCCAGGTGCCTACAGCGCAGAATTGCAAGGCACGTTTGCATCGCAAAAACCACAAGTAAGAAGCTTTGTTCTCATTAATAACAAGTACGAGAAGTCGCTTCCAGCTGCTAAAACCCTTTATGTGTGTTTGGGGCCTAAGGAGGCAGGTTGGGGTGATGGACAAGTCAAACAGCACCTTCTCCCAGGAGACCTAACCTACAGAACTTGCCTGAACTGAAAGATGCCCAGCCATGTTTCTCTTCCTAAACCTAATCACAGTAACTCGCCTGAATCTAAACATATGTAACTTTATGTTAAGTAATAAAGAATTACCTTCATAAGATTCTCTTGAATCCTGTCGAAGCCAGAATGTGTATCTAGCCAATGTTACATAGTCTCAGTTAAAGGAAGATTTCACCCACAAAATGACCATTTGTAAATAAAAGAGTCATGCCATGTTACCTTGAATTCAAGAAGAAGACTTAGCTTTTGTTGCACACCTACAATGCAGCTGTATTGTGCAGTTTAGTCCAGGTCTCATTTATCCAGTCATATGTTCACAGCTTAAATACATAGGACACAAACACAGCGCAACATGTGTGCCGCAGCATGCCCACAGCTGAGTGTGTCAATTATAATCAACTGCAGCCTCTACACTGACCACAGAAGCTGCGCTTGTGTCACACTGTGCTGCTCAACTTTATTTTTACACCGCTGGTCTATTTTTTTTTTCTCTCTGGGTGTAGCTCCGTGGCCCTCGAGCTGGTAGAAACTACAGAGAACTGTGTAAAAACTAGAACAATCTGTTTAAAAATGATTAAAATAAATACCTCATTTACCAGAGGGAATGCCATGTAGCAGAGCAACCTTGTGGGTGTTTTTACATTACACAATAAAATTCAATGATTAAATGATGGTTAAAAGCATCCAGTTAATTTGTTCAGTAGCAGTTATTTCAGCCTTCATCTCCAAACCCTGCAAAACCAACTGCATTATGACTTGTTAAAACTCAATACACACAGTGAAGCAGCAGGGACTACACAATACAGAGACAGAAACCCACCTCCACTTACACGACGTGTTACATCCATTCCGCTATGTATTTTGGCTGTCAGTACTTCCCAGTTCAGTTTTAAATGGTAAAGTTTTGGTGAAAATGCATGTGAAAGGGAACTACTGAGCATACGACTGGATAAATGAGAGTTGGATTAAATTGCATGAGCTGTGTGAGAGCTTGTACACGGGTGTTTTGATGTAGTTTTGCTGTTGCTGTTACACAATAATTCAGTATGTTCATCATTCTTTTGTAGAGGCATGCGAGAAAAACAATGTTTTCTTCATGAACTGAAGGTAACACAGCATGACTGATATACAAATGGTCATTTTGTGGGTGAAATATTCCTTTAATGCTGGCAACGCACATTTATGTTTTTTTTTTTTTTTTTTGTAACTTGGCTTCATTTTGGCCCTGCAGGAGATATTTTGAAATGTCAGCCCATGTGACCATATTTTTGGAGATTATCCGAGAGGCATCTTTCTCATATTGAAGGAATATGTCACCCAAATGCAACATCATGCCTCTTTTATGTAATTTTAATGGGTTTTGGATGACAGTGGATGTCTATGGCGCAGAGGGAGAAGCAGTTTGTGATTGTGGCTATACAGACAATACTTTCTAGTAGGATAATGGGATTTCTTGATAATATTAAAAAGATACAACTTGAGTATTGCCCTTTAAGGAAGCCTGGTATTATTCGGACTTTGCCTTTGAAAGTCACATCAATGACATATCTAGGGCATCTTTTATTTCCTCTGTAAGAACATATGAGAAAGTTTAGAGGATTTATATCTCAAGCTGATTCTGGGAAACTGGCTCATAAATTCATCTCAACTTTAACCCCAGTACCCCTCGGTCATGCACACAAAGCTGAACATATACTCCAGTGCTTAAATCACCCACCGGCTCTCAGTGCAACACAGAATCAGCTCTGCTAATAGAGTATAAAGCACTAAATTACAAATCTCCAGTGCATTTCCGAACTGCTCACTGATGCATCCAATTGACCCTTTGCTGGCCAATCATAACGTAGCATCACGTCAGCTAAATGTTGTGCCTGGGGCACGTCGTGTATTAATGATACTCGTTACCTGGAGAGGTTGGAAAAAGACATACGTTTCTTCCCTGTTCCAAACGAAACTCAAAACCCTGAAAAGTGTAGGGTTAGCTAGCTAGCTACTGAAGATATAGCCTACTGAATGTATACACATGCTGCTTTTGGTTTTTAATGATTATAACAGTGAAAAAAAGGCCGACCCTGCTGTACAGGAACCAGTGAAGGGAAGCAGGGAAACACCGTTCATCTGCACACACCGCGATGTCACACAGCTGGTTCAGCATCGGCAAAGTTTCCCTTTATATTCATTGTCTTCTGTGGCGATCAGCAGTGATGTGGTGGTTCACTTTTACACTGTGATCTGTAGCCTATAGTTGAGCTTTAGCTTCTAACTATCTTTGTCTTTTTAACCTGTTGTTGCTGCTGAGTCAGTTTGACATCCTGGATATATCCTTCAAACACAGACTGTAGACCCCTCTGTCTGCTTCTCTCTGGAATCACTGTTTCATTTTTCAAAAAAAATATGATAATATTTCTTCAGGAAGTGCAGTTAGTTACAGTGTGGGCTCCATGCTTACTCTGACAGCTTGTTGGACCATCGCAAAGGGGCGGGGCTTAGCAAACAGTCAGTTCGACCTCTCGGGTCATCAGGTAGTGGTTTATATAACTGTATCTAGAATGAGCTGCAACAAGTAATCAAGAAATCAATCAGTTGTCCACTGTTTAATTCATCCCCAACTAATCTGATATTTGATTAATCAGTTTGAGTAATCTTTTATGAAAACAAAATTCTTTAAATCCAGCGTTTTGAACATGACTATTTTCTGGTTTCTTTACTCCTCTATGACACTACACTGAATATCTTTGGGTTATGGACAAAACAAGACATTTGAGGACATCATTTTGGACACCGATCAGCAAAACAACTAACTGTTAACTGAGAAAACCATCAACACATTAATGTACTATTAATGTAATGGGTAGTAGCCCTAATCTAAAATAAAAATCTTCATCTGGTAAGGGCGTCTTACTTTGGTTTTGTTCCTGGTAACGTGAGATCTATCACGACTGGTCACAATGAAAAAGCAAACTGAAAACTTACTTACTGTCTGTTTGTGGGGGTGGTCGGTTGCCTCCACAGTGTGTGCAGGGTTTATTAATCTCCATCCATATTATTGCATTTTTAATGTATTCTATGTATTATAACCTTGTGTACCTCTGTCTTGTTGCTGTGTGCATTTTATTGTAAAGCACAGTGAGAGTGTAATGGAATATATTTATGTTAATTAAGTTGTCTTGCCTTTTTAATGATGACCCTGGAATAACAGTGAGGAAACAATTATGGTTTCTATTTAAATTTAAGACCTGTCTGTGTCCCTCGTCTCAAACCTGGGTGACGGACAGCTTTACATGACCCCATGCAATTAGGGTGACACTTTCATCCCATTGTGATATCTGCAGTACCATTAGAAACAATCAGAAAGCTGTCCCCGGTGCGGCTGGGTTGTCTTGTGCAGACAGCCATCACCAGCGTCTGACCACACCTCCCTCCACCCTCCTCCCCATTTACAGCACTATTGAATCCCATAAAAGACATTGTCTATTTATGTGTCTGTGTCTCACCCTGTTACAACGTGCCTGTCTCCCTCTTTCTCCCTACATTTGTGTGTGTGTGTCTTTCTGTTTCTCCACTGCAGCTTGTGTGTATGCCTGAGTCTGGGGCTTATTGAGATGTATAGGATGACACAGCTGTTATCATACTAAAGCCCCCAACTGTGTCGGCCGTTCTGACATTGATCCTAGTGTGAGATTTTCAGAAATGCACATCAAATCTAAAATACACACATCACACTGACACACACATGCTAGGCTTTCATCAAATTATTCTAGGTGCCTGCACGCGTGTGTGTTCTTGTGTGTGTGTGCATGTTCCTGTGATGTGTGTCACACTCATCTTACTTTGCCCTCAGAGGTAGACTTTCTAATCCCCAAAGGAGGGAACAGAAAGGTCCTATAACGTGCATTAGTTGGATTTGGGCTCTGTGGCTTGTGCAGACCCGACATGGATTTACTGATGGAAAATCTAGTAATTCTCTCTTCTTTAACTTCACAACCAGAGAGCAGCAAACATAACGGATTAGAGACAGTCCAACCCAACCAGGCTTACCTTGTTAGCTTCTGAGTCAATTACATCTGTCAGGGTGCAAAAGAAGAGTTTAACAGTTGTGAAGGTTCTGTTAAAGCCTGGATACCTACCTGTAACAAAGCTGACAAGACCCACGTTGTGCCTTGCCGAACCTAGTTTTTCAGATTTTTTTTTTTCAACAGATAATTCCTGTTTGTTACACCATGGACTTTATATATGCAGTATTTATTTTTTCCTATCGGTAGTATTAAGCCCTGTTTCCACCAAACACTTTCACTATGGTACCTTTGGAACCAAAAGTAACCCTTCAGACATGGTACCTAGACCCTAGCGTTTCCATCGCAAACAGTACCCTTAAATGTGGGCGGGGTTGTTGTCACTCATCAGTCCGTCCAGCACTCACTGTGTTTCCTCATTTCCAGTGACACAAATGGAAGTCTGCACCTCGTTTATCGTCCACAGAACGAGGCTGCACGCTGACATTTTAAGAACAAAATGGAACACGCTGCAGTGAGAGTCTCTCTCCATGGGATGTTTAAAAATAGCGGGTTTGTGCGTTTAGTCCTTTTAAGGCAAGCTCAGGGGTTTAGTGTTGTCATAGCCCACAGGAACGGCACTCCACAGAGCTTTTTTTTGTCTCTTTGAGTGAGGGTTAGAATATATGCCGAAACTAATATATATGTAAATGCTTGAAAAGCCACACATTACTAAAAGCATATGTCACATAAATACTGAAGTAATGGTTAAATGTGTTAAAGTGAAACATAAGGTGTGTTGATTAATTCACAGTGGCTACATGAGCCTCAAAACCAGCCACAGCTCAGCCCTGAGCAGAGTGACTGTCCACTGCTGACCAATGAACAGACTGCAGTGTTCACAGCTCCACCTTTTAGAACTGTGTGTTAGGTACCCCAACAGAAGGATGACCAAAAATGGGAACATACGGAGTGGTTTGATAGGTTCCAATCGACAACTTCTGACAGTGGAAACGGGAAAAAAAAGTGTACCGAACTGAACTGGGCCAGTGTGAAGAATTTAGGAGGATATGCTGGCAGAAATTGAATATAATTTAATAAGTATGTTTTCTTTAATGTATACCTAGAAAAAAAAAAGAATTGTTGTGTTTCTCACCTTGGAATGAGCTGTTTGTATCTACATAGGCAGAGGGTCTTCATATGAGAAATCAGCATGTTGCACCGCCATGTTTCTTCAGTAGCCTAGGATGGACAATCCAGACACCTGCTTTAGAAAGGGCTATTCACCATGGCCACCATAGTAAGCCCCTCTGCAAAGAGAATGTCACAAATACACTGTTAAAGTGAAACTGCTTTATATAGTGTTTTTACTGGTTTAAATAATTGGTTCGCTTGTTTTGGAGAGGAGGAGACCTCTGCTGGTAATGCAGCTCCTGGTTAAAACAGTGACAGGAGAACCACTGATTTGTAATGTGAAACTGCTTTTAAAGTGTTTTTACCAGTTTTAATCACCTGGACTCATCAGTGTGGATAATTCGGCTCCTGGTGAAAACTGCTATATGCCACTAAGTCCCCCTAAATCTTACTCACTGAACCTTAATGTACGTAGCTTTATGTTAAGTGCATAACGTGACTACATCCAACCATGGATGCATTTGGAAATTCAATCTGACACTCTACACTAAAATCAGAGCCCTGTTGTTTGAAGACACAGAACCTTGTCTTTCTACATGTATTAATTAACAGTTATTTTAATCACACATTCATGTTGCTTGGCGCTCTGCTGCTCTGTCTCCATAGACAGAGTGGCCAGAGTGCACTTTGCTGCTCTGAGAGTGTGGTCTCTTGAACAACTGTACAGGGTGTGCCCTGGCACTTGGACTGAGTATTTCTGAACACACTAATGTATTTTTGTCCTAAACCAAACCCACGTAACTTACATTAAGAAAACCCACATGACGTACGTATATGTATGTAATGTGACGCCGCCATTAGTGTGGAACCAAACCACCAAAACCAAGCAGTTCAATTTTCAAATGGTTCAATTTTGACCCACTGTTCTTGTTGTACTTGTGCACTGTGTTGTACACACAAAAGTAATCGCTGAAGCCCTATAGCTCTCAATCATTACTCCTGTGTGTGCAGTGATAAACTGATGACATGATGGCCAAAACTATGAGGATTAAACCTGCGTTGTAACAAACAGAAATGACAGTGTCTTCTCTGAAACAGATGCCTGTTCAACCATTTTACACACCGTTCTCAACAAAATGTGCTTATCTTCAACATAGAAACAAGTGCAATATGGGAAACGCGTATACATTGAAGTTTCATGACAAATGCCTGAGGGAGTGGGGATTAATCATACTCCAGCCCAGTCTGTCAGCGTGGTGACGGACTCGTGCTGCTCAGGGATCACACAGCCTCCCATGCTGACCCACCATCCATTATCGCCATGGTAGGAACACATGTGCAGTGGTGGTACTTACACACATACACACACACACACACACTGCTGATAGTGTATAGGTGTATTTAAATGAGTCAGACAATAAAAATGTAAACAAACAATCTGCATCACATCCATTATCTCTACTGGGAGACACCATAATAATTTTTAATACCAGGCCAGTATCAGCCTGACACACACACAGATGAGTGAGTGTTTTCCTCTGTGCTGCTGTAGTTTCTCTGTTTGGACAGACTACCCTTGATGCAGAGATGTTAGTAGAGTCTTGCTTCTGTGTGTGTGTACCACTGCGCTTTTATATTCCTTTGCAAATGTTCCTTGCCGCTGTTGAACACAGTGCACAACACTGAAGCAATCGCAGATGTGTGTGTCTATTTGTCAGATATAAGGCCGTGTTGTTGACTTATTTATGCCTCTCTGACACTGCTCTGCTGCCTGTTAGAACAGCCCAAGGTGTGAGAGAACACAAGAACACACACATCAATAATTGAAGGTTGCAACAGTAGACACACACACACACATAAAATTGCACAACAAAAAAAGCAGAAAACAAAAGGAAATCCGAGATCACATTATGTTTTGAAGCACTTAAGTACCTTAATACAATCAATTGGCATTTTGCTTGTTCTTTTTCTTTACAAGAGTCAGATTAGAACATCAATGCCACCGGCCAGCAGCTGGTTAGCTTAGCATAAGGACTGGAAACAAGAGGAAACAACTAGCCTGGATTTAGCTAACCACAACCTGTTACTTTTACACTTTTTTGCTTGTTGGCAGTTTTTGTTACCTCTGACAGAACTGTGTCCCCCTAAGCTTAGCTAAGCTAACAGGCTGCTGGCTGTAGCTTAATATATACAATACAGATATAAGGTCCTCGTCTCACTCTTGGCACAAAAGCAGATATATTTCCCAAATGTTAAACGCTTGCTGTAAGAAATGTATATGTTTCATGTCAAAGTTTTGGTATGGTTTAAGTTAGTTAGTATTAAATTGAAGTGTTTATTTAGTCTAGGCCAGTGATTCGCAACTTATAGTCTACAGGCCACATCTTGCTTCCAGTAGGGTGCTCAATGGTTTCCCAACCATTCTTCTAATTTACAAGGAAAATAATTAGATTTACAGTGGCTCTAAATAAGGTGCCAAACTGGAGCTTGTCTATCTACAAAAGTGCCCTCCCAACAGAGGTCCAATCTAAGCCCTTGATGTCCTCAAATCCTAGAAACTCCCCTATGTACACTTGACCTATGCAGCGCTGCTGCGACTGGCCTGTGGCCTCCTGTCATTTTGCAAAAGTGGCCCCTGGGCAAAACAAGTTGAATATCCCTGGGGTAGGCTACATGTAGTGTGGATGGTATTTTAATTCATTGCAGGAAACAGAAAATACTGACGCATCATCTTTGTTCAAGCAGAGCAGTTCAATTCAAACTCCAATTCAGTTTTATTTCTAAAGCCCAATATTTCAATCACAATTTGCCTCAGAGGGCTTTACAGCATACAACTTCCCTCTGTCCTTGGACCCTTATCCTTTCCTTGGATAAGGAAAAACTCCCCAGAAAAAACCTTTAGTGGGGGGAAAAAAAATGGTAGCACTGAAGTGGTGCCTGTATTAGCTGATTGGCATGAGGTGTTTCATACATGCTTTACAATGATTGGCTCATTCACAGCCGTGTGGCTAAGAAACATCCAATCAATCTATCTGATCCTGACAATTCTACCTCTGCTGATTCGCGAGCCTGGTCTCACTATGAAGTCGTCGAAAATCGGGCGCTTGGGTAGTGACTTGCGCCATCAGAAAATCCGTCCTTTGGCGTCAGCATGATACGTGGCTGGTTGCCGTCATAGTTTAACAGCGCCCGGTGGCATTAGGGGAAATGCAACAGGACAAAGACAAAAGTTAAGGCAGTGAAATTCCAAGTGGGGTGGGCGGGAGCGTTGATGGATGGGTTCAACAAACCCAACTATTTGCATTTGTTGTTGAAGGAAAAAAACATCAATTGATGATGTTGTACTGATGTAGTGCATTCATTTCGAAAGACATTTCCTGTGAAAGCGGAAGTGTATCTTGAAAGAAGAGAACTTGACACAGTGTCCAAGAATGTCAACCAGCAAGGCACCCAGGGTACCTTGCACGTCGTATGTCCATGACCAAATTGGCTGCGTCCATGGCTCAGACCTCCTCCTGCTGTGCTGTGCTTTTTTTATGTCGTTGATTTTACTCAGATTTAATGTATGCTTATCAAGCTGGAATCATTAGCTGCAGCAGAATCATAACCGCAGAGCAGAGCCGTTTCCGCCAAATCTAAATGTGTAACAGTTTTTTTAAAGGTCAGTTCCTTGACATTGAACTGTGTACTGGTGGATGTGGATGCAGCCAAGCAAATCTCTTTCTCTTCCTCTCCCCCTCTCCCTCTCTGTGTGTTATGTTCACTTCAGTGGAAGGAGGAGTTTGTGCATGAGCACAATCTCAGACTGATGAACTACTCTGCCACAGTGACAATATTGCCTGTGTGGGTTTCCTCTTTCACAGAGCAGTTTCTTTGTAACTGTTCTCCACACAGTGTAGTGGAGAAAGTCCTTCAGAAGCATTAGACTACTGAGATCACAAACATGTTTTCTGAGTCACCAGTTTATTGCAAACTCTGCAACAGCACTACAATAAATCCCATCTGTGAAGCTTATATATGTTTGTATATTTATATATTTGTAAGTTTATATTTGTTAAGTATGAGAGAGGTTTTAAAGCAGAACACCATGTACTTTGAGAATAAACCAGAAAAGTAAGTCTCAAACTTGTGATGTCATCAAGCATAAAGCCTGGAGCTGCTCCATAGACAATGAACGGGAGCTTGAATCTGTGGACGCACAGAATGTTTGTTATCTTTTTTATACCCAAATGAGCTTAATGCTATTGTAGTGTTCACAGTTCTGTGAATGTACCTATATACTGAGAACGCTCCCCTGGGTGCTGTCAGTATCTTTAACATCTTTCTCTATTTATTGTCAATAGACCAACACATTCTCACTCCGACCTCGTCACATATTGACGTTTTGCTCATGGGCTTTCAAGTACACATTAACGTGCAAGGTACCCTGGGTACGTTGGTCGTTGATGTTCTGGGACACTGTGTCAAGTTCTCTCTTTCAAAATAAATGCACTTCAGTCAGGAACACTTTTGTCAAAGAAAACTTTATTTCCATTTGCAGTATTATATTTGGCGGTATGGCTCTGTTCCGGGGCCCCTCTGCCTCTCTTAAAGCCTATGCAGAAGACTCTTCCACGTGCCTACGTGGAAAGCATAAGGCAGAGAGAGCACACCTCTCCGCCCTTCTGCATGCCTACGTGGAAAGCCTTCCACACGCCTGTGTGAAAGTCATAAGGCAGAGAGAACACACCTCTCTACCCTTCCACGTGCAAATGAGGAAAGCCTGAGGCAGAGAGACAAACCTCCCTGCCCTTCCATGCGCCTACATGGAAAGCCTAAGGCAGGGAGGGCAGCAGCAAAGACCCCCCGGGAACAGAACAGAGCAACATCAATGACAAACAAAGATTACATTGATAAGTCAGACACAGCATGAAAGGGAGGAGCTGGGGTGGAGGTGGGTTGCAAAGCGGCTTGCAGAGGAAGCAGCAACAGTAGGCAGGTCAGAGCAGTTTAAATAGGGCATCCTGAATGAGATTCACCAATTGGT
Organism: Cephalopholis sonnerati; assembly: GCA_019142605.1. NCBI lineage: Eukaryota > Metazoa > Chordata > Actinopteri > Perciformes > Serranidae > Cephalopholis > Cephalopholis sonnerati. The sequence continues at coordinate 18,425,935 of JAGQAX010000011.1, read as the reverse complement.
TGCATAGAAAGGAATCATGTGATCTATCAGCTGACTGCCTTCCATGGATGAGCTGCTGCGTCAGTTGATTGGCTGTTTGAGATCAACTGATGTAGCTGGGATGTGAGCTGAGCTTGACACCGTGTCCTGCCTGAACTAACGCTATGCTCAATTATGTCGGTACAACACTGCAAATGAACACTTATGGTTAGGTATAGGCAACAACAGGAAGTGGTTAGGTTTAGGGGAAAAAAAAACAGGGTGGCATGGCTATGATTCAGAGTCTGAGGTCTGCCTGCACACAGCTTTTAACCTGGAGCTGGATGAGTCGGCATACAGTAAGGAATAGTGCTAACAGTGTGAACAGTGCACCAAACTCCTGAAGTGCATATTCTCTGATTCTATGCTCTAGTCTTTCACCAGATCATTTAGTCTGCCATTGCAGTAGCCAGTGGGCGCTATGGCCAGTCTCTAGCTTTGTCAGTATTTTTCCCATGTTTGCCTTTACTCAGAGTATCTTTGTGTTTACCTGTGCCTCAGGAACATTGTCCTCCTGTGATCTCTGCATGCCTCACCCAGCACCTGGCCAGTTTGCTTCCCAGCCTACAGCTCTGCTCACTCAGCCTGTCCCACTCCACTGTAAAGTCAACGCTCCAAGTCTTCACCTCACCTACTCCTAAACTGTCCAAGTCCTGCCTCTGGGGCCAAATTCCACACAATCTAACAGAAAGGTATTTCCCTTATTTTGATAAATGAGGGGAAAATTAGAACCAGCTCTAATTACACATGCACAGCGTGGCCTATCTGATAAACTTACAAACTACAGTAAAAGCATTTCAGTCACGTAGGAACAACTTTTGTTGATTTTGGTTGAAATAACTTTTGGCTTTTGCAAAGACTTCCTCACAGCGCTGTCACATTTTTCTGTCAGCTGTTATCAGAAGGGAAAAGTGATGATTTTACTTAGGGATAAGTCACTGCTGGGGTGTCTCAGTCTGACACTTGCAAGTTTTGTGTCTTTTATTTTGACAGGAAATCAGTCAGTCTGCTGGCTTCTTTGCTCTTCTCACTCCTGTAAAATTTTTGGTGTATTGGTTTTACATTCTTGTATTTTTTTGCCATTTATTTTACCTCTGAGTGGAGAACTCTTAAAATCGAGATGCCAGTCAGTGTATCTGTTATCTGACTAACTTTTGTTAGGCTACTTGTTTTGGCCGTAGTGCCACTAAACATAGTGTGGTGTTAATGGTCCCCAGTGGATGATACTTAATGATTTTTGTAACCTTTTAACTGTGATCTGGCATCAACATGCACAAACATGAGAAATTGTTCAACCAGGATGGTGAAATCCATCGCACTCAGCATGCACACAGATAAAAAGGCATCATTTTGGTCCTCTCAGTGTTTTAAAAGCAAAGAGGACAGAGACAACACCTGAAGGACGGAAATAGACCCATTCACTGTTATGAAACAGTATGATGTTTTTTGGTGGGCGGGGCTTAGCTGGAGGCAAAAAATACTCATTAGCTAGCACTAGTTAGCAAGTTCTGTTGACTTATTTTAGACAGCTGAGGAAGATGATGCAAGTGATGCATTCAGAAATATTAATTCCTAGTGCCAGAGTGCCCTCTGACACAAACTGGACTAATCATAAATTTGTAATGCTGTGGGAATGTACCGTTTGCAATGTCAGCCCTAAAAGGGTCTATCATCTTCATGATTTTATATATCACAAATTAAAGTTTCTTTTCCAAACAAATGTTATTTTTCTCTGTTTTTGTTGTTATCATGCACAAGGTGAAGTTTGTATCTGTAATGTGCCTCTTCAAGAAAATGTGTTTCCATAGCAGCTATTTATGCAGTCCAGTCGTGTTCCTCGAATGTTTCTCTCTGCTCTTTTCTATTGCATCATTCCAGAGCTGTCACTGCAGGCACACACAGCCCTGCATGTAACATACGGTGAGATGATTACTAATTACTATGCCTCCTGCTTAGCAAACCTCTCTATCACTCATAGAAACACACAAAAGTGCTCACACACCAATGTACTACCGCAGAGCATTTCAACATGTCTGACTTCTAGGACTCGGCAAGAGGTTGGCAGAGGTGTTGCTAACTTTAATCTCAACGTACAGTGTTGCAACATCTTCTGATCTGATCCATCTTGGTTGTCAATAAAGAGGATCAAAGGATAAAAGCTGTCTTCTCTATAAAGACATCAGTCTCTCGCAGCCCAGGGGAGAGTCTGTGCTTCCGTGACCAGAATAAACAATATGCAGATATAATCAGTGAATGACCCAGAGCCATGTTATTGCAATTATCTCCCAGTAACCCCGATTTTCACAAACAATCTGTCCCACTTCATTCGCAAACGGGAGCACATGTGGGACACCTTTTTTTAATTCTGGGAACATTATTAGATTTTAAAAATGGTAATGTAAAAGTAAAGTTAGGGAAGCAAATGCTATGACACAGAACTTTTTTAAAGGAGTCAGTGGAGTCGACTTCCTGTATTTTGCGAGAAAATAAGCAAGTAAACACTATAGCCTTGACTGTGCTGATCTCTTTCATTCATGTATGAGAGATAGTTGTCCACTGAGGGAATAGAGAGAGCTCTCTTCAACTCCATCCGTCTGTTGCATTGTGTTGCTTTTTGCACCATTTTTTACCATCATGAGAGAAACTGTGAGCGAGAGAAAGAGGGAAAGATTGCAGATCCGACAGTATAGATTGCTACTCTGTGTCACTCTCATCTCTCCATGACCAAATCTATTTCCTCAAAGGAGCCTGGAAAAGCTTTTAGCTGGTACTCGAAAATGTACAGCACAAAAGACACAGTCATGCTGTGATCGAAGGTCATGCTATGAAGTGTCATGTGGAGAGCAGAGCCTTTGTAAGGTGCTCTCAACCCACTGCTCCGCCACTGAGACCTTTCAACCTTCCAGCTCTTTTTTCCTCACCACCATAAGTTGTGAAGCAGCCACATGGATGGTGCCACAGCGCTCACATGGTCTATAACTCTTAACCTGTAACTCATAAATGATGTATGGCCTACCGGTTAGGTTGTAAACTGTGTTAAAGGATTTCTGGTGTGTGTGCTTTGAGTTGTTTTAGATGATAAAAACACCACAGATCTGTGTAAACCTGTCAAAGAGACATTCATTAAAAAAAGTGTTTCTGCATTCACTGGGGGTGAACGAATCACTTTAAAGGCAAAGTTTACTCTTAAAATGATCAGTTGTATATCAGACTCACCCTATGTTACATTGAATTTGTGAAGGAAACTTTGCTGTCTGGTGAACAAAAAATCCAAAACTGGAGAAAATTCTTGATAAAGTGAGGTCATAGTGGGCCGTGTACCACAACAGCAAAACTGAAGGTGAAAATGTGTAGGATTGTTTGGATCATGGATCATGGATTGTTGAGGATGGACCCGAAAAAAAGGTAATAAACAGACTGAAGGAATGACAGAAAACATAAAAGAGGACAGAAAGATCAGGTTTTAAGTGATGAAGGAGACGGTGGAAAAAAAGACAGAAAAAGAGGAAGAGGCAAAAAATGTCCCCATTTTGGTACCCCTCTGTTGGGGTACCTAGCACACAGAGCTGGTAAAAGGTGGAGCTGTGAACGCTGCAGTCTGTTGATTGGTCAATATCGGATGGTCACTCTGCTCAGGTCTGAGCTGTGGCTGGTTTTGAGGCTCATGTAACCACTGTTCATACCATGGAGAGTTTTATTAGACTGTAACTATAAAATGAAAGGACGAGATGCAGACTTCCATCTGTGTCACCGGAAATGAGGAAATACAGTGAGTGCTGGACGGAGCAGTGAGTGACAACAACCCCGCCCACATTTAAGGGTACTGTTTGCAGTGGAAACGCTAGGTACCATGTCCGAAGGATTACTTTTGGTTCCAAAGGTACCATACTGAAAGTGTTTGTACTCCTGTAAATAAAACATTTAATCGTTCCTGTGTATTGTTTGAATTCATAAATACTGCTTTAATATTTCCCCCAAAACCAGTTTCCACAGATCATAAAGATATAAAAATGGCTGACAAAGATAACAATATAAAAAGGTGCGTTTGAAAAATGAATCAATATTTTTGCGAGAGAACATCCTCATTCATAATTGAAGAGATTGACTTATAGATATAAACTCAATGTGAGTTTATTTTACAAATGTTGCTTAACATTAACAACTTTTGTGGTTTTACAGGTCTGTTATGTGTATTAAAATACCAACAGTATCCATTTCAGGGTGACAGCAGGTTTAAATCCTATGGATTACAGACTGTGCAGTACATGCAAACAACAAAGTAGTAAAGTGACAAAATGTGATCATCGCAGAGATTATAGCAGAGGTGGCCGACTGACCAATCACTGTTTTTCTCCATTGCTGTCAAGAAACAACTGAAGCAGCAGCTGCATGGGTTAGCACGTTCATAGCACCCCAGACAGCCTTTTCAGCTAGTTTTCAGGGAAACCCTACAGTGCTGAGCAACACATATACCCATGCATGCATACACGCTTGAGCACACACGAACACATCCCTACACACGCTTTAAGAGAAAGGTGGAACTCATGGGAAATCACAGCAGGTCGGATAGAGGAGGCAAAGTCATTCCGACTGATTTAAAGAAAAGCAATCAGCCAAGTGTAGACATCTGGACTGATCTGTATTGCCCACAGACAGCGTAACCGGCCCTCTCAAGGTCTCATTATGGAAACAGAGCAGAAGAGCAGAGCAGGAAGATCACAGCAGATAAAGTGCTGCAATCTCAAATGTTGGTTCAGTTCAAATGGAGTAGGTGCGGTTCAGCTCAGTGAGGGCATTCAGTTAATTTCAGGTGAGGTTCAATTTGATTTAATTTGTTGAATTCATTTGAAAACAATTGAATTCAGTTAAGCTGAATTGAACTCAGTTAATTGCCTCCAGTCCCTGAATGCTTGCATCCCAATCTGTTCTGACGAAGAGGAAGAGACAGATTGCACACAGACATTTTCACAGCAGACATTTTGACTTGTCATAGCAGGAGAGGCAAAGGTATAGCTCATAATATTAACAGTGGCTCAGTTCCATTAAGTGTCTCAGTGAGCCAGCATGAACAATAAGGTCCCTGGAAATGCCTCATGTGGATGAAATGTAGCCATCATTATTGTTATTAATTACAGCTGTGCTTTGCTGACAGTGGCGTGTTGAAATATGTGCTGTGAAAAGGGTCTGTCTCTCTGTGATGACGGATTAACGTCAGTCAAGGCAGACGTCACCTTTAGAGGTCATGTAACACAATACAGTATAATGCCTCGTTCCCTTAAATCTATCTTGGTCAAGAGAGGCATTTTTTTCGCATCACACGCCACAATCATTCTGTCATGTCACAGTGTATGTCAAAGCACTGTGGCGTGTGCACATTGACAGCAGGGGTGCTGGTGCCACAGCAACACACAGCCGAGTGACATGTCATGGTTTGGTGGGTACTGGACAACACAGAAGGAGGCTGACACGTCTGTCGTCTGTTCCTGTCCTCTCTCGGTGTTACAGGAAAGTCGTGCAGAGAGGTAAGAGAGAGGAAGAAAGCAGAGAGAAAGAAATTTGCTCATAAATCACTTTGTTCAGTCCAGTTAAGAGATTTGTAATCACTGACTGTGTAGTAAAGTGATTGCATAACCGTCGATAACGCTGGGGAACATGCATTTAGTTGTGTGTGTGCATGCGAGAGTGAGTATTTGCATGTGTGAGTGTATGTATCTGTCTGTCCGTAGCAATCTTGCATACTACTGGACCAATCAGCCTCATATTTTGTGTGCATATTTGTGACTGTATGCTTGAGGACCTCTTGATTCACAGTTGTTGAAAAACCTGTTTTATTAACTGCTGACTCCTCAGTCCTCTTAACAGGCCAGTAAGGGCCGCAGATTTTCTAAAAGTTGGCTTGGCTGACTGTTTGTTGCAGGCCACATTTTGGCCCTCATCTTGGCTCAAAAACTTACACAGAAAAGTTTGGTCTCACTTTGAATTGGAGCATCTGCTGAAACATCCCAAACCTGATATGTTATAATCTATTACAGTTAGGCATGAAATGACACAAATAAATCCCCATTTCAGTCAGGGACACTTTCCATTTGCAGTATTATATGTGGCCATATGGCTCTGTTCTGGGCCTCTCTAACTTTCCCCGGGCTTATGCAGAAAGCTCCATTTTTGTTATCCTTGCCGCCATCTTGACTGTAAAGCCCAATTCAGACCAAAGATTCGTGATGAGACAAAACTGTTTTGGAACATTGCAGAGAAAAGTTGCAGTGATGTGAGCTGGCCGGTCTGAGCTTGCCGGCTGATGGTGTCACCTGCAACCCAGCCAGTTCCCTGTCTCTACAGCCAGTCGGCTTGTACTGAAATCCGCTGGTCAAGTCAAACTGACCACAGAAGGCATGTTTGCTTGCTGCGGCAGTCTATCTGATGCATGTTTTCTTAATGTTTTTTGTCGTTCCATCACTACGACACTACTACACTTTAGCCAGTATCTCACTGTCGCTACCCTCATTCATATTTTAAGAAGCGACAAAATATATTCAGCCACAAAATCAACCTGAAAAGCTGGATATCAGAACAGAAGCACAGAGAGTTGTTGCATAGAGATGATACACCATCTCATCTAATTGCATTGGTGTGAACAGGTAGGTTTTTAGAGCATTGCATAGCTGCCTGTTTCAACTCATCTCGTTGTGAATCCTTGGTCTGAGTTGGGCTTAAGGGAGCTGGCTGCAGCTGTGCCACGTTCCAACTGCAACCCAGTTTTGGTTGCCCCCCACATGCCATCATACCTCGGAGCATTTTTGCCTGCCTGATTTTGTAGACTCTGAGATTTCGTCGATTTGGTCATTTTTCATTGATATTTGTGATTCTATCATAAGTAAAAGAGAAAGCTAAGAAGTTACACTGTTACTTCCTCTGTCTGTTTTTTAATACTGTTATCTGCTCTCTACTGATTGCACTTTTCTAGTTGTTTTGTCACATCAGAGCTGATAACAAAGCTCTCTGTCACCACTGAGTTAGTGACAATGATTGTTCAGTATAGTGAGTTCACCTTGAAGATTTGGTGTTAGAGAGTTTTTCATACTTGCACTGAACAGACCCTCTACAAGAAAGGAAAGGGAAACACAAAGGGAAAGCAGAGACATCATGTGTTCATGTCTCAAACACAACCATAAAATACTAATTTATCCTCTGATAGGACATGTTTTAGGGTTATATGCAATGACATCAGCTTGAGTGTCGCGTCATGGCGTCGTCAAGCCAACCATCACTTCTGTCGGTAAATCAAACAGCATGCTTTATCTAACTAATGAGAACACGGCATGTGTTGTCCTAGTCGGGCCATTCATTTCCCCTTGCAGAGAAAAGAAGCGGCAGATAAAACTGTCACGGCACCTGAAGAGCACAGACAGGCTGAACCTGTTAGCTGCTTCATCAGCGCTGCAGCAACATGATCACACAGTCCTGATTGAGATTCTGATGACCTGTCTCTTTTAATCCAACGTGCTTCCCCAACCCTCTGCTAATGTAATATTTGTTAACTGTGACTCTGTCAATTTACCTCAATTTTGGCTTGTTTGTCAATGTGAAGTGTCCCTGGCTCCATCTCCGAAGAAAATGACAGCTGTGTCGGAATCAAATCAGCAGCAACATTATCATTCCGTATGTGTGGCTGGGGATAATTGTCGTAACATTTAGCAAAAGGTCTCCACACTTAGCTCACTGAAAGGAAAATGTTGATTGTGGTGTAGAAATCTAATGATGGTGAAATGGTGTAATTGCTGAAAGACAGCTCTTAGAAAAAAAAAACGTATTTAATGCACTGTATGGTTTAGGAAATAAGTGAGCCTGAATATTTCCCTGTCTTCAGTTTTGGAGGCTTATAGTCAGCCGCTTGGGATGGTTGACCATATTATCTTGGCATAGATGGAAATATGCGTCTGCAAAGCTTTCTAAAGGGCCATATAAAACAGACCGCAAGCATTCACAGCAATATGAAAGGGCCTCTCAGGTTTTATCCATTTGTATAGCGATTCATATCCCTACAAACAATGAGAGAGCAAGGCCGCATACTGAGCTTAAAGTATTGAGAATAATGCATCACACACTCAGGTATCACACTATTAACATACATCTCTTTGAAGTGCTTAATATACAAAGCGAACATGGAGGAGTTTAAAAACCATAGTCAAGTAATAACACACACAAGAAAGAAAGAAAGAAAGAAAGAGTGTGACACATCACGTAATACATTGTGTCAGTGTAGTTAGGGAGACAGCATGGGCTTCTGAATATTCAGAGGCTCTCCCCGAGCCTGATATTATTGTGTACCGCACTTAATGGATATTTGCACTGACTTGTAAAATACAGTTCAGTCACACCAGTAAGTTCTTGTGCGTAGTTGTTCTGTATATTCATAAGAAGCCACATTTGCCATCTTGTACATTATCCTCACCTGTGTGCGTGACAGACAGACGGGGAGAGATGAAGCACTTTATGCAAATCTGTGTTTTGAGCGTGATTGCCGCGTGTTGTAATGCAGTTTGTTGGGCTGTGTCTCTGGTCCTGCCTCCCACCTAAATGATTAATACACTGATGGATGTCTGGAGAACAAGAAGGTGAAGGCTACTACATCTTAATATAAGACAACATGTGAAAACACACACGCACACACACATACACGCACACACAGAAACGAAGATGCAAGTTATGCAAACGGACATAAACAGACATCACCTTTCAAGTTCATTAACATGAGGAGAAATCAGAGACAATGATGTGACGAGCCATTGCTTCTGCATTTTCAGTTCTGCTCAATTTCATCTGCCTTTTCATTACTTAGCCCCCCTTGTCGTTTTTTTTTTTTTTCACCTCAGTCTCTCTGCCTCTCTCTTTACTTTCCCTCCCCGTCTCTCTGAATTTGGAGGAGTGAGTAGGATGTGTCAGCAGCTCTAACTTGTCAGCGTACAGAGTTGGCAAAGGCCTGAAAAGACAATTGGTGACTAGTTGGTATCAGATGGAGTGATTAGAAGGAATGCTTTGTGCAAGTGTGAGAGCGTGTGCTGATTATCCCTTTCCAAGCCAACCTTGTGTGTTGGATATGTTTTATTCACATTGTTGATGACTCAAGGGGATATATATACGTCTACAAATATTATACTATATATCTGAGTAGAAATATTCCCCTGTTGTGTCGACAACAGTCTCTTTTAAATGGCAAATCATATGTCATCTTTAAGAGGTGGAATAAGCAGCACGCTAGGAAGATATAATGATGCTACAGTAAGAATTATGATTATACACCTACAGTGTACTTTGATCAGCTTCATTAAATCAAGAAGATGTGTTTACCAAACCATTGAAGACTGTATTTCTGAGACACAACTGCAGCTTTTGCTCTTTATCTGTCAATCAGCAGCAGATACATCTGATTGGTAATCAGTAGCTCTAACCCACAGATGACAGGAGTTATTAATTTTCCCATCTCAGGCACTGATTTAATGGGACTGTACCTGTTTATAAGCAGCTGGCAGCTTTTGATTTCAGTGCGAGGAAGACAGCGCCGAGGGTGAAAATCAAGCATGCTACCGTTGGAGAAAGACTCCTTCTGTGCAGCCAACTTCTGTCAATCCAGTGAGGGGGATAAATCAAAGGCGTTTCTAAATTTAGCTCTGACATAGAATTAGTGAGACGTTCTGTAGTAGAAAGCAATGGACTGGTGGTTACTAAGCAACTGGTGCTAGGCAACCTTGTTGGTAAGCATCGATTGTGCTTTAGGGGAAGTTGGGGGCTGATTGAGGGTGGGGTGTCTTCAAATGCTAAAAAAAAAACCTCTTGCTGCTTTGAATAATCTGGGTGTTTGCAGTTGCTTTTCAGGGAAAATTGGGTGGATGTGAAAGCTTTGGATTGCATGGTGAGATCTTAATAGCTGTTTTCCTTGAAGACCTGCTAGGACATGGTGTCTCTGACAGAAAATAACTTGCATCTCCAAACAGACAGGAGGATAATAACTGACTTGCCATGTTCCAACCGAATGATTGCCTTTAGTAATGGCATTCGTCATCATCTGCTGCGGAACTGATAACGTCATCAATTACCCTCCCATTTCTTAAGTGGAGATGAACTGCGTTGCATACCGATGAGAGTGTGAAGCTTTGATGTGGAGCTGAGAGTGTGCGTTCTCGTGAGTCCGTGTGTAAACGTGTTGGGATAAGCTGTGTGTGTCCCACTAGAAGCCAATCAAACCATTGATTTGTGTGAGTTGTGACAAAGACTGATGAGAAAGACAGTGAGTGGGCTGGTCGCTCTCTAAGATTAGAGTTTGGATCTTTTTTGTTTCAGAAGACGCCTGTTGCTCAAAAATATTGACCAGGCTGTCAGAGACTCTAAGAATAACAAATGTGAAATCTTAAATTAAATTTTTTATTTCATTTTTTCTTTGTTAGCGCAGAAACTAAAAAGACAACCAGGTCCTTTTTATAGAAGAGAAAATCTACCATCCAGGCTTTGGGAACAGGTCCCAGAACCGTGCAGTGTGAGATGCTGCCACAGAAAGTAAGAAATGGCTCAGAACATTATTGCTACATTCATGAATAATACAGAGCATTAGCAAGCAGACACGACAGGCCAATTTTATTCCTATTAAAAATTCACATTTCTGTGAGAAGGTCATATGTATGTTGAGATGTAATGCTGTTTGAGACTGACACCGTGGCTGGCTGAAGCTGTACAGCAGGGACTGGGTGTATCAGCGGCATTCATTTTCAGACAGCTGAAATTGTATCAGAGTTTAATACACACGTGAGTACGTGGACACACTCCGCATTATATTGTGCACTGGGAAAAGAGCTTTCCAAACATGCCATGAGAGCATACACTCAACATTTTCTAACCATTAGCTTAATATTGGCATTCAGTAGATCTGGATATTAGTAGTAGATTTCTACCTGTGTTAATTCCGTTAATGAAAACTTGTCAAAAAATATTTGTCCACGACCTTTTTTTCATGACAAAGACAAGCTGTTGACAAGCTAAAAGTGGAACTTTGATAATAAAAACTACAATGAAATGTACAAGACGACGGGAATAAATTGTCGGACATTCAAAATGAGATGACAGGAGAACAAAATGATTATTATTTTGTCAAACATATAAGAAAAACTTTTTAAACCAAGAGGCTGAGAACAGCCATGCTTCCGATGCAGTATGAGCAGTGTGAGATTGGAGCACCAATGAGCTGTCATCTCCAGTAAATAGTTGGTACCAGGGTGTTAAAATGGGAGTTTACACCAGGGCCAAAAGTTTTAATAATTTGAAAAAAAATAAATAAATTGAGAAACTAAAATTTGAAACTAAAACTTAAGTTTGGATCTTGATTTCCAAAAAATACAACAATGTATTCATACTAAAAATAAAGGTTAATATGAATTATAATTTTGATTCAGTTTTGGAATTCTTTTGAAAAATGTATTTATTTTAATTTTTCTCTAAGAAACATATTTTAATATTTGAGCTCTCACTTTTTTCAGTTGCACATTTTATGGTTTCAGATTCAGAACTTATTTTCTTACAGTCTCAGATCCTATTTTTTTGTTTATTTTAACTTTAAACTCTTGTAAAATCTGCAACTGAAAAATTTTTTGTTTTGAACAAATATCAAAATATATAAGAAAGAGAAAAATGAAAATATAATATTCATTTAAAAGAATTCAGAAGTATTTTACCTTTACCCAAACTTATATTTGGTTTGAATACATTGTTGTAGTTTTCAGAATTCAAGATCAAAACTTGACTTTAAGTTTAAAATTTTAGTTTCTCAATTATATATATATATATTTTTCAAATATGGTACTTTTCACTTATGGCACTGATTTAGCTCCATATTTTGCTAGCCTGCAAAGCACTCACATCAGAGCAGCATCAGCTGTCAGCACAAATTTCAAGCTGTTATTCAGCAGTAAATAAGCAGCTGTGTGTGTTTTACTGTGGATGATGGAGCTGTTGAATGGATTTGTGGAGTTTGTTAGCTAGTTGCAGCGATGGCTGTTACCAGCTAGCTCCACTTGTTAGACCAAATGTGACCAAAATTAATGAGCATTTTCATCTAAAGACTGAGAATAAATCAAAAACAGCCGCCAAAATAAACACTGATTTCTACCTTTATCATAACTGTTTAGGACACATGCCTTTGGTGTGACCCCCAAATGGATGATGCTGCCAACACAAGAGGCCAACAGCACACCACCTGGATGCCACCTGTTATTCTGTAAGTGGTTAAATGTGAATAGATGCCCCAGTCCTGCTGTTTGTTAAGTTTTGGATGTCAGCTTTGATCAATATTGTTCTTCATTCATCAGTTAGAGGAAAGACAAGAGAGAGAGAGACAGATGATGTATGGTACCTGCAGGCCTGACGAGGTTTCTAATGGTCTATTTTAGAAGGTAAAAGGAAAAATAAAAAGAAAATGGTCCGAATGCAAAAAAAAAAAAAAAAAGGAGAGTGAATGGCGTTTGATTTATCAGCGGCCTTTGACTTGCTGCACGCACATACACACACACACTCACAACAATACACGAGTGCAGTATGAGTGTATACCGTGTATGTGTGATGCCATGCTCAAGAATAGTCATTACATCGAGATTAGCCTCTTATCCCCTGTGAAATAGGCTATTTCCAGCGTGGTGGCTGACACACACATTGCTGATTTAGGAGGTTAAGGCCCCGGCTGCACCGCAACACAGAGGTCACAAGTCTGTCCTTTTTGTTTGAGGTGTGTGTGTGTAGGAGGGCACTAACGGTGGCGTGTTATGAAGGGCGCCGTGTTGAGACATCCTCTTCTCACCCTGACGGGACACACACAAGCACGCACTGCAAGAAAGGGGTGTATTGATACAGACAAGGTGTTGGATTGAAAGGTCCAGGTTGTAGGATTTAGGGGGATATATTGGCAGAAATAGAGTATAATATACAAAGTGTGTTTTCTTTAGTGTGTAATCACCTGAAAATAGGAGTAAAGCAAAAAACAAAAATCAATCTCCATCAACCTCAGCTGTGCGTTGTGTTTAGTGCCAAGTAACAAATGTTATCGTTCTAAAAAGCCAAACTTAGATGGGGGAAACAGGAAAACATTACACCTGCTAAACATTAGCATGTTAGCATTGTCATTGTGAGCGTGTTACCAAAGTACATCCCTACAAAGCTACAAGCACAGGTGTAGACTCCATCCATCCATCCGTTCATCCATTTTCATCCGCTTATCCGGGCCAGGTTGCGGAGGAAGCAGGCTGAGCAAAGCATCCTAGACATCCGTCTCCCTAGCAACGCTTTCCAGCTCCTCCTGGGGGACCCCAAGATGTTCCCAGGCCAGATGAGATTCGTAATCCCTCCAGCATGTTCTGGATCTACCTCGGGGTCTCCTACAAGTCGGACGTACCGCCCAGGGGTCATCCTAATCAGGATTAGGATGACCCCTTTCGATGCTGTAGCTGAAGACTCTTAGGGCCCTGTTTAAACGATCTATAGCACATGTTCTAAAGTGCATGATGGAAGTGCCTTTAGGGCATGTCCAGCTCCACTTTTGGTGGGTAGACTGTCCATAAACTGGGTGCATAGTAAAGTGCAAGGGGCAAAGGGGTTGTATTTAAGGCCTGTGTCCACATAGCTCTTTGCTTTGACAGAGGAGTGACAGGGCGCTGGGGAGTGCTTTATTCAAGCGCTTCATAAAAAATGCACCCCCAGCTTTGTGAACCTGCCTGTGTAGGCACATCTTACTATTTGGATAATGTGCCCTTTAAACAGCAGCAAAATACTGCACACTGACTTTAGACCATTTTTTGTTGGTCAATGACGCAATCCTTTTTTGCTGCCTCAAAATAGCAATGACCCTGACCACACCTTTTTTTAAGACCTACATGCCCATGGGTGCACAGATGGGTGCAGGCGCTTTTGCGACGTACACAACATGAGCATTGGCCGTGAAGATGACAGCTTTGTCAATCTGCACTTGTGCTGCACTGTTCATCACTTTGCGCCAGGTGTAAGATAGGGCCCCTACTAATTAACCTAACTAATTAACCTTTAGCTAAGCCCCGCCCCTTTGCGATGCTCCAACAAGCTGTCAGAGTAAGCATGGAGCCCACACTGTAACTAACTGCACTCCCTGAAGAAATATTATCATATTTTTTTGAAAAAATGAAACAGTGATTCCAGAGAGAAGCAGACAGAGGGGTCTACAGTCTGTGTTTGAAGGATATATCCAGGATGTCAAACTGACTCAGCAGCAACAACAGGTTAAAAAGACAAAGATAGTTAGAAGCTAAAGCCCAACTATAGGCTACAGATCACAGTGTAAAAGTGAACCACCACATCACTGCTGATCGACACAGAAGACAATGAATATAAAGGGGAACTTTGCTGATACTGAACCAGCTGTGTGACATCACAGTGTGTGCAGATGAACGGTGTTTGACATTGGTCTGATTTTGGTTTGTCCAACCTCTCCAGGTAACGAGTATCATTAATACACAACGTGCCCCAGGCACAACATTTAGCTCCAAATCCACAAAACCAGCCTGAAAATGAAGGAAATCTGAAACAATTGCATTAGAGTCAATGGAGCACAGCTGTGTTGTTGTCGGACCCTGGTCTGAGCCGGCTTGATGCTACGTTATGATTGGCCAGTCTACATCCAGGGCTTAGCAAAGGGTCAATTATACAACTCTGGTTAAAGTCTCACACCTCATCAGACACAAAGCAGCACATATTGTACTGTGTACTTATGGTATAATGCAGCTGTTTTACACAGTAGACTTTGATCACAGTATGTAGACTGTGGATATAAGCCTGCCACTGGCTGCCTATTTCAGACAAAATTCTCCTCCTCTTTCTCTTCTAGCAAAATGTACGTGTTTGGCAAGTAGTGGATAAATGAGACTTGGACTATACTGCACAAGTTGTGTGGAAATTCTTAGACTGATGTTTTGATATAGTGTTCTCCAAGAATTCAAGGTAACACTGCATGACTTGTCGATTTTACAAATGGTGATTTTGCAGGTGAAGTATTTCTTTAGATAAGCTTTAACAAGCTGAACACACAAAAGCCCTTGAGTAAGCGCTCACCTTTTAATACTACACCCAGTAAGCTCAGCCTTGCACAAAAGTCTCAACAAAATCTTCTCTATCACCTCCCAAGGTTTGATCTTCTAAACTCATAGAATAGTCAGCCTTTTCAGTTCCTCTTTTGCTACAATCGTCAAGCTTTGAGAAGCCTTGCTTTGACATTGCGGCTGACATAGGCCAGCTAAAATGTGTTACATGCGTTAAATGTGCTCCTTCCTCGCCTGGCCTTGTGATAGCAAACAAAGTTTCTTGGCAAAGTTTCTTTTCCATAACTTTCCACTTCATTGCAGTGAGCTACTTTATGATAAACATTTTGTGAAAGTTAGAAACTAAGGATAATAATGGGAGACCTGGGGCCTATCAAGTCCATTTCCTATGAGCACATCATTCCATGCTGTGATGCTCTCTTCCTTTAATGTTGTTTGACAGTTATTAAAGCATTTTTCCTGAGCTTTGTCAGCCTCTGCAAGGACAACCGACAGCCCACCAAGCCAATGCTATCAACAAGCTTGGATGCTTTCCTCACTTCTATCCAGTGTTTATATGTTATATACATGAAAACAACCATTAAAAGAACAGTAAAAAATACAACAACAAATTCACGTTTTATCCTTTCTGTAAATATTTCTGTTTATTCAGGTGTAAGGACAGATTAAAACGGCTCATTTTCACACCAATAACAGCTATTTTCACGATCATTATCCATTTACAACAAAAATCACCTCACCCAGGAGGTACTGGTAAACCTTTATCCTCTCCGTATTAATGTGAATAAAACTAACTTTGAACCACACAGATTCCTCAACATCAAAGCTGCTCCTTCTCATTGCATTCAAATGATGACAATGCATCTACTTACCATCCCTCAGTGAGGCATGCGGTTTATTTCCGCTGCTTCCCATTCAGAGCTGTGCGATTGTGATTCATAAAGCCACTGTTTGTGTTTGTGAAAAAAGGGTTGTGAAGCTTAACAGAACGCTATCCATCCTCATTAGAGTGATGGGAAGATCACTCATTTTCCTGCCTGAGAAAGCTGCGGTGCGCTGTTTTTGCATTCTCCCCGTTAAAACGACCCCCGCTGCACGGCACTCAACACAATGCACTGAAATACTCTGTAATCGCAGAGCACCTGTTTCATCTTACAAACACAATGGAAATAGCTGCTTTTAATTCGGACTAATTTCATTTGATTATACAGGCAACAAATGTATGGTAATCCTGGTTTCTGTTTACACTTATTTATGGCAGGAAAGAGATCCAAGGTACTCAGTGGTCATGTAGAAACTTTACTTAAACACCTGGGTACACCCGTAGAGGTCGAGCAAACAAAAAGGAAAACAAATTTCTAAGACCATACACACACCGTGTCCTATTATCTATCAATCCACGGACAAATGGGGTCGGGTGATGTATGTGTGGAGGGAGATCACCCTAGCTTTAGCCTGCTATCTAGTGAATGCCAATTGGCCTTGATATCCAGCGTCAGACAGAGACAGATGAGGTTGGATTGTTGGATTAGAGTGGTGTATCATATCCCTCCCCACACACGTGCGTGTGCACACACACACAGAATCACTCGACTGAAGATAAACTGATTCAAAGTGAGTGCATGTCCACGTGTTCGCATATCTTCCTAATCTAAGTATAAAGGCAAATTTGGGTTTCGCCCCTCAGATGACCTTGGAGATGTTCCCGCATGGGTGTCCTTCTTCTATCAAAAGGATTGCAATCACGTATAATCTGTCAAATCAATGCATATCATAGCTTTGTATTTAATTTGACTTTTTTTTTTTTGGATGTCCTTTGACCAGATTATCGAACACAGCAGTACAAAGAGAGATATCTTGACGAGGAACAACCTGAATTATAAATACCTTACATCCTTTTTTTAACAGCGGATTGCTACCTGAAATGTATTACTCAATATTTAAAGGATACAGATGATTGATGGCCTCATCAGAAATGATTCTATTTTGATGGTTAATATCTTCATTAATATTCTGTAATGAGTTTTACTTTCATGCCAGCAATCATTGTGTCAGAGAGGGTGTCACGTTTTCTAAATGGTGGCTTTCTCATTTTGGAATGGAGCTCCTCTTGTGCCCTTTAAATCATGTTTAATTATCTTTCTCCTCTTAGTCTAGCAACACACACATGCACAGACAAAGGTTAGATGCATGTACGCTCGCACACACACGACAGGAAAAAGCTGAATGCCCAGATATTGCATTATATGACCTCCTGTCATTGTGGGACATCTCTCAAAGGCTCGTACCAACTTCTTGTGAATGTACGACTATAGCAGAATTAACTTTTGTCTTAAGCATGGAAGTGAGTAAACAAGGCAGGGTGTCATTAACCTTCATACTCTTAAGACTTAAATCAAAGGGCCCCAAAACAAACATGGTCTACGGGATAATTATGTACAAGAAGCAGTCTCTCAAAGCATCTTTATCATGCGGGACAATGATTAATGTCTCTTGTTTGTAATGTCTGTATTGTGTTGATACAGTGATAGTTGTTCACATCTTTTTTCCCCTGACAGATTTCGTCTAGACATTATCAGAAGCTGTGGCATGTAGGCTGAATGGGTTGTACCTGTCTTTTCATGTTTTGTGCAGTGATCACACATCTTTATTGCTTCCACGACCTGGTATTTCTACCTGAAATTAATCACTGTCAGGAGGAAAGAGGTTTACAAAACATTCAAGGTCAGAAAGTCTCTAAGCTCTGCTCAGACCTTTTAGGTGGGATCTTTGAAAAAAAAAAATGTCTTCACTTCTCTGTTGAAACTGCAGAAAAAAACACAGGAAGTTTTGTTGAAAATTAAGTAAATTGGAGAGTCACATCATACCGCTGCCAGCTACAAAAATTTGGATGATTAGAGGTCTTTTTTATCTTAAAAAAGTGGAACAGCATAAGTAGAAATAGTTGTCACAACTTACACCAAGAAAAACTTAAAGGGAGAGACCACACATCGTTTAGAAAAGAACATGTTAAATCACAGGAAAAGAACCTCAACTAAACCAAAGAGACAAAAATGCGTTCTTAAATCATCAGCTCTGTTTCTCATCCACACATACAAAGGTATACTTAGGAAACTGTTAAGTGGAAAATAATCTTAATGTAACCAAAACATATCAAACTCAAAAATAATTGATGGAAAAGAATAAGACTAGCCGACTGACTCTGGTTAGGAGGTGAAGAAAATTCTTCCTGATGACCCTCCTGACGCAACTTTCGATAGCTCTCCGAAATGCCAAACAAATATTCTGCCCTCATTGTAACAATTTGCTGAACATGGGTTTGGATCCAAATTCAGGACTCAAAGACCAATCAAACAGAGATAAAAAGAATGTCTTTACTGAATATCATATGACAGGCAGGAGTGAGAGAACTACGCAGGCAAACAAGGAAAGGCAGCCTTAACTAGGCTGGGAGCAGGCGAAGGCTCAGTGAAGAGTACTTAAAACAATCTGGCAGGGAACAAGTGGAAATGTGCTGGTATATATCTGCAGGGCTGATGAGGAAAGTGGGAACAGGTGTGTAGGTGGGAGGGGATGTCAGGTGCCCGGGACTGGCAAGAAAGTCTAAGGGCATCTAGTGGATGATTCACGGATGGCAGGTCTAAGGACTGAGAGGAGAGTACATGGCCTGGGGTCAGTCAGCAGGGGCTGGAGACAGAGAGGTCAGGCAAAACAAACGACCAACTAGAAAGTCCTCATGACCAGTTACTCTCAAATGTAATATGGTACATATTACTAGTTACCTTTGTTTAAAAATAATAAGGTACATTACAATATTACTCTCTGTGTAGAGTAATAAGCACAAAGCACAGACGCTCCAGTTTATTACAGTTCATTTCAAATCCAGTGCTGCGCAGGTCTGACCCATTCATGCATTCACATACAGTAGTTACCACTTTGTATTAAAATCCCCTGCTTATTATTAATAACAGCATGATGATATAGCAGCAATTAAACAGCCTGGACTGTTTAAAATAAATGAATAACTTGGACACAGGGAGGGTCAGGCAGAGGATCAAAGTCTGATAATTATGAGATATAGATAAATATTTATGGGCCTATGATATGAAATACAATAAACTAATATTAAGGTTAGCAAAACAAAAGGAATGGCGTGCAGGGCTAGAGCTGGAGGGCCCACCTTCCAGTTCCCACTGTGCCGGTCAGGAGAGAAGGTTATGCATAAGAACAGTGTAGGTATATGAATGGGAACACACTGGACATACTAACACACATGATCACCAGCACCCTTCTGTAAGGCAGTGTGTAATGAGTAATATGACGACAACCAGCAATCTTCAGGGGATGGTCTTTCTGGTGGCGGCAGTGGAACGGTGTGGATGAATGAAAAATCCAAACAATTAACAGTTTATTTTGGGTGGTAACACATTATGTAACATTGTAAATGTAATAATATTATCCAAAATTCTGTTATATTGCTTTGTTACAGCTAAAAAGTAATAGATTACCATAACACATCACCCCCAACACTCCTCATGGCACTCATATGCCCAACCTCGAAGCTCTCAGTGTCCAATAATCCGATGAGTTCTGGTCAGTTGTGCATGTCGTATTTAGGCAACACTCATGGGCTCGTTAATTATTAAATGACTACATGACTGTGTAATTTTCCAGGCTGTTCTCAGGCACTGTTTGCACCAGGGGCGATTGCTCTGAGACAACAAGGGAGACTGAACTTCCCCTAAAATTTCATAGATGAAATGGTCAAATATGCACTATTGAATTTACATTAAAATAAGAATTTACACTGCATTAAACTGCAATTTGTGTATAAACCACGTAATCAGGAAGGCTGTGACCAATGCGCCAGTGGGAGTGAGTAAGTAAGTAGGATAAAAAGTGAAAGTCTGCATAAGGAGGCTTGGTAGGTGGATGGGTCAAATAACACAGGACTTTCTTGCAGGAGACCAGTGTTGGGGACCACGTGACACCAAGTGAACTTTTAGTCTTTTTAAGGAACACTGTTACCATGTTTTTTTTTTTAAATTTAACCTACATAACTTAACTTACCTAAATCTAACCTGTGTAACTTAAGGTTAAGTATGTAATGTTATTTGTGGGGTGCTAATTGGTTAGATATTATACAAAACGTTGCATGTGCATTTTCGTAAGATATCAGATGTTGTTTGAGGATATTTTGCATATTCTCATATACTCACTGATTACTGGTAGTATATCAGACTAATGGAGAACCCCTGCAAGGTCCAAATAATCAACCCTGTTTCATAGATTACATTTATTCATTACAAAATCGTTTTCCCCAATCACATTGTGCCAACAAATAGCTGACAGGATTATATTTAAAGGACACTTTTTTTGAGAAAAATGAAGTTCCACATTTATCAGGGACTGCCCGTTGCTTCAACAGTCGAAATTCTGACGCCCTGTTTGTCTGATAAATGTCCCAATTTGACCGAAAGCCCATTTCTAAGAAGTCCCTTCCCGAAAACACACACTCCCTGCAGCTAGTCAATCCAAGTGCCAGAAGAAATGCTTGCATTATTTGTTCCTGTAAACCACAGGTGCATTACATTTGACAACAACGCTGTGGTTAATGCATGGTTAGGTTAAGGCAAAAAAAAAAAAGTTAAGAAATATTATGCTTTGGTGTAAACACTCACATTTGGTGGCACAAAAATACCAAGCATCAGCTGCTGAAACATCGCTGGGAAACTGAAACTAACTGCAGGGAGTGTGTATTTTCAGCAAAAATGGGGCCATCAGAGCAACAGCATGGCACCAGATAACTGAGTGCAGGACGTTGACTCACAAAACAGGAAGTCACATCCCGAGTCCCATCTGTGATTAAAAAAACGACTGTGGTTTTTGTTAAGTGTTAACAAACATGTTGTGTCCTGTGATTCATATCAGCATGTTTGACCTACCTGATATGTTACATTTCCTTCAGGACCGTTGGAAATTAGTTGCATATAAATGTAATTTCTAGGCACCAAGGTATAAATAATACAAACTAGATACCAACCACTGTTTCTGCCTGGGTATGTTGTTAATCACAGGGCATTACAGGAATGGAAGTATACCGACAAGTTCTCCAGGACAAAATACATGGTTTGTTCTTGCCCTATAAAGCAATACAGTGAAGTGTTTTGTAGACTTAAAAGCGTAACACTTGTCAGGACTCCAGCTGTGCTGTCTTATACTGTTGTTCTTTCAAACAACATGATAAACTCTTTCCTCTCTAAAAATGCCTTTTCAGGACGATGATGTAACAACTTGAAATTGAGGTTCAAGGTTTGTATGTATTTATTTTTTACTGTAATTGTTTTTATCTGTCAACGTGTTGGCTAAGATGAAAACAAAGAAGTGTTTTTGCATGTCGGCATAGGGAATATTTTTTCCACTCATGCTGGGTCAGCACTTGGGCACCGACTTGGCACCGTAGGGGGCGCTGTTTTCAGCTTCGCCAGTGACTCATACTGTGACTGCCATGTGTCTCTGTGGGTATTTTGGCATTTGAGTCTAGGAGGTAAGCAAGCTAGAGTTGAAAAGAAAAGACACAAGCCCCTGGGAACCTCAAAAATAGGAAGGAGAAAACAGGGAACAATGAGGAGAAGAAGAAAGACGAAGAGGTTAACAAAGAGTGGAGAAAGGGAGAGGGAAAGCAGAGGCAGGTGGTAACAAATGAAAAAGTCATTAGGGAAGGTTGGAAAGGGGGGAAAGGTGAAAGAGAATGGCGACAAAAGGAGGAAAGAAGAATGAGAAGTGGGAGCCTAAGAATTAAAGAAGAGAGGGTGGAAAAAAATATGAGAGGGAAGGAAATAACCAAAGAAAGAACAAGGGAAGGTGGGGGAGAAAGAATACATGTTGAAGTGATGGCACGTCATTCATTTTGAGAGAGGCAGGTCGATATTCCTGGTTTGCAGGCTCATTCTGCCTGATCGGTTGTTTGTTTCGTCCTGCTGCAAACCCCACATTTTTAACATTCCATGCACAAGGTTACTTGTTTGGTTTGCTAAGCAAATAATTTAAAAGCAAAATTGTGTTTCCAGCGAAAGTAGGCATAGCCACTTGTTAAAGTCGCTGGAGACAATTACATTTCAAATGACAAAACTATTGTTGACCAGTCAGTGCAGGATTCTAATGCAGCTCAAAACACAACTTTTGTACATCACAGACAGTGTTTGCCCCATCAGCAGTTGTTGGTTTGCAGGGCAGACTGGCTTGCCAGACTTGATTTCCACATCCGGCGTCTTCTATCGCTTCCTCATTATACCTCACTCTCACACACTCTCGCTGTTTCTCTTGTATCTCGCTCACACACGCAGAGACAAACCACAGTGCTGGGAGTCCGACAGTTTAAATGTTAATAGCAGACTCATCCTGCAGCCTGAGCTCATCACTGAAGTGCCAAAATACATTTCCATTGATTTTCACAGAGCCATACCAGAAAACTTTGAGACTGTAGATGTACAAAATACTGCTCTTACATCATGAACTAGGATGCCTCACAGTATTAACTTGTGAATTACTATTTCCAAATAGTGTCCTGTTTGACTCTTAATTCTTAAATGTGAAGACTGTTAATGAGAAAAAACATTAATATGCTGCCGGTGTTACAGGATAAGATGGAGACCACTTAGGGACAGTCCCACATTTTGCTCAGGCCACTTGGTCAGAGTTGATCAGGCCAGTTGCACTGGCCCGAGAGAAGTAACTGAGCCTGACCTGAACCCAACACACTGTTCTGTCAGGTGGACTGCCAGCTGTCTGCTTCAATAGCCCCTTTTTAAATAGGAATCGGTCCTCATTCAGCATTGGCAGTATAAAAACAAAATCGGGGAGTGCAGCGAAATGCCGTCTGCCTACTTTTGTTCATACAGAATGTGCCTTTTTCGGGGCAATGGGGGGCATGAGCAAGTAACAAAACATGTAGCTCAGCGTGTGACGTAAACAGTGACGTCTTCTCCCATAAGTTGGCCCGTCCTTCACCGTTCCCGTCATTTGACGGTTAATGGCCTCTTCGTTTGCGAGGGCAAGGAGGGTGCGCAATTCCTTGTCTCCCCAGTTGCTCATCTTTACAGTTTCTTTCAGGTTTGTGTCGACGTTGTTTGCGTTTCCCTCTTGCTATTAGCTGCTCATTCCTGCTATCAGCTGTTTCCTGTTTTTAAGTCCACCGCCAGTGGGTTGCACGTGCGGCATCATGAACAGCTCCTCCCACAAGTCATCAACAGACCCTCCCGTGGCGGAAGGGCACCTCGTTCTTTTTAAACCAAAAAGGTTCCGCCAATATGTTCACCCCTATGCAGCAGAAAATTGGGCACCTCAGATCAACTCGCCAGTCCAGCTCTGTGTGCCCGCAGCTTGCCTGCAAAACAGCCCAACATTCGCTGAAAATCTGGCAGTGTAAAAGGGGCAAAAGACTGTGCTGATTGCTCTGGCTGATCCTGTTGCAAATGGCGCCTGCTATCGCCTTCAGTGCTTGATCATGCTGCCAGTGATAGTGAGCGTCTTTGGGCAACAGGTGAGTATGCGCATCAATGCTTATTATATTGGCATATAAAATGAAATTTCTTGCTTTTCTTCAATGTAGCTCTGACTTATTTGTTGCTAGTTTGTGTTAACTATTGTCTACTTAGCAATAATTCCCAGTCTTTTACATCTACACAGTCAAATTGACAACAAAACCAAACATTGAAAATGTACACTTTCCGTCTTATCCCTGAAGCACTGCAAACAAAAACTGTGACAGGCATGTGTCTAACCGCTGTGAATACCCTCTGATTGTAGAAAGCAGTGCTCAGTTTAAGATAATCACCAACTGGTATTATTGTAGATCCCTCCATTCCTATCTGATTTTTTTTTTTTGACCAGACCCAGACTTGCTCTTTGCTGCAAGAGTAAACAAGCAGTGCATTATGCAGGATGCTGCTGATGCCTCTGTGTTAGATTTGAATGTGAATAAAAGCAGCCAGTGAATGAGACGTCACACAAGACAGGGCCCAGAAAAAGACAGCGTGACAGAGGGAGATAGAGACTCCTATCTAATCTTTACTTTAGCCGTCTTTTCCTCTACATCTCTATTCATTCAGTTTCATGCTTAGCTTTTGAATATGTATTACACATGACTTATACCGTGTCAGGCTGTTCTCATGCACAGTTCATGCGTTTTCCTACAAAGAATAATGCACCAAAATTTGTATCTATCCCACATAATGATGTGCCAGTGTTTTGCTCGGAAAGCTGCAGTCACATGACCAATGTGCTGACAGGAGTAAAGAAGGGTGCAGTCCCGAGCAGCCCAGTTAGGAAGGAGGTTGGGGACTTTTCCTCAGGAAACCAGTGTTCAGAACTGTGTTAACTTTGAGTCATTTTA
This sequence comes from Cephalopholis sonnerati, assembly GCA_019142605.1. Taxonomy (NCBI): domain Eukaryota; kingdom Metazoa; phylum Chordata; class Actinopteri; order Perciformes; family Serranidae; genus Cephalopholis; species Cephalopholis sonnerati. The sequence goes on along the minus strand of JAGQAX010000011.1, from coordinate 18,401,422 downwards.
AGGTATGATGTCACCATGTTTGTTTTTATAAACCACATTAACTTAACTTGCTAAAACCTAACCTCCGTAATTCTACATTAGGGATGTACATCATTCATGGGGTGCTAATTTGATATCATACAAACTGTGTGTGCACTTTCATAGGATACGTACCATTGTATGAGGATACACACACTGTGTTTATGTATGTGCATGTTAACTTGCAGTGGTTACACATTGTCTTACTTGAATGACAGCATTAAGTTGCACACCTGATCACCCTCTCTTTTCAGTCTTTTCCCAGTAGACAAGGACTCAGATGACACCAGCGCCGAGGGAGTGTCTGGTAAACTTCTGGCCGGTCACCCCGCCAGTAACTGAGAGTCTAACAGCAATGAGCTACTCCGTTAGCTACGTAGATTTTGATCCCTACCAGTGTCAGTTCCTTGTAATGCAATATGCCGTGGAGCTGTGGTGTAGATTGGCTCTGTTTTGGTTACCAAGCCATATCCAGTGCCAGTCTGACAATGCTTACACACCCACACATACACATTTTTACAAGAGTTTGTTACAGCAGGCAGTAGGTCTCTGGCAGTGTCCTACTTTGATGCATTACAAGCAATGCTCCAGAAATACTTTTTATGGCTGGCATCATTATGGGGCACTCAGAAATAAAGACATGCACACTCATTCCCATTAACACACACACATAAGCAAGCACACATACACAGCTTTAGTCCAGACATCAAAGCGGTGAGAGGAGGCCTCGCTGAGCCTCCACAGACCTTGTTCAGCAACAGGAGACAAGCGGCCAAATAAAACATTTAGAAATCTAGGTTACTGGCACGCATAAATATGTTATGCAGCTCTTTTTATGTGGGAGGGTGACAGTGATTCGAAGCTGGGCGAGAGATGTTACACGCCTCTGCATAGAATAACCTGATTTCCTACTTCTGCTATATATCTGAGGCAGAGATATCTTATTCCTCTCATTTAAGCAACTGTTGTGTTGCTAACATCAACATACATACAGTATTGTGCCTAGGGGGACATTACAACAGGTGTCCATCAGAGCCAGTTGCTCTAAATACATCCTTGTTAAAAACTCATCCATGATCTTAATGGAAAAAAGGAGATTTAAATTGGTGCTGCAGCTCCAATCAATTAGTCATCCAGTCAGGAAACAGTTGCTAACAACCCTGAGGGCAGATTTAAAATGGTAATGTTGTTTACCTGGCAATCAATCATTTTTGAGTGGAACCAAGGCCAATCTGTTAGGGTTGATCTTTTCTGCTACCCCCTGAGACTTGTTCACCAACATCATTCACTGCTGGGGATGAACAGTGTGATTCAGGCTTCAGTAGAAGATTACATTTCCTCCGACTGAGCCCCAGTGTTTGCTCGGAGCACACATGGGATGCCTTCACCATCCTGTGTGTTAAAAACCTTTCCACCCAGACACGAGGCATTAAATTGCTTTTGTCACAAAACAATGAATGCAACCTTAGCAGTCGCAGGATTCAAATTGAAGATTTGGGCCACATATGTAAAATAGGATGCACTCATGCACTTTGCATTAAAATCAAAGCTGAAACCAAAGATGCATTCAGTCCAATCTTAAAAATCTTGTGTCATCAGATTAAACAGTATTATGTAATACTGCCAGGAATAAGGTCATTAGTTACAGGGTATCTCACAGTGTATTGCTTTTTGAAACAGATAATCTCCCAAACAGGACATTTGGTTTTCTATTTGTATAAAATCCACTCTGAGCATATTTTTAAAATCTATTTTCTGTTGTTATCAGCCAGCAACAATGCTCAGAAATTTAATGGAAAGTGAGCAAGTAAAACATTAAACCACATCTTGAGTGATATGGTCATAAACCCTCTTTCAAATCTTTGCATCTTTGAACTACCAACTCATTAAATGCTGATGCTGGGTCAGTGGCTCTACACTTTAAATTGTGATGCTTTAGGTATCCCTCTAGTGTCTTTTTTTCGAATCTCAGATACAACATGTGACTTTCTGCTCATGAAAACTGTCTTTTGAAAATAAACTTCTATTTTCACAGATGTCCCCACTCACGTCATGCATGCAGACCTGGTCTTGGTTTGGGTTAAAATAAGTATGTCATGTGACAGCACATTCTCACAACGTCCTCATCACATATTGATGTTTTGGTCATGGACTTTCCACCTCCGCATACGACGTGCAGGGTACCCTGGGTGCATTGATTGTTGACATTCTGGGACACTGTGTCAAGTTATTCCTGTTACATGCATTGACTTTTTTGAAAATCCATTTTGGTTTTTAAAGGAAATTTAATGTTTACATACAGTCTCTTTCAAAATAAACGCACTACGTCAGTATAACACGACTTGACTTGACATTTTTTTCCCTTGAACAGCAAACACACATGGTTTGGTTTAGGCAACAAAAACATGTGGTTAAGTTTAGCAACACTGTTCGTGGACTTTCTGATTCTTCATACTACATCAGTTACTTGGAGCTTTTCATAATGACACAGCCCAGTGTGTCTCATTGAGACAATAAGGAGTGCCTCGGTGCATCAGTATCAGAGGCTGAGCAAGAGTTGGGACTGCGAACGCCCTTTCACATCTGTCTTGATGGTGATCTGATGATGATACATAAATGATAATAATCTCATAATTACAGTTAAAATTGTGATGGAAATCTACATTTCATACAAATCTATAAACATGAGCAGAGTGTGATGCACTGTAGTTCTGTGTTACTCATAAATATATCATGGTGCATTTTGTACTCTGAGCAAATTCCTAGCTCGGACCTAACCATCACCCCCACAAAATAAATTGTAAATGGACTGCACTTATACAGCATGGCACCTTTTCTACCTTAGTGGACAAAGAGCTTTACAATTTGCCTCTCAGTCACCCACTCACACACACTCACCAGCAAGTGCAAGTGCTGGCCTGCAATTTTGGGTTTAGTGTACTGCTCAAGTAGATTTATAAGCAGACAGAAGGAGTCACAAATCTAACCACCAACCCTATGATCGACCTGCCCCACCTGCTGAGTCACAGGTGTTTGCAAGAGTGTAACACTGGAACGCTCTCCTGTTTCCACCAGGCAACACAGCCATTTTACTGTCAATGAACAGTGGGGCCGACCAGCATCCACAAAGATTTACTTACTCATTCAATACAGAAATGTCAATCTATAGGTCCCCCTACACTAAAAAAAAAATTTCCATTGGAGTTTATTATCTCATAAAACCACAGTGATTAATGTAGGCTTAGCAGGTATTTCACAGCTAGTGTCTTAATAAAGTGTGGGAGGATAGGGCTGGCCTTTAAGATAATGTAGTCCACCTTCTCTTTGATCCTTCGGGGTTAGGGACAGGCGTGTGTTGAGCAACACCACTCAACCTCAGCTTTATGGTAATGTGACTCATCACTGCCATGACCTTGAAGGCACAACACAGCTAAGGTTGTGTGTGCATGAGAACATGCGTTTGTTTGTATGTGCAAGCATGGGAAACTGTGGTTGTGTGCATGTGTTCGGCAGCGTGGAATTATGCAGCTCATGTGAAGCATTATGCAGATATATTGCAGCCTTTGGCATTCACAAGTCCCGGATTATATACCCCACACCAATGTAGCGAGTTATTACGCGTCCTGCGCTACTCATCACTGTCTTGTGCATATGAAGTCATTCAACATGTCCTTTGTCTTTTGCTCTCCCTCTGCTGTGTTTTCAGTGTCCCTGCATGCATCAATGTCAGCTGCCCTCCCCACCGGCTTCTGATTTATGAAACCTATCCTGGTCTGTCATTACTGCCTCCAGAAGGGAGCATTGATGGACCAATATGTCGAGTCTGTCAGCAGGAAAATCGCCTCATGTCCGCAAATATCATGAATATTCCTTTGACAACCTGTGGCCTGCAGCATCTTAGATTTAGATGATACAAGATGATAAATTAAGATGTTACAAGAAATTCTGGGTTATTTTATTTTGTAGATATATCAATTTTTTGGCGGAAGCCCTCCTACAAAAGTAATGTTTCATCGGAAATATTTCTGTGGCTGTCATATCCCTCCATGCTTTGGAGATCCACACAGCACACTGTAAGGCTAATGTAATACACCTTTCTGTTTGCTGTTCAAACCCCCCAAAATAAGACAAACCTTGGGGGAATTTCTGCTCAAGAAACCTGTAAATATTATTCGTAGAACAGGTGACATCTTCCCTCTTTTGCTTTCTCTTTCTCTGTGTCTCTAGCACCTCGAACAACATTTCCTCAGACAGTTTCCCCTGCCAGCTGCGGATCCCGACCATCATCCCCAGAGTGTTGGGCTTTAGGACAAAAGGGCAACCTGAACTCTAAAAATACAGCGAGCTCTATCAGTCTCTGGTGCTTCTTTAATAACACTAACCCAGGGCGTGATACAGTGTAATTATCACAGGCGGAGGCTCGAGGGCAGAGCTGGAGACAGACACTGCACACAACACAGGTCATTTATAGAAAGGAACATCCATCCAAACACCATTACTCTTATTTGCATGAGTCCAATAAATAAATAAAAAAAATAGATAAATAAAATTACAGTAAAATTGGTAGCCATCCATAAAGCTGCACTATTGCACAGACTTTTGTTTGCTTTCAAATCAGGGGAAGAAGCTGTCTCCATCAACTGGAATGCCAGAGGAAACATGTTGTTTTATTATACAGCTGCTTTTGTACAACGTAGCCTCATACAGAGGATTGTATTTTCCCACCATAGATGCACACATTCATATAATATTCTACGAATCAGCACCCCACCAAGGACGTTACATACTTTACTACATAAATTAGGTTTAGGCAAGTACAGTTACTGTGGTTATTTATAACTGTAACCGCTTATCCTATTAGGGGTCGCAGCATCCCAGCATTCACACCTCTGGGCAATTGAGTCACCAGTTAACCTGCATGTGTTTGGGTGGTAGGAGGAACCCGCAGTACCCAGAGAAAACCAATGCTGACATGGGGAGAACAAGTAAACTTCACACAGAAGGGCTCCCCCACAGGTTCGAACCAGGAACCCTCTTGCTGTGAGGCAACAATGCTAACCGCTTTACCACTGTGCCACCATACTCCCATCTTCCCAAACTCATTGGTTATACCCAAATTTCTGGCTCATGATTACTTACCTACCTACCTACCTACCTACCTACCTACCTACCTCTGCATCCATCTACCGATCTAAAGTGGTCATACCTCCAGTCAGCATTGTTTTCTCCTGTAACCACCACCCATTTTCTGTCTGAAATTGCTTCTCTGAAGTCAATGTATTCTTTTCATAGAGTTTCATTTTGGTTACTTAGTCCTAGACTTCCCTGTCAAAACAAAAATGAATCTCTCTCTTTCTCTTTATCTTTTTATATCTGTGTGCTTTTGTGTGTGTCTGTGTCTGTGTTTGTGTGTGTGTGTGTGATCCTCCAGGCTTACTTATCCCCACATGAACTGAAACCTTAGAATAGAAAAGTGGTCATTTGTGAGGGCAGCATCTGTACACTCCCATCGGTCTTCTTATTTTTGTGTGTTTGTATGTCAGCGCAGCACCCGATGTATGTCCCAAGGACATATTAGAGCAGATTTATGCACAACATTGCTGTGCGGAGTTTACTTTGGGCATCTGACTTCCAGATAAACTCTATTAGCAGGCCTGTTGTTGCTTGGATGTCCTCGATCTGTCTGCGACTTTTGCTCTATTACCCCTGACATTCTTTAAGGCCTGGATGACAGAGAGGTTCGTTTCAGTCTTGTTTGAAATATTGATTGGAAAAACTTTCTTGAATTTATATTCCTATTTTACGAGACAACCTAGAGGCTACCTGAGGTTAGAACCAAACCGCACCTGCCCAGGAGAACTCAGCACCACCAGCACTGATTAAATATTCAACAACTCACCAAGCCCTGGCAAGGAATGGAAAAGACAGATAGCTGCAGATTTGGTGTCATCACAAATGCCTTGCATGCAAGCACGAAATGCTCACAGCTTACAATAAATAGTGCAGACATCACACATGCAGACACACTAACACAGTGTAAGAGAAAGCAAAGCCTTAGCGCGCATGCACATCCCTCTGTCACCACTTCAATACACACAAACCTTGTCAGTATTTAATGCCCCGTTCTCTCCCGGGGCAGTATCAGCTGTCATTCAGAGATAATGTCTCAGATGTTTCCATACCTTTCCCTGTCCTCATGCATTCACCACACTGACGTAGATACAATAGCCTAGAAGATAGAACCAATGATATCCTGGCTCCGCTATTCAGCCTCTGTCCTCCTCTCAAAGACTCGATTATGTGTAACCCAATGCCCAGGCGCAACACCACAAGCTTGGACCCATTCACCGCTGTTTCCATCAACCTAGAAGACCGAATTGCTATTCATCCACGGACTTATGCAAGAGTTTCTTTTTTCCTTTTTTCCAACCCACCCACCTACGATGGGTGGCATAGGCACGGTAGTGTAATTGATCTGTCAAAAGCCTCATGCCAGAGGGCTGCTTTTGGGAATCAGACGATCCTTCTCAGTTGCTGTCGGCAGCATAGCCCTTGATCAGGAATCAGGCCAGCTATTATCTGTAACAGCAGAGATAGGATTGCTTGCAACATCACGTTGTGTCCCTGACAGCCAAGGAGCGTTGGGCTCGTCGGCCTCTTCAAAAGCAATGTCTTTGAAGAAGCATTTTCTGCTCTCTCGTCCAAGTGGTTTGCATTAAAACACAGTGCTTCAACTGTCATTGGCCCCTTTTCTCCAAACAGCAGAGAGTGAAGAGGGACAAAGGCCTAGTCAGAGTGTTTAAATCACTTGATTAAGAGCAACATGTTGTTTATCTAAAGCTTTAGCCCGACAAGTATTTGCAAAAATCACCACATATTCTAAACGTGTTAGAGCTCATATCCCATGTAAAACTCATTCACGCTTATCCTCCCTTTGATAGGATTAAACTTCATTTTGCTAGCTCTAGTTTTAAACCATGACAAGATTGTTTTCCTGTTTCATTTATTTCAGCTTTCACTGAGGCCAACACATTTAACAAACCTGATCTTTTCCCCTTTCTGGATGGAGCATCCAAAAATATTCTCTCCGAGCTGATGGGATCAACAGTAAGTCCACTTGAAGCTGATTGGCAGCAGTTCTGCACACCTCTGGAATACCAACACACCGAGGCTGCTAAAGTTAATGTAGATATCTAGATGGTTGAGATGAACAAAGCTGATATTTGGTGCAGCTAATTGATTCCTTATCAGGTTTTTATCAGATTGCTCTGGCATTTGAACTTCCTTTTCGTCTCTTCCCATCTCTCAGCTCAGTCGCTTCTTGCGCGTCTGGGCCAGGATACACTTTTCTAAGCATCATAGTTAATATTCAAATCACTTCATTTTCATGCGGGTTTTTCAGCCTCAAAGGACCTCCCACTTGCCCGTTCAGCTTTTTGAACAGATAAAAACCCTTGGAAAATCAGGAGAGAATATTAATGGGTGAAAGTGATTTCAGAGCTGAGTTGCTGAATAGAATTGGCAGAATGACGTAAGTGATAACTATCATGCTGTATCTGCTTTCTCATGCCCTTATTAACCTTTCTCTGCCCTACTGCTATTCTCTGTTGTCACAATGTTTGCCCAAATACTAATTATGGCAAAATAGTATCAGTAGAAGGAATTTCATCATAAAGTATCATGAGTATGAGTTGTGTTCCACCCTCAGTTATTTATAGCAATGATCTTACATTTGCACCAAATTTTGAGCCAAAGGTGGATAATTCCATAAAGAGAAAAAGGAAAACTGTAGATTGTTAAGTGGTAAGAGAAGTGATTCTGAACAGAGGCTCATTCATTATTTGCCTGTTTAGATTTCCCACTCTGATGCAGAGTGGAAAGCTGAGATAAAAGTCAACCAGGTAAAAGGACAGAAATTTGGCACTCAAAATAGGCCAATAGAAATGATTTCATAATACTGCAGTATCACTTAATTATACTTATTGTTGTTATTTTAACAGTGTCAGAGTTTTGAGTAACACTTTTTTACAGCTTCCAGCTAAGAGTGGGATTGGCTGCATCTATACAGAGTTAGATTTTCCAGCTTTTTGGTTCTGCCGACTGATTTTCTTTATAATCATTTAACACATCCCTCACTGCCTCAGTTGGCAGCTCAGCCTCAATCTCCTCTTGGGTCGACCCAAGATTCTTTTCGTCGGTCCAATCTTTTCCTCCATCTATGTCGGCATTATCCAACATCTTTCTGTTATGCTGATGACACCCAGATTTACCTCAGGCTAGAGCCTCGTAACTACAACAAACTAACTGACCTCAACAACTGCCTTCAGGACATTAAATGAATGGCTGCCAACTTTCTACTTACTGAAGTCATATTATTTGACAGCCCTGTTGCTAAAGGAAAAAAAAATGGCATTGTACCTTTGTTCAAACAACGGGTATGTGACAGTCGTATATGTCATACATATCATATCAGCATTTTTACAGTGGCATAGTTCAGATTACATGTTTATCATCGAGAGGTGTAGGAGATAGATAGTGGATGGTGTCAAATGGTTGCCAAGCAGATCACTGCAGACCACTATTTAAGACCAAAAAAACAAAAAAAGGGTGTTTTTTTTTCTTTTCTTTTTGGGTGGGACATTAAGGCATGTCCAGCTGTGACTGTGGTAATAAAACAGCACATGTTAAGCCAAGTCTTTTTCTAACACTGACCACACCTTAACCTACAGTATCAAAAAGTAAAATTTCAAAATATCTGCTACATGTGAAAAGCACAAATGTTACATACCTGTGCCAGATAAGAGCTGTAAAACTTTGGATTAACTGCATTGACTGTCCCAAAAATCTGTATGTATATCCAAAACAATGTATTCAAATCCACAAATATACCTCCCAGGATTGCAGTGCAAAGAGGAGCAGCTGAGCTACCCATCGCCCAGGTGAGGCTGTTTATTTTCAACCCACTTACTGGCATCAAAAATAATTAAAGAAAGGGCAGCATCAATGAGCACTTCCCATCTGCCTGTGGAGAGGAAATGACACGTTTAATATCCTGCTCATCCTAGTATAGCAGATGTACAGCTCCACCTCATGTGCCTGCTGCCACGGAGAAGGAGGCTCAGATCTAATCAGAAAAGAAGTTTCATTCACAGAAACACCAATATAAACAAGACATTGTAAAAACTTGCCTCATAAATGACGATGAAAAGTGTCAGAAACTAATCTGTCACATGATGTCTGATGCCGGGGAAACTGCAGCCTTCATTCAGGGTGATAAAGTGACTTAATATCCACAGTGTCTGGGCTGCTCTGTTCAGTGGTGCCAGGAACAATTACCGTCATCAATAAATGATAAATGCCAGAACAGAGGAGAGGCTATTTCTCCACTGAGGAGCTGGATCTCAGTACTGATGGATACAGGACTTTCACTTCTCTGCTCTCATGTCATAAGTGGAGAGACAGAGGTTGAGACATTGGAGGGATGGAAGATTAATTCATTTGGGATAATCATCAGGAAGAAGTGCCTATAGTGATGGCCCCAGTCACAACAGTATTAGTTTAATGATCAATCTAGGTGGCAGCATATCATGGCTGTAATTGCCTTTTAGCTAGCTTTAGTTTGCATACACAGTCTAACTACTAACTAATGATACAGCCATGACTCACCTTGGATGTAATAACTGCGTCAATAGAGAAACTGTGCCTCTGAGCCATGTTTTAATCACCACTATAAAGACTTATGGTAAAACATAACAATGTACACAGTCACACTAAAGTGAAGGGCAATTGCACTTTTCTTGTACTGCAAATGATTTCAGTCTTTGGGGACCAATACCAATACCTATCCTGATGGACCGTGTTGCGTACATATTGTACCTGCTCAGAACAGGCTTTTTTTTTCCACGTCACTGGATTTATTTCTACTTCTCCTGGGGCAGTCACTACGATACAATAACTATTTCAGCTCCTGCTCGGTCATATGGGAGATGCAGTCTGGCGTTATGATGGCTGTGAGCTCAGTTCAGCAATTAATGTGCTCAGTCAATGCAGCTGTAGAACCAGTGAGGAACAAGTATTCCCTGTCATTGACTATAGATGTGTGAGGGACCATATAGCAAGTACAAAAGAACATTGACGCTGCTTGAATGAAACTTTAATACATGGAAGTACATGGAAATATATATAAAATCAAGGTGAGAATATATAGACTGTAAACAATATATAAACTTTTAATATATAGACTGAAACTTGAATACATAGGATAAAACTTTGAATATACATGAAGAAACTCGAATATATAGACTGGAACATTTAATATTTGTAATGAAATTTAAATATATAGATTAAAACTTTAAATATAAGGAGTAAACCTTAAAAGTATGGAATGGAAGTTGTAAATATACAATGAAACTTTGAATATATAGAACGAACCCCAAATATATGGAATGAAACTTGTATGTATATAATAAAACTTTGAACATATGGGATAAACCTTGAATATATTGAATAAAACTTTGAATATATGGAATTAACCTTTAAGTTATGGAATAAAAGTTGTATATATAAAATAAAACTTTGAATATGCAGACTGAACCTTGAATGTATGGCATTAATCTTGAATATATAGAATAAGACTTTGAATATATTGAATTAAACTTGAATTTATGGAATAAAAGTTGTATATATGAAATAAAACTTTGAATATACGGAATGAACCTTGAATATATGGAATGACATTTAAATATATGGAATGAATCCTGAATATATGAATTGAAACTTGATTATATAGAATAAACCTGAAGATAAGTAAATACATATTGATATCTGTGCTTAAATTGTTTTGCTTAGGTTAAACAGTTTTGTGCTTTAACTCAGTTAGAAAGAAGAAAAGAGCAATCATAGAGACAGCTGTAATGGAAGTTGTAAATATACAATGAAACTTTGAATATATAGAACGAACCCCAAATATATGGAATGAAACTTGTATGTATATAATAAAACTTTGAATATATGGAATAAACCTTGAATATATTGAATAAAAGTTTGAATATATGGAATTAACCTTTAAGTTATGCAATAAAAGTTGTATATATAAAATAAAACTTTGAATATTCAGACTGAACCTTGAATGTACGGCATTAATCGTAAATATATAGAATAAGACTTTGAGTATATTGAATTAAACTTGAATTTATGGAATAAAAGTTGTATATATGAAATAAAACTTTGAATATACGGAATGAACCTTGAATATATGGAATGAATCCTGAATATATGAATTGAAACTTGAATATATAGAATAAAACTGAAGATAAGTAAATACATATATATTGATATCTGTGCTTAAGTTAAACAGTTTTGCGCTTTAACTCAGTTAGAAAGAAGAAAAGAGCAATCATAGAAACAGCTGCAGTTGAGCACATCAATGCAAATTCACCAGGTTGAGTGCCTTCGAACATAACACCTGTAGATGGGAATTACATGTTACCAAGCATGTATTTTTGTGTCTTCAGCACCACTGACATCACCCGCATCATACTGCAGGAGGAGGATATTGTTGGAACAAATGCATACAGGTTTTACCCCGCACACACGTGACTGCGGTGTTTCTGTAGCATAGCACTTGGACAAAGAGGCTGTAATTTGTGTCATAGACATGTGAGATGCACATCACCGTTCCCTGCCACCTACCCCATCTCTCTGTGGGAGCAGCCGCCGAGACCAGCAGAGAGAGATTTGTCATTTCAATCTATAACATGTCTCAGTACATCTCATCTCACACAGGCCACTGGTTAATGAGATCTGTCAACCATGTGCTCACGCCCTGCACATCTCTCATTCTCACTCACATACTATATATACAGTATATACGCACATGACAGACACGACAGATACATTGGAGTGTGTGTATGTGTGTGCAGACACACACCCACTTCTTTGTCCTTGCAAACTTCTCAGACTGTACCTTTAACTCATATAACTCAGCGGTCTGCTGCTGTTTTATCACCTCTGTGCGTGTTGTCATGGCCGCATTTCCGCTACACTGACATTGGAAAATTAGACCTGACACACTTTAATATTTGATAAAGCTTGCTTACTACTTTGCTGGTTGACTTGGGCTCTAATATAGTAGCTGGAAGCTAGTAGCTTGATGGAAAACTTACTGTTGTTCTGCACCACCCCTCTCAAGCTGTAAATCAACCCAAGGACTGTCATTTGCTTTTATTGACCAAGACCATTTTTCCTCTATTTCATTAATTTTAAATGAGGCTTTATTCACTTTACAGCCTGCTTTGGGAACCGTGTTTTATATTGTTTCCAACGATTTCATATTCACACACATGGGTTTGAGCACACATTAGTCTTTTTTAAAGCCAACCGGTGACACATGCAGTACTATATTTCCCAAACTACTTTTAGAACTAGTTTACAATGTACTTGTGTCAGATATTGGATGGCCATTTTGTGTCTGAAAACATTCCCCAAGCCTGCTGATCGATACGGTCGAGTGTCACCGGTACTGGCTATGATGTGAATGACCCTCAGGCGAACGTGCCCGCACTGCAGCTTTCTGTTGCTGTTTCACTCTCGAAGCCATTTGCACAACACACGTCAACTGAATGTCTCCCTCTTTACACATATGCTAGTAATGCACAGATGTATACTTTAATAGTCCCACAGACATATTTTGTGGCTCACTGAAGTGGCAGGCTATTAAGTTTCTTCACCACAGCCCCAAAGGAGCAAACATCCCAGCTGACAATTAAATGTCGTTTGTGGTAATCAGAGAGCATATGATCAGCGGAGGCAAAATTAGCATGTGCACAAACATGCAAATAAAATAATGTTTAATGATGTGGCATTGATTATTGCACTTGGCTGGGAAAAAAACCACACAAGTATGACAGCTGTTTTGGACCTGGTATCCCACCGTATCTGTTGTCCAAGCAATTAATGCAAGCCGCCAGTGTTGGCCTTTTGTCAACATAGTTTCCTTCAGCTGACATTGAGGGTATGCCAATACTGAGTGTATAAAGCTGAATGTCTTCCATGTGTGACACCGCACTTCCACTAATTTGAGAGCAATTGTTGCTCCCCTGCCATATGGGGCAGAGTGAATGTGGTGAATAAAGACAAGGGTCTCACGCATACACACACACCTACACTTACACACAAACACACACACACTGAGCTCCCGAGTTTATCATTGTATTTTACAGTATATAAAGTAAGTTCAGGTACTTTTACTTGCTCCACTACATTTCATCAGAAAACACTGTAGTTTTTACTCCATGACATATCTAACAGCTGCAGTTACTAGCTGTTTTTAAGATTTTTACATAACTTACCTGTTTACATTTTTCTAAGGCTTAAAATTATGCATTGTTACGGGTGAGGCATCAAGTGACAGGCTGTCTGAGAGGTGTCACTATAGTCTATCCGTTCATAGCTCCACAGCTACAGCCTCTTGTCAAAATATTGTCACCTCTGGCTCCAAAAAACCAAGATAGCAACGGCCAAAATGATGAACTTGCAAGGCTTGAGAACGGGAGTCCACAAACCAATGAGTGACGTCATCATAGCTACATTTATTATTTTATACAGTCTATGGATGAAACCAGTGGTTCCCAACATTTTTTGGCAGATGGCAGTTGGGGCTCCTCCGACAAAGGATGATTTCATCTCGAAACCTCCCAGATAGTCTCATATAATATCATATTTCCCATTAATTATCTTAGATTAATCTTGTGACCCTTAGGACGAGGCCACAACTCTAGGTTGGGAACCGCACAACTAAAATACTGAACAATACTGTGGAGAAAGTTCAGTTCAGTTGCTTTTTTTCCCCGTTTCCATTCAAGTTGTGGATGGTACCAATGGAACTGTTCCGTACCGTCCCCATTTTTGGTCCCCCCTCTGTTGGGGTACCTAGCACACAGATCTGGTACTAAAAGGTGGAGCTGTGGACACTGCAGTCCATTGATTGGTCAATAGCAAATGGTCATTCTGCTCAGGGCTGAGTTGTGGCTGGTTTTGAAGCTCATGTAACCACTGTTCATACCGTGGAGAGTTTTATTACTGTAACTATAAAATGAAAGGATGTTTTGCTGCCTCTCGCAGCAGCTGGAGTTGGAGAAAAAATAACTTAATTCACTGGGCCGACTGCCGGCAACTTTCAAGGTGAAACGTTAACTTGTAATGTTACTCAATGCATGAGGTGATGACGTGAATCCACCAGCACACCTTAAATATTCCACATGACAACTTACACCATTACTTTAGTTTTTATATGACACACACTTTCAGTAATGAGTGGAATTTCAAGTGTTTATATATATTGGCATATATCCCAAAGTCTCACTCAGAGAAAAGAAAAGTGTCGCAAAACATTGTTCCTGTGGGCTACGGCAACGCTAAACCCCTGAGCTTGCCTGAGAAGGACTAGATGCACAAACCAGCTATTTTTAAATATCTCATTGAGACAGACTCTCACTGCAGCCTGTTTTATTTTGCTCTGAAAATGAGTGCAACCCTGTTCTGTGGACGATAAATGAGGCACAGACTTCCATCTGTAATGAGGAAATACAGTGAGTGCAGGACAGAGCAGTGAGTGACAACAGCCCCACCCACATTTAAGGGAACTGTGCACTGGTGGAAATGCTGAGGTCTAGGTACCATGTCTGAAGGGTTACTTTTGGTTCCAAAGGTACCATACTGAAAGCGTTTGGTGGTAAGGGACCTTTATCAGATGAAATACTTTTACTGTTGATGTTTAAAGCACCTTATGTTAATTATAATACATTTGTACTTTTTCTTGAGTGGGATTTATAGATTTTAATTAATGGTGTATTTACACACGTAGTAATAAAACCCACCACTGCGCTATGCTTGAGTTTTGATTCAAGTGATAAAATACTTTAAGTAGTATACAGATGTCAATGTGTTTTTCATTACATGCATATGATCACTTGTTTTTCAGCTTTATTGGTGATGACACTCATTAGACACGTGTGCCCTGATATACTGTGGCTCCCAGGTGATGGTACACACATACACACACACTGCACACAGACCTGTCACCCATGTGCAGAGAAAAATAAATGGTTTTACACTTCTCAGTTAGTTCTATTTCTTTTTACACCCATCCACTTCAACAGTTACTACACTGGCAGTCATTTTTCATTCTGGGATCGGGGGCCCTCTGCTCTCTCTCTGTCTCTCTGTATGCTGTTAGTCATGCATGTGCATATAAGTACTGCTGCAGGCTTAATTTCTCCCATGACCAGGATTCTGCATTCAATCAAAACCATTGTTTATTTAAATATTATATAACCAGTGTTAAATAAAACAATGACATATTCAGAGGGAGATGCCTGCAGTTGATGCGATGTGGATCATGATTTAATTTCCCCATGGTGTAAATCAGAGTCCTTGGAGACTGCTTTGATGGACAACTACAGTGTGAGTTGTTTATGCTCCAATGAAATAGATTTCATTAGCAGACTTTATAAGACTGTTAAAAAACTACTCTTAGTTCCTGTGGAGGGAGCTCACCAGCCAGATTGATATCTGTGACAGTTATCCTGTCCTTTCTGCTCTGAATGCTGGGACATGTTCCAAAATCCTATGAATATTCACAAGCATGGTATGGCCCTTAAAGGCCAGTCAGGGCTCTGTTTTGCAGCCAGTGCTCTTGGCAGTGAATGACAGTGTCTAACTCTGTCTTCATCCCCAGTGCTAGGTGATTATCAGAGGCAGAATGGAGTATGGGTACAGAGAGTATACAGCAGAAGGTATCGTTGTCAGCTGTTGTCAGAAATTGACTTGCATTTTCTCAGTCCCCAGTGCTTGAAATCATGATACAAAAGATGGAGTGTAAAGCAAATGTTTTATTATATCTGTGGTTACATATGTTGCAGAAAGACTCATGGGAGGATTTACTTTACACTGCATGTAGGGCACATGCTGTATGTTTAAGGGTGGGTGCGCATGGGGATGGAGATAAAAGCATTCACAGTAACACAATAGTCTAACCCTGCACTGTAACCACTGCGCCACAAAAAGCAATGCAGCTTCATTATGTGACAGAGTCTACTGTTGCAGTTTCACATACAGAGGCTAGTGTGTTTTAAAAACACACATGTGAAACGCATTTCATTCATTTGTTATTCAGTGTGGGTGTCCTGTGCAGGCTTTGGCCTAACGCAATAAATAGGAGAGTGAAGGGGGGCAAATTCAATTTCACCTCTCTTATACCTACACACTTACAGAGAAATGAGGACACACATAACAAAAGAGGTCTGATATAAAATGCCATCCTATTTTATTAGATTTCCATTTGGGCTTGCATGTACGGGCTGGTACACGTGTGGAGACGTAGCCACATTCACACAAAAACACACAGCAGTGAATTATTCAGTTGATAAACTGAGAAGCAGATGACCGCTGCTGCCCTGAAGAATGTATGTAAACAGGTTTACTGAATGATTAAAAGAAAATAGTTTGGGTTTATCTCCAGTGAAGTTTGCGTGAATGAAGTAGGGTGAGGTGACCTCCAATATTTTGCTCTGTACTGTGTAGCCTTGGCACAGTTAGCCTACCAAGCCCAACAATCAGCCAAGGGTGGTACCTGCCAGTGCTGCAGGTGTGCCAAGTCCTGTCCTCCCAAGAAAAATGACAAAATCAGTCTGAGAAAGACCCTCTTTAAGCTGTGGTATGCAGTTTTCTGAAATAAAAACCCTGCAGAATTCTAAAATACACCCTTCTCCTGCAGCTCTCCTCTCTGTGTCCTAAGCCGGTCCTGCCAGACACACAGGGGCATATGCACATGCTTCATACAGGAACCAAGTGATTTCCCATGCACTGATTTATTTGATAATCTTATGTCATTGTAAAGTTATGAGACAATGAGACAATAAGTTGGCATACCATGGCCCTGCCACCTCCCTGCAGAGGACAGTAGGCAGAAGCTATAATGGCTCAAATTGGTCCAGCGCACACCTCCAGCACTGGGGATCATAGCTGGATAGTAGCCAAACAGTGCAGGGTCTAACCTGTGTAACCACAGCAACAGAAAGTTTACTGTTCTGGTGGGAAGTATAAGCGGTCTGGTCACCCGGCGCTGGCTGGATGTAGGTTGTCTCACTGCTGACTGGTGGTCCATCTATGGAGCTGCTGCCCACTCTATTCCCTGGGAGGTGGTCTGCAGAGGTGGAGGACATGCTGTGGTCTGAGGCCCTGGCTAGCTAGGTAAACAGGAACTTGAATTAGCCGCAGCTGTGAGCCTTTGGCTACGGTTAGCAGATGTTCGTCGATATTCACGTGCTTTGGTAAATGGTAAATGGACCTGCATTTGTATAGTGCCTTTCTAGTCATCCAACCACTCAAAGTGAGTCACATTCACCCATGCACACACACACATTTACACACTGGGGGCCAAGGCTACCATACAAGGTGCCACCTGCTACTCAGTTTTTAACACACTCACACACCGATGGAAGCATCATCGGGAGCATTTTTGGGGTTCAGTATCTTGCTCAAGGATACTTCGACATGCAGGCTGGAGGAGTCTGGGATCGAACCGCTGATCTTCCGATTGGTGGATGACCTGCTCTACCTACCGGTTTATTGTCAGACTCTCTTTTAGACTCTTAATGATAAGTCTGTCTCCCTTTTTTGGGTGTCTTTTCAGCATAGGCAGTTACTGCCAATGCTGGAATAGCCTCTTCATGTGGTTATTATTGTAACTAAGATGACAAAGGTCTCCTAACCTTAAAAAAGCAGTAATTTTGACCCAAACCACAATGTTGTCCTAACTTTAACTAAGTACAATCAAGCCTAAGTCTTAACTCAACCAAGTTGTTCTTCTGTCCAAACCTTATTTTAAGGACTTGACACTTTGATAATGCCACAGAATCATCAGCATTAAATCATCTTACTTTCTAAGCACATTTGGTCTTTGTTGAGATGAACATTAACATTACATTTCTTGGTAAATTCAAGTTCTATTACAATACCAAGACAAATCCTTGACTCAGTATGTGCATTTTGAAGTCACTACAAAATGAATACGGTTTTCAGTCAAGCAACCCACGCACCAAATATGAACAATGAACAATTTTCATTTAGAATAAATGAAACACAGATTGTTGTTCTGAAGAAGGGGTGTGTTTTGATCACTGCCTGTGAACATAATTTAACAGCCAAAGCAAAAGCAGGCAGTGTTCAATCAAACAGTCCTCTCGGGGAACTTTGATAAAAAGCAAAGCCAGCAGGTGGATGCGACAATGAGGGAAGCAGCAGCAGAGTAAATGACAGTAACTGTGAATTTAAATGGACTCAGTTGTTGATGGCTCACCTTACACATGACCTGATCCAGAGTGGTTCATTTCAAGTCATTTGGTTTAAGGACACACTTGAAGTTTGTGTCGTGACACAACCCAGTTACATGTGTCTGCTATTAAATAGTGTTGCTGCTGTCTCTCTGACACAAAGGGAAAATGCATGGTTTAATCTCAAACCCAAGGGGTGAAATGTTACAGTTTACTCCATAGTTAGTTGTAACACAGCCTGGGTTGAAATGTGGGATTATGAAATAAGGATTATGACAGAAACTTAGGACAATGAGGGGCGCCCACCAGCTCATCTGGTAGAGCAGGCACCCCATGTACAAAGGCTGTGTCCCTGCTGCAGCGGCCGCAGGCTCAATTCCAATCCATGGCCCTCTGCTGCATGTCACCCCCCCCCCCCCCCCCCCCCCCCCCCCCCCCCCCCATCCCGCCCTCATGCCATAGCTGTCCTATCAAATAAAGGCAAAAAGGCCCAAAAATATCTTAAAAAAAGGAGAAACTTAGGACACTGAAAGCTTGTTATTCGACATTTAAAACGTTTAAACATAATTGTTGTGTGTGTCTGTGTTTATCTGTTGATGTGTCTTTGTGCTTGTCTGTACTGCACTTGTGCATGTGTGTGTGTGTGTGCATGTGTTTCAGATGTTACATTAACTCAGACTCTTGTAGCCACATACTAGCTTTACAGCTAACAGCTAAAACACTAGTGCTAACAACTTACATCAAAGACATAGCCACATAATAAACATAATTTAAGTTTGATATATTAACTACAAATGCTTACCGTAGCATCTGAAAATATTCCCATCACTTTAATTTTGTCGGGAGGACAGATGACGAAGAACACTTGCTGCAGCTAGTCGGACAAAAACTCCACTGCAAAAACCATGTCCTCAAACTTCTCAAATGTCCTCAAATATTCTATCTTCTACTATAACTGATAACACAACAACGTGAAGCTCCAGGAAATACACTCCACCAAAGGTGAGCCCTCCTTGGCTGCGGAGGCCGGCTGTAGCCCTGCACTGGCTAAACAACCCAAATTGGATTTTAATAGTGGACAGCTGCAGCTACAAAGAAGTGATGAAGATTGTGGCTGAATGTTGCTCCATGAGTGACACTCTGTCTTTCGGGCAGAGCCTTAGGAAAATACTGGTCACAGGCAACAGAAAACTCCCGGGTAAATAAAAGCTATCTAGCCTTAGCTACACCAAGTTGTGATTACCCTGACTCTCACAAAGAGGCACACATCTCAATTTTGGGGAGATACGCAATTACAATTTTATGGGGTGTAACGGAAAAGTAATATAACTAGTAGCGTAAAAAAAAAATAAGGTGTTGGCAGGGAGTAATAAGGAAAGTAATTGTATTACTTTTGAAAAGGGTAATGAGTAATGAGTTCTATATTACATTTTTAGAGTAACGAGCTCAACACTGAAAACAAGCAATGCTGTTACAAAAATAAATAAAGTTAAGAAAATTATTTCATTACCTTAAAATTATTATTTTTTCCTTATATACTTGTCTGTGTCTGCCACATGGTTCTAATTCCTCACATGAAAAGTAAGGACTAAAATAAGCACGTGCAGCATGAATCATAGCTTGTTTCTGGTTAGAGAAGTGTTACAACTATTCCCGGTCTCCCCTACTTAATGACACCCAGAAATTATTTAGGGCATATTGAATTGTTTCATGTATCATCAGCACGGAAATGAATGTGAAAGGACCCAGAGATGTCACCTGAAATAGTATGAGTTGATTATTATATGGGATCTGGCATGGTGTAGTTTGCTTGTCTATGGTTAATGCTGCAAGTTCAAGTTGTCAGATTGCCAGATTATAATTACATGCTGCTGAATACATCACTTCCCTCCAGCACTCCGAGGAATATCTGCTGCTTTATCACTGCGAACACATGCTGCAGTAATCAGAAATGCTTGCAAAAAGGTTGTTGAAATGTTGGATAGTCAGGAAGAGTTGAATGCTGTGTGTGTTTCCCTGTGCGTACAGTAACTGTGTTATTTAATGTTTGATACAGTAACTCTGCCCAGATGCTGAGGCCTGAGGAGCTTTTCCATCCATCTTTGTCATTCGTCCAAAGTTAGATTGAGCCTCTGTGAAGCTGTATTCTGCAGGAAGAATGGGGTGTAATGACCACATCCTTAAACAGCCGCCATCATCCATAAATGGACTAATGGAGATTCTCAACATTTTGATAACTGTGGCAGAACTGGCACATCATTCACATCAAGTGCTCTAATTTTTCCCCCTGGTATTTTCTCTGTCATTACCAAAAACCCCTCTCGACTATTGTGATGTATTTCTGGAGTGAGAATCCGTTTCCCCCCTGCACTCAGATCTGTATTCCTAACTGGTCTCTTTTCACTTTAATATTCACCAAACATTTTGAATATACCATGAGGCTTGGGCTGCAGCTCGACGGCTCTAATTGCAGAGATATAATGTTCATCATAAGATTTATGAGCTATTAATCTGTTCATGCGGAATGATTCATGAGTCTCAGAGTTGGGAGACATATGATTAGAGATATTCATTTGTCATGGCTGCCGGAGACATAAGGCTTTAAGCTACTGATATTTCATCCAAACTGCTGTGATGTTGGATTCCATCCACAATACACTCATTTCTACTTCTTAGTATGTCAAGTCATGAAAAAGTGACATCTGCAAAATATGTGCATGCTCACTTTGCTTTTTTCTCCACTAACTATTGTATTTAATGAAACTATTGCAGTTTGACCGGATCAGATCATTAGTACACTTATTGCTGTAACACCACACTCAACTCCCCCTCCACTCGTTTAAAAATATATTCTATTACACACTGTTGAGTGTTTAAAATTTATAATGAGTACTGTCTACATGGAACAAAGTCTAAAAGCCAGGTCATGCGGATAATTCGACAAATGAAGCAAAGCCTGTGAGCTACTGTAGTTGAGAAGGTGAACTCAGGTCTGCCCCTTCACCATTATTGCAATATTTCAATCAGGAAAGAGCCATTGTAAGTACAAGAATATTTAATAACATGTGAACAAAAGAATGAGAATAATAACCTGAATAATCTTTGGTGATTTTATCCCATCATGATGTCATACATTTTAGGGCGTTGTTTCAGTCATAGTAGAACAGGGACGCATACTGTGGAGTCTAGACGTAGGTGTTTGTGGTGATCAGATAAAGAGGGTGCTGAGGATCTGGATGTGATGAGGAGTGGACTTTTGATGAGCTGAACCTGGGCACTGCATGATGACTGGAGTTGGATGGGGTGGAGGAGGGCACAACGATTCCACCTAAAATGACAGCAGCAGAGAGGGGAACAGATTTAAAGGTTAAAAGCAGCAACATAATTGGCTGATCTTGGCAACATTAGATTGGTTTACCTGGAAGTGCGAAAGCCCATAAGCAGCTGATTGAAAGAGGTGCGAGGAGCGACATAGAGAGAGAGAATTGTGAATGAATGAAGCATAAAGACAGTCTTACCCTGATCGTCATGTGTCCACCACAGCCTTTTCAGCACGGTCAATCTTCCACTGAAAAAGTCCTACATTTAAGATACGCAAGTCATTTTGTAGTTGCTCTCCGGACTGACATCACAATCAGCAGGATGACATCATTTGTCAACATGGACAAGGGGAGGCTCTCTGTTAAGGGGATTTGTCACTTAAATTTAAACATGTAGTGTTGGGGCATTTGCTGAAACAATTGATCCAACTTTTTTTTTGGGAGGACATTCTCCTTTTGATTCTCCTTTGCCTGCAGCTATACTGTTAATATAGCATTTTAAAAGCCCTGCCTCTACCCCAGAATCCACCTGTGCGATCAGAGTTTCCTTGTGGGGGATGATGAGGACACAGCCTAGAAACCAAATCTTCACACTATACATATTCTACAATCACATAATGATGTATTTCAATCAGGAAAGACAGAATAATGAAATGAAGATGAAGTTTAATGTGGAATATAAGTGTACAGGTTAACAGATTATTCGTGCTGATGAGATTTTACAATAGTCCCTGGCGCTCAGACACCAGAGGGAGATTATTTGTGATTGTGGGTCATCTGAGCGGCAGCAAGATAAATCCCCCCCATGGAGTCTAGACACTGGTGGAGGTGGTGGTGGCTGATGACTTTGGCTGATGAGGTGAATAGAGGGGTGCATTTGGAAGGCTAGGTGGTGATAGGGAGGTGGAGGGTACGCACAGATTGCACATATTGACATTTGGTCATGGACTCCCCACGTCCACACACAACGTGCAAGGTACCCTGGGTGCGTTGGTTGTTGACGTTCTGGGATGTCGTGTCAAGTTCCGCTTGTCACATACATTGTCTTCTTTCAAAATACACTTCCGTTTTCACAGGAAATTTAACGTTTACATACAGTCGCTTTCAAAATAAAAGCTCCACATTGACACAAATTGCCGTTTTTTTTTTCCCTCAACAACAAATACATGTAGTTGGGTTTAGGCAACAAAAGCAAGTGGTTAGGTTTAGGAATAAAGAACAGGGTTTGGCTTTGGGGTCTTACGGGGCGCAAACACCACTCTCTTGGGTGAAAGTCTGTGTTTGTTGGACTCATCTACTACCCTTCCTGCCTGCCCCAGTCGGACTTTCGCCGCCTTAATTTTTGTCCTTGTCCTGCCGCGTTTCCCTCTGATGCCGCCGGGCATCATTAAACTATAATGACAACTGGACCCGTATCATGCCGACATCAAAGGACGCCCAAGCGCCGGATGTCGACGTCTTTGGCCAACAGAGAAGGTGTGTCACTGTGCTATTGGTTGATTGTGGATCAGCTGATGACTTGATTGACAGCCCTGAACACTGACAGCCAGAGACAGAGAATGAGCACGCAGGCAAGGAGTGAATGGCAGGGTGAGGTGAAAGTTACAGCCTAAGCATGAAAAAGTATTGTCTTCCTGACTGAACTTTCGCTAGAGTTTCATTCCTTGTGAGTTGGCTGACTAAACTTGACATTACCTACTTATGCTCTGCTTTTTGCTCTCCTGCCACTGCACTACTCATTTACCTGTCTTGACACATATTAGCTATCATCTGAGCATGATAGACCCATTGGGGGCAACAGCCAATATTTCGAGGGTTCTGGTGTAGCCAGCAGACATACGGGCCAAGATTTCCTCTTCCATGTGCCGGTCATTGTTGACAGCTCAATATGCAGCTGGAGACAGGTCCAGACAACATTTTGGCTAATCAAAATATGACAGTGGTGTAGTGGTAGTTGATGAGGTGGGTGTACTATGAGGTACATGGGTAGGCTTACCAAGGAGGGAGTAGATATACTCTCCTATATGTTCTAATGGCTATTAGTCTGGTATACTGTACACGGCCAGACAAAGGAGGTGGGTATAACTGTATACCTGCTCATACCCCCCACTATACTACTGGCATATAAATGCAGATAAAATAGAAAGAAAAATAAAGCTAAATCCTCATGAGACTATAGCCAGTGGGTTTTTAAACATTTTGGCCTTCAGCCTCTTTTGCTCTTTACACAGTCTGGAATGCAGTCGAAACCTGCTAAAATGCAATTGGTCAATACTACTCTGACTCAGACAGACAACAAATGGAATCCAGAATGCTTCAGATTCCAAAATCTTGCTCTGTTGCCTAGAGATTCTACATACACATGCAGCTTTCTGTTTACTCATTCACAAATTTAGACTTATTTAGCATATTAGCTTATTCAGCTTTCCATAACCATTACCTCCACCTCAGCCTCCACCTGTAGTGCTCTGAGGGGTATATTATAGTCACTCCCCATTCTTCTCTGAGGCGAGCTTGCATGGAGACTAGATGCCAAACATCAGCCAGCTCTAATCTGTTTTCACATACTGTAATAATAAACCTTTTCAATATCAGTTGGCTGGCTGAACTAATGATTATAAATTGATGATATGAAGGATAAATCCAAAAGTTGGATATGCCTCTGGACTTATCTTTAATCTTTAATTTACGGCTGTTGCCTTGAAATATTACCATCCTAACATTTACTCATACTGTAAGATGGAGCTAGGACCCTAACACACACAGAATCTGCAAACTCAAACAAAACTTTTTGCTCTGCTTGGGAGAGGTGATTAATCTAAAATCTGCCGCCTGATGACTACCAACTGGCAATGTACCCCGCCTTATGTTGAGAACTTTCCAGACTTAAAAATGAGGCCACTACATTGCTGCCCCATATCCCAAACAATAAATTCACAAAGGAAGTCTCATTCCACTGAACATGCCATCACATACTACAGCATATCCCTCAGAGGACAGAGTGCAGAAACAGAAGATCACAAAAAAGAGGTAGTGTGGTTGAGATCTCCATTGAGGGGTGATACAGACAAGGAAATTCTGTCCAACCTGAGCTGACCACCGCAGCTGCTTTCTTTTGTTCTTCTGACAGCTGGGAAGAAAGGTCTATCACACTCCCTGAAACCCCTTTATCTTTCAGTGTAATCTGACACACAGGAGATTACGCACACACTGCACTACTTTAACTTTATTTTTCACCGAAGCACCATCGTGGTGGATGTTTTCTGGCCGAGTGCATTTCAGATTGCTTTTTGCTCTTATTCAGTCACCATACACAACCATGTCAATGTGTTTTCTGTCTGCTCCTGACCTTAGTGAAAGCAGACTCGTTAACAGTGCTTCAGTCAAGCATTTCAGACATCGTAGATGATAGCTGGCATGGAGCAGGATCACCATTCATTACTTAGCATAAGAGTGTATTATTTTTCCTACGTTTGGCCTCAGGTTCAACATGTGTTGATATTCAGTGGCAGCTTCTGCAAGTGTATTTATTCCATTGGAGTGAATGCATTTGGTTTTTGCTGTATTAACCATCATTACCAGCAGGCATTTACCCATCAATTCAGATGATATAACACATTCAATAATTATGGATCACAACAACTGAAATGTCAAATGCACAGTCGATGTGTTGCACAGCCAGAAACTGTGCGGTTACAAAATTGAAGAACAAATTCACTTGCATAATACTGTATTTTCTCCTCTGTGAGGTTTTCCAAAGAGAAAAGCCAGGGTATAAAAACTAAACAATTCAATAGCACCTGACATAATTCAGCTGTATCCACTTGCTGAGATAAAGACTGCTCATTTAGTTTACGAAAGAACACACAACGCAATCAATACTCCAGCTTCTGATTTATTTCCTTCCCTTCTAATGGGAAAGGAAAGCCAATAGGGATGCATTTTATTTGAATTGCTTAATGCTGACCCTGCTTGAAATCAAGAGATATGAATTTGACTCTGATCTAAGCTTCCAACCACACATTAAAAAAGTTGTCCAGTCCTGTTTCCTGCATTTAAGAACTATCTCCAGAATTAAATCAATGCTCTGACTTCGAAAAAGTCATTAACGCAGTAATTTTCTCCAAACCTGTCTGTTGTAACTCCCTCCTCTCTGGCATCAACCAAAAGTTACTCTCTCGCCTTCAACTAGTTCAGAAGGCAGCAGCAAGGCTTCTTACTGGTTTTGAGAGACAACATCACATCACCCCAATCCTGGCTTCTCTCCATTTGCATCTCTCTGTTGGTTTAAGAACTGATTTTAAAATGTAACTGATCACTTCTAAAGCTTGTCTGGGTCTGGCCCCAAGCCACATAGCAGAACTGTTGACCCCATATGAGCCAGTTCGCAACATCAGATTCTCAGGCGGGGCGCTTCTGGCTGTGCCAGAGTTGAGGTTTAAATCTAAAGGCAGCTGTGCTTTTGCCATCAGGTTCCTCGTCTTTTGGAATGACCTGCC
This sequence comes from Cephalopholis sonnerati, assembly GCA_019142605.1. Taxonomy (NCBI): domain Eukaryota; kingdom Metazoa; phylum Chordata; class Actinopteri; order Perciformes; family Serranidae; genus Cephalopholis; species Cephalopholis sonnerati. Next base: position 18,375,253 of record JAGQAX010000011.1, on the reverse strand, counting down.
TCGGGAGATAAGATTTGCAGAATCAGTGACTTCTTTTAAATTATTTCTTATCATTTATTTATTTAAGAAAAAGGACAGGGACATTGTGCATTAATCAATATTTTAATAAATGTAACTGCACCTGAATTAGCTGAAAGGCCAGTTTTCCTTGGCAGGCTCCTCGCCAGCTATAAAAAGGCATCCTTGAAAAATTAAAAACAACAATAAAATACAGCATGTAAATCATTGCATTATAACAAAAAGCACATCACATTCAATAGAGTTACAGACAAAATCCACTATCACATGTTACAGTTAAATATTATGTTTATCAATGTTCACATCTTTGGGTGTCAACAAGCCATTTCTTGGCATTAAATGAGTGATATGATGGGGACTCTCTGTTTGTGGTACAAATTCCACAGATGCAATGCCCTGATGGAAAAATGGCCTGGTTGAATGCAGTTTTTCTCAGCCAGATTGTGTAGCTCTGGATTTGGATTAGCAGTGGATCTGAAGGTTATGAAGCCAGATAGAGGAGAAATTGCTGAACCATGCATAATCTTATATACAAGACACATACCTTATACATGATGAGGTTTCCCCAGCTCAGTAGTTTATACTTCTTCTGTTTTTTATTACCTTTCACCAAAGACAACAGCAAAACACCTTATAACAAATGACTACTGTGGCCTAATTCTACTTAAAATAAAGGTGTGCTTGTTTTCATTACAATTTGGGTTCTTTTCTGACTCAAGCAATATGATAAGAATCAAGCCAGAATCAATAAGAAGAAAACCAGAATTGATAAAATATATGTTATGTCCAGCTCTAAAACAACAGTACATTGTTCAAAAGAAGTTTTACAAAGCACACCATCATCAGCATAGAGGATTAAAGTAATATAACTTACTTCTCCTTGTGTAACGTTTTGAGTGCTGGTTTGTATGATCGTAAAACCAATACTTGTACAGTGGTGCCAGAATGAGTCCTAAAATCCAGAAGTTAGCATTTTTGCACTCCCGGTTCCTTCATCTCGAAGTCAGTGGGATTTTTGAATAGGTTTTAGATAGATGCCTGAAATAAGGTCTATTGTTACCACAAGCTGAAGAGACTTTGACATTTTGTTCTACCACATAAAAGATGTCAGTAAATATGGGGGCAGCAGTAGCTCAGCCCTTAGGGACTTGGCTTGGGAACTGGAGAGTCACCGGATTAAGTCCCCGCCTGGACCAAAAAAATATGGAGTGTGGACTGGTAGCTGGAGAGGTGCCAGTTCACTTGAAGCAAGGCACCTAAACCCCCAAGCCTGTCCATGGGCAGCCCCATCACTCTGTCTGACATCTCTCCATTTGTTGCATGTATAGGTCCTGTTTGTGCGTGTGTGTACAGTATGTGTAAAATAACAAGAGAGTGAAAACACTGAATTTCATGCTTGATACACTGAATTTGATAAAGTAGTAGTCTGAAGCCTTTCCGTGTCTTAAAAAAGACATTTGCTAACAAGTTGATAAATGAGACTACAGACTGGCTTACCTGCTGCTAACTTGCTTTATGTCCTTGCCCGTTGCCAGGCAGCCAACTCTGCATGGGTATGTATGCAATGTATATTTTATCAACAGCATTGCTAACTTTCTGTCACATGGCTTGTGTGTTAGTGCATTTGACCATACATAATGACTACCATCTGTGTTTACTTTCTATTGCTGCTCTGCATGTCTGAATGTTATTCTAATGTGTGTGTTTGTGCTTTGTGTTGCTTGCATGTCTGTTTGTGCTAACATGTTGTTTGTTGTTGTTGTGTTATTGTATTGTACTGGTGCTCTGCTGTTGCTTGTTGCTTTGCATGACTTCTGTTCTATCTTAACGAAGTCTAATTGCTGTAGTTAATGCTGTCTTTATGTCTTTGTCGTGTGAATTGTCCTTTTTATCCTTTTATTGGTTTCAAAACATCTTGCCAAAGGACTGCAGTTGAATATTAGCCAGCTGGTTAACACTGGCACATTTACAGAAATGTTGATCAATCTGCATTGTCCTTATAAATGAAATTAATCTAGTTGTAATGGTGATGTCATGTGGCCACGGTGTAGTTTGTTTATAGCCTAATGTTAGCTTTATACTTCTGACTATTGCATTTATGTTTCAAAAATCATAAAAAGTGGTGTTCATTTCATTTATGTTGTTAAACAAAACATGTAAGTGTCATAAACTTTCGTTTTGCCACAGAGCTTATTTTCTGCAGTGATCCAAAATGCAATGGAAAAATCCCACAAGCTTTTTGTCGAGGGAACCAGGGTGAAGTTAACCTCCATGCTGGCCTACAAGTAAATGTCAGCCCTGCAGTAATCTATAGACTTGCTTCTATGTGATGTCTTCCTTTTTTTTTCATTTTTGCTTTCTTTTTTCTATTTCTTTATTTATATTGACATTTTGCATTTTGCATTTTTGTCTTCCTTTTTAAAACTTTATCTTAACTTTGCCATAATTTTGTCTCATGTTTGGTAGGACTGTTTGGCTTTTGCTTTCTGAGTATCCTGTTTCTGCTTTTGTTTTGCCTGTCAAAGCTCTTTGTAATTTCTGTATTTAAAGGTGCAATATAAAATCATTTCGTTCTAATCATTATTATTATTGTTATTAATGCATCCAACAATTCTGCTGTTTCAGATGACAGATGAGAGGAGTTAAAAGCATATTCAGATTTGGAACAGATTGCCAGGAAGACTGCATCATATCCTATGGGTGACTCTGCCTGCTTCACTTAATTGTGGTCCAAAGCTTACAATTAGCATGATACTTCAAAATGAGGGAGCTTTCACACTGTGATAAAACCTTCCACACTGCAGTTTAAAGCTGGTCCCTGCCATCACTACCAAAAGGCTACTGCAAATTACCTTTCAACAGTTGCTCTCACTTCCCCCAAAACACAGACTTTATAACTGAATGGATCTGTCAGGGCATTGTTAGATCAAACATACAAGTTTAAAGACCCATAAATAATTTTCAGAAACACACCTTCGCATCCCATCAGTGCTCATATGTCTGCAGCTTCTCCACCGGCAGTTTGCTAACTAACATTGACTGAGTAAGGTTGGTGTGGGCGCTGGTTCTCTGGTGGTTACTGTGGGTTACCTTTGTGTAGACTGAATAGAACATCTGTGATCTAATAATATCCCTTCTACCATGCATATTTCATGTGTTTTTGCAGCTATTTCTCAAATCTGCTTTGGTGAGTCATTTAGTCGTACATTTGGATGTCACTACATACCTTGGCAAATCAGGTTCCATTTCCTGCACAAATTACTGCTCATGTTTAATTCACGGCCAATACATACATTCTAATTTGACCATGCTGAATTATTAAAGTAAAAGATGATGGATGATGGGAGAAACATTAGTTCTGTGACTTAATCATACAGAGGATTTGAACGCAGAACGCAAACTGCACATTTGGCCACAATAATACCCATGACATATTACTCCTACTCTAATATATTTGCCAAGACAGTGATAAATAAAGGATTATATTATCAATTACACTGTTTAACCAATCAGTACAGTGAATGATTAAACTGTAGCAAGCCATTCTTTGTACCGCAGTAAATGACAAAGTGCACAGTGTAAGAAATGTAACCATCATCTTTCATGTTAGATAAAGAGAGTATAAATATATGCTCATACAAATACATTTTGCATCATAACTTTACACATAGCTATTTAAATATTCTTTGATTACAGGCGTCTGATTTTCTCTTTTAGTTCAAAAATCTAATTTATTAGTTTAAAGATATACTAAACAGCATTTACCTTCACCCAAAAAAGTATAGACTCATACAGAAGTAATCCCTTTCAATCATGACGACCCACTCGAAGTGTATGACAGAGTAAATTTCTGCAGAGACCCCACCCTTTGCCCATAATTTCTTATTTCCTGTGCTCGGGACGTTTATGTGCATGAACCCCCCAGCAGCCAAGTAGCAACCAGGTGGCAGACCATGAGCAGCACATATCCAACAGATACAGCTCCTAAAAAAATCAAACATAGCGAGGCAAAATGGCAAACTAGAGTGAATTTGCGGTTGGCTTTTGCTTTCACTTTTACTGGCTCTCAGACAATTTATAAAGTATAATCCAAGTCTCATTTATCCAGTCATATGCTCAGTACTTCCCAAACATGTATTTTTGCTTAAACCTTACAATTTAAAATTGAACTGAAACTGAAACTTATCTGTGCTCTTTTCAAAGCCAGATTTCTATGCTAAGGGTTTTTGGCAAAAATGTATGAGTTTGGGAAATACTGAGCATATGACTGGATAAATGAGACTTGGATTATACTGCTGCTGTGAGAGAGTTTCTTATAGCTTTGCTGTTGCTGAACATCATCCCCAATCAATCAATCAATCAATCAATCAATAAAACAATATGTTTGCCCTTTTCCGTGCAGGCATGCAAGAAAAACAAAAGTTTCTTCACTAATTTAACTCATTTTGTTGGCGAAGTGGTCCTTTATAATCTAAACTAGTTGCCTCATCGCAGTTTAACTCGCAAATGTTTACTCATCCAATCAGGATCAACCATGTAATCTGCAACCGATAGTGGCACTCTCTAGTCCACAGAGACCTCTGGGGCAGCATGGCAACTCATTAGTGAGCTCATATGTAACAACTGTATTTATTTCTGCCTTTAACAGGACTCTATTCTCTTTGGGATTAAAGCCCAATGACTCTACCGACCTGCTGCAACAAGATCAGGCTGACAACATGCCACGCACAGATCTGATTACCTGCCACTGTGCATACAAATAAGTCAGTCGGGGTCAGAGCCTCCGTCATCCATTAATAGTGGAAAGGGAGCTAACCTCATGTATCCCGTCAGTATTTAGCGCCCAGGTTCACAGGCATGACTAATGCATTGAACGCTCTCAATCTCAGTGTTCAGTGTTAAAACGCTATGTGACAAGTGTAAACCATCTGCATGACAGGACTCTGACAGAACTGAGCTCACCTGGGAAATATACCCGGACATGTCCAACAGATCTGACACTGAGCGGAGACACACTGTGGATCATGTTCACACATATTACATTCACTGTAATATGGTCACTGATAAATCTGGTGATAATTATTTTATAGTTCAAATATGAGCGATGAATTTTAGTTATCTCTTTTAAGTGCCTCATCATCCCTTTGTTTGTCACAACCCTTTAGAATTAAAGACTGAAGCGTTTTCTGATCTGACTCTCAGTGGGAGGACGCCGCTTGTCTGTGCTTTTCAAAACCATTACAAATCATGATAAAAAAATAAATCTGTTTTATGATGTGACAACTGTATAATTAAGGTTTGGTTAGTTTAGGGGACATTAGTTGTCATGGTTACAGTAATAACTACGTGGTCAAGGTTAGGGATCGATAGTGGGAAAAAACAAAAACAAGTCGACTGTTGGTTGGAAACAGAAAACTGACAGCAGTGTCAAGGTTGTTTTCTGACCCATCCATCAACCTTGTGCTGTGGACTTTGTCCTTTACTCTGTAATAATGTCAAATGATTTCCTCTTTTTCTGCTGTCATAATTATGACCATGAAAGTGAACATATGTCGTTTTGGGGCAGTTGCCATTTCAGCTGATTCAGACATCTTTCTTGAGAGGACAGTCTCTTCTGAGGACAGCAGAGGTAAATTGTTGTACTCAGCATGTAAGCTTGTTTAGCTGGTGGATCCTGGACACCAACAGAGGTGATTAACCAGCCACCTGAGTTTGTGTCTAAATGAAGAAAACAGGCCCTGCAGACCTAGAATAACCTTTTTACTGGCCAGGGACAAGAGTCACTCCTTCCCTCCCAGGGACAATGACGAGCAATACAAGGATGAGAGTGACGCCATGGGTAAATGGTGACAGAACTGTTGAGTGTCAAGGGAGATGAAAGCTCTAATAATATCATCAGGAGATCAGGAATTATATTGAGGTCATGACCCAACCTGCAACGGTCATAGCAGCCTTGATGAGTTTAGCTGCGAGATGCAAAGTCAAAGTAGTAAAATCGAGCAGAGGTTTTGTCTTTCACAAGCTGGGACAGAAGCATGCCAAACCGCCCCAGGTTGTTAGTCGTCTTTGCTGACTGTGCTGCCAGGCGGATTAGGTCTCTTACTCCCTGACCAACAAGCCAGGCCAGGCAAAATTGACCAACTAATTGCCGAACAGGGGACTACCCTGAAAAAAAGGTTTCTCTTTATACACAGACAGTATTATGTCAGTGGTGTTAATTGGACCTCCCAGGTGCCATCCCGAATCCAAAAGTCTCACCTCTGTCACTGGCCCACAGGCCATATTCAGCAGTGACAGCTAGTTTAGGGGAGCAGTCAAAATTGCTTCAATGGAGCTGGTACCTCAGAGCAGAAAGAGCCCAGCAGGCTGTGCATTTCCAGCTGTTCCATTACCCCTTGAGACCCAGGCTCAGCACTGAGACACTCAGAGCTTTGCTCATGGGAATAGACAACAGTAGTCAGACTGCATCACATCAAACAGAGCCACTGTTACAATGCCCAAGTGACCAAAGGGGGCAAATGAGGAAAAGCACTAGACCACAGTAATGTTTCAGCATGAAGTGTCATTTTTCATAATGCTGTGTACAAAAGATCTGCTCAGCACCTTCCAGCATCATCTACACACACACACACACACACACACACACACACACACACACACACACACACACACACACACACTGACCTCCAAGAGTGTCTGCTCAAATAATAAACTGGCACATACCACTCACAGGGTTACTTCAACACAATAAATATGAAATATTAAAGATTAAGTAAACATTTATGTAATCTCTCTAAACAGATATTTACTAAATCTGTAGGCAACAGTACAAAATGTTGGTATTGGAGGTTGTTCAAATTCACATTAGCTTGAGCAGCATGTAAACAGTTCATGTGGAGAGCAAAAGAGGCACAAAGAATTGGCCGAAATGCAACCTCAGGACCACCTCAGCAAATGTCTGACAGCAATTTAGCTTTATATTTTTCTATGTATTTTCTAATAGCGATGAGCCGAAATGAGTGGCACTTTGAGGAGAAAGTCTTGACCCGGATATTCATTGGCTACACCGGAACTGTTGCCAGACCACTAACCAATGAGTTCCAAGATTGATACATACATAAAACCATTACCAATTATTTGAAAGAGACTGTATGTAAACGTTATATTTCTTGCGAAAACAGAAGTGGATTTGAAAGAAGAGAACCTGACACGGTGTCCCAGAATGTCAACAACCAACGCACCCAGGGTACCTTGCACGTTGTATGTGGACGTGGAAAGTCCATGACCAAAGCGTCAATATGTGACGAGGTTGGAGTGAGAATGTGTTGGCTGGGTGGCAGGCAGGGTCGGGGCCCCAGGCATGCTGATCCCTGGCATCACAGACTTACCAATAAGATATATATAATCTTAACATCAACACACCCAAATACAAACCTAATAAATAGGTGACAATCGATTAAATCTTTCATAAATAAATACCTTTAATACAATAAAAAATGTTTCCCCTACCTACTTCCAGCTTGTTGTTACCTTTCCAGAACTGTTAATTAATTGCTGTAATACAGTGCCTAAGCCCCCCTGTTTTGCTGGAACACCCCAGGAGAAGGAGGACAGGACACAGACACACAGCACTTCACATGAATCTTCCAAATACTCTTCAATTAACAAATATTTCCCCATTATTGTGTCATAAATCAGTGGACGTCATTTCTGGTTCACAGGCGAACAACAAAAAGAGCTCAGCATCCCTGCTTTAAAACACCAAAGTTGAGTATGCAGTATATGAACAATCAATAAATACATCAAGTGTGTTGACTTAATCAATGAGCTAATATATGACAATCTGTGGTTCAATTAACCATGCTCGTCTAGTTATAATGTTTACTAATAGACATCTATAACAGCGACCTGTTATTACAGCAGTTGTCAGTGCAGGCAATTAAGTCTGAGGTGGGGAAATAGAAGTGAGAAACACCAAGTGCAAGTAGTCTTATCCTGTTATCCTGTCACGGTGACACAGAAATGTAATTAAAAAAAGTCACATGCTGGAATACTTTGCTGGTATCAGCCAGGAAAAGCTTGATTAACTTGGCATGTCTTTGTGCGTGCTTTGCACAGGCATGTACAGATGCCAAAGACGTGCAGCGTAATTAGATTAATCGTACAGACTTTGCTTGGGTATTGTTGAAAGACTATGGATCTTAATAATGGTGCAAATACAAAACTAATCCCTGTGTACAGCCTTAATGAGGGCAAATATGAACACTTGTCCATACTGTGACAAACTGGGTTTATCTTTTGGACTAAGCTGGAAGCACAGTACTTTATTCCACTGTTTTGTATCATATTGTAGATTAGACATAATGTCACTACATCTCCCAGAGGATATGGACTCAGAGAGATGTGAAGTGGTCATGGGCTGCCTACCAATGGTCTGGTCACTTTAGTCAGACAGCCCAGAGCCCACCAGTGGTCTTATCCAGTTGACGTGATGCATCTTTGGTTGTCTGTGTTTTGATATTCAGTGCTGTTTTATCTTGCATTGATCTCCATAAGCAGTGTTTAGCCACTGTGTGAATTCACTGCATGAATCAGTTTGGGTTAAACCGTAATGCCATTGTTCTGCTCCCTTTAAGCTTTTTACCTCAACTCCTGCTTTGCTGAAGTCCTTCTCACTTTGGTGTTGGTCACATTAATTACCTTACAGAACACTTTTGCGTGCAAATGCTCATCAACCCATTAACATTTCTCAAATGCAATCACAGTTGAGACACAAACTACCATCTGTTATCTCGCCTCCAAATGACAGTTGAACAGTTGGTGCAGACTGGAAGTGGGCCCACTCATTTATGTGGACTCATACAGCGAACATGTGGAAAGTCAGTGTAACATGTACCTGTGGTCGAGCTCTGTTTAATGGAGTCATAATCATTGCTTCCCTGGTCATAAATCTCAATCAGAGTGCCCAGGCACTGTTGCACACTATAACTGCACAGTACATGTAAAGGTGGATAGATAATGATGAAATGAATCATGGAGAGGTGATAATGATGATTACATTGACAGCAAAGGTGATGGTGATGATGATGATGGCTAATGCATATGTTTATTGAATGATTACACACAAACATATAACAGACAGAGCTCACTTGAGACGCATATTCTCTGGCATCAAGTCCAGAAATACAGTCTGACAAATAAAGATTCCAAAAAGGTTCTTCCTGATGGGCTGTTTTACCCAGAACCATGTGCTTTTGAAGAATCCTGTTCCTGAAGGACTCTTCAAGGGTTCTTGGTGAGACACATTAAGATCCCTTTTTATTCCAAAGAACAAAGAATCGTTCTTCCAGGATAGTTTAAAGCATGGGTGTTAAATGTAGATGTCACTCTGCCAGTGAGCATCCTGGTGAAGTTAAGATCAACTGCACAATGAAACAGTAAAGGCTGTAGTGGTAGTGAGTGTTTTTGGTTGTGTTGGACCACATCAGTCTTAGCCCTTTGTCATAAAATCCAAGGATGCTGTCGTGGTTCCCTTGGCCCCAAGCTTAACTCTTAAGGCCTTTGCACATTGAGTCCATTTTTTTCGTCTAACAACAAATACAAGCTCACGTTTGCAAACTTAGTCCAAGACTTTTGTCCATCATTAAAATTTTCAGGACTGGTTTAATCTCCTGTGTTTTTCACACCTGTAAGAAGCTTTTAGAGAGCTGTTTGACAAACAATCAGTGAAGAAAATGTGACGGCAGGACACAGCTGCGACAAGACAGAGGAATGGGGCGCACAGAATAATTTCATAACTCAGATAGCTCACTTTCAACAGGTCAGATAGTAATATTCAGAGGGATGATGACAAAGAGGAGGAGGATGTGGACCACGCATGGAATGTGGAGACAGCGCAGGAGTACAGCGTCGCCCTTTCATGCAGTTGTGGTGCCAAATAAGAGGCAAAGGAGGAAATGTCTTTTCATTTTGTCATGTATTGAGATTTTTCACAACTAGAAAAATAAAAAGCATCAAAATCAGTGTGTAAGGTTTCTGTGTGTAGCGATCTTTTCGGATGTTGGATTTAAAAAACACACCCGAAAAAAATAGGCTCAGTGTGCAAAGGCCTTTATACTGAAACCATAGTTAGTGGCATACAACTGGTTATACTAATGAAAGGGCTCTTGGTAGAACCTTCTGGGTAGGTTCTTGTTAGCACCTTTAGAAGGTAGAAAGGTTCTGGACCCATAGAAGGCTTCTCTTTAAAACCTCTCATATTCAGATATGGGTCGAACCTTTTACATATGGTTCTAGGTATAACCCTTCATGTTGGGTTCTAGGTAAGGCTCCCTTGAAGATTTCTTGGTGGCACCTTTATGAAAGTTTCTATTAGGAACCAAAAAGCATTCTCCTATGGGGACAAGCCAAAGATCCCTATACAGTTCCAGTTAGCACCTTTATTTCTAAGAGTGTAGCATTGGGGGAAAAAAAGTCTTCTGGTCACCAGCAAAATCACTGATAGGCCCATTGTTGACATCCACTTCATGCCTAAACAGCTGTGAGCAGCATCACTTGTCTGCAAGTGTGTGTAGTGGTGTTTGTGTGTGTTTAATGGGTTGTTGCAGTAATCAAAAGCAGCATATGGAGAGGGACGGGCTGTGTTGCAAGTACTGTTGAGAGGAACGTAGTTTGGCCGGAAGCAGATTGGCCAACTTAGGCAGAGAGAGGGAACACTTACTGATTTCTCTTTACCACTTAAGCTATATGGTTGGTTAGTCTGCTCTGATTGTTGTATTCTGCCTGCTGCATTCTAAATATTAATCGGCACCAAGACTCAATAGGAGCACATTTATACAAGGAAACCAATGGACCACAGTATATTTTATCCAGCCCCTCTTGCTATTGTTCTACAGCAGCGTTTACTTGTGTTTTTATGGACAAGACTTTCTGTGAGTTATGATACAGAGCTAACATTTGCTATTTAGCACTAAACACAATGTATATCTGGGTTTACATAAATGTCATTAGTTTTGCAGATACTTAGTTGAGAACTTAAGAACTGGGCAAATTATAATTTTGTCTTGTTGATGGTGCCAAAGGGAGAAGTCAAGGGATCACCAAAGTTATTACAATTCATTACGACAAGGACATGGGCGAGTGTAACAAATTTCATGGTCATGTTTCTAATAGTTGTTTAAATATTTAACTCAAATCCCCAAAGTGTCATCCTCATGGTTTTACTAGAAAAAGCATCTGGGGATCACCAAAGTCAGTTGAATTCGTCCTCTGGGGATAACAAATGTCCGTTTAAAATCTAATGACAATCCATCCAATAGTTTTTGAGATACTTTAGTCTTGACCAAGATGTTGGACTAACTCATAGATAGACCAACACTGCCATTCCATGCCGCTAACGTGGCTAACAGCAAACTAGTTTGATGCATAGTGAGTGAGAGTTATTCCTGTATGACTTCAGCTCTTCTTGCACAGTTCTTGTTGCCTTCATCTATCCATTCACTATCTCAACAAATTTAGCATTGGTATTCTCCATGTCCATTCCCTTTCATCCTGTGGGGACTGCAGCACAATAAAGTCACAGTTTCTGATATGTGGTTGTTTCTGTTCTGATACACAAACATGCAAGAATTTGTGTTTCGCCGGGTTTTGATGAGATTGTAATCATAACCTTATCACCACATGCTTTGTCTCTGTATTTACTCAGTCATTCAATATGTGCTGCTCTCTAGCTGACAAGACAAATAAAACAATGTATATTGGAATAAACAGTCAGTGGACATTTTTTAAGACCAGAGGACATTTCTCATAGTTCTAAGAACCCCCCTTTTTGTTGTGTCTGCACCGCATGAACTAAGAACAATTGTAGCTTTTAGAACCCTGTTTTAAGGGACATTTTTTGCTCCTATTTCAGAGTAGGTACTTTCCCTGCACAAGCAGAACTGTGACTATCGTCAGTGTGCGATAATTGGTCCAGATGTCGTAAGTGTACAGTGATTGGTTGAACACAGTCAAAGCTACAATCGCAGAATCCTTAAGCGGTGTAAACAACACAATACACAAACACCAGCTCACCATGAAAACAATGGCAGAAAACACGGACAAATAGACCGACAGGTAAGTCCAGACTGAGCATATATGTGATAGTGGAAATACAACACAGTTTTGGCTCATGAAAGCAAAAGTGACGTCACTATACCAACATCTGGCTGGATAATGTCACTTCAGCATTCCTATTGGTGGTGCAAATGCAAACAGAAACTGAGTCCTTGAAGGTATGTCATTCTTGGGGGAGTGCTCCAGTGTGCATTGAGAGGTCCAAAAATGCCTATAATGTGTGCTTTATAAAAAAAAAACACATACACAGAGAATTTCGTATGAATTCCTAATCTTCCTAATCATAATCTGGTTACTATTTGCATGCATTATGTGTCATTCTTGTGCTTTTTCCCTTGCCGTGGTCCCACTGACAAAGAGCCGAGAACATTGAAGAGGGCTAATTATCAACTCTGTGGAGAGAGACGAGGCAGGTTATAAAAACATAGCCAGTTCTGATCTGCTATATAATTATGCTCCATATGCCGTATATTAATAATCACAGTTATGTGTTATGATAATCAGTTGTGTTGTGGCGCATATCTAATTCTGTGTGACAAGGGTAACGGTGTCCCAAGTGTATGCTGACATGGAAGTGCAGTCCTGACACTCAAGAAAATGTCTTCAGCGGTGGAACTGTTTTTCTCTCCTTTAGAAAGTCAAACCAATGTCACTGTGTGGCTATTGTAACAGATCCAGACTAATTTGTCAGTGCAAAATCTCATGAGCCGTTTGATTATTTGGGTGAGTACCTATCTCTCTATTCTGATTTATTCTGCTGGAGTGAGATGAGGAGAAGGGATAAAAGGGTGGTGCAACAGAGGCATGGTAGGATTGATGAGATGGAAAAAGAGAAGTCAATCCCTGATTGAGTGCTAGATCAGTCAGCTGTGTTTGCCTCTCAGCTTGGCTTCATGTTACACACACGGACACTGTACACATTGTACAAAGTCACTCAGCAGGCTTTGGACAAAGGCAATTTTCTCACAAAGGTTGAGTCAACTTCAGAAAACACTGGAGCAAGACAAACAGTTAGCGGCCACTGGCCGCACGGTGAGATCAGGAAGTGGATTAATGAATGATTTTTATGGTGGTTGAGAGGTCTGAACATTTTGGATAAACAGACAAATGGATAGTCTTTTCTCACTTTCACTGTTTCTCTCTGCAGGGAATAGCTTAAACCTGACAACACCTGGCTCAGAGAATAGTAAGATACAGGGGGATCAGGGATTACTTGCGCTTTAGGGCATTTCAGTGTGTTTTACTGGATTTATTCATATTCCTATTTCCATCTCAAATGTCCTCCTGTGCTGCAAAACACATACACTTAAGCACACAGAGGGACACATACCTTATATTTATTATTATTATATTACTATACATGCATGCCCCAGCTTTCTGTAAAACCCATAACTCTATCTAAACAACACAAAGCAAACATGTTATTCAGGCTTTCAGAGTGTAATATACCTGATAGACAGCCATCAACCAATCGAACTGCAAATCATTTTAAATGCTAATCATTTATTGATGTTTTTTCTGCACTAACAAAAGCTTAATAAATCTATTGCACTGCTCCACCCATCATTCAGAAACATTTTCTTGACTACATAAAACTGAAATGAAGAAGGTCATCTGAACCTTCTGCAAGCATCTTGTCAACAGGATACAAGTTTTCAGACAACCACTTACGATTGTATTAACTCCTTTAACCCAAATGATCATTAATGGATTACTGAGTGAGTCTTTCAGGAACAGGCCCAGTGGCCCAAAGTGTCAGGGCCCCCCTGGCCTTCACCTACAAAAGGTCACCCGAAAAGACACATACCAACCAGGAAGACACTCAAGAAGACATAGAATGACTTTTAAGAGACATAAAAAGAGACACAGAACCACAGAGAGATATGTAATGACTACAAAGAGATGCAAAACAATAACAAGAGAGACCAAACCACTATAAAATCATTATGTGTTGCTCTTATGTAGCAAAGACAGTGGAGCCTTTTGCATGTCTGCATCCACAACCCATTGTCTCATAATCTGCCCATGCAAATAACTGACTACCATTAAATCTCTGAAGCATGGTGGTACCCTCTGCAGTTAAGGTAAATAAACTGCAAATGGCAAAATGTTACTCACAGAAACACTGTCACGCCTATTCATTTTGAAAAAGCAGTGGCCAAATGGGAAACTCCAGCGTTCAAGCAATGGCGCAATTTAACTTGATGGTCTTTGCTTTGCTGTGGACCATCAGCTAGAGATTTTGTGGTCCTTGTACACTGAGCTGACACTCCCTTGGAGAGCAAAAACAGCTTACACAAAGAAGACTAAATGTTAGAAACACCTCTTCATTGTAACCCAGAACAATTCAACAGCACAAGTTGAATCAACACTCAGGTCAAAAGCTGACCTTTATAACCTCCATGAGGGTTGGATTTATTGCAGAGCTGTTTAAGCTACATTAGTTTTACAAGGGTATAACTAATAATCTGACAACTGAGTGTAGTTAGGAATACATATTGAAACAGTATACATGTTCAGCACAGTAACAATTCAGTCAGTTTCTAAAGTGCACACAGTCACACTGTGCTGCCACCTCTTACGACTACAAACACACTGCGCATAGAAGCCTATTTTTAAACAGGCTTATACACACAACTGTAATGTAATTCTAAAACATAATTTGAGTTCACCATTCAACACACTTTAAACTGCACACTGAGGAATAAAAAAGACATCTTTGAGTTATCTGACTTTGGGTATGATGATAAAATATGTTCCCTAAAAACCAAGCTACCTTATTACCTTTACAGCAATAACCCAGGATTTATAGGGCTAATAAGGCATTAGGGGCTTGTACGTTCCATTAGAAGTGCTTGTTGATTGGTCGGATGACCTTTCCGAAACCGACCATCCGACAAGCACGCCCACTTCACCCAGTGATTGGCCAGGTGTGTAGAGGTGAAAAAGAGAGCTGTATTTGTACCTCTCTCTCAAGCTCTCCTTTTTTTATTCTTCACAAAAACATTCGGCACATCATTTTGTGTGAACAAATGAGTGCAATATCATGAATCCCTCCCAGGAGAAACAGCCTGAAAATGTACTCCTTTATACCTGTATTTAAAAGATTATCGTTTTATGCCACGACATATGATGACTTGCTTTTCACTCTGTATGTGAGAGTGGCCATTTTGAACAGCTGTTTACGTTTTTGCGTTTTGATGTGGATAGATGACACATAGCGCAAACTAGTTCTTTCTAGCATAACCAAGCCCTTAGGCTGAGCTGAATTTCATTCTCGTGAGACTTTTGTTTGGTCTCCCAGCCACTTTTCTTGCAACTCTCCTTCTTTCAAAGAAAAAAAAAATCACAGGCCATTTTTTTCATGCCATATTCCCTATATCAGACCTCTTACCCACAATCTTTCTGGGTCAATTCTTCTCTCATGGCTGACAGTATTGGGCTAGCTGAGTGTTGAGAGACCTGGGACAGGCTGCGTTGTGACTGATAGGCCTCCCACTCCCCTAATATCCAACTGCAGGCGACACTAGCTCTGGAGGAGTGTAATGGAAAACCTGTGTTTTGTCCGCAAACTGACCCTTGTGATTCCAGAGGAGAATGAATGCTCCTCACTGCACTTTGAAATCACACCCAGATGTCATCAGTGGTCTGGATGCAGGGGGCCCAATGGTCAGCATGCCCCTTGGTCTCATTCCTGGTGTTTACATCAAAGTGAAAAATGTAAAAACTGGAAACAGATCGGTGCTTTGGGCGATAGCCTTCTCACTCAGACCTCAGTGCCCACAATGAAAGCTTTATTCTACACAGGGCATTAATTATGTAATATTTCATGTTCCACATTTGAAGAACTGAAGCACCAAAGATGGATGACAGTCATTTGTAATCAGGGCTGGTACAAGTTTAGGAATGTTTGCAGTTGTTCGGGGGCCGCTAAACTGAGGACCTAATGTTGTTCTAATGAAAAAATACATAAACTGTAAAAGTAATGTTAAATTCACACATTTAATGTTTACTTCACCTGGTGAAGTTGCTAAAAGCTGTTTTTAATCCTTCTCATTTACTGCCACATAATATGAATGGGCACATTTTTGTTCCAAGTAGCTCCTCATTGGAGTGTTCTCTCAGAGAAGCTTTTGAAGAGTTGCATCCCAAGAGCATGATTCAAAAGAGCCCTCAATCAAAGCTGCATTGGCTCATCTGGACCCCCAACACATCCACATATCGAGGCTTTCAGCATTCCTTCTCTGAGCTGAAGAATCACATCGAACACACACGGACTACATTACGGGCCTTGCTAAGGAATAAAATATCTCCTCTTCAAAGTGAATCAAGTATTGTGATCCCTGCTGAACTAATCTGAGGCTGATTCTCTTTCCTTGCTTCTTGTTTGCGATTCTCAGCATATAGTTGATTAAAGGCAGACACACTCTCCATAGGATTGTCTGCAACAACACTTGCCTGGCTAAACAGGCCTCAAGGAGACAAGTGTAACACATTTAAAGGATTTTCTGTGTAGGGTTCCAAACAGTGATTTGTCTTCATGTATCAGTGTTTTCCAGCGACAGCCAACAACAGCATCACTTTCTTCTGCCCTGGCTTGGCTATCTCAGAAGACCTGCATCGGGCATGCTTTAAATGCCACGTGCTGACTCTGATCACACTCTTGTTGGCATCCGGAATCCACTGACAGCAGACTATTTTCAGTATTTCTTCCCTGTGGTGATTCTCTGCACTGACAGTAAGGCCTGAGTGAGGCTTTACAACCTGTGACCTTAACCACAGTCAGTGTCCATCAGGCATGACCAGACAGAGAGAATCATCTAGGCGCCCTGCCCTCTGTCCGAAATTATTCATTACTTCCATTCCATCTGATGCGTCCTTTTTGGAGGGCCTTTTGCATCACCCCATCTGTGTCTGACTGGTAGCTGTGGTGCCCCATGATACACCCCGCTGGAGGGTCCTGACACCCTTTTGGAGCAGCTGCTCAAATGTATTCCTCTCTGGCTGTTGTCAGTTTAGAGTCATTGCGGCTTGCATTAACTTCAGCTAAAACAGCGGCCCTCATTTATCAATCTATCTTTCAAACCAGCGCAGATCCGAGCGTAGAAATCATCTTACAATAGGGGTCAAGTGTGATTCAGGAAACAATTTTTATCTCGCCGATCACAGCGTAGGAAAGATTGAGTGTTAATAAATGTGGCTGCTGAAAACAGCTGTCATTTACATATCCTGCCCAATTATATTCTTGGCCTAGAAGCCTCATTCCTAGAGTTTACGACATGGAGAGACATAATACGGCCAGGAAGAGAAACTTGTGCAGGTCTGGTTTTAACCAGTTGGTTGTCTTTGGCAGCTTGAAAAGTTGGAATATTTATAGATACATAGTGGCCTATAGCCTTTACATCTTAATAACATGTGCCTAATAAATGTGGTTTGTCAGTGTTTTTTTAAAAATTAAATGTTTCAGATAGAGCAGGGCATTAGCTGTGTTCAGCCTCGGTCAGCCAGGAGCCAGTCCCACAGAGCCAGGCAACTGCCAGCTGTGATAGAGGGTGCATGTCCATATGGCGACTAAACATTTTTAAGGTGATTAATATGTGGCTGCAAATACTTAGATGTCAGTCAGAATACGGTCTAATAACACTTCTCCAACTCAGCCAGATTTACTATGCTGCACTGCAAGTCCATGCTGACTGGTTTTGATTGTAGCCTCTGCTCACGTCCACAATGATAAATGTCGAGCTTTGCGTGGAAATGATCATACGCCCAGTTTTCTGTCTTACATTTATTTCATAAACGAGGGCCATTGAATCGCATTGGTCACCACAAACTGTATGCTTGACTAAGTTTGTCGCTTTGGGAGGATCTATTTGTACCCAGGTGAGAAAAGTCACACTGCAGCTATTCGGCTGGTTACACCCATCACTACAACACATTATTATGGACCCCACTGCATGCTGTGATTGACTAGTATGTGTCACTTTGGTGCATTGTGGTCATAAGCGGTTAGGATTAGGGCAAAGAGGTCACAAGTACTGGCCAATCTCAGATTTTCTTTGAGATTAAAGTGGTAAATTTATGAGAAAAAAAACCTTACAGATGTACTTCCCCACAGAGGAAGTAAGATGTGTTGGATTAATTGGTTGCAATTTTTATGCGGGAGACTGTCAGTGTTTCCTTATTATTTACAGACTTAGCTGACTTATTAGCCTCCTTTTTAGGATGTATAAAGCTGGTGAGTGCACAGTGTGTACATAAACTTTAGCAGACTAGTTAAATAGACCTATTTGTGTTAACATCATCATCATTTCAACTTTTTAGGATGCCCAGGAATATAAACCCAGGTGTAAATAGCCACATTGGCTATTCCACAGCAGGTGGTGATAGCATTGCTGGCTACCGACATCTGGGTGCAAATAGCATCTGCTGTGCAACTTTCAGTGCACATACACCTGGAGATCATAGAGCTGCAATATGTAACTCTTGTTCTTTGTGGATGTGCAATCATCTTTTCTTTGGAAACAGAGCCACTTAGCGTGACCAGACCCCAACAAACAAAATGTAGGACAAAGAGTTTGTTTGTGTTGAAGTAAGAAATAACTCAACAACTGTCACAAATAGCTCTCTGATGATGGCCCTCTACGAGCTTCACCCAGTTATACAGCTGTTTCCAGTCTTTGAAGTTGCTGTATTTAGTTTTCTTTGTGTGTAGTTTCCATCATATTCTGCCTAAATCTGCATAGCTTGTGACTTTGTGGTGACTCGCGAGTTTCCCCGTTGGCCGTAGCGTCGCAAAGACAGTGACAGGTTAACCTGCACTTGACCCATATGTGCGCAGTTTGATAGACATCAAACGTTGCCCTGTGATGACAGCATTCCCTGCTTTCCTTACAGCCACTGGATAAAAGCCAGACTTGAGAAAAGTGTCTGTTCTGCAGTGCTTTGACTTTTGAAAAGTAGAGCCGGTCAAAATGCAGGACATTGTCTCAATATGTAGGGATTCGAGACAAGGGATAAAAATGCTGTGCCGTCCTGCATAAAGCAGGAAACTTGGTCCCCCTAGAGCCACTGCTGGTCTGTGGTGTCAGATATAGTTTTTGTCTTGTTCCTCCATTTTTTGTAGACAAATCTGTTTATTAGATTATATAGTATGATTTCCAACATTTAAAGGTATTAGTCAGGTGGTTTATTTTTACTCCTAAAGAGCCTTTTTTTTTGCCTTGAACATTATGTTTAGACAGAAAGTCTTGACATCTTGAATCCCGCCATGATAATTCTTCAAGTCTTATCTGTCTGAAAGGTGCAGGCATTCAGAGTAAAAGAAAGAAGAGAGACAAGTGAAGGACATTGCGCAATAATGGTGTAATTTCATGATAAGAAATGCACAGCAGAGTGTCATAAAGCTCCAGTGGACCTGGGTATGTGAAATGTTAGGATATTAGACACAAACAATGGTCTGCCATTCAAAAGAGACACAAAGGATCCCCCACAATGGAGATCCACAGATTAAACCTTTAAAGGCGCAGCGCTGCATGATGTTGTACAATTCTGCTGACACGCCAAAAAATAAATGTCAAAGTGATGTATTTGCATACAGGGACACTAACAGCAACTTTCAAAAGCAAGTCTGGAGGCTTTGAACCATGAGGCAGGCAGCTAGTTAGTAAGCACAAAACATTTTACCATTAAAGCCTCAGTATTAAAGCTGGGAGCTTCAAAAGCTGTTGCGCTCTAGCTTGTCACTCTAATTGCCACTTTATCTACCCGGATCTCTTGACAGACTTAGAAAATGTCAGTTACCACCACATTTAATTAGTTTTAACAAGAATACTGAGGGGAATCAAGTTTAATTAACTCCAGTGAATTATTCCAATGAGTAGAGTTAATTTATATTTCACGCAGCTATATTGTTTAGCTGTTGTTGTGTTATTTACCCATCCATAGGCCTGTTGTGAAATTTGTTTATTAATATTGGCATGAAGCTGATTGAAGTTGACATTTGAGCATTATGCTGTAATTTCCCATGGATTATTTATGATTACTAGCAAAGAGCGAGCGCAACACCCTTATTCTATAATTACACTGTATAATTGTAATCATCTACTTATTCATGTGGGAATAAAACGACAAGCGGCCGGCCCTGGATCAGTTTCTATGAACAAAACCAAGAATACTTCTGAATATTTAATCTGATACTGTGCAGAGTGGCACTTGCATTGAAATAATTTCTATGTACGTTGTCCTTACAATTCATCAGCAGCATGGAACCTATTCTGCATAAACGCACACACTTACATTTGACCTCGCGTGTCTCACTGGACACCTCATTCACCTTCAGCTCTTCTGAGGGACCTCACTGTATGATTATTATAATTGACTTAACCTCCTGAACCGCCTGTAGAGATTTCAACATTGTATATTTATTGTAGGTGTGTGAGGGTGTTTTTTTTTTTTGCACTGTGTGCATGTACATTTGAATGTGCATGTGACATAGCCGTAGGCATTTGTTCTGCAGGGGCATCGCTCTGATGTTCTTGCTCCAGATGTCTCTGTTGGCCAGGATGAGCACAAATGTGTGTGTAGATTTGTATGTTTGTGTGTGATCGTGTGTGTGTCTGTGTGTTTTCTCTCCTGAGAGCTTCACAGTGGGGGATGCCATGGTGCTATAGAGTGTGACGTAAATGCACAGTGCTGTCCAGGACCTGAAGCAATGCACTGTATTGCGAAAGGTCATACGTGTGTGTGTGTGTGTGTGTGCGTGTGTGTGTGTGTGTGTGTCTTCAAAGGTCTTTTCCTACATTTTGGCAAAGATGCACTGATTACAACCATAAGGGTCATAAGCTGTAAAATTTCATTTATAGTTACATATTACCGCAGACGCACACTTTGAGCGATACAATACCCTACATATTCCTTCACCACATTTCCATTTATATCATATACAGTATTTACTGTGTTCCAGGTGAAACTAACCACATTAAACCACATATATTGTGTATCAAAACACTACTGTATTTATGCAATTAAAGGGTCATGTGACCTTTGGAGGTGTCTTTTAAACAAACAAAAGTGATGTTTACTCATCAAAATGCGTTGTGTGTATCACTGAGCTTTGACGAATCCATTTTTTTTCTTCATACAACGTTTAAGTTACAACTGAGTTTTAAGTATTTTAAATCATACATTGCTTGCTTTCAGTCCTCTAGTTCCTGGCCTTAGGGTGCGAATTAGTGCACATCTTGGCTTGCTACTGCCACCTGTAGTTTTTTGGAATAGTGTGAAACCATTAGCAGGACTGTGTATCGTGTAAGGGCTCATTTATACTCCCTTTACATAAAAAAATAGATCTGTTCACAAACTTCCATGCGTCTGAATTCTTAACACTACATTACTGATTCGTTCTGTTCCGCCATTTTCAAAACATTTTTATCATATCCTATGGCTGTGTCTTCCTTGAAATACACTGCGCTACCTCCATTATTTCTGGTGGTGCTGCTCTGTTTTGTCTGTAAACTCTCAGAAACATGCATGAATACGGACATTAACCCAGAGTACAGACATAAGACTCCTATCCTGTCCGTGTACATATCTAAAGTTGAGCGTAAATGAGCCTTAAAGTTACAGTTGGTAACTTTTATGAAAATAACTTTGTGTTAGCTGAAACTGTCACTATATTCTGACAGAAGTACATGAGACAGATTGTCTGTGAAAAAAAATCGTGTTCCTCCTCATTTTGCTACGGCCTCTAATGGCATTTGCTAGACTCAGACTGCAGCCAGGAAGTCTCTAATGCAGCCAAGGAGTCTCTCACAGAGCTGTCAATCATGTCAGCTCCTGAAGTGTGGTCAAAATGTCAAACTAAGCAGCACTGATCAAATATGAATCAATATTCTTTTACTGCATTGGCTTTTTCTCACCTCAAATGTTTTCTTAAACATAGTTTAGTGTACTGTTTAGCTGTAAAATGAGAGTCGGTCAGATGGTGCTTGGTTCTGCAGTTGACTGCATCCAGCATGTCGGCTAGGTCACAAAGTCTGTCATGTTACAACTAAAAAGTACATTAAAATATTTTTCTGAAAACATTTGAGGTGCAGTAACAGAATCTTGATGCATATTTGATCAGCGCTGCCTAGTTTGACAGTTTTACCGCATTTTATGAGCAGTGACTGACAGCTGTGTTAAAACTCCTCGGCTCTGATTGGTTGTTTTCATTTACATGCAGTAAAGCCATTAGAAATGCTACAAAGCAATAGAGAAATCGGAATTTGTTGGCTTTTTTCATAGATCACCTGTGTCATTTAGTGCTGTGTGAATATGGTGACAGTTTCAGCAGAAGATTTAAAAAGTTTTTTTTCTTTTTTTAAAATACCAACTGTAGCTTTAACCCACTTGTATACTCCTGTGTGTGTGTACAAGATAAACAAAATGGGGATCTACTCGTAGAAACACAGCTCAGTAACACCACTAGAAGTCAAAACTTCACTTTTACAAACTATCTGTGTTTTGTATGAATGACGTATTTTGAGAGAAAGGAAGACTTTAGGTGGAGTCTGATTGATATTGTCTGGTTTTGTGCAACTTTTCATAAGAGATTTTGAGATTTTTTTTTTTTTTTCCTTATTGGTTAGTTGACAAGTTCCCCTGTCAGTTGTTGTTTGTGAATCCAGACACATTTCAGTCTCATATCTGGTTGTTTTATTAGATTCCTCCCGGCTCTGCTGGGATTCTTTCTCATGTTTCCACGTCCTCGTGTGACTCTAAATATCTCATGCTTTACAACGCGACTATCCTCAGCATTGATGAATGCTTAAGGCCGTGGAGAAAATGAGGCGAGCACTCTGAATGAGTTATCTGCAGAAAATTCACCTGGGAGACTGGGAAAGGACGTCATTGGTTGAGTCAGACATCTAAACCCTGAGAGAGAATTAACACTTGTATACTTAAATTCTCGAGTCTAAACCTACTGTCATCTTATTATAATCCTTAAAATACCATTGACCTAATTTGAATGGACACACTTCTGGGAAACATTGAAGTTTTAAGCCCTTAATCTTTCCTAAATCCCCTTCATTACAATGGTGTATCTATATACAGTTTGCAGTGCTTTATCTCTGTTGATAAAGCAGCAAGTCGTGATGTCTGTGAGTGTAAATGCCTTTCTCTGCCACCCCCCTGGGCTGTGATTAGTTTACTCCCCTTTAGACCTTCAGACAAAACTTTATTACAGTTTAATTTTTGACCAGGGCCCTGCCAGGTGAGAGCTCCTGGCCAGCCAAGGATGTTGTTGCTATCTCAGGGGGGCTACAGGCAGTATTGAGTCTCAATACAGTGAGCTAAGTCTGGAAGAACCCAGGGGGTCTGGGTGCAATCCTCCCCAGTATAAAGCAATGATAATGGTGAAATCTCCAGGGTAAGAATCCAGCTGCTACGTGATCAACCACTTCAGTCTATGGGCCAGTGAAACTGACACCAACCCACAAGGTACAGGCTCAGTCACATGGGAAAACATGTTCACCTTGAGAGTTGACAGGATGGGACAGAACAGAACTTTCCCCTCCATTAAAGCTGCTGCAGTGTAACTCAGCTGCAGGAAATCTACTCTCTGCTTTGCACAGTCAAGATATTTTCTATTCCTGTCAAGCATACATCAGATGATTATTTTAATGAATGACATATTTCAATATTCATTGTAAAGCACTAGAGGGTCCAAAGTGCAGACCAGATGATATATTCTCTTACTAACTTAAATCTTATTGAAGTAAAAGTTTGTGGACTCTTCATCTTTAACTTCAGTAAGGAATGCAGTTGGATATACGTTTGTCTTCTGTCCAGACACAAATCTAATCAAGTTTATTTGTATAGCACATTTAAAAACAAGTGCTGTACAAATTACAATAATGACACACAAAAATAAAGCACTATAACATGTACACAGAGGGTTCCTGGTTCGATCCCAGGTGCGGGAGCCCTTCTGTGCAGAGTTTGCATGTTCTCCCCGTGGGTACTCCGGCTTCCTCCCACAGTCCGAAGACATGCAGGTTGGGGATAGGTTAATTGGTCACTCTAAATTGTCCATAGGTGTGAGTGTGAATGGTTGTCTGTCTCTACATGTCAGCCCTGCAATAGTCTGGCGACCTGTCCAGGGTGTACCCTGCCTCTTGCCCAATGTCCGCTGGGATAGGCTCCAGCCCCCCCGCGACCCTCAAGAGGATAAGCGGTAAGAAAATGGATGGATTGGTTAGGTATGATTTCAGTTATGCCCAAAAAATCCTGGACACTGACACGATGTGACACGATCGACCTTTCAACAAGTATTTTCTAACATGTATAATCAGAGACAGAATCAGCTTTACTGGCCAAGTGCGTGTGTACACACAAGGAATTTGGCTCCAGTAGGCTTTGCTCTCAATGTATAATGTGCTTACAAAGAAATCACTGATTGAGTTTCTCCTGTATTTTAACATCTTTCACTTGTATTAGAGTAATATTTGACTAGGAGTACATATAGTCTACTTTGACTCAATAAGTAATGGAGCTATTTACTTTATCTACTATTGTTTAAACCTAATGTATCTGTGAAAAGACGAGGAACATTTCACAGATAAATGTACATGTGTTTTATTTTCTCTATCAATAAGTGTTCACTTAATATGAAACAAAACATCGCTAAAGGGCATCAAAGGATTTTCTATGTTAAGTTATGAATATTTCAGTTTGGTTAGCCATTTAGATTGAATATCTAATTAAATCTCTTTGCCTCTGGGGGAATATACACAATGATTGTGCAATTAATTTGATACATAAAGGCAATGAGTTGATAATCTAAGAGCACACCCACTGAAACAGCTTGTGATCAACACTCATTCTTGTATATTTACATTGAGATGCCAGTGAAGGGTGCAGGATTTGAAAGAAAAGGCTACAGCTAGACGCCTGGATAAAACATTCATGTGACAGCAGCGATGAATAAAACATAGAAGAATGATCCAGGGGTCAAGCAAGCGGTAAATGTGGGCGTAGCTATGTGTCATAAGATGTAAATATTGTTAAGAGAGAGACATTTTGCTGCCTGGCTCAGACTGGCCAAGATTCTTTAGCTGCCTGCCAGGGAGAACAAACACAGCAGCCCTAGCTCTCTGTGGGAGAAACCAACCTGCGCTGTGATTCTTTATGATAAGAGTCATTCATTATGCATGCATTCAGCTTTGAATATGGCAGCCTTTAATAAATGATACTGCCATTGCTAGGCATAGATAGCCGTAAAGCAACAGAGGCTCAAAGAGACAGACAGACAGGTGGTGGAAGATGATGATGAGGTTGAAAATGAAGAAGAAGAAAAGTTTATGAGTCTTTATGAGTCAGTGATTCAGCCTCTGCTTATAAATTGTGTAACAAGATACAGTTTGATGCCAGGAGCAGCTGAGCACCCTTTAAAACTGTCACGCGTTCCCCTGAGAAAAATACAATTAAATATTTTGGGATGTGGCTTAACATTTCTTTTATTTACTTCTACAGAAGTTTGTATGAGTGATAAATATTACTCCAAAAGAAAACAGTGCCCAAACTCTCCCTGAAAAGTGAATCCACTCTGTTTCAGGCTTGGATCAGTAACATCACTCTGATGTGTCTGTTCATCTGTGACAAACTGCCTGGTGGAGAGCAAATAGTCTGTTGAGCAACATTTTAAATTGAGGCTGTCAAGCTTCTCTTTGTCACTGAAGAAACTATATGTTTTGTTTGTGAGTACCATTTCCATATAGTAGAGGGTGCCATGCCATCGGTCTGACAGTCTATTTTTCTGTAACCCCAATAGTCCAAAAAATGTCTCGTTGGACCAAAAGCCCATTTGTCTGACAGCCCGTTATCCTAAAAACACCCACTGGTCCAAAGGCCCATTTATTTCCTACTATGGAGAAGGCATAACCTGTCCTGCTCTGCCTCTGATGGGCTACCCTGATACTCTTACCCTAACCCTAACAAATCGTACTCCTTGTGCCTACACCTAAGCAACCCAACCAACAAAGGCACTGAGTGCTATGGAATCACAGGCAGGAGTCGTGCTGGTTGTGTCTTTACTGTAGTAGGAAAAAAAATTGGCACTCAGGAAGGTCTGACGATCTGTTCGGGAGAATGCGTTCTTTTGGAGCAATGGGAACAAGCTGTCGGATAATTGGGCTTTTGGTCCAATGGGACATTTTTCAGACTATTAGAGTTTTGGAACAGGCCCTCAACAACGGGTAGTCCCTACAGTAAGTAATGACGTTCAACACCTACATGTATGCCTAAGGCATTCTAGTTGTTGCTGACATACTACACTAGTTAATGTGCATCACGAGTTCTCACAGTGACAATGCAAACATTCTGATGTTTGGCAAGTGTATATTTTATTGTGTTCAACATCTTAGCGTAGCATATTAGCATGCTATTATTCCTTTTTAGTTTAGCAGGTATTGAGTCATAAATCAAAGTATGGTGTTATATGAAAAGTCATGGGATGACCAAAGTCTCTGAGATACATTGCCTTGGAACAATGAGATGTTTAGGTCTAGACCAAAGTGGTAGACTGACAGATGACATTTCTGTGTTGTGACAAACAATTATAATATTTAAAAATGAATAATATTTCAATGTTTTACAATGAATTTGAACAATAAATTTCTAATTGCTGCACTTTTAATAGGTGTATGGAACAGGGTCAACTATATAGCATTAAAATGTGTAACAAAGTCAAATGTACATTGGTAATGTTAAGTATTATAATTACACAACATTTGTTTCAGTTGTTAGGCCTCCATAGTCAAAATGTAGAATATGTTGTACCCTTACGTTCACTTTCAGGGGTACCCCACCTTACCTCTCCCCTTTTGCTATTGTATTCCATGAGAGAGGTAAGCAGCATTGCGCTTGTAGTAATTTCTGTGTTTTCGTGCTGTTAAGCTATGTTTATAAGTTCATTTTTCAGCCTAAACTTATTGTGTAATATGCTAACATATTCCCGTGTCACTTAACTTGTGTAGGGGCTCGAGTTATATGGTCCTAATTGGCAGAGGATTTTGTGTTTACCTCTTGCTGTCAGAGTTGTCAGGAATCAACAGAGATTGATTCCAAAGATATCCATCGTCTGGTCCTCTTCAACACTAGAGTCCACCGGTAACATGTAATGCTGCTGGAGCGCACTAAAAGGATGAGGAACCGGAACGAGCTAATTGAATATTCGCATAATCCAGTCAAGCACTTGAAAGTGCAATCAACACTAAGCGTGCATACAAGATAGCCGATAAAAGCAAATTGAATAATCAATGTTGTCACATTGAGATTTAAGGTCTGTTTATTGATTCACAGCATCAATCAATGCATTGGGTAGCACGCAAGTTGCTGGTAGCTGCTGGTAGCCTTTGAAGGGTCTTGCCTTCATTGCAACTTTTCCTCAGAAAGGATGTTTCGAATATGGCGCCATAAGTAAGTGAATGAAATTATTCAAAACACAGACTGCTTATGTTCACTTGCCTATACTGCTTAGTGCCAAGCTACATCAACGTAGAGTGGATCGTCCACCGATCCCCAGCTCCTCCAGTCGGCACATCAAAGTACTCTTGGGCAAGACACTGTGTGAGTGTGAATGGTTACTGAGTAACAGGTGGCTTTCTTCATGGTTGCCTTGGACACCAGTGTGTGACTATTGGTGAATGTGACGTGCAGTGTAAAAGCGCTATGAGTGGTCAGAAGACTAGAAAAGCACTACACAAGTGCAGTCCATTTACCATTTACAACCTGCTATATCCGTGGCATCACCTAATGCTTCTTAGCTAGACGTTATACAAGTATTCTCAATATCATGAAACCATTCATAAAGTCTGTCTAACATTTGATCGCGTGGCCACTTACACCTACAGCCAGGGATGGTTACCGAAACCCGGTTTAAATTAGCCCTGGGGCTAAATTATCAAAGACTGTAGTACTGATAAGCTCTGACAGTATCAGTTCTTTTATCGGTACTTTTACACATTTTGGTTAAATTCATTAACATCCTGCAGCCTCTCACCTGTGCTCTGTGCCAGGGCTGACCTCCTCCACATACACACACACATGGCAGTGGAAAGTGAAGATAACTCGACCAACCATCTCTCAACCATCGCCACTAACGTTATGTTTCACACAAGGACAGCATGTTAGTTTGGCTAATAGCAAATTGTAACTAACAAGCTACTAATGAGCGCAAATGACAGCTGTCTGTATGTAGACTAACTTAGTTCGACACTTATCTTAAAATTGGACAAATTCTTTTTAACGAAGTTGCTGGCTGACACAAACAGCCCCTCCTCTACTTACTAACATCTCTACTTACAGCTGACTATTGTATGTTATCTTGCCACCGTAGAGACAGTGGTTACTTTTGAAACAAGCCACAACTTAACCTTGCGCTCTCATATTTAAACAGATAGCACTACACCTCTGGTTATACAACAATCACATGATCTCTGTGATACTGAGAGTAATGAGTTTATTAAAAAGTTGTGTAACAAACCACCAGAAGAGTTCTTGCTTCATACTTGTACTTTGATGACAACCACATGTCTTTTATAGCACAATTTCAGAACATTCAGCCTCTTTGTTCATGAACCGTGACGAATGCTCAATATTCATGTGAAAACGAGAACGGAGTGATCAATGTGGCCCAAGGCTTTGAAGGGAGCAAAGCAGCAACCTCCCTCCCCTTTTCCTCTTTCTCTCTCTCTGTCTCTGTTCCCTGTTTTATTCCTGCCGAACCCAACAAACCGCATAATTTATCACGCCTGTACTGTATAAGACCACATGAGTGCATGAATATTTTCTCTCTCACACACACACAAGCGTGATGCAATCTATTTCAATGTTGTGTCTGTATGCATTCGGGGGCTGTGTGTGGATGAGCACTGACAAGTAACTGTGTTTAGCAGGCCAGAGTTTCACAATGGAGTCATGATGCCACTGGAAAGTCTTGGGATTTGACCCACATGCAATAACCTTAAAGTCAACGTAGAGAAGACTGCATTAATTATGAGCCTGGGTGTACAAAGATGGACATGGATGCATAAACAGGAACACTGTAGGAACACAGGCTCATAAAAGCTCTCTGTTCTCTCACACACATTTGCTCTTCTCATTTTCATGCTGCAGATTAGACTTGTTGGCTCGCTTGTTGACAGGAGGGCACCGTGTCCCTGATAGCAGCCGCTTGCAGTATTTCCAGTGAATCCTCCTATTTTCAGTTGAACCACTGACACTCTGCTTGGATTACCTCAGGCTCCTCCACTGAAAGCGCTGCTGGAAGTGATTGCCCTGTGATTGTTGTGTAATTTTCCAGGGAATGGCTGGAAAGGAAGACTGCATTTGCAAGGACAGTCATAATAACAGTGATATCTATAAGGCTCCTGAAAAGATGTAAAAGAAAAAGAGCAGCAACTCAAGTCTAAAATGGTTTCATATTCTTAAATAATCCTTCAGATGGGGAAGGATTTTAACACATACTACTCTGACTCGCAAAAACAGTCTATGAATGATGTGGATTATACTTCTTTAACCGAACAGGGCCCTTATGTGTTGAGCCTCTATACACTGGCATTTAGATTTCTTTGTCTACTTCTCTTCACTGTATTGTGGGAATGCTAATATTCACAGATAGACTGCTAAACCATGAGCCTCGCATTCAATGGGAACAGCCTTCACCACGAGAGCCAATCAAGAGGGAAGATATCACTGTCTTAAAATAGGCTTTGGTGGGAAAAGTGTGTGGGGATAAATTCAACCAAAATAGCTCACTCATCGAGTAGCATCATGTGCTGAAGGAAGGAAAAGTGCTACAAGCTGCTTTCAGAACAAAGAAGAAATTGGGGAGGAATTGCTGTGAGGAGGGAAAAAAAGTGTTAACTTTGAAAATGTGGTGTCATGAGACTGATGGCTCTCTAGAGATACAGAGGACTAGTAGGACTGGTGTTGATGCAGCCCATGAATAAGAAATTAGGCCCAGACGTCCAGTGGGTAGCTGTGCGCTATCCCACAGAGCTACCCAGGTCTGAGCCCAAGGGAGGTTTGTCTCATTCATCATTAACTGCAGCTTAAGGTGAATGAAAGCAGAGAGACCGGAGAGACGGAGGGAGGCTGAGACGGTGCAAGAGAGGGAAGGTGACAGATGAAGGCAGGATTGGAGGAAGATTGTTGAGGGGTTTGGGAAACAGATCAAGCTGAGAGAGCATGATGATGTGTAGGATAAAAAATATCAAGATCTGAAAGGAAGACTGAAAGAGAATCATAGATTAAAGGGGGGGAAAGAGGAAAACATACTCAGGAATGGGCCGGAATGTGACGGATGAACAAGAAGCAGGAGGTAAAAGGTGAGGGTGGATGGGTCGGGTGGAGGAGGCGATATCTCCTTTGTTAATCTAACTGATATTCCTGAACACATCAATACATGCAGTCACACACACAGTGACATAACCTCACTTTACCTTGAGTATGATGATGTGCTTCGCTCTGATTTGCATATGTCTTATCATTACTGTGATTGCAAGAACAGAATGAATAATTACTCATAATAGTTCGCATATAGGTCAGTGTTAATAGTTTTTCCATATCAGCAGGAGCAGCAGGTCACATTTATTAGCTAATGAGACACTTGAGGTGAGGCAGAACTTCATCAGACCTTAGCAGCAGACCATACTTAAAAGTTACATATAGTATGATGCTGTTATTAAAACCAGTAGTTCCCATTGTGAGAGCTGGGACTCTGACATAGGGCCACAAGATGAAACAAAAATCGGCCACAGTTTTACCTCCTCAGGTCTTTAGTGTATGTTCGATTGCATGATTCGGCCTGAGAAAGGAAAAAGGGGCTGCTAAAAGACATTTATTTTGCTTAAAAAATCCCTGATATGTGGCCTCAAATCTTAAATATATCTTTATATTACTTCCTGCATCCAAAGTTAAAGTTAGAAAAAAACACTCCAGCCCTATCGACATGTAAAAAGATGTTTTTCTAACACATATTTCCTCTGTGTCCTGGCCTCTCATCCACACACTCACAGAGGTTAAGGTCACTAAAATGGAGATTTGTTTTTTAAACACCCTCTAAGGTGCATATTTTTCAAATCTCTTACTGCTGTTTAATTGCGTGTAAGAAATAACAACAATGCCAGACTACTGATTTGCTAAAGTCGTTAGCACTGCTTAATATAATGATTATTTTATACATATACTTAGTACTGCTGCATCCCTTCATGGACATACTGAGGTGTCTGCTGCGCCCATTATTTGGTCCACCTCAGTCTCGTTCGATCAGATTTGGTTGGCAGTGGCCTGGCATCAAAGCAAACACGATGGGATCACTCCAGCCACAACGTAACGATCCATGGCTTTATATAAATGTGTACCAGTGCCGTAAAGTGGGGGGGTTATGGCCCCTTCCTTACTTCCCACCACCCTACTTCCCTTACTCTAGCAGCACCCATCCTCAAACTCAACCTTCATTTTGATCTCAACTGAACACCTGTAAAGTTTTGTGACTATATATCTGTCCTTATCTGGACATTAACACCTGGCAAAGTACTCAAAATTGCAAAATGTGGTAGCTCCCTCACTACACTTGGTGTCACCAGGACCACATTTCATCATTACAACACACATATACACAAACTCACAAGGTGAAAACAATGCCAGCTGTTGCAGCATTATTGCAGCTTGTAAAAATGAGTTTTTAAGGGCCTTGAAGAGGCCACAAGCCAAAAGAGGCTGACGTAATCAGTTATCTTACCATCACTTTAAAGGTATACTCTGCAGGAATTGATGGTTACTGTTTGTAAACATCGCCAGTGAAAGTGAAAATGAAAGCCAACCCCAGATTCATTCTCGTTTTGGAACGAGCTTTATCAGCTTGGCATTTTGCCTGGCTATATTTGTGTTTTTTCAATGCAGTGTCCACGATATCCGTAGCTACCTATATATAAACACCAGACCTCACCTGCAAGCTGTGCCCATAAATGTCCCAAACATAGCAAAATAAGACGAAAATACAGGCAGAGGACAGAGCATCTCCAGATAAACCCGCCACCACGCACTTCTAGTAGGTCATAGGTGATGACTGACAGGGAATACTTCCAAATGAGCCAAATGAAAATCCTGCATTCAATATTTTTTTCTCCCACAGCAGAAAAATGCCTCATTTTGGAACCAAGCTCTTCTGGTATTCTTCTTAGTCTGTCAGTCTGTAGTTAATTGATGGGTTCATCTAAAATGGAATAGCAGGCTGTCGGCAGCCACCAGCTGTGGACTGACATGCTTGGTCAGCCAGTGTTCAGTTGTAGCTCGAACACTTCCTCCTCCTCTCTGTGTGTCTTTTTCCATCTTTTCCATCTCTCTCTTTTTCTGTCTCCCCCTCTGTTTTGACACAAAGCTCGGCTAAATCAACAAACTATGACAGCTCCAGTGAAATCAGCCTCTGAGTAAACAGCAGTTTCTGCTTAGATGGGCTGCCTGTTATCGATTTACTATGAAATGGGAATTCGGAGCATATACATACATATATATGTGCTGTTGAGGGACCTAATTAATTCCCTATTCTGATGAGTTCCCCAGAATACATAGCTGTCTTGGCAGATTGCTTGCTCTGCTTTTGGACTGTCTCTCCATGGATTTCCATGTAGAATCTATTACTCGTGCCAACAGCAAAGATGTAGAGGGAAGTGGTTTACACAATATATGATGTACGCTAAGAAGAAAGCCATGCTTGTATGCTAGAAGTGGGCACATTGTACAGTATGAGAGCTGTTCATGCAGGTGTTCAAATGTTAGTAGAATACATTCAGTTTGAGCATTTCTGCTTACTTTAAAGAGGAGCTTCAGTGTGTGTGTGTGTGTGTGTGTGTGTGTGTGTGTGTGATATTGTAAAAGAACACTGATGCATTGTCTGGCAAAACCTTTGATGCTTTAGAGCAGAGTTTCCTTACACAACGATTTATCTCGATCAAATTAGTGCCCCACAACTGACATTCTGTCTCACACAGGCTCCGCCCTCTACTGGACACTATAGGTAATACTACACTTCCAATCACGAGCACGTGTTCACGCGCTAAATCTGAATAAACGCAGCCGGCCAATCGGGACAAGCCTACCTGAATACATGCAGAACCCACAGTAAATAAGAGGTGGCTCACCAAACATCAAACATTCTTTCAGCTGCGGCGATAAACAAGCTGTTTGGGTGCTTTGGTGATGGCGTGGCCTCCATCCAAGAAGATACGAGATGGCTTTGTGAGTGCATCTCCCAAGCCTACAGACAGGAGAACAGGGACCCTCCCACTGTGGTCTGCACACACTCCCCACTTGTTTTGACAGTGTCGGTGGATTTGTTCAGCAGGGTCAAGGACACATATATGGCAGTGGCGTGTTCTACACCCTGCACATTCATATGGTTCTGTCTCTTGGAAAGTCAGGCTTCTTTTAAGGGTCTGTGCTCACTGGAATGACACAGGACTGGTGAAAAGGGTTAAGTGTATGTCAGCTGTGTTGCACCGGGCTCCCCTCTGAGCTTGATACACCAACATGTTTCTGTGTTCCTTGATGACCCATGAAATGTGGTGTGCAGGGTGTCCGTGCTTGTTTTTCGACCCTTGCAAGGTTAGGCCGTTGCTCCACCCAGTTAGATTGCTTACCAGCTGGGTTGATTGGGGCCCCATTCAACTCCAGAATGAAGTAGGCGGGCTACAGCAACTAACCTTTGGCCGGTCAGGATCAGTGTGGCTGAGGTGTTCATTCATCAGGCTCCACCGTCTGTACCCAGTCCAGTTGAGGGCGGAGCTTGTGTGAGATAGAATGAAGGTTACAGTAGTGTAACCCGGGTTCTATTTGCACTGGTAAAGCCCTCTACTCTGGGGGTCCTGTTGCTCCTACACTGCTCACTGAAGAGGGGGGTAGGATGTTTGACGGCATACGAGCCACCTCTTATATACTGTGGGTTCCACATGTATTCAGGTAGGCACATCCTGACTGGCCGACTATGTTTATTCAGATTCAGTGTGTGAATGCATGCTTGTGATTGGAGGAGTAGTATTACCCATAGAGTCCAGTAGAGGGATCCAGCTGTGCTAATAGAAGTAAAGTTACTTTGGTTAGGTTTAGGAAAAGAAACATGGCGATGACATACCTTAAAATAACTTCAAGTGTACTCGCTTTCACACGGTTCCAAACATCGGTTTCCTTTGGGAAAGTCCTGTGTTGTTTGACCCATCCACCACCCCAGCTTGCCTCCTTACATGGACTTTTGGTCTTAATGCTACTTCCTTCTTTACCTCCGTCATTGGTCTCATGATTGTAGCCTTGTGTTTCACACAAATTACTGGCTCATGATAGTGTGGGTTACATAGAAATCCTGGTGGATTACTTTTCTAAGGTATATGTATAAACAATGCATGAGAGGAGCCTCTGCAGAGAAAGAGTGTGTCTGTTCTGCAGTAAAGGGCAAATCAAGTGATTATTAATCAACTCTGAATGTTCTAATCACTTGGACCGAGACGCTAATCACACTCCCCTCACTGACTTTGATGGTGTTTTCACTGCAGTCAGAGTGCTGTAGAAACTCGGTGAAGCGGACGGGTTTAAGAGGAACTGATGAGAACCAGATCAAATGTTTCCTTCATTCTCAGCAGTCGTCTCTAAACTAACAGAGGGAGAGGGTGTTGGGGCTGATGGTTTTTTCCTTAGACTGGGAAGTGGATCAGGTGCATTTTGTAATTACTGTGTGACGGGGCGATGATACACAAACAGACGCATACAGACACATGCAAACAAAGATACAGACGCATAGACTGACACACAAACCCACACATGCCCATGTACACACACACACACACACACACACACACACACACACACACACACACACACACATGAATGTCTCTAGCAGGTCAAGACACAGCTGTTTCATGGTCTGTAGCCCATTTTAGTTCTGAAAATACATATACCACAAATAGATCACTGGCTGTGTCACTGCGTAAGAGGCTTTTTTTTGAGCAGAACTTCTTAATTTTTGGACAAAGAGACAGAGGCGTAACTGCATTGAAAGCGTCTGCCATTGCCATCATCAGTTTCCATCCACGTGGTAAGGATCTAAGGCAGGGTGACACATCTTAATCATTGGCATAATGAATGGAGGATAAGCCCCTGTGAATTCCAGCCTTGGTGTGACAGAGGTGATCAATAACTCCATATCACAGCATCTCGTTAGGCTCCGCCTGGCCTGCCGAAGAGGAGGCGTCTTCCCACATAGCGTCTGATGCAAGTAGCACCATTGGGTTCGCTATTATTCACACAATTGCCTTCCATCAACATTCTTCATAAGGACCAATCTTATCTGACCTTTGAAGGAGCATAAATGAAACAAAATGATGAATGTGAGTGTTGTTAACTGCAAAAACCTGTCAAAAGAGTCATCCATGCATGATTGTTTTTGTCATTTTGACTGTGCAGCGTTTGTGGAAGTTATGCTCAGCTGTAGACGCTCCAGAGAGTAAGAGGCAGCAGTCCAGAATAACATAAAACTATTAATATTGCTATACCTTCTCAACTCATTTTGACTTTTTTTTTCTCTGGGAGGTACTGAGGATATGTGCTGCATTATTACTATAAAAAAGGCTTCCTGGAGGGCACCACTACTTGGCAGAATTGTCTGTTGTGTACCTCCATCACACAGTTAATGTGGCGAAGCACTGAATCAGCAAACAGGAAAAATCCAAGGATGCTCGGTAGCAATGTTGAATCTTTTTTGATGCCTGTCTGATTTATGGTAATGAGGCTTCAGAGGAGCCTCCTGCATGCACTACACTCCTCTCTTTTCGGGTTTTGGACCAGAAGTGCATTTTCAGCAAGAACACAATGACAGCCCGGCAAACCAAACCATATGCCACAGAGTAAATGAGATTACATCTCATTATAAATGGATTCATCTGCTTTGAATACAGTCCAGCTCTCCCCGCCTTGGGACTTTCCATTACCAAATTACTCTGAGCCACTGGGTGGACAGGACCACTGATGGACATTTATGTGGCTTTTTAAAGTCTGAATCACATGTTGCCTTTTCATCTGTTTTCCTAATTTGCTCTCTTTCTGCGTACAGCGGATAAAACTTAATCAAAAAGGGTAATGCGTCTGTAAATTACCCTTCTTGAAACCACAGACCATTTCTATTTCATTTCATATAAGACTGGAGAAGGAAAACGTATTGAGATTTGTAATATTCATTTCGCTGTTCAAATTGGATGTCAAATAAGTTTATAGAAAGTTCTGAATTATACAATGGATGTAATCAATTATAGAACAGATGTTAGATTAGCCGAGGCTGCCTGTCAGTTAGAAAGAAAAAAATGAATGAACTGAATCTCTAATAAGGTCATAGCTAATTGCTCACATGCTGATAAATTTAAAAAAAAAACTGTCATTTTGCATTATGTAGCAGGGATTAACAGATGCCATAAAATGATAGAACAGGACAGTGGAGCAAAAATACTGCAGTCTTAATCTGCAGTTGCCACATTTTTGTAATACAGTCTAAGTAAGATAAAGGAAAATGGCATTGCGTTTTCCCTCTCCCAATCTATCCAAGTGAATCAAGACCATTGATATTTATAAACTTTTGGCTTGATTCCCTTTTCTTGGTTTGACCCAAATCCACCTCACTAGACATCTTCCTCAGTGTTGGACTGTGAGCAAGGCTTTTTGTTTGTAAAATTGGAGTGAAGCCAGACAAAAGAGAGAAAGAAGGGAGAAAGAAATCACTGCTTAAAATTGGAGGTGGAGTGTGACATCAGAAAGAGGTTGGGGATAACAACAAGATAAGAGGAAATAGGACAGTGATGCGGATGACTAGAAGGGGGAAAAGAAGTTTTGGGAGAGGGAAGAAGAAGGATAGGAGAGGTTCACCTATTTTTTTTTTTTTTTTAATTCTATCTTACTGCAATATTCACATGGCCATTTACATTTAAAGAGTTATTAGTTGCTGTAGGAGTGTGTGAGATTCTTCCTGAAATGATTTCAATCTTAGTAACAAATCCACAGTCCTTTTTCTGTTCCAAAACACATTCTAAAGTTAAGCTGAAGTTATAATGAGGGTTCAGCAGTATGGGTTAGACAAATCAAGTGGATATCTTCCAAACCTCCAGTCTTTTTAGTGCAAAATTCCATCTTTGTGTTCCTGTGTGCAGCTCAACAAGCAAACACTTGCAGCTGAAGCACAAATAGAGAATTTTGTACTAAAAAGCACTTTGAATGCTACCCATTTGATTTGGCCTATCCAGACTAGCTGAGCTTTTGCATGCATTTTTTTCCCCCATTTTATATTAAAACTGCCTGTTTGTGGCCGGTGTGAACAGGAGACACAGTTAAAGGAATACTTCACCCCCCAAATGGCCATTTGTATATCAATTACTCACCCCATGTTACTCTCAATTTGAGAAGAAAACTTTGCTGTTCTGGCTTGCCTCCATGGTGAACTGAGAATCAAAAAACGGAGAAAATTCTTGATGAGTCATAGGGGTCCACATTTAAAAACACGAAAACCATATCAAGGCATCCATTTACAAACTCTCATGCAACCCGTGCAGTGTAATCCAGGTCTTATTTATCCAGTCGTATGCTCAGTACTTCCCAAACAGACAGCCCTTTACGGCAGGGAACTGAACTAGAAGTGAAACTCACCTATACTCTCCTCAAAGCTAGACTCCATTGACAATAGTCATTGTACTTCACTGAACACAGGAGCTACAAGTCTTATGCATCCTTGACCTGTTAGTTGGTATTATTATGTAACCTTGGTGTTGTAAAGGGTTAATTTGGTTTACCAAAGTCGCACAATAAAAACAAAACAACAAAAACAAACTATCGACAATAGTGTTGGAGTCACTGTAGACCTGCTCTGGACATTGGGTTGCTTATCTCATGGCTGGAGAAATATCTGGACTTGCTGACATGGAATGGGTAGACTGCCTGTTAAAAGACTTTGATAAGGACCTGGAAGACCACTGGGACACTGTTTCTATATTCTTTAAATAGCAGCTTGCTCCCAATTGGACTAAGAATGTAATGTATGAGATTTAACGTATGTGGGTGTCACCCCTGTGTTGTTAATTGTGTTACTGTTTTGTTATGCAGTGTCTGCTTTTGATTTTCATTGTTAAATGCATGTATAATTGAGAAGGAGAACAATCAAACTGTCAATATAGGAAAAGCTGCTCCCATGTTCGGTGAGGTTAAATTACTGTGTTTGTCAATGGAGTCAAAGAATTTAAGAGCATATATAAGGTTATTGAAAAAAATGCATGTGTTTGGGAAGTATCATACGATACGATTGGGTAAATGGGACTTTGATTATACTGCACGAATTATGTGAGAGTTTGTTTTGATATAGTTTTGCTGCTGTTAAACACAGACCCCCATACAGTTTTCCTCATAGATTCAGCGTAACATGGGGTGAGTAATTGATATAGAAATGGTCATTTAGAAGTGAAGTATTTCAAGTAAAAAGAAAAACAGCTTCAATTTACATAATATGTTAGCACTGTTGCCTCACTGCGAGAGGGTTAATGGTTTGATCCCGAGTGCGGAAGCCCTTCTGTGTGGATTTTGCATGTTCTCCCAGTGTCAGCATGGGTTTTCTCCGAGACATGCAGATTGGGGATAGGTTAATTGGTGACTCTAAATTGTCCATAGGTGTGAATGTAAGTGTGAATGGTTATCTGTTTCTACATGTCACCCCTGCGATAATCTGGCAACCTGTCCAGGGTGTACCCCGCCTCTCGCCCAATGTCATCCATCCATTAACTGCTTATCCTCTTGAGGGTTGCGGGGGGGCTGGAGCCTATAGAAAATGGATGGATGGATATGTGGGTATTGTCTTGTCTGTCTTAGACCAGAAAAATGTAAACCCTTTAAGCAGTAAAATAACAGAGCCAGTGAATCATTATAAGGAGCCAACAGATGCTTCATTTTGGGAAACCCATGCACACCTTTCCTTGTCAGCCATGTAATGTCTTGGGAAACTCTTGCTAAACATCAACCAACTTGTAATTTGTGAACATTGCCGCCAGTCATGTTTCTTCTCCTTTTCATCCTTGCACCTTTAACTAATTCTGACATATCTTGCTTACTATCCATCCTTTGCAACTACTTTGCATGTTTTGCTGGCAATTATCTGTACCAAGATTGATGTATTCTGTTCACAGAGCCCCTCTTTATTGCTGATAATGAAAATGACTCAGATGAGAGCAGGAGGGCTGAGCTTGTACACTGGCTGGGCCAGGGGTAGTTTACACTATTCTCTTAATTAGACCCCACGAAATCCCCAATGCTCCTGTCGGCAAAGTTTGACACAACCTGCTCTAATTGCTAACATGCACAGATGTGATAAAGTATATTTGCTGCAGGATAAGGGGATTAGGATGCACTCCATGCACAGATCTGAGCCTCTGGGATGTGCGGTGGGAGCGGCAGGAAATGTTTATGTGTATGAGGAAGTGACTATAGAGGATGAGGTGTACATGGTAAGTTAAGTAATGCAGCATCAATAGGATATCGAACCAGGTGTCTCTGATGAGATTGGTGAAATGCTCCTATCGCCTTGAACACTGAATTCACAAACAGACTTCCTGAATAACATGCAGACTAATTTGAAATAGATTGTAGCTTGCCATCCTCCAATATCCCTCATGCCCTTGAACAATGATTCCAACCTCTTATTAATCACAGTCTCGGGTCGAAGGGTATAAATACTTTTTTAACCCCATATTTGAGGTTGTTGCAACTTTATTTAAGTGGAGCAACACATCACTTTCCATATACATTTCCATATAACTATGTCCAGAGCTGGCAGACACATTCAACCTGAGCCAATATTCCTTCTCCTGCAGGCTAGAATCTCAGTACTGCTCCTGAAAAGTGGGGCTACAAATAGAGCTGGTCCCCACTGAACCACACTGACCAGGACACACCTGGGACAGCCCTCAGCCAATCAGCTGACAGGACAGATGTCACATACGGCCGTGGATGCCCAGACACATGGAAAAATGGGTCACATGCAACAGTGAAAAGCAACAGTCCTTTCTATGTTTCCAGTGTGTCTGTCTATCTATCTATCTATCTATCTATCTATCTATCTATCCATCCATCCATCCATCCATCCATCCATCTATCCAATAAATCTTTCTACAGCAGTTTGTATGACACCGAACATATTAGTTCCCAACGAATGGCATTGTCACTTTTTGTACGTAACATAGGGTATGTGCTTAATGCAAAGTTAGGAAGGTTAGGTTTAGCAAAAGAATCATCACATTATGTATATAATGTAAAGCTATGTAATTATTGTAACTTTATTAGGTCAGGTTTCGGCAAGTATATTAGGTTTAGGGAAAGAAACATGATTGGGTGTCATCCCATTATGTACTTAATATAAGTTAAGTACGTAACGTGACATTACTTAGGTTAGGTTTAAGAACATGAGGAAACATAGGGATGATGTAGCTTAATCTCCTGAGACCCTGT
This sequence comes from Cephalopholis sonnerati, assembly GCA_019142605.1. Lineage (NCBI taxonomy): Eukaryota > Metazoa > Chordata > Actinopteri > Perciformes > Serranidae > Cephalopholis > Cephalopholis sonnerati. The sequence continues at coordinate 18,334,561 of JAGQAX010000011.1, read as the reverse complement.
GTCCTCATTTGAGGACATCACATTTTGGGTTTACTGGACCTTATACATTAATTCTGCTGAACTTAAGCCTGTTGTCCTCATCTGTGGACACTTTTATTGCCATCTAGTGGTAATATGACCACAATACACTAATCCATGTAAAAACAAGATGGCAGCCATCTCTGCCTAGTCAGTCTGCAGCTGATCCAGACACAAAAGTGGACAAGGTACAAAACCTAGTGGTTAAAACTTGTTTATTTCTGTTTAATAATGTTTGTAGTTTGATATGGCAACAAACTTGACCAATTTTAGCAATGGTAAAACACTGTTTATTAGAGAGTAATCCTTTGAGGACATTGGGGCTTTATTATTGTCCCGTTTGAGGACATTGGCACTTTTATTTTGTCTCATTTGAGGACATTGGGACTTTATTATTGTCTCATTTGAGGACATTGGGACTTTATTATTGTCTCGTTTGAGGACATTGGTACTCTATTATCGTCTCGTTTGAGGACATTATGACTTTATTATAGTCTCGTTTGAGGATATTAGGACTTTATTATTGTCTCCTTTGAGGACATTGGGGCTTGTTTAGGATTTTATACTTATCAGGTCCCACTAATGCCAAATAGCTAGGAGAAATAAAAAATGCGTACCAATCAAAAGTTTGGGTCTCAGAAGGTTAAAATAAATCAAAGTTTACTTTGTTTAACATAGGCAGAATCAGCAGTCTCCTCAAGGAAAGTCCAACCTGCCTTCTTACGTGGAGTGTGCTCTTTGTACAACTTTCGTCTTCACTCCTATCACCTCGTTACGCACATGATCGCAGCCTTCCCGATTACATGTGCTATATACAAATACTGGTACATTTCTTTTCATAGGAAAGCATACAAACAGTACAGAGAGGGAGACAGAGATAGAGGGGGACACAAACAGACAGAGAGACAGAGACAGACAGTGAGACAGTGACTGAACAAGGCTTTCACTTTGCCAGGAAAGACAACAGTAAGTTACAGTGAGTTCACATCTTCAGAGAGGGCACACTGGAATTTGACTGATGGTTTTTGACATTGACATTGTCCTCTCCATTTAAGTGTAAAAATTACCCAGAATGCTTATCCTGAAATAGAATCATTTTCCCTGGCCAGTATTCCCACTTGAATTCCCTGTACTGGCTATAATGTATTCATTAGTCCACAGATCACTCATGGCATAGTTATGTTCCGCCATATTAGCTATGTATAGAAAATAATGAGTGATGCATATGCATAGGGAGAGAGGCAATCTCAAAGCACTAAACTGAAAAAATAAAACTGTACTGTGCACACAAAAACCCACATTTGTATAACCACATAACGTACACTCACACATTTGAATAATTCGCTTACGTCCACTCTATATAACACATATTCTCCACATTTTCAAGATGCATGGATGACAGTGTCCACACATGTAAACACAAATGTATTTATAAATAGCACTCATGCTGTATATTGTCACATGCACACGGAAAGTAAAGATCATCCACGCTTTTGTCCTTTAGGGCAGTGTTGCCGTGGTTACCACATAAGCCTTGGCCTCTTCCCCATCTCCCCACCTACAAGTGACAGTGCGATCAGTGCCAAGCCGCTCACCATCACCCCAGACCATTACTCTGTCTGCTGCTATCCTTAACAGTCATCAGTATCTCTCCTCTACTACAAAAGGACAGCCAGCTCTCCCTGAGTTACATTTGATCTTGTCAAAGTCACTCCTCACATTGCCGAAGCCGGTGAGTAGCTACAACCCCAGTGGCAGAAAGCTGTCTTACGTAGGGGTACTTTTTTTTTGTTTTTTTTCGTGTGTGCGTGTTTTGTGACTGTGTCTATCTTTGTCCCTGCAGACCATCTTAAATGTGTCCTTGCACTCACATATGTGATGGAGGCTGTGGCTGCAGCACCTTTTTTGTGTCTTACAGGCCCTTTTGGTTAACACCAAGTGGATTGGAGATCAAAATGAGAAGAACTGGAAACACAGACGAGAAGTGGAAGACGGAGACTCAAATCGTATAAATGTGATAGCAGCGTTGTCGACCCTCAGGTCTGCAGTATAAAATATACAGTTAAACCCCCAAGTGAAGCATACATAGTGAGAATCTGAAGGAAAATAACTTTTTTATCCATCCATCGTCATCCACTTGTCAAAACTCAACTTGCCTTTCCCCGTTTTGAAGAGATAAGGAACCACGGGGTGTTCAAAGTGTACAAAGACAGCTGGAATATGTCTGAGCTGATCAATAATGTACTACAGGCCTATGTATAAAAGTTAAGTCAAAATTAACTGCATAAATTATCAGCATTTTCTTGCATGTTATTCTGTTTTGCGTCTAGTCTGGCAGATTTGCTGAAGTTGTATTCTCCTTTGCTCGCTGACTTTGTTAATAAAAGGCCAGAAGGCAGCAACTGTTCTACCAGACGGACCTGCCCTGATTAGTGCTGTGCACCCTTATTAACCTTCAATGATTACTTCTCATCACCACCATTAGGATGCAACGGAGTTCCAGGTACTTAAGTAATCATCCAAGAAGATTCCCAACTTCTAACACAAATGAAAAAGGAGACAACCCCCCTTGAAAAGAGATTGGTTTAATTAGGCAAAAACAGGGAGTTGCTGTTTTGTTTCTCTTAATGACTTTCTGGACTGGCAAAATCGTCAAAGACAGAATCAAAGGGCTGGATTCTGCTTTTCTCTCTCTGTCTGATGGATTTTCCCGGCCAAAAATCTGCGCAGTGATTCTGTGTGATCCTTGATATTTGTTATATTTGATTGCGTATTCCAGGAGCCACCGGAATGAGAAGTGAACGCTCAATTAATCTCACTTAAAGCATTAGAGATGAGTCACAAAAGCTGGGAAAGGAGACGAGTGGAGAAACATAATGCTCCTTTCACCTTGGTCTGACTACAAGTTTTGTTTCACAGAAAGGAATGAATCCTCATGTGCCTGCTTGTTTATTTGTGTTGAAGGTACTGGTATCATGATGTCATAATCAATTCTGGAGCAAACCCTACCGAGAAATATGTAATACCAAATAAGAACGTAGGTTTCAAGCTCCTCTGCCAGAAAACTTGGAGCATCAAACATCTCCTGCATTCAGGTGATTTTTTATGCAGCAATTTGTACCTTGTCTGCATCAGTTTACAATGTTAATGCCTTAAATGTAGTCAAAATAAAAGTCCTCTGCTACTTTAATGCAAATGTTCTAAATATTGAGGGGGATGTGTTTCCTGCATCCACTCTAAAAACTGCACACCAAAGCTGTGTTTGACCTTGAAGTAGTGTTGTTATAAATGTAATAACTTTTGAGTATTCATTATAATATCTACATAAATGTTTGACAAGTGAACAACACCACATTAAAGGTTCAGGTGTATTTGGAAACACAGATTATATTTGGCATGCTACGTGACATGCTAAACCTTAGCATTGATGCTACATCACAGTTGAGGCAAAAGGAAACTTGATTATTTAAGATATATGAATTCATGGCAATTCCTCTAACAGCTGTTGAGATATAGACAGTGAACCAAAGTGTTAGACAAATATTGCCTCCCTGGAGCCACGCAGTTGGTATGGCATACATTAAAGCAAATAAAGACCAGTTAGTAGCCAGCTCACAGGTTTACCTGATTATTCTGATGTTGTTGTACCGTCAAATATTTACACAGACGTAGTAAACACACAAAAAAAGTCAATGAGAGCTCTTGTATTGTGCCAGCACTGCTTGAGGCCGTTAACCTCATACAGCCAGTTCGGAATGATATATCTACTCTTTGCCATGTCGGTCCCATCGATGCATTTGTGTGAATGATCTGTGAAAGGTGTTTGGATTGGAGCTAGGAAAACCATCCTTTGTATTTCTTTCCTGACCTTGTAAAGTAAAGTATGCTGTCGTATGGATGTGTGTGCTCTGAAAAGGTTACACTCGGTGTGTGTCCCTTCGGCTCTATGTTCAACACTGAGTGTGACTGATTAAGGGAAAAGTGTGTCTGTTCAATGTAAATGTGGTGGTAGAGCTCTGACAGGTAGATTTCTGCCTGGTCCCATGAATGCAATTCTCACTGGAAGACACAGACCTGAGAGACGTCCGCTGTCAGAGGGTGATCACATTCGCTACTAGAAAAGATGAAGTGAATTAATTCAAAATGCATTGAGAAACACTGAATCTGTTTTACTGCAAGCACAAATTCTTGTGTTTTATTGTAATCTTTTATTGCAGTAATATTCAGAAAATCCTGTCAATCATTCCACCGTGAATTTTTGTCACCTCATAGGTAGTTCAGGGTTAGGTTTCATGAGAAGTTCCACAATAAAAAGCTGCATGTTGAAGAAGTGCCTTGTGCACCCTCTTGCTCTTGAGGGGATCTCGTTCTGCCTTCAGTGGCATCAGAGTCACTTTCCTGCTGTATGCATATGATGTCAAACTTCTGGAGCAGCTGTGGCTCCAACCCCAACCCCACATTGCTCCTGACAGTCAGCGCCTTATATAATAAGCATGGTAGCTCTCTGAGTGTGAGTTGTTTGCAGGTAAGGTTAATGCAGTCGGGATAAGAATCTGCTCCTCTTCTGAGACCACGTTTCTTTCAAAATAAAAGCGGCTTGTTCCATCCAGTTGAAGGAAGGATAGACGCTTACACTGACTGGAAAAAGTATTTCTGGTATTCTTCGCTGTTCAGGTGCACCATCTGCAGGGGTGCAGACATTCTATGGTTTGTAAAAGTTGAGCCAACGTTCTTGAGGTGGTCCTTACACCTGGGGAGAAAGCATCTGTGTGCCTCCCCTCTCACGGTCTATCAATCACAACTAAGTGGAAAGATACCCCATTTAGACTTGGGGCATGCTGAGGAACCCACTTCTCCCAGCTGTAGCTGCAACTAACTACCCTGATGTGCCAGATGTGTTTTTTTTACACAGATCTTGTGATCTTGTGAATCTCACGTACTCTTATGATATTGAGAGTATGAAGCTGCCATACAAGGTAAGCACCTAACAGGAGCCTGAAGAGGCTTCCGGGGAAAATGAGATCTCAGCTGTCCTACTTGGCTTGTTGCCATTAATCTGCATAAGTGATTAGAGCATTGGTGGATTAATGAACTCATATACTGCTTTACCCTTTAGATATGTAGTATATGATATAAGGACCCGGCTCTTACTTAAGATTCTCATTAAGAAAATCAGTCAGAGGAGATGCAGGCCCAGTGCAGACCTTGTGGTCCTTAATGTTCTTATAGCAGCACAGAGCTATATCCATAATGTATTTTAAATCATGTTCTGATTTCATTATAATGTACTCATCACAGTCTAATAGGATGGCACGTAATGCTCTGTGAGCAACACTTCAAAATCAATTAAAGATGCTCCTCCATTTCACAGTGTCAGCAGTTATAGCCTCCAAAGTTTAAGGCAAAGTGCAAATCTAAAAAAAAAAATCTCTGACAGAGAAGGAAAAATGATGCTACCATCAAGTCTTTGCTCTGATTATCAACAAGAGATCGAGCCATAATTAATTCTTCTACATTTCCTGGGGATACACAGACCTGTTCTATCTATAGGTTATTAAACTGGCTGGTTTCAAATGAGTGGCCTTCCCAAAAGACCCGTTCATCAACATAACCGGCATACAAAGGTGGATCAAAAGGCCCGAGCAAAAATGTGTGGGGCTAAAGTAAATGTGCATATTTAAAGGGATACTTTGCTGATTTTTCAACCATCTTTGTAACCTTACAGTGTTGGCAGAATGTGTAAATGAGCTGTGATAAACTTCCCTCTAGCCCACCAGCGCCCAGATCACGATGTTCATCTCTCAGCTCAGATCCACTGGCCTGAGGGCCGTTGCTCAAGCCCCCTTTCTCTCTCACACCACTCTCAAATTCAGACCAAATTCAGATCAAACTGTAAACCTAGCAGAGCTGATCAAATATAAACCAAGATTCTGTTACCGTATTGCCTATCTCTCACCTAAAATGTCTGGAGAAACATATTTTAGTGCACTGCTTAGCTGTAATATGAGAATTTGTAAACAGGAAGTAGGCATTGTACTGTTTCCTGTATGGTAAAAATGGAGGCCAAAAAAACCTGACATAAAATGGTAAAACTAAGCAGAGTAGATTAAATATGAACCAAGATTCTAGGGTCAGTTGCACAAAACACCTTAGTTAAGATTTTCTTTAAAGTCCTGGTTAAGATTTCTTCAGAAGAAAATTGGTTGCACAAAACACTTTTAAGTCTTCTCCTTAAGGTTTCCTTAAAATTTTCATTTAATTATTTACAGTTTTCTCATTGTCTTAGTCATATACTTAAGGAATCCCTGGACTGTTGCACAAAAGACCTTAAAACGTAAGGTATCTCTGACTCTTCCTACAATCATTTCTGGTATTTGGGGATTAAATTTACATCGTAATATGTGCTTTCTATGATTGTATTCCTCTAGAAGTATAACCTTTCCCTCCTCCAATATGGCAGTATTCCTCCCCCGCCAATATGGTTTCCATATCTTCTCTTTTTCTTCCATCTTTTCTTTAATTTTAACTTTGTGAGACGAAAACAGGCATCACAAGCGTGAGTCCAGGCAAACGAACAATCTCCATGAAAACTTTCACCACTCTAAAATCTCTCTCAACACAATAAATGAGTAACATCTTTTCTTAAGTATGGAAACCTTTTAAGGGATTCTGTCCCTTGAGTGTCATACTTAAGGTGAAAACTCACCTAAAATGTTTTCAGAAACATATAGTAGCTTATTAATACGTAATACAAAATCATTTGTAACCAGCCAGCTGCCGTATCGTGTCCTGAAAATGAAAAAGCTCGCATAACCCATGAGCGGGAGAGTTTAATTGGTCCTGTGTGGCGCAGTGCATTCTGGTAGTTAAAGGTTTTCTACTTCTTGAACAAAAGTGAATACCACAACTCTTTTTCTCTGTTTACTCTAATCACATGGGACCAATTTAAAAAGTACATCTATCCTTTTACTGCATAGACAATTCATTTTTATCAAAAGGCCGTCGTTCCAGCAGTGAAATACTTCTTTAAGGTGCCCTAGATGGTACAGGTGTGAAAAGGTTAAGGTTTTTACATTCCATAGTGCCTTCGGGAGATGCTAAGACGTAATACATCATTAACGAATATACAGCTGTTTATGATGAAAGAATACAGACCAGCTCGTTCCTGGAAAATATTACAACACAGTGCTGTAGGGTTTGCATGTGTTTACAGGGAGGTCGGGGTGCGTGTTGGCTGGTACTAGATCTTCTGTGAGAGTCGGTATATGTCTGGAATATCAATGACCTCTTTACACCTCTGATTGCACTGCCCCGAGGAGCACAGTGATGAAAGAGAAAATTGGGAGTAGAGAGTCAGAGGTGAGTTTCAGGGCTTCTCTCCCAGCAGCATCCCTGTCCAAGGGTGAAAATCATCCTCCAGCCTGTGTTGGCTCAGTGTTAGCTCTTACATAACATAGACGAGAGCCGGGTGGAATTAACTCTTTATTGTTTATTCCTTACGTTGGCACCATCATTAAATTTTGATTGGGTTTTGTCCTGTGCCTTTGAGCTGCAACAAACTTCTAACTCTGAGCCACCTCACTCAAGTGACGAGTGAAAACTCGACAGTGCTTATTGCTGCTTTCCTGGAATGAGCACAGTGATATACAGTCAAATCAAAAGTTGATTTGAGGTAATATACAGAGCCTGCTCTGGCAACACTGCTCCCCTGATCCCTTGGTGAGAGCCAACACAGTTTGGGCATCAGTAGACAAAGCGTGACATTTTACAGGGTTGGAATGGGTGCAGGATCTGCTGTCTTAGTCTCTTTGTGTGCTGGAAAGGGTCCAAGAGCACATCTATAACCCCCCTGTGCCACTGACTGCCTCCCTGAACAGTAGACAGAGGGGCTGCCAAGTCAGTGTTTGGCACACCAGGGATAAACTCCACAACAGTCAGACACTAAATCCCCAAAGGAAGATTTCAGATACCTAATGAGGATTAGTCAAACTAAGAAGGCAGGTTGTGGGAAATGTATGAATAATTGAACTCAAGGAAGCCAGCAAACAAATGTACAAACAAGGGAAATGTCAAAACAAAAGCCTCTGAGTTTACTCATGTGAAGAAAGCGCATACGAGGGAGATATGCATTGTGCATTTGAATATGCAGTTGTTTTTACTTTACCAAATGCTGTGTGTGTGTGTGTGTGTGTGTGTGTGTGTGTGTGTGTGTGTGTGTGTGTGTGTGTGTGTGTGTGTGTGTGTGTGTGTGTGTGTGTATGTATTTGTGTGTGTGCCTTGAGGAGGCCATCAGTAGTCAGGAGTCAGCAGACGTATCAAGGTAACAGCAGTGAGCGCGATAGAGGAGGCAAATTAATTGTCACCTTTACCTCAGCATTTCTATCAGTAAACTGCGCTCATTAGATCAGAGCTGTTTGCACTTTGGGGGCCTCCGGAGAGCTTCTGAGTTACATCTTCCACGGAGAAGGTTAATAGTTGCTATAAGATGCAAATACACACAAACGACATCAGGCTGGGAGCAGAATTATTGGACTCCACAGGCATCCACATATGTTTATCATGTTTATAAGAATGAAATACTGCAAGGATGCCACTGCATGAGTTGTGTGAGTTTGTTAACAGATGTTTAAATAAAGTTTTGCTGTTTGTTTTTAGATTCATTTAGAACGAATTCACATATTTAACCTGACACAGGATGAGTAATTAATATAGTATAATAATAATATAATAATAATAATTAATATAATATATATATTGATTCTAGTTAATTACTTTATTGTGTCTTGTTTCAATAATTCTCGTCACATGTCTCTCGACAGTTCTTGAGAGGTTAGGGAAAGTGGAATAACCCCAGTGTATAACCCTTCACAGGCAGTCACTACAACATCGTGTTAGTTGTCAAAACTTGATTCAAACACACAAAATTTTATTTTGACTTCCAGTGGAGATCCCATAGTTCTCACAGAAAGTTGTCAAGCTAAATTTTGGGGCGACGTGTGTCTAAAATGATGCACAAGACATCTGAAATATTATAGAGGCTTTGGTTTGAATATTTCACTCAGTTTCTCTCATCTTACAGTTTCAGCGAGGATGTGAAAAAAGATCATCCAGAATTTGTACAAAATAAAGTCTGAGAGATGTTGAGGAATAATTTTTGGAAATTCACTTACTTGATTTTTTTTTGTATCTGCCAAGAGTGAGATGAGATGATGGATACCTCTCTTGTACCTGTATGATGACACAAACAACATGCAACATGTATGCTAAGCTGTGACGGCCCTCCTGCTTCAGCAGGGTGTGCTGTGTCTTGCAGGCCCTGGTGGGCGGAGCTAAGTAAGTGCAACTGGGAGCACCTGACCATCACTTTACTATGCTTTTGCAATTATCTTTTGTTACAAAATGAATTTGTGCATTTTTCAGTTTAACACTGTGTCTCTTCCGTTTTCGTCATGGCTGATGAGCCGGGTCACGACAAAGCTGAGCTAATTAGCTGCTAGCTCTAACTTCATATTTAGTGTAGCACTCATAAGATGTTGGAGTGTGCAGTGTCTCTCTGCTGGGGATGATTTTTAACTAATATGGGCACTTGTCTCCCTCTGGACCATCGTTAAATAGACCTACTTACTCAACTAATCCTCTGAGTTTTGTCACCGAAACTTAACTAGTTTGTGTCTCCAGGCACTGCAGGACAGAGAGGATTTAGAATTTTAATGTCAGTGTAGTGTCTTCAGATAATTACAGAGGGCAGTTGACCATGAAATTCAACCCACCTTGTTATTCAGTGACATTTGAATTATTGGAACCGCTCACAGACTCATCGTTTGAAAAGGCCAATCTCTGTGCAGTGTGTGTCTCAGTGTTTATGTGTCTGAGTGATCGTGTGTGTGTGTGTATGTGTGTTTTCTTGAATTTCTATTCTTGTGACAGCCAGTCTGAGTTTAAGGAGCGTGGACATTTCTCACAAGGTAAGGTCATTTTTGCCATTCGGTATTTTATCAAGGGGCCAGTTTATGGTCAGGTACTTAATTGAGTCAAAGGTGCTTTTAAGGATAACGATACAAAGGCATAGAGGCATAAACAAGTATGTCTGAGCGTGTGTATGTGTGTGTATGTGTGTGGCTGTGTCTGAATAACGGTCACCAGCATTTTGTCATTTTCAAACAAGCGTGAGTGATTTTATGGTGAGCAATATGCCATGTGAAGAAGTTCATTTTTCACCATGTGCACATAAACATCCATAATGAGTTAACCATATGTGTTGCAGTGTGTGAGCTGTGTGTCCCAACCCTATTGATATTCCACTGGACTGTACATATCATTGGAATAGGATCCCTGTTGACTTAATTAGGGCTGCATATTGTTCTGCAAAGCATTGAATAATGCGGGAACAGAAACATTGACACAATCTGAGTCTGAATATAAATGACCACGTACTCGCACAAATGATTCTCCTCCCAGTTATGAGCTTGAGCATCGATGGCTGCAGTGTTACATATTTCAGGCTAGATTGACATGTTTCAGTAAAGCATGGAAAAAGTCAAACTGGATCAATTCCTGTGTGTCCATCAGAATAATATTAACTAACCCAGTACAGTAAGAGCATACACCACCTGCCCGAAGGAATTACACAGACCATGCAATAACTTTACAGTGTTGTATAGTTTAAAAGGTAGAGGACTGTGCACAGGCTGAGTAAGACTGAGCTTTTACAGAAATGTACTTACTGTACATGCTGCACCTGCTTCTCCTCAGTGCTGACCATGATTGCTCTGAGAGCTTTTCCACTGGAGCCCTGTTGTTTTGCTTTGCTTTCATGAGTAAACTTACATGTAGAGATGATTACCAGACTCTGTAGTCACCCAGGCCCCCGGAAAAGAATGCAAACAGAAAATATCAAGGGCTAAGATCTACTGTTCCTCAGGCTCTGTTGGCTGAAGAGAGACAGCAACAGTGTAGCTTTCTGTCTGGTCAAATAAATATTGTCAGGTTTGGTGAGGGTCATGCCCTCCATTGGTATGTTTTATGACTGCATTGGAAAGTAGTGTCTCTGGAGATCCACTGGACCCCAGAGGTCATCACAGGTCCATGTGGTTCTAAGGAACAGAGGCCAAGTTAGATCTAGTCGTAGTCGGTCCAAATTTCATGATTCTCTGCCGGAAACTGGTGGATTGCCCCCTCTGGGTTGGGAGAGAGTTACTGCCTCAAGCGAGGGAGTTCAAGTATCTTGAGGACTTGTTCATGAGTGAGGGTAGAATGGAGCGTAAGATAGATCTGTAGTTTGGTGCGGCTTCTGCAGTGATGTGGGAGCTGCGCTGGATCATTGTGGTGAAGAGGGAGCTGAGCTGGAAGGCGAAGCTTTCGATTTACTGGTCCATCTACATCCCAACCCTCACCTATGGTCATGAGCTCTGGGTAGTGACCGTAAGAATGAGTTCGCACATACAAGCGGTTGAAATGAGTTTCCTCCGTGGGGTGGCTGGGCTCAGCCTTGGAGATAGGGTAAGGAGCTCGGACATCCAGTGGGAGCTCAGAGTAGAGCCTCTGCGCCTTCGCATCAAAAGGGGTCAGTTGAGGTGGTTCGGGCATTTGATCAGGATGCCTCCTAGGCGCCTCCCGCTGGAGGTGGAAAGCGTTGTTGGAGAGAGGGATGCCTGGGGTGCTTTGCTTGGCCTGCTGGCCCCGCGACCTGGCCCTGTATAAGCGGATGAAATGGATGGATGGGTCCACTCTCATTAGGTCGGGTAGGATCTTGTTTTAGTGCAACAGGTCTGAGGACAGTAGGTTTAATGCCTTCTGATCACATGCTGCTTTCAATAGCATGTGTAAATAATTTATGCTATTAAATAACAATATTATTGTTATTATCATATTTTAGAATTTACTCAACAATTTTTCAGCTGGTCAGAATATTATGATCTCCTGTCTATCTCTCCCAATCAGCTACAGAGCAGGCGGTGAAAATATGACTTGTTATTATTTCTTTGAGTCTTTGAAGCATATAAATACATTTATATTGGAATTAGTTTTTTTGGTCGTAGGGCATTATAATCAAATTGCTGCTCTTTTAGACTGCAGCTGGAGCCAACATTCTTTCTCTACATGGGTCTGTTCAGGTCTAATTAACCTCTGGTCTGTTCAGATTGGGCCTCTCTTGCATGGAAACTGATTGATATGCTTCAGGTAGGTAGCTTTTCCACTGGTTCCTTTTAGATCGCGTATAACATTTTGGACCTGTGAAGACCTTTACTCTGGAGGGCCGACAGAGGTCAACAGTTAAGAAGGGTCCACAGGAATTCCACAAGTATTTAAAGCAGACATCGGTCTTTTTTTTATATTGATGACAAATGACAAAGTGAAAACAATGTAAAGGGGTATCTCATAGTGATGAAACTACAGAGAATTATTGCAGCTGTCAGCCCGCAACTTTAATGTTTTGGTTCATTCTCACCGCTCACAGCGTCGTTTTCAGCTGCAGTGGGTGGCTGTTTTCAGCAAAATAGCTCTAAAAATGGACTGTATGCTGCCTGCTCAGTGCCAAATGATAGACAGACAGACATATTTGGCGACTAGCTGGTGAAGTGGAGCATTTAGCCACTAAAGAGCCAAATATTTCCCTGACGAAACCAAAGGGGAGTTAAAGAGAGAGCATTTTAAGCTTATATTTGCCAAATGAATGTGCACTCAGTAGAGTGCAGGTCTTCGCCAGGCAGCCGCCTGAGCTGATTGCGGCCACTCTATTCAACTTTTATATTCAGACACACTACAGCATGTTTCAGAAGCATCCCAAGAGCTAATAAAAAGACATGCCTCATCTAGTCTTGACAGAGCCCGGTATGTTGCAAAGAGCAGGTCGACTTGCTAACAGGCACTGTATATAAAATATAAATACAGTATAATTATGAGGATGAATGTATGTTACTAACTGAAACACAGCCACAAATCTTTGATCTATGTTGTTTATAACTGCACTTTTAATGGTATTAACTCTGTCTGTAGGCTATAGCACAGCAAAGTAGGAAACAACAGTAAACACAAGTTAAATAGACATAAAAGAAACATTTTATAGCCTGCTTCTTATTATGAAAGCATAAGTATCAAGGAAAATTACCAAATTAGCAAAATCTGCAATTCTGCAAAACCAGGCAGGCAAAACGCTGTGCTTCTGAAACACTCTTGGTGTGGTGTGACACCTTGCGGCTTAAGTAACAATATCGGGTTGCATCCTTACCGCATAGAGCTGCGCCTAGTGGAACTGTCCCTCCCAGCTCCCTTATAGTCAAAATAGACACTAAAAACTTATGACTTATTCCTCTTGTATTGTCAGTGGTGTACTGGAGGGTATAAACAGGCATATTGGCTATACCGATTTCTTTTTCTGGCCATTTATAGTACACCCGCATATCAGCCTAAAAGCCATTGTAATTTATAGGAGAGTACCCACTTCCTCCTTAGAAACTTACCACAAAATTTTCATGAGCCTCAAAACCAGCCACAACTCAGCCCTGAGCAGAGTGACCGTCTGCTATTGACCAATCAACTCACTGCAGTGTTCACAGCTTCACCTTTTAGTACCAGATCTGTGTACCCCAAGAGGTACCAAAAATGGGAACGGTACAGAACGGTTCCATTGGTACCATCCACAACTTTTCACGGCGGAAATGGAAAATGAGCGTACCTAACGGAACTGAATCGTACCATACTGCTTAGTGGAAACGTGGAGCACGGTCTCACTCTGAAGTCATTGAAGTCATCTGGTGCTTGGGCGGTGACTTGCTATGTCAGAAACCAATGAAAAAAGACACCCTTTAACATCAGCATGACATGCGGAGGATCGGCATTTTATTTTATTGCCACTCAGCAGCGTCATGGGGAAATGCGGCGGGACAAGAACGACTGTTAAGGCGGCGAAAGTCGAAGTAGGGTCAACAAATATAGATAGGTCCAACAAATATCGACTTGCACCTAGGAGAGTTGTGTTCGCGTCCCGTGGATTCCAAAGCCAAATCCTGTTGTTTTTTTCCTAAAACTAACCACTTCCTTTTGTTGCCTAAACCTAACCACTTCCTTCTGTTGCCTAAACCTAACCATGTGTGTTTGCTGTTGAAGGGAAAAAAACGTCAATTTGCGGTGTTGTACTGACTTTTGAAAGACGAGTACTTGACAAGGTGTCCCAGAATGTCAACAACCAATGCACCCGGGAAAGTCCATGACTGAAACGTCAATATGTGATGAGGTGGGAGTGAGAATGTGTTGAAACGGGGCCAAAGGTGCCCAAGGTCATGTTTCAGGAGCTCTTGAATTCTCAGTGACACCCCTGCTGAGACACATCCTGTGGATAACTCAGCTGGAAACCTTTGATATGTGGAAAAAAACATTTGGTGCACTACTGTATCAATGGTTGGATGAGCGCATCCATGTTTGCTCTGAGGAGAGGAAATCCTTTTGTCACTTAATTTTGAGTGACAACGGAGGGGTGTATCATCTTTAATGTTTTCTCATCAGTGAGTAACCCACTTTCTGAGCGTCGTTATGAGGTTTCCCATAAACGCAGTTTTGAACCAAAATCAGCCCTGCGCAGAGAGAGAGAGAGAGAGAGAGAGAGGGAGAGAGATGCTGCTCCTCCTCCTCCTCCTCCTCCTCGTCCTCCTCCTCCTCCTCTTCCTTCGTCTCTTCCTACCACTCATCCCGAAAAACCAACGTAAGACGGTCTTCACGGCGGAGTCCTCTCGTCACATCTCCACTGGCATAATGGAAACTGAATTAAAACAGCTGTGGTACGTCCGTCTCCGGTACTTTTCCGCTTTCACCTCAGCAGCAGCGTTTGTCTCATGTAGCTCTCCTCTTCGCTAAATAACTTCTCCTCTCCTGGTTATTTATTTATTTTTCTTCCCTCAGACACGCTTTCAGAAATAACCAAACCTACGACTTGTAACTAAACTGCTGTGGAAGAAGGTCGCGTTTGTGTGGATGGAGAATTTCGAGTCGGTGAGTTGTAATGGAAGATAAAGCTGTTGCTATCAGCTGCGTGTAGTTATCAGCCTCTCCGGCACAGGAGATCGCTTTTTGCTTTTTCTGCGTTGAGGGATAGTTGCCAATTTGTCATCAGGAATAGTCCAAAATTGCTTGGTAAAATCACAACTAAATTTAATCATGAATTTGACCCGGATAACCCTCATTTACTTTCATTAATTTACAGTAAAACAAAGATTTGTGTTCTATTTAGTGGCTGGAACTCAACAGGTTTTGAATCTCTGGCTTGTATCTCCCTCCTGCAGCATTGTAAATGTGCCTGTGTATATTGAAGAGTTAAACAAAAAACACCCTCTGTATGTAATTTTGTGATGCAGTTGCTTTGCGTGCTTGGCTTCAGTTTTTCTGAACTGTAAGATGCAGTGAGCTGTGGTCCTCACAAGGCTGCTTCTTAACTGTAACCCAATAGAGGGGATCTGAGAAATATAGCCTTAAAGTAATTACTGGGAAAGATGATGCTTAGTGGAAATTGCACTATGTCCCTGTAATTACATTAAAGCTTACTATATCAAAGAGAAATGTTATTTGTACTGTGCACTGTAAAGGTTTCTCACCTTTTGTGTGATGCTAAATTTGATTTCCATTTAAGATACTTTTTCTGCTGTCTCAGCTGGACTGCCATTTCGGATATGAGTTGTATTGTTGGTTTTTGTCTTCATTGTTGAATCATTCCCATTCTTTTCACTAGATCTGTGTCTCCATCATCACGTTCCTCTCTCCCACATTTATAGCATTCATTTATTTTAAATTCTCAGCCTCTCTCTCTCGTCGATCACTCTCGATCACGATCAAAGCGCCACTCCTGTCCTTCCTATCCTTACAAACTCTTTCGCTCTCTTCCCCTTTAGATGGTGAGTGAGCTGAAGGCAAGCTGGTTGTGAAGGTGCTGGACTTGTTCCCCCCTACGCCCCAAGCCGGACACAGCATGGCGGCGGGAGTAGCGGCATGGCTTCCCTTTGCCCGGGCGGCGGCGATCGGCTGGATGCCCGTGGCCAATCTGCCCATGCCAGTGGCACCCACTGAGAAGAACAAGCGTCAGGATGAGCTAATCATTCTTAATGTCAGTGGACGGCGCTTTCAGACCTGGAGGAACACGCTGGACCGCTATCCAGACACCCTGCTGGGGAGCTCAGAGAAGGAGTTCTTCTACAACGAGGAGACCAAAGAGTACTTCTTTGACCGGGACCCTGACGTGTTCCGCAGCGTGCTCAACTTCTACCGCACAGGCAAGCTCCACTATCCACGCTATGAGTGCATCTCCTCCTATGACGAGGAGCTGGCTTTCTTTGGCATCGTCCCGGAGATCATCGGTGACTGCTGCTACGAAGAGTACAAGGACAGGAAGAGGGAGAATGCGGAGCGTTTGATGGATGACCAGGAGGACAACAAGGACGCTAAGCTGCCTAACATGACCTTCAGGGAGACCATGTGGCGGGCTTTCGAGAACCCCCACACTTCCACCATGGCCCTTGTCTTCTACTATGTCACTGGCTTCTTCATTGCCGTCTCTGTCATCACCAATGTGGTGGAGACGGTGCCCTGCGGCTCGTCGCCCAACCAGAAAGAAGTGCCATGTGGTGAGCGCTACACCGTGGCCTTTTTCTGCATGGACACGGCCTGCGTCATGATCTTCACCGTGGAGTACCTGATGCGCCTGTTTGCTGCACCTAGCCGCTACCGCTTCATGAGGTCCGTCATGAGCATCATCGATGTGGTGGCCATCTTGCCCTACTACATTGGCCTGGTGATGACTGACAACGAGGATGTGAGCGGCGCTTTTGTGACACTTCGTGTTTTCCGCGTGTTCCGTATCTTTAAGTTCTCCCGTCACTCGCAGGGCCTGCGCATCCTGGGCTACACGCTGAAGAGCTGTGCCTCGGAGCTGGGCTTCCTGCTCTTCTCCCTCACCATGGCCATAATTATCTTTGCTACCGTCATGTTCTACGCAGAGAAGGGTTCAAGCTCCAGCAAATTCACCAGCATCCCAGCCTCCTTCTGGTACACCATCGTTACTATGACAACGCTCGGGTAAGAGCAGAGCAGACACTTCTTTTATTTGGTTGCGAGTGCTCTGTGTGTGCAAGTGCATGCGTTTGAGTACATGTGTATTTGCAGTTGGGTCTGTCCTGTGAGAGCAAATGTTTGACAATGATTCCACTTGAAATCTGTGTCTGAATCTGTGGCCCAAAAACCTACAACTGCTTCAAAAGTCAGTGCCCCCCTTTTCAAGACATACTTTACAAACTTTATGCATAATGATGAGAAACTACAGAGTACTTTTCAGTCGCCTGTGTCCACTGTGCTTTAAAACTAACGGTATTCTTCTGGGGGAAGAGCGGCCATCAAGATGTTCTCTCCCGGTAATGGCTGTGCCAATGCATGCCCTTTACACATCACCGATAACAGGGGGAGAGAGATGTAAGAGATTGTAGAGGAGAGGGAAAAGCTGAAAGCATTTTAGTGAAACCAAAACATTGGATAGGAATTATATCATTACTTTCATCTCCAACATGCCCTGTGGTTACTGCAAATGCTCCTTCGGTTCAGGATGAACTGAAACAGTGACTTCGCATTTTGAGAGCCCTCCTCCTTCTCTCGCTCTTTGTGAGTTACACTAGTTGCTGGCCTTGAAAATTAAGTGCCTCTTGGTACAAAGGCTCTGATGCAGAGTATCAAAACGCTCTCCATTTTAAGAGGCAAGTGAGTGGGCTCAGTTATATGTGTTTGGGCAACAGGCAGAGATAATTATCGTTATTAACACATTTTTTTTTAAATGCATACATGTTTTTATTATTCACAAATGCCTAATTAACCTGTAGCCCAGGACTGCTGTTAATGTTTGTTTTTACAATGTCATAAATGTGCTGTCATTGAGTTAAGAATGAACACGAGGAGCATTTTGATGAATTCGTTTCCTCTCCCAACCTGCTTTTCCCCATTTATATTTCATCATATATTTCACGTTGTTTTATAGTGAGTGAAGGGAACCACACATACATCATTAATTTTACACTGCATGCACAGACACACACACACACAGTTCTGTGATGCGGCACTATTAGGCCTAATGGTAATGTGTTTCATGAGCGTCCCCTGTTGTGGATGTGTGAGTCAGACTGAGAGGCTGACAAATTGCAGCATCCTGCTAAATGTCAGAGTCATGGAGGCCATAAATGGCTCTGAGCTCATTGCTGTGACACACTTGGCACCCTGTCATTGTGCCCCACCATTCACAACCTGCCCAGAAGAACTGGTGTTGAGCAGATGTTTGATTCTGGATCGGTTGTTATCTGCTTGTGGACAGATGAATAGCCGCTGAATTGTGGAAAATAGCGTGGCACTCTCTGCTCTGTTGTCTGTTAATTTTGTGCACATGCAGCAGCTTGCTTTGCTGTCCGAGGCCGTCGTCTCTCGGTGAGACCTGACACTCTAAACCGGTCTCCTTTTGCGTTTACAGTGGGATTGTGAAAGACGAGGGCGTGTGTGCATGCGTATCTGTTTGTGTATTATGAGGGGGGTAGTTGTTGAGCTTGGCCTCATCAATAAAGCAGGGGCCAGAAGTGGGTGTCAGAGTGACTAATGATGTGGCCCACTGCATCTGCTGACTAATGTAAACCTGCCTGACATTCTGGTCTCTGCTCTTGGTTTACGTCATAAACACACACGAACTAACCATACACAAAGAGACAATATTTGGCTGTCTGCATGTTAAAGGACCCTTGCTTTATTTCAAATGGGATTATTCTGTATTTATACTTGATATTTCGTGCATAAATGTTTTCAGAAGAAGTATGAGAATTTGGATGGTGCAAAAAGTTGAGTGTGAACGTTGGACACTTCTCATCCTCAATGGTTGCCATGTGCATTTTTCACTTCCACTATACTGTTGTCTGTCATTAGCCATCAGTTTGTTTATTGGTTAATTCTGCAATAAACTGGTGCTGCGAATGAGAACACAGATGATACTGAAAAATATAGCTATGCTAGCCAGCGGACAGCGGCACATTTTTTCATCAGGCATTGACATCTCATGTATTTTGGCATGAGCTATACAGTCTATGGGTGTAAGTAACGCTTGGTGTTTGTGCATGTGAAATTGTCATCCTCGCTGTAGAAGATTTTAGCATCAGACTTGTGGCCAGATGCCTTACAAGCTGTAAATATTTGCATAATGTGGCAGCTGTCATTAACTCAGCACATCAGCTGATGATAGACGCAGCCGGCATCAGCCATGGGCATTCATAGAAACATGCCACTACACACACTCATTTTTATTACTATAGGCTATATAAATAATACATAAGATGCCACATGAGTAAACAAACAGATAGAATGTGCATACATTTTGGCGCGTGACAGTTGTTGGTAAATTGTTAGCGATTGCACAGTTGCAATTCCACAAGCAGAAGAAGACAAGCTGCCAGATCTCGCAAACATCATTTCTGTTAAGTGTGCAACAGCCATGTTTGATTTGAGACAACTCTTCACTGTCAAAATTTGCCTACTATGCATGTAAGTAGGCTAAACAGTGTACTACATTTAAGTGTACTAAAGTAAGTATCTCATTTGAGACACAGTACTTGTATGTGGGTTTTCCTTGAGCATGTTTTAAAGGGTCTTCCAGTAAATGTGATTTCAGATTTGCAAACACCATCTTAACGTGTTTTCCCTGCTTCCTTCTCTAACTTGCATTGAAATCTGTGAATAGATATCTTGACTGTCTGCTGTGCAGCAATTTATACTCATCTGACTAAATAAGATGAAAGCCAGTTCCCGCAGACAATGTTTTCCTTGACTCCTTGTCTTCCTGTCTAGGTGCCTCAGGGCTTAGTGTTGCGCTGTTGAGAGTGTGTTCTGCTTTGTTCTCCTTGTGGAGATCATATCATCTGCAATCTCATGTTTAATTTACTGCTAACTTGCGAGTGTTAGCCCCAGTGTTTGCACTGCACTCGGGGAAAGACTTTGGGGGGGGGGGGGGGGGGGGTTCCGTGTGTATATGACAGATTGTGCGTTTACATGCACACACATGTGCTCCTCAGCACCGTGACACACAACAACAAGGGTGCCCCGTCTGTGCCACATACTTGCTGCCTTGCCCCACTGTGGCTTTTTGAGTGTTTTGTTTATCTGGCAATAATCCGGCCTCAGTCAGAATCCATAATCCCCCTTCAACAATGGGCAATGAAATACCAGGTGAATAGCTTTTTGAAGTGCAGCTCTCCTCTTTCTTCCTGGAAGTGGAAGTTGCTTTAATGACAACAGCATGTCAGAAAAGAAGGGAGATCGAGTCTGGGCTGAAAGGAGAAAAAGAAAATTAGGGGTAGATGAAAAGACACAACCAGGCATCTGTTTATTGCGTCTGACTTTTAGTTAAATTTGCAGCAAGACAGAATTGTAGGGGACATATTTTGGTACAAACTGGCTTTGGTACAAATAGAAACTCTGAAATCCTCCCAGACAGACCCCTAGAGGCTGTGCTGCTCCTTATGAGCAACTGTACAAAAAGAGGTTTAACCACCCATGCAAGCTAGCAAGCCACCAACCAACAGTGCTGTCCTTAGAGCCCTGTGCTCACTCTATAGCAGAGCTAAAAGGCTTAGCTCATATCCGGCAAATGAGGGGCATGCAGGCACACAGTGGTGAGGCTTTAGTTAAATCAGAGACATTTAGGCAATGGGACCTGTGAGGGATTTTGTTCCTCAGGTTGTTAAACAAATTGATTTTGACCTTTATGTGATGATAACTTTGAGCATTTTTCATATTTGGTGATCCTGTATCATAAACTGCAGTCTGGCTGGCTGGAGCGGAGGCAGAGAGGGTGTTTGTGTGTGTTTGTGGGAGAGATGCAGCAACTACTAAACCTCAGCTTTTCATTACTGGTCCATCCAGACCTCATGTAGTTCATGTCTTTGTTCACGCTGTGAAAGAGACGCAAGAAAATGAATAGTTCTGGCGTGATCCCAGTTCAGCGGTTAAGTTTGTAAACTTTAAGTCTTTTGTTTTTTTATTACGTTTATTCATCATGATCTCATTAAGGGAACTTTTGTTTACATTTAGCACTGGGACCAAATTGCTTTTATGACTTACATTTTAATGACAGTGAGTCTAAAATGTTATCACATTTGGGCCACTAAACGCAACAGCAAATGGTCAGTACACTATCTAAAAACAGATAAAAGCAAATTAAAAGTATTGTTTTGAAGAGCTGCGTCTTTACATATTACGTATTTTGCTGCAGTGAATCACAGTCAGTCGAATGTGTTGCGTTTGGAATTACCCAACAGTTTTGTCACAATGACATTATGATCATTAAAATGCTAATTCAGCACAGAGGAATGAGGTATTTGCCTGTATCTTATCAAACTTTACTGACTGCTGCACCACTTGAGAAACTCATTTTCTCCATACAGATAATTGGTCGAGCATTATCTAATTAATAGAAGGAAATAAATGGCTTGGTTTTTCTGTCTATCTAACTGTGAATTGTACTTTTAAAAATGCCTCCCATGCTGATTGTCAGTGCCCGCTGGTGTTTAGAATCTCTGTAGCGGCTTAGCCTGATACTCTATCTGCTCTTATGGAGTTAAAACAGGGTTCCAAATGTGGAAACCACCACCCATCAGCACTGGTCTGCTGCCATCGTCTGGTTGGTGAGACTCAAAGGGTCCACCACATAATGAGGCTCTTGTGACTGATGGTGGAAGCTAGGCTAGCAAAATAGCAAACCATTATAGCTAAGTGGATAAGGTCCAGTGAGTAGGGTTAAGTGGGATCTAGTGGTGAGGATGCTAAACTGAAACTTTTCCCATATGCCAAGCGCATCGTTGAACTACGATGGCTGACGCAAAAACGTGAAAGACATACACTATAGACAGTGTTTTATTTGTCTGCTCTGGGCTACTGTAGAAACATAATAGTGGACCTGGGGTGTCGCCAGTGAGGAAACTGTGACCCATGCGTACAAAAGTTTTGGAGACAGGGAAAAATTGGCGACACAGATAGTAAGGTGGTGAATTAAAGCCAGATTGCAGAAATGAAATGTGAGAGGAATCATATACGTATAATGATGTCTCTCACACATTTAATTTGGCCTCATATCAGACGATACTAACAGATCCACTTTATCATAAACATTAAAACCAGCAGTGTTATTTGTGCTTGCGCTAGCGAGCCATAACTTTTCCATAAGTACCTTTCAACTGTAACATTTTAAGACAACATCTAAAATCAAATTCCACTCAATGCTGTCTCACCATCACATTCCCCTGAGTGCAGAGGAGAGGACTGGACTGTATGCAAGAATGCATTGCAGTGTTGAAATGCACACATCAAATAGCCTTAAATAACTGCAGAACAGAGCACCAATAGTTTTTTAATAATATCTTCTAATACTGTGTGTAAAATTGCTGCAGTAAACACGACTGTTAAATATAAAGCCCACTGGCTTGGTGGCCAGGTGAGGTGACTTCTCCAGTCACCTCACCTGGCACATCTTCATAACCTGCACAAATGGTTTGTGTACTGAAAGTCTGGAAATAAAGCCAGTGACCACTCTCACACAATCATTAAACCACGACATCTATTGCACGTCTGTCCGTCCTGGAAGAGGGATCCCTCCTTAGTCGCTCTACCTGAGGTTTTTTACCATTTTTTTCCCCGTTTAAGGACTGTGACAGAGGGATGTCATGTGCTGTAAAGACCTCTGAGGCAAATTGTGATTTGTGATATTTAATTTATAAATTAAATTGAATTGAATTAAACTCCATATCCTCTCTAAGAGTCCTAATCATAATGCAGGCAGTGTTTACCTTAGTAAAACTTCTATTTTCTAATGATATTCCAGGGATGAGGATACCACTGATTGTTACAATGATTTTGACACGATGTGACAGAATCAGTCTGATTGCTGTAAACATATAAAATCTGCAGTAACACTGTTGTTTCCATGATTCAAAATAAAGAACCATTGCTCAGCTGCCTCGTTTCTATGCATTCACATTCGTGAGGTGCTTTACATTGACCATTTAAGATAGAATGTGTGCGTGTACAGGCTTATCCACGTGTGGGCAAGTCAAAGTTAATTTAGGATTAACTGGGATTAATAAGGATATTGCGCACTAGCAGGCGTACACATGGTTTTATAAGCTAGTGTATTTTTTTGGCGCATGCCATTACTAGCTACCTAACTACATGTGTAAGACTCAAGGGGTTATCTGCGGGTCTGAGAGGTGAAGCCAGTGGAGAAGTGCCTCAGACCTTCATTCTTCTAATGGCCAGAAGCAGGCAATTTGCCTGGTTGCAAAAAGAAGAAAATGTATATAAGTTTATGAAAAAATGACCTGACTTGTCACTTGATTTATTACCTCAGTAAACAATTTTCTTAATCAGGAATGAGTTTATGGTCTTAGTCGCTAGTTTTAAGTTTTCCTTGAAACAACAACATGTCCACTTTGTCAACTATGGTCCCATTTAGGTTACAATAAACAATAAAGCAATGTGACTACCTTGTGATTGACAAGTTGCCACCTAGGCAGTGTCCTCCCTTGCTGATCCACCCCTCGCTCCTCTTGTCCAAATATGGTCACTTCTGGCTCCAAATAACCAAAATGGCGACAGACAAAATCTTAAGTTTTCAAGACGGTAGTCCACAAACCAAAGGGTGATGTCACGGTAGCTACATCCACTTCTTTTATACAGTCTGTGCTAAGACCTTATGGTGCAATTTGCACTCAATTTACAAGGCCTTTATTTCACAGTATATAATATAAATAGTATATTTGTTTCAGCATTTAAAAATAACTCCTTCCAGTGCCCTCTTAGAGTGCACTCTGTTACACATAACAAAACACGTCAGCTGTTCTCTATGCATCTAGCCATCTTCGCAGACTCATTAGGCCGTTCCATTTGATGAAGTATTGATGAGAGTCGGAGTGTTTGGTTGTGTTGTAGTCATTAGCATAGCCATGCCTGAGTATGATTAATATCCTTATCAAAGACCAGCTTCTTTTGATCACTGCTCCTCCTAGATCAATGGACTGCTCTCTGTCTCCCAGACAACCACACAAGACCTTTCACATACACTGTTTGTTGCTGTGCTGCATGGATTATGTGTGCATATAGATAATGTATGTGGGGAGGGGGGGTGCTTTTGGTGCATGTGCCTGCTCATGTTCACTTGTGTCTGTAAAGGGGCGTGTGTGGCGTTCTTTTTGTGCATTTGTCTCCACCTTCTTTCGCAAGTCATGTCACCGTGCTCTGATTTATAGAGCATTTATTTTGGAGCCAACAGCTTGTGAAAAACAATGATCAATGCAGATGAGTGAATATTGATTTTTTTTTTGCAGTAGAAAGAAAAGTGGTGGCCATTGTTAGTGGTACTAATTAGAATGGGTGATGCGGGTATGACTGAAAGATAGCACCTAAATGTGATGTCACTGACCCCTTATCTTGGATTTATGAGAGCGGTTAAGGCAGTAATTTGTCGATGGTGATTTAGGTCCAGGTCTGTAACCTTTTCTTTTTTTAAGGTCAGGATTAGTGGTGAGCTGACCTGTACTTATCTCAATTAAGATGTATTTGGAGCTTGCAAAATGACAGGAGATACTGAGTGCATGACATGCATGCAGAACCCTGCAGTGTAAATGAATCATGGCTCTGTGTCATGACTTTTGTAAGATGGGAGAATTCAGCTTTCTAGCTATTTAGAAACCATGTACTGACATATAGCACGTTGAAATGCAAATAATGTACTGTGTGTGTACAGTCAGAGCACTTCAGTTCATACACTGAACCAAATCAAATTATTTCTTTCCCCCTCAATAATTTCTTCATTAAATCAAGGCTAATTATTCATGAAGATAGTAAGAGTTATTATCATGGGTTTTAAGGGATTTACTCATGGGGTTGATATAAGGAGATATTCCAGGCAACATTTACAGTCACAGCATTTGGCAGAGAGTCTTATTGGGAGCGACTTACAGTACTTCTCGGTATTCATAATTTAGACAGCACCATCAGTTCAGGTTAAGGCAGGGAGTGATTAACTGACCACAAGTGTTTTAGGTACTAAGAGTGTAACATTGTGTGCGTAACTAAGTAGCTTTAATTTTAGCTTAGATTTCAGTTTAAAAAACAAACACCAGCCAGTCATGCTTCTTTACCATTAAATAATTTACGTCCTGTAAAAAATGCAGTGCAACAAATTCTTACTGTACATTAGGGAACCAACTTAGAGCTGCAAACTACTACTTACCACAGCATGTAAAACAAAACATTGAGCAGGTACAGTAATTAACACTAGCTTTCAAGTTGTACATGGCATTAAAGGTCTGGTGTGTAGTATTTAGGGGCATGTATTGGCAGAAATGGTATTTAATATTCTGAATTATGTTTTCTAGGGAAGCCCCTTGAAAGTCAGAAATTCATACCTCTGGGTATGTTTTGGTCCCCAGATTTTGCTGTGGAGTGAGCGCTTCTGACGCTTCTGTGCAGGCAGCTGCAGACACAATGCAGCAGCACAGAGGAGGAGAAGTTTTCCACCCTAAGGCTCTGAGATAACATTATCTTCTGTCTTTTACTTAGAAGTGGTGAATTAACCTCTCAAAGCCACTTAGTACAACACAGTCTCTGGCTTTTGTTTGATATCTAGTGTCAGCATTTGTTGCTAGCGCAGTTAGCTTGTTTATTGTAAGGGATGCACAATAATTTTGGCACATCATAGGTATTGGCTGACCTTGGCTTAGAATGAAATATCCAAACCGGCCAACATGGTGATAATATCAGTACGTCATCGGTATCAGCCAATACAAGCTTTAAAATGAACTATCAGAATTGGCCAACATGCTTTTTCTTAATTTGCACAATGAATGAATATTTCATACAATGAAAAGTATTATATTTCATGTCTCCATCTGCTGGGGAGCCGTCACGATAAGAGTATACATGCATAATAGGATGTTAATGCCACTACATGAGAGACTTGATGATCACCAAAATTACTGTAGGTAGGGAAAATCAGCCAAATGTGGCTGAGTGGCAAACTTGGGGCTTAGTCCTCCACTACTTAAAATGGGGATAAAAATGATTTTACCCTGTTGCTTTTTCTAGACTTTTAAAATGTTATCGGACAGAATGGATAGAATTCTGATCATGAAATGACTCCTTTCATAGGGGTTGTGATGCTCATAAAAACATATCCACTGATTAAAAAACCTTTTTCACAATGTAAATCTATGTGAAAAAGTCTTTTTGGGCCCAATTGCATCATGCAATGAACCCAGAAGTTATAATTTGATGTTTGGCCAAGGTCTTGCGCTGTTCCAAGGGCTTGTGTAGAGTGGGTCCTCTTCAGGGGAGATCGTCATGTTGTTTGCAGTAGCCCAGGATTTACAAACCAAACATTGGGTCTAGATTCTGAGATTTCTGAGAAGTTCTGCAACTTCACCGCTAGATATCACTACATCCTACACACTGGACCTTTAACATGCAGTCTGTATCTGGATATCTGGATAAGAAAAAGCCCAAATTTATACCAGCAATGTAACTGCAAAGGCCCCACAGATGTCAATGTCAGATATAGCCGACAAGGTAATAAATGGGGCCTCGAACACCCAAAGCAGCACATACCTTCAATAGAGCAGAGTTCATTGTTCTATGTCCAGAAAATGTTTAATTACATATAATTAGTTGTCAAGAGTATATTCTGTAGCATATAAGTAGTATTAATAGTAGCTTTAATGGGCAAAAAGTCATGGGTTAAATATTTCACTACCTGACAGTATTGTCCAGAGGCTTTCTCTGTGGTCTGTAGGCTTGCACAGTCTTGATTTTTGGTATTTCACTGTAGTGTTTTTGTTTTTGTTTTTTTGCAGGAGTTAACAGCCAATAAAAGCTATGCTACAATAGGCATTTGGCAGGAATCCAGCCACGTCTGCAAATTTTAAATAACAGTTAAGGGACTGGAAAGGCTTTGTAACTTAATTTTAATATATCAGTGCTTGTCATGAATTATGGATTAATTGCTTCTCCACACTGACAGAAATTCAGATTCACAATAAAAGGTGGATTTAACAGATTATCCACTTTTTTCCACAGCCATATTTGTGTATGATATCTTTGTCACCTCTCACTTGCTGTAGAGTGAAACCAGAGGGAGTATGAGTGTATTAAATAAGCTTCATTGACATCTACAGTCACCTTTGGCCTCGAGATGGTTTCTGTACAGTACTGACCTTCAGCTGAACTCACTAATTCTTTATGATGGAGACACACTGACATGCACATCCGCACAAAAGCATGTATTTAGAAAAAGTGAATCTTGACTTTGACATCCCAGCTTATACTCTTACTCAATTTATCTTCCTCACCCTCCCTCTCTACCTCAGTCTCTATCCAGAGCAAAGAGACGTAAGAAGACAATGCTGCTACTTCTCACTCAGCCCACTGACCCCTATTCCCCTTTTCACTGCTACCAAAGAAGAAGCAACAGAAAAGAGGTCACAAAATAGAAATGTCAGTCCATTTTCACTGCTCTCACCTTAGTGTCTCCCTCTCTCTGCGTGTCTCTGGTGTGGCTCTTGGGATGGCAACATCACTCAGTCAGTCTGCTGTTTGCTTCAGACTGAAATCTTGACAGACGACATTTTGTGCAGATATTTTTGTCTCCAGATGGTGAATCCTACTGACTGGATTACCAATAGGCCAAATATTTATGAGATGCAGTGCATCCAGAACTGCAGAATTGATGTCTGTTAGCTTTAGTCGTAGTTTAAAGGAACAGTGTGTAAGATTTAGGGGGATTTAGTGACATCTAGTGGTGAGGATTGCAGATTGCAAGCAGCTGAAACTTCTCCTGATTAGAATTCTTTAAATATTTACTGCTGAGGAGGTTTTTCTGCAGAGGTCTCCTCCTCTCCAAAACAAATGTACCTAGAGGTTTAAACCATAAAAACACTGAATAGAACAGTTTCATGTCACAAATCAGTGTTTCCCCAACACTGTTTGGCATGTTGCGCAATAGCGCCCCCTCCCCTCCTCTCCTCTACTCACTCCACAAGCCAGTCAATCAGTCGTTCCGCACTTCCGTGCCAGTGTGGCTGCAAACTTTATTTCATTTCTACATGTACACATTTGTGCTGTAGTATTGATAAGCGCTAAGGGTATCGCTTCTTTTAGTCCTTCCTCTCTCTACCAGCACTAATGTCATGTTACCAGCCAACAAGCTGGCGGAGGGCACACGCTGAATCATCTACGTCATCAGCCTGATTTGAATACATTTTCCAGAACTTTGAGGTGTGGTGGAAATGCAAACCACACAGATTACCAGGAACTCTATTACCCAGGTAAATAAATTCCTGGTAATAAAAGTTCCTGGGAATGTTGGTGGAAAAGGGGCTAAGTAGGTGAACTACGAATAGTTCAAAGTCAAAACATAGTCGTTTGCATAATCGTGATTTCAGTTTTGACCAAAATAATCGTGATTATGATTTTTTCCATCATCAAGCAGCCCTATGTTGTAGACAGGCCGTTAACCCAGCACTTGCCAATGTGTGCTCACCTTTTTTATTTGATAACTTAAGATCCAGATGTTCAAAAGGTTTTCACCGGAAGCCAAATCATCTGCAGAGGTCTCCTCCTCTCCAGAACAAACACACCCAGTGATTAAAACAAAAAGTAAAAACACTGAAAAAAGCAGTTTCATGTTACAAAAAAATCAGTGTTTTCTGATGCTCTCGTCACAGTGTGGTTGCTAACTACAGTAGCTCTATCTAAAGCCGGTGTTTGGTTTGTCTGTTCTGGGCTACTGTAGAAACATGGCTATCTCTGTAAATGAGAACCCACTCTCAATAATGTACATTTTCTGGGAATGCAGTTGAGAAACATAACCAAATAGAAAGGTTTGTTGCTCTGTTTTTTAGCTTAACACTCAAATATTTTGAACATTTTTTACTGCTAACACTTCTAGTACTGTTAGTACAGCCTGAAGGACTTGAAAAGAGGAGATGTAACATATATGTCGATATTATGATGAACCAAATCCTAGCCCTATTGAATTATGTATCACAATATTGATATTTTATCGCACAGCTTTAACATAGCATGCCAGAAGCATTCAGCTCAAAACACAGCTTGGGTCAATAAAAAGCGAAGTCTATGATGTTTTTGCCCCACTAGTGGTATAGATCTAAGAACACCACAGTTTTCTTCTTTCGTCCGTCTGTGCTGATGAATGATACATTACAGACTAACAGAGCTGCGTGGCTGTAGACTTGTCTTTCTCTTTTTCTTTGACTTTTCTACATGATTCACTACCTCTAACCCTCTTTCTTTTCCTTGCTTCCTTCTGAGCTGATATGTATCCTGAGGCTGTATGTGTGCATGTTTGTGTGCACGCCTACGCTGAAGTAATGTTTAATGTGTTTGTATCCCACTATGAAGGCATGTGTTTACATGTTTAGCATGTTCTGTTCTGTAACTCAGTGTACCTTGCTAAAGTAATTATGTGCCTCCACATTTAGTTTTATGCCGCTGAATTGCGACTATATTGAGGTTGTTATAAGGGCAGAAAAATCACTAAAGTAATTTTCCAGGTCTGCGATTTCTAGGTACACAGCAATAACTCACAGTATTTTCATGTTCCTGCTCATACCAGTGAATGTAACTTACAACTGCCTCGATTACTGATGGGCACACTGGGTCCATTACCTGGTGGTCAGACGCACCAGAGCACAGGGGCAGATATCACAAATCTAAACCATGTGTTTAAATGTTGCACCTGAATCTGTATAAATAACTGACAGCACAATGTGAAATGGGAAGGTGACATTTTATGGGGTTGTTTGCAAATGATTGAATGCACAGTCTGAACACTTATTTATATGGATAGTAATGGAATATAGCCACGTTCTAACTTTTTTGACCTGACGATGGAGCTAACTGAAAAATCAGGGAGCTCATCAGAGTCGGTAAGATCCATTCTCTAGGGATCATTAACGGTTGTGCTGGGGTTGGCCGGGGCGAAAATTTTCAAACCGGTTTGATATTCAGCCAAACACCGGACTGGTTTAAGTGTACCAATTTAATCACCAGATGTCGCAATTGCGTCAGCAGCCACTATCGAGTTGAACATAATGACACCGTGTCCCAACAAGGAAGCAAGCGCCTGACTATTATGTTACATTGTATAATATCAGAGCTTTCTGTTGTTGAAGGAAAAAAAAGTGAATTCACGGTGTTCACCGATGTAGTGCATTCATTTTGAAAGAGACTATGTAAATTTCCTGTGAAAACGGAAGTGTATGTTGAAAGAAGAGAACTTGACATGGTGTCCCAGAACGTCAACAACCAACGCACCCAGGATACCTTACACGTCGTTTGTGGACGTGGAAAGTCCATGACCAAAATGTCAATATGTGACATGGTCGGTCCAGCCACCTGCCACCTTATTTAGGTTTTTGTAGTGAAGTATGAAGGTTATCGTTTAAATAAATCCTCATTTAAACTTCATGAATCAGCCGTTCCTCGTCCGTTGCCATGCAAAAAGAAGCAAGGCATCTGGCAAAAGTAAAACTCAAACGACACTCTGCATTGCTGGCAGCCAGTTAGGACATCTCTTTCATCAGCTTCAAATCCAAAATGTCTCCATATCGACACAGTTTCAGTTTTCTAGAGAGACTAAATCTGCCATGTCTCATCTTGTAAAACAACAATACACGACCTTTCGAGAAAACTAACACAACATGCGCTGCCCTGAACCCTTCCCACATCTACTGAAATTTGATGTCCTTCAGGTTGCTAGTCTGAGCTTGGCCTTGAATTGCTCATACCCTTTCAGAAACTAGTGGCTCCATTACTCATTTTATAAACAAACATAATATTGTGTTAATCATGTTGTCATATATCTTATTACTATTGCAAGACAAATCTATCTAGCGCTGTGACACCGTCAGCACAGGGTGCTGATGTAGGCTACTTTTCAATTTGCTGGAACACGTCATAATGATAAATTCCAGCATAGCCAGTTTGCATGAAATCAAACAGGTTTAAGCTCGTACACTGGACCAGCAAAAGCAGAAATTGACCCAGCACGAGGAGGTACAAAATTTCATGGCAATCCATCTAATAGTTGGACTAAAGTAGTGGACAGACATACTGACACTGCCCTCCATGCATGGCCCATAGCTTGGTTTAAAACTACTTCTTCTTGACCATTTATAAAAGTGTTACAAATAGATTGATATTGTTTATATTTAGTGTAGTAGCAGCAGTAATAGAAGTGCTATAGTGTCGGTGGCTTACAATGATTTTGCGCCCACGGCCTTATTACCATAACCTTTATTTGTCCTTGATTACAGCAGCTCCTGAAAAGATTGTCCATTTTTACAGCAGTTGAAAATTGGTCCAAGAACCTCAAAAGAAATCTGCAAACAATCCATAACCTCTATATGAAGAATAAATAAGACCAGATTAAACATGTCAAAAAGAAGGAATGTACTAGCTAGTAGAGCTGTTGCCTGCTGCTTGTGTTTTCGTGTTTGAGGTCACACAAGTCAATACTGCACCGCAGTCTGCCTTGCAAAATCTGCCACTGAAATGATTCTTTTCAGCTCTGTTAGATGCTCGCTCAGCCCCCTCTGTTTTGTTGCCGGTATGTATTTTACCCCCCTTTTCATGCAGAGATCTGGATGGTTGCCCATTTTTTGAAAAGAGATATCGAGCGCCAAGCCTTTCTTTTGCAAAATGCATTTACCTGGCCACCTGTCAGCCAAGGGGGGAGTTTGTTGTGGCCAATGTGACTGTGAAGGGTAATTGACAGGGAGGGTCTTTCACTGAGGTATTTCAAGCATGTGCTTTGTTTTGCCACCCTCTTATTCATCATTGACGTGCCATGCATGCAAATGCTGCCCTGTCATAGGACACGGTGTCCTGACTAACTTCATCACAACTAACTGGGCAAAAGTGATTGGAGTGATGCTCAAGGTGTTGAAGCGAAAAAAAAAAAAACATGTCACATGACGTGTGAACATTTCATTAAAGAAACTGTCTCTCTCTCTCCTGTCTTCCCCTCTCTCTGTGTCTCTCTCTCTCACTGTCTGTCACAGCTGATTGCCTTCAGCTACAGTCCCTCCAAGCCCACTACACTTGTGCCCACTCCTCCAATTCAATTACCAGCAGGCTCTCAGCAAGGAGCCTGAAAATGAGTCAGTGATTATCAGTTTCCAGGGTTTTTAGCAACATCCTGGACAACTGATGGCTGCTGCCCACTAAGTGAAACCAAACCCACTACACCAAAATCTGAGCCCAAAACCCCATCATATCATTTCCTCCAGCATTCAGACTTGGTGTTTGTTGTGTAGGGCGTTGGACTTGTCCGTGCAATCATATTAAGGCTCATGTTTTGGCTTTTTGACAATTTTAAGCAATGCTGTCAGCTTAGCTTTAGGAAAGGCAGTGTTGATCTATCGGTCTGCCGTCTGCCGCTGTGGTCCAGACTGAGATATCTCAACAACTATTAGATGGATTGCCAAAGAATTTTGCACAGACATTCGTAGTCCCCAGAGGATGAAGCCTGTACACTTTATTTGTTCGTTGACTTTTCATTTTGCGCCATCATGAGGTAAAAAATATATTTTACTTTGATAATGACTTTCCTATCAGCCTCAGATGAGTTTACTGCCACTAATTAGTGTGTTCCATGCTAACATGCTAAGATGGTGAACACAGTGATCATGCTTAACACTAACTATGCCAGCGTGTTATTGTGAGAATGTCAGTATGTTATTGCAGCATTCTGTGCCTAAAAAAAGACTCACAGTGCTGTTACACTTGCAAAGCTGTAGAGTCTTGGTCACGTTTACTTGTGTAATCACAATGTCCCCACTTAGGTACCAGCTGGAAACCATCTTTGCATATCACTCCCCTTGCTTTCCCCACGTTTTCTGCCTGTTTATACTGCCACCTGTTGAATAATTGCCTGATATTAGACAGCACTGTCAATTTGTTACACTCCGTTTCCATCTTCACTCTGACATTGCCATTGTTATTACTGCTCATTGGTTCAGGTGTGGTGCTTTACAACAACTTGACAACGATGTTACTCCCGCCCGTGGCACTGATTGGCTAATTGAGTACCCCCATGGCGCTCATTGTTACTTTGAGTTCAGTTGTTTTGAAGTCCTTATGCCAGGTTCACACTACACTACACTACATTTCTGTCTGTTCTGACAGTCACTATGTCAGATTACATGATTGTAGAGTCTTAAAATCTTGCCGTGACTTATTGACATTCATAACAGACGACACGTTGGTCCACGACCAACCATGCCCAGATATCGATCACAACTTGCGTGATGTCATCGGGTTATTCTTGTCCTATCCTTACTATAATTTCAGTCACTATGGCTGTTCATGTGTCAGCCGAAACGTCATTATAATGACGTAAAAAGCGCCACCAGATTGGAGGAGCTGCCGTAAAAAAAACAATGCAAGTCAGTGAATCCTCCACAACAAGTTCCTGCAAATATTTCACAATTAAAGCCTGTTTAGAAAATAAAGGGATTCTCTCAACCGCAGTTATAATGGGCTTTTAATTTTAAACAGATACAGGAAGTGTTGCGTTTGAAATGATGACACGATGCATTAACTTTACCAGGGTAAACGGGAGCGAATCAAAATAAAAATAGAAGAATACAGAGGGAATAACCTCCCGTTTCAAATGTAGTCTGTTTCAAATAAAGCTGGTAGCCTCTGCAGTTGTGGTACATAAAAGCACCGCTACAATTTTTAAATTTTATTACTTTATATCCTCCATAATGAAGAAGTAACATTCTTTGCTAGCCGGATGCTAATGGCAGCACTCACCTGGTTGCTAAAGTGCCTCTGCTGTTTCACACCATCATTTTTCCCTTTTTACTCTGTTGTGGTATCGTCCCTAGAGGAAAGATCAATAAAACTGGGGTGTTGTTGTCACACAGTTGTCGACGGCAGCAGATCACTCAAAAGGAAAGTCAAACATGCTAGACTTTCTGTCGGGACGTCGTGAGGCGTTCCAGACATGGTGTCGTTAGTTTTCATTTACTATGACACATTACACGAAATGAAACGATGGATTATCGCTTACGACACTCATTGTCGTTTACGATCAGGCCCAACACCATGCGATGCTGTGTCAGGCTATATGCAGGCTGATATTTTTTAGTGTGAACCCGGCATTAGAGTGGGCGGATTTAAGGGTGTGGACCCAGCCGAGTCAAAAAATGACACTAAGTGAATCTGCTTTCCGTGAAATGCAGAGAAAATTGAGAAGAAAATGCAAACAAGGTTCTGAATATACACAAGAATCCCTCACAGTAATTGCTGAAACAACAAAAGTGCCCGTACCTGTTTAAGTAGTATAAACAGGTAAATTCCTCCTTGGTTTGATTTCACCATCTTGCATAAAGCAAATGCTGATTCAAGAGGACGATTACACCATCACTTAGTAATGCATTGTTATAGTCGTCTTTTGGAGTGGCCCTTGATTTAGCTGGCTCTGAGCAAACACCAGAATGTAAACAATTATGGATTAGACAGTATTGTGTCCACTGGGCAGACACGCTCATTACAGAGCGGATAATGGGGGCTGAAGTGAATGTGAGTGATAGTTCTCCATATATGTAGGCCAAGTTATAGAAATAAATCGCCTCTCATTTCCCTGTAGAGAATGTGATAAACGCTGTCTGAATGACTCTGATTAATCTTCCCAGACTCGCAGCCAAGGCTTTTTGAACAGGTAGACGTCATTGTTCCATTTTTTTGTGTTCCCACTTTTGCACTGACATACATGCATTTTTTCCTCACACACCCACACTATCTGTGTCTACGTGTTTCTGAGTGTACTGTAATTCATAAACTGTGTTCTGTGCTGATTACCCAGGGTGACAAAAGCAATTGTTCTGCTACACTAAATCTGCAGGGATTAATGCTTGTCTCTGGAGCTGTTCCCTCTGCCTTAGTGTGTGTGCATGTGTGTGTGTCTGTTGGTTGTCTTTTCCTCTCTTCTCCACCCTGACAGGCTTCACCGAGGATGATCTTACTGGATTTCTTGTCATGACATATGATTTGCTGTGGGTTAATGAAAAAAGCTTACTCTTTACTTAATGGTTAAACATTGTACTCATATTGGAGTTCGCCGCTTTCATTTTCATGTCAGTGGACGGACGTACTGTAGGACGTGTCCTTCACAAAGCTAGGAATCAACTTTTTTTGATCCAGATGTCTTTGGGGGATTACTCATGCTGAGGGATTAATCCTGCCATGTGCCATCTGACAGCGCCAAGCACTGGGAAGAGCATAAAAGTCAAGTCATGGACTAACACCATTAATAGATTTCAGTAAGCCTTTTTTTCCCTTCAAAGGTTGACTGGTGGCAATATTAATTCAATTTCCAAACCCCTTTCGTAAGTAACCCGTCTTCTACCTCTCTGCCCTGTGACGAGCGAGGCCATGGTCCGCTGCCGCTCAATAAGAAGTCTCCTCAAAGGATTTTTACCAGCCCCATTTCACAAGAGACAATCTGCATTACAGTATGTTTTAATCTTATTAGCATTGAATTAACACCACATCAATGACCTGCTCAAAACAGAGAGCTTATAAGTCCATCCAGTTTTCAGCTGATATGCAAAACAGATTTAGAAGCACTTCTCAAGGCAAGCGAATCATTGAAGCTATCACTTTACTGTGGGTAACAAATCATGCTGAATGCACCATAAGGAAATGACTTTAGCTGTTGTTGGGAGACGGTCCATAACCTTGGTATCGTACACATGAACAATACGCTTCAATCTTACACGTGAGGGACAATTGAACACATGCGCAGCGGCAGCAAATTGATTTTGTTTCTCTGCAGAGGGTTGGTGGATAGGACATAACCTCCACGTCCAGATGCAGTGTGTAATATAGCGGAGGTCTATCCGGGATATATGATGCTGTCAAGTGTACATATTGTGGGCAGTCTGAGTGTGAGGAAATGGGGTTATAACATTCAGTCTCTGCTCAAAAGTAATTTGTATTTCCTGTCTGCATTTGTTAAAGGCTACATGGAGTCGTGGCATGAAATAAATGTTTCAGGGAGAATCTAATCTGCAAAAGTGTCTATAGAGAAACTCAAAACCTGGTTTTACTGTTTTGTATTCTATTATCTTTTTTAAAACAGTCTTGTTCATTTTGTCCCATAAATCATTTTAGTTTCAATGTCATTTTTCATAGATATAAAGAGATTTAATTTTGCAGGGAAATGCTAAAAGTCTCAGTTGCATATATAATCTTAAATACAATCTCACTTTATCGGTCAGCTCTCTTATCTTTTTCTTTTCTGTTTCTCTTTATGACATATTACGTCTTTTACTTGTCCCTTTACTGTCTCTGCATCTCATTTCTCTTTTCTCTTTACCTATAAAGTAATGTTGATGATAAAGAGGTAATTTTTTAAAGATTCTAAATTATGTTTTTTAAAGTAGAATATTTCCTTACTAAGTTCTGCATTGCAATGCCTTACAGTCCACAAGAAGCATGTTTATAATCTCTCTCCTTTGCTTTTTGTCCTTCTCTCTGTTTGACACACACACGCACACACACACACAGACTTTGAACCTGCATAGCTGCAGTACACAGGCACAACACTCAAAGCAGGCTCTATTACAATTAATTTATCAGAGTTTGTGCTCTACGCTCAATAGCCTTCGGCATTGTGTAGACACACAGCGGGGGAATCTCATCTCCCAGCATGTTTGTGAGGTGAAAGAGAAAATTATCTGCTGCTCTTTATTAATACTACAAAAGCGAGGGATGAGGAGGAGAGGGATGAAGCATGAGGACACATAAAGCCCATTGGTCTGATCTTGGCTTCTGTGAAATACATAAAAATAATAGTACATAGGAACAACCAGTGCTAACTCGCTAACTAATTGCGATTCAGAGAGTTTTAACATTTCAAATATTGTTTTCTGTAATGAGTGGAACAACACTCAGCAGAGCCTCTACATCTATTAAGTCCATATAGAAATTTCCTTCTGCTGCTGTGGTAGAATAAGAATGAACTGTGTGTCTTTCTAAAGAGGCTGACAACACACACTATGGAAAGGCAGTATTCAATGTTTGGTAACTTTTATTTTGCCTCAGATTAAATTGCAGTTCATATACCATTTAAAATGATATGGTAGATCACTGGAGGAAGCATCTAACATGGAAATAAACGTAGGTTGTCACTGCTGTACTTCCAAAAACAGGAACAGCTTCAGTAGTGTGAAATAAACTGTGGTGTTGGTAGGCTCGGGCATCCTTCATGTTTTATGAACTGCCCTGGACTTCTGAGACTCTTATAGCGAGTTACCGTGAGTTACCCTCCCTGCTGAGGGAACGCATTCTGCGGCTCCTCTGGCAGCAGCACAGCGTCTCTCCCTCCTCTCCTCTCTCGCCATGCACCGCACAGGAGTCAAGTGATTAAACCTTTGGTAATGTAAATCTCCGTGCTGCTCACGGCTTGAAGGCAAACTGTTAGGGTTGACATGTAAAACTATATCACTTATGTTTTTTTGCAATTCTGTTCTCTTAAAATATTGTGACATTATTTTAGGGTCATATCGCCCATCCCACCATTGATACAATTTGAAGAAGATTTGAAGATTGCTGAAGATTTTTTCAGCAAATTGATGTATATATAGAATAACAGAAGTATACAGGTCACCTATATACATCCAGGAGTATATGTTTTTTTTATTTTCTGTGCTTGGGACACTTAGGGCGTGTACCCCGACAGTGCTCAGTTGAGTATGGAGCTTTTTTAAAAAGGTAACAACCAGGTGCCAGATCGTAGGTTGTCGTGCATGGTACACCTCTAAGGAAATTTAAGAATATAATGCCAAAGAAAATTTTTCAGGTTCCTAAAGAAACTGCATGCAAAACATGTCATCAGCTGCTAAACAATTCTGTAACAGTCTGATGCAGAAATAAAGACTTTAATTTCTCTGATTTGGATATCTAAAACTTGTTGCTTGTAACCAGAGGACTAATTTTTACCACTTTTCCCCCTATCTTTATATGTCAGAAATCACTCTTCAAAACATTTTCCCCATGACACACTAGAATGAAATAGGCTAGTTTTATAAATTTGTTTATGAAAGATAATGTAGGGAAATATAGGAATAAACCTGAAGTATTTTTACCTGCTGCAATTTTCTTTATGCTGATGACATTCTTTTCTCAACATCTGCTGGCTCCGTCTTGTCATTTGCTGCAAACCAAAAATGCTGTGAAACTGCAGCGAGTCAATTCTTTTTCGTGGTCACATGACAGTAATGAAAATGCCACATTACTATTTCAAAATAAATTATTTCCCTTTTACCCCTCAACCCTGGCAAGCAGTCCAATGTGGCTCATAGACTTTATGGTTGCATAGTTTCTGAGAGATATTTATCAGAAATACACAAACCCTGAATATTCCAATATGTCTTTACTTTAAAGTTTACACAGCACTCTGCCTCCCTCTTCTACAGTCAACACTTTGCATGCTGAGTGAGTTGTCTGCATGACTAAAACACCAGCACTATCCTGAGGGATTTATCTATGCGATCCAGGTTCCTATCCACTCACTTCACCAATGTGGCTAATCAGTGTTGGACAGTGATGATAGCGGCAGCCTAATGAGTGGATATAGATCAGACAGCTGTGATGGATGTTGTGGTCAAGTGCCTTGGACCATAATGGATGATCCCAGGCCAGGTGGACCAGGCCGGCAGCAGGTGGCCGCAAGTGGAGCAACAGCTTGCCAATAATTCCCCTTGGCCTTGCATTGTGGCCGTTCACACCCCTGGACACTGCCCTCTGTATCTCCATGAGCTCTGCTCTTCTCACGTGATTTGATGAGTTGCATGTATGTATGAGCGAGAAAGTCATAAGCAAATTGTCAAGAGAGAAGAGCAATTTAGAGGCTGAGTGAAAAGAGACATACCACAAAGCTCCAGAAGTGTGGAGACAGTGTTTCTGTGTTGGTTATGCTCTAGCTCTACCGCGGGGGAGCTGTGACTTTTAAACAGATGCAGATGAGGCCTGTGCTGCTATAATTAGCGGCGGTTGGATTGTGAATCGCACATTTCAACTTTCACTTATTCTGTTACCTCTTTCTCTCCCACAGCATTTCCAAACAGCTAGAGCAGAGCTTACACCTCCCTTGAAGACTTATAAATGTTAGATGTCTTGTTTCTTCATACTGCTGTTCATCTTTAATGAGTTTGACCCGTGTACCCTGTACTTTAACTAAGACGGGACGCAAAGAGAGTGTTAAAAACAAAAGTTGCTCCGATGAGGTTAAAAAGTGCAGTCTATTGGCTATTAAACCAGGAGAAAGAGATACTGAAGCAGAAAGTGGAAAGACGCCCTGGGAGTAAACTAAAGTTTTTACGGAAGACAGAGAAGAGATAGAAAAGTGGACGTCTCTTTGTTTGTATGTGTGCCTGTGTGTTTTTTCCTTTTCCTGTAGAGCAGCAGTCGTAAACTTGGCCTGTGCTCCAGTCTCCAGCCGAGAGGTCATTGATGTGTGTTCTATACAGAAGGCATGCTGGGAAACAGTAACAGATTTGAGCCAGGCCCCATGGACAAGCAGACTGATACCAAGAACCTGGCCAAATGCTTTTAGAAATTCACAGATGGCTGCTATTGAGGGCTTTAGCGTTCCAAATGTGTGCATGTGCATGTTTGTGTATGTGTACCTGTGTCTGTTTGTGAGCGCATGTATACAGGCATTTGTATGTGTGTGTTTCTGGATGCAAAGATAAAGTTAGAGAAGCAGATGCAAAGTGATTAAAATATCTTCTGCAGATCCTGCAGAAATTATAGTTGTTTCAAGATGGTGAGAAACAGCTCCAGACTCCACAGTGTGCAGAGGCTGCTTGGCCGAACTAGTCAAATTGTTTGCATGCCATTGCAGACTATCAGATAGTCTGTGTTTGTTCTGAAATATCAGATGATGTGTTGCTTTACAGAAAAGCCTATTTTTCTCCCAAGTGTTATTGTAGTTGTTTACATCTTACCCATTATTCATAACCAGAGTAAAACAGCTTCTAAATCTTCCCTTTCCTTCACCTGTGCTTGCTGTTATAAGACTGCAGGCATTGTTGTTGTGCTCTAAGGTTTTGTTACTGCTATTTTTAGCTTTCTTGGTCATGATTGCCTTTTAATCTTCATGTGCACCCCACTGGAGTGGACACTAAATTAATGAACAAAACAAGGCTGCAGTGATTATACCAGATGTCTGCAGCCCAACAAGACCCGAGGGTGTTGACACATTCGGGATGAGGCCCATTTTTTCACAAGCATACTGAGGGTCCTTACCTAAAATATGAATCAAACTATTTCTAGCCGCTAGCAGCGACATGGGTCTATTGATGGCAGTGTCAGTCGGTTGTTCCAAAACTATGGTCCACACTGAAATATCTCGGCAACTATTGCATTTTCTAAGGTAACCTACACTCACTAGCCACTTTATTAGGTACACCGTGCTAGTACAGCTTTGGACCCCCTTTTGCCTTCAGAACTGTTTTAATTCTTTGTAGCGTAGATTCAACAAGGTGCTGGAAACATTCCTCAGAGATTTTGGTCCTTATTGACATGATAGCATCACACATTTGTTGCAGATTTGTTGAATCTCCTACCCACCACGTCCCAAAGGTGCTTTATTGGACTGAGATCTGGTGACTGTGGAGGCCATTGGAGTACAGTGAACTCATTGTCATGTTCAAGAAACCAGTTTGAGATGATTTAAGCTTTGTGACATGGTGCGTTATCCTGCTGGAAGTAGCCATCAGAAGATGGGTACACTGTGGTCATAAAGGGATGGACACAGTCAGCAACAATACTCAGGTAGGCTGTGGTGTTTAAATGATGCTCAGTTGGTACTAAGGGACCCAAAGTGTGTCAAGAAAATATCCCCCACACCATTACACCACCACCAGCAGCCTGAACCTTAAAGGAATCATGGTGTTTATGTGTTTCTTTTAATGATAGCAGTCAGTATAACAACTGAACAATTATTTGAACTGTACATTGAACTAAACATCAAAACATTTCTTCTTCACCATCTTCACCATGCATTTAAAAAATGCTGATATTTTTGTCTGTTTTTCAGGTGGTTGATGCAGCGTATTTTCCGACGCACGCTCTCTGTCTGCTGATATAAGTGTGCTCACCTGTGTGTGTGTGTGTGTGTGTGTGTGTGTGTGTGTGTGTGTGTGTGTGTGTGTGTGTGTGTGTGTGTAGAGACAGAAATGACATGTCGTCGTGTAAATAAGATAAATAACATAAGGCTACTTAGTTTGTTTAATAAAAGGACAAGGTAAAGACCTGTTCTATAGGAAAGGTAACCTTGAATGACTTCTGTTGTGATCTGATGCTATATAGAAAATAAACTTAAATAAAATTAATTTGACCTTCGGGGGGACAGTAAGGGAAACACTGGATTGTTGCAGCAGAAATCGAGACTCATCAGACCAGGCAACATTTTTCTGATCTTCCATTGTCCAATTTTTCCGAGCCTGTGTGAATTGTAGCCTCAGTTTCCTGTTGTTAGCTGACAGGAGTGGCACCCTTTGAGGTCTTCTGCTGCTGTAGCTCATCTGCTTCAAGATTCAACCAGTTGTTCATTCAGAGATGGTCTTCTGCACACCTTGGTTATGACGAGTGGCTATTTGAGTTACTGTTGCCTTTCTATCATCTTGAACCAGTCTGGCCATTCTCCTCTGACCTCTGGCATCAACAAGACATTTTCACCCAGAGAACTGACGCTCACTGGATATTTTCTCTTTTTCGGACCATCCTCTGTAAACCCTAGA
Organism: Cephalopholis sonnerati; assembly: GCA_019142605.1. Taxonomy (NCBI): domain Eukaryota; kingdom Metazoa; phylum Chordata; class Actinopteri; order Perciformes; family Serranidae; genus Cephalopholis; species Cephalopholis sonnerati. Next base: position 18,292,655 of record JAGQAX010000011.1, on the reverse strand, counting down.
GATGGTTGTGTGTGAAAATCCCAGCAGATCATCAGTTTCTGAAACTCAGACCTGTCTGGCACCAACAACCACGCCACGTTCAGAGTCACTTAAATCACCTTTCTGCCCCATTCTGATGCTTGGTTTGAACTTCAGCAGGTTGTCTTGACCATGTCTATGCCTAAAAGCAATGAGTTGCTGCCATGTGATTGGCTGATTAGCTATTTGCGTTAATGTGAAGTTGAACAGGTGTACCTAATAAAGTGGCTGGTGAGCGTATAGGGAACATGATAAACATTATACCTGCTAAACATGAGCATGATAGCATTGTCCAGGCTGCTCTTACCAAAGACGACATCATACTCAACTGTGCATGCTTGTTAGAACCCCTTTCTACGTTTATTGTCAGGTGTCGCCCTCCAGCGGCCGTAGTACTTATTACAGAAGCAGAAGAGGAATGTAGCATAAGAGGAATGATGAAGCACTAAAAACAACAAAGCTCATGTAATGTACAAATATCGAAGACACCCTTATAAGGTGGCAGGTGGGGTGGTGGATGGGTCAAACAGATGCAGGACTTTCACCCTGGAGACAGTGGGTTTCGAAGTAAAGGTTGACTTGAACATAGCCTAGTATGCTAGTATGTGTAGCATGCCATGGTAGTGATGTATGTGATGTGTTGTATTTGACATATGTTACATGACAGGCATCATATTCGTAAGTGACACAAGTACGCATTTTACACTAAACAATGATATTTTGTCTAAACCTAACCACGTAGTTATCAAGCAGAACTGCGACAGTTTCATGATGTTAGGGACGTGTTTAAAACTGCGATTGTTAGAATAGTAATATACTGTACGCTGTTTTGGGGCCAATCATGTAAGTCGTTTTGGAGGTCACTGAAATTGACCTGTTCTGTCATTAAGGTATGAGATAGCATTTGTCAGTGTGAGCATGTCAGTATGCTGATGTATAGCCTTACCGTGCCACCAGCACGGCTGTAGACCATTACTCTTATTATTTTATGTTGCGCTTTGAATATTAAAATTGAAATGGTACATTACCTAAATGCATGCTGATAATTTCGTCTGAATGTTTCTGTTCCTGCCAGTCAAGCTCAGTTTTGTTGTTTGCGCCTGACCCCCTCCAGATAATGATTCAGAGAGACGGAGACAGAAAGGGACAAGAGACAGTCTCCATTGGAGACAGATGCAATTACGATTAGACCAAAGTCAGAGGACAGTGCAATTCATCAGGCCATTTATGAGAGGATGATCAGATAAATGCTGTAGTAAGTGGAGGCCAGTCACAGCACGGGGTGATTGATGTGATAGCCATATAATCCAATAAGTGATTGTGGCCCCTGCGCTGCAGCTTTGCAAACAAAGATGTATCGCAGAAAGGGGAGCCATGTGTAAAATTGCGTGGTAATTTGGCCACAGTTGATCCGACTTTGTCTGTGCAATCACTCATGATGGTGTCCTACCTCTGGACCGAGTTATTACGTTTAGCATGGTGTTTGAGAAATTGTCTGGATCTGTTACTGTTGGGATGTTTTGATATTGCTCCACGGTTTGGATTTATTGATTGATGTCACTTAATCCATCACTGATGGTGTGTGTGTGTGTGTGTAGCTCTGTGTCTTTTCTGTCAAAGCCCAATCATTTTGGGATTAACGAGTGATTGAATGGCTTTATGGATATAATCCTGATTTGATTTCATTGTGATATGATTTTTTTTTCTTTCTGCTGCTTCCATAGAGCACTCAATTTAATTTCAGCGCATTCAATTTGCTTGGTTTTATGGAGGCTTTCAGCACCTTCGCCTCCTGGCAGGGAAGGAAAATATTGGGGGCAATAGTTATCTTTAGTCACTCATCTGAAAAATGGACTGTAATTATTTTAGTTACGGTATTTTTATCTCTACAGAAATGCAATTTAATGATAGCCGACAAAGTTACTATTTCAGTGTTGACTTTCAGATGTGAGGATGCACAGGATCAGTGTATCATAGCCTGCCGGAGCCTCTCCTACTCTGTGGTTTGAACACCTATTGGCATATATCACACATGCAGGCTAAAAATAGAAACCATCCACACTCCCATCATCAGCCCCTCCTTCTCCAGCACCTTCACTCCCTCCTATTATCTCCCCTTTCTCAATACATCCCTCTCCTCCGGTCTCTTCCCCACCCCCTTTACATTCATACAGCAAAACTCACACACACCGTCGTGCAGAATATACACCCATAACACGCTGTCACACGCATGCTAGTCGGAAAGCACATACCAATATGAGGTGTGATCAGTTTTTTTTAATCATTTGTCATATTTTTAAACATGTCATCTGCTGCTTGGCTGTTTGTGTTTCCGTGGTAACCCTAGGCTGTAAATGAGAATTATGTGTTGAGTACATAATTAAAACACATGCACACGCACATTCAGAGCTGCAGCAGCAGAGATTCCCACCTAAGAGGATCAGCGGTGGAGTGTTAAGATCCCTCTCCTCCATTTGCAGTGTATCCTAATTCCAGATTTGCTGCAAGAATGTGTCTCCATCTATTTCGTTGGTGCTGTCTATATCTGTCTCTCCTCTCTGGCTCTTGTTTTCTTTCTCTTGCAGCCACAGCTGTATGCGTTTAATTGCAGAGATGACCCAATAAAACACTGTAGCAAGTGTTTCCCTCCGTCTCTTTCGTCTTCAAGAGCAAAGAGGAGTCTATCAAACTATTCTTCACTCTGCACAGCGCATCTGGTTACTACACAGTGACTCACTTTGTGTGCCCTCTGTTAACATCAGACACCTGTTGTGGCTCTAATTGAACAATGTGACTGTTTATCACGATCAGATTGTCACCCACATGGCGATATATGACGGAACCTTCGTGAAACACGGTCAGGGAGCAGCTGTTTCCCCGAATAGCTCTTGGCTTTTACAAGGTCTGTTTGTCAGCTTTTGGTTGAGGTTTGGGTTGGTGTATATGAGACAAATTGGAAGTCTAATCCTTGATCCATTAGCTCTGAGCTTCCTATGAGACTTTTTTGTCTCTTTGTCTTGCTACCTCTCCTCTATGTCTTTATAAAGCAGTGCATGCGCATGTTTGTGTGTGAATGCCTCCCCACAGGCTCCTCTCTGCTGATGATTGCACCGGCTATTTCCCTCTGAGGCTCTCCCTAGATGACAAATTCACACATCCGTTATCAGCCTCCTCTTTTCCACAAAATCAATAGTCTCTCCTCAGTTTTCTCTGCATATATGGGGTGGTGTTGCTGAAGTTTTTTTTGTTTTGTTTTTTGTTTTCAGTGCATGCCCGCAGTGTTGTGGGTGCACAAAGCTAGCCACTCACACAGAGAAAAACATGTAAACCTTAAAGTGAGATGATATTACTTTTGCTGAATATCAGCCACTGTAGCCACAGGTCGCAATGACTATAATAGTAAAATGTAGCACAGCAGAAGCAGAAAAAGTCATTAAGGCCGCAAACTGACTCAGTGATGACAGTTACACAACATTATCTAAAAAATTTGTCAACATGAGCTAACGTACAGTAAAGAATGTGTTATTTATTCTATCAAATGTGACATAGACTGTAGTGATGCATGGTTCTGGGTTCTTATAACCCACACCAACCAAGCTCATTATGAGAGCTGATCCACCCTACCGGGGTAAATTAATGACCTGAACATGACCCACAAACCCACAAAATGGGCTCATAAGTGTCTGGTAATGACTATTGCTAATAACCACCAACGTGCTGTTGGCTATACTGCATGTCAATTCCAGTAACTATCACTATATAAAATGTATGTTTCCTGTTTAAAAAGTACAGCAATTACTCACCCATCTTTAAAGTGGTTAAGTATGATTTTTAGGTTTAGCTGACATCCTATGTGGTTTGTTTACATGACTCAACAGAAGTGCAAATTTAACGGATTTGGTATGGACAGAGAGACGCTTGTTTGCTGTGAGGACATGGTGTTAGATCTACACAATCTCAGAGGTAAATATTTTTTACCAGACATCATGACCAGAGAGATATAATATGTAGGACTTAAACAGATTTTCCTGGTCAAAAACTATGACCATCGCAGCGCAGATGATTAAACCGCTTGTTGTGTGTGTTTGAGAGAGATGGAGCGAGGGGAAAAAAGGTAGACTGCTGCACAATGTTTCTCTGAGTTATTAATAACTTATTCAATATGCTGCTTTGTCACGTAATGACCTGCCTGCCCGAAGCCCACCATATTTTCCAACAAGCCTATCCAGATTGCTGAATCACTCATAGTCTGGCTTTAATGCTAACAGCCATAAAGGTGGAACCTGTAGCAATTCAGGTGTCAAAGGCCACAGAGCCCTTTACAGAATCAGGGTCAAGGCAGTAGAGTCCAATATCTGACCATTACCGGAGCCAAATAAGCGACCTGTTAGCGACACTCGTGTGTTTGTATCTCTGCATTGTTATTTTAAAGATGATGGCGGGTGAAAGAGAATAGAGAGCAGGCAGGAAAATATGACGTAGTGGGGAAAGGTATATGCACATGAAAGATGCACAGGAGGTTGATGGAGTGCCATTGTTGCTGAAAGCAGCAGCCACTCATGGAGATACCTCGACATTCATATAAAGAACGAATGGCAGCATGAAACATTCATCTATCATTGCTCTGTCTCTGATTCTTACTGTACCGCCGCCATCTATTATTCATCAGCGCAGAGGACAGGGAGTGACAGACATGATGAGTGTACTGTCGCTGAAAGAAAGGAGGCAATTGTGTACAATAATGCACACACAAACACAAACACATGCCCTTAGAGTATGAGTATAGGACATATATGGACACTAATGATAAAGTGTTTGTCGCACACAAGTGCAGTGGATGTTTATTCTTTGGTTCCTGTACTGCGGGGATTAATAGAACGAAGCACCAGTGAAAGAAAAACATTTAAGATTAATACGTCTCATTAAAGACAAGCCTAATTGAACTCAAACCATTTAGTCAAGTCAATCCTCTTCATGACTTTTCCACAGAAGAAAATTTCAATGTTCATTTTTGTTTTATGTGTGTGTTGTTGGTCGTGCATGTGTGACGCATGGTGGTTTTGTTGCTATTAAAAAATCAGCCCCTTCATCATTTTGCTTCGTCACCCTACTCTCACGGCAGGAGTAATTAATTTCACACCAGTGATATTGAGGAAGACAGGGATAATGTGCCAAAGCTCACTTGCTCAGTGTGAGCATTCACTTCACAACATGGAACCAAAGACTGATTACTAATAATATTTACTAATTTTCCAGCGGATATGGTAACTTAAAGCCACACTGATCCCAGCAGTTTGCCGCTGTGTGAAGCAATTACCCTCTGCCTTGATGGTTGGAAAAGAATCTTAAAATGTGAGAAAAAAGTCATTTACTATAACTTAGAGTAATCATGGTGTATTATTCACAGTATGTGTGTAGAGTTCCAGGTCAGGGGTGACTATTTTGTAACAGCAGTAGGTGACTAGATGGAGAAAGAGACTGAGGATAAGAGCTCTCAAACTACACCCACCCAGTGCTGCCACCAATGCTGCTGCAACCTCATTTCATACTTTTTTTTTGGGGAGCATGCAGTAGTGAACTGGTGGGTCTGTCACAGTAACAACTTTTGTTTGACGATATATCGTCTCAGAAATAATTGCATTCAACGATATTATTGTTATTAAGTGGATTCTAAAACTATTTTATGCCACAGATATGATAATATCATATCATGAAGATGCAAGCACACTCTTTCAAAGATAAGTAAACTTTTAACTCGTGTGTGCAGATAAACAGTGTTTCGCTTTTCCCTGTGCCAGGAGCGCGAGGAACTCCCCACCGATGCTGTGAGCAAAACTCAGCATATCAATGACGCGTTACGCGCCATCTGGCGGATGTAGTCTGGCGGACGGTGAGCTCTGTGAGCTGGCAGCATGGTGGCCGCCTTAACACCATTCATCTGCACACATTTCCCACACCGCAGTGACACAGACTTGGTTGAAAATCTGCAAAATATCGCTTTGAGAATACTCAGACACTGGAATTAGAATCGGAAGTTGTTGTTTTTTAACTGATGAGGACTGAAGCAGCGCGACCAGAAATGATGGCAAAATGCATAGATTGTTTTTTTCTTAAGGCTCATTTATACTTCCTATTTGTACAAAAATGTGTACGTTAATTTGAAATATTGTAACGGTCAATGCGCACATACCTACATGCATCTATTATGTTGGTATAGATACATCCAGTAGATGACACTAGAGGGCAAAGTATCTGAAAAAACAAACATGGCGATGGTGGATAAAGTCTAGTAATGTACCTTTTTAGCAGAGGCGTCGTTGTATTGGTGGTGGTCTTTGAGGTCATTAAATACATCAAAACGTGGACAGAGAATTACTGATTCGTTTCATTCCGCCATTTTTAAAATGTCTTTCTTGGGTTCTAGGTGTGTATCTTGCTTGAACTTTGCTATACTGCCCTCACAATCTCTGGTATTACTGCTCCGTTTTGTCCACATTTGTAAGCGTTCAGAAAACCTGCACAAATACAGATGAAATAAAAGCAGAGTACAGACAGAAGGCTTCTTTCCTGTCTGTGTACATATCTAAAATTGAGCATTTATGAACCATTAGGGGCTCTTAGCCACTTCGTCCAAGTCTTTAATAGTAAAAAAAAATAAAAAAACGCTGCTGTTTATTCTGGTCTTGTCTTGTTGAAAACGTTGATGATATTCAAATGTGAACAAACACACATGTTAAAATAACAAGCAGTACCGTGTGATATATAGACATGACCTCAATGATTTTTGCTGACCTCGATAAGTCGATAACGTAAATCTCGTGACAGGCCCATGCACTGGTGCCTCAGCCTCCATTTCTTCCTCCCTTTCCCTTTGACTTAAACAAACGTCCTCTCCAATCTCCTCTGTTCAATCCACCTGTCTGTTTTCTGCCGGTTCATTCAGTCTAGTTTCAAAGCCCATTGAGAGCGGCTCTGTTAACTTATCCTCCTACTCCTCTTCACACCTTCTCTTCTCCCTCACCCCACTTTCCTCCCACTCTGCCATCACTCATCTCTTCAAAAGGGCCCCTGTGTTATTTACCAGAAATGTAATGGGGGTCGAAGGCCCCTCGGACAGGAAGGGGGGTGTAAAGAAAAGACGAGCAGGAGAAAGATGAAGGGGTAGACAGGGTTAGACAAGGCTGTATAATGACCTAGAGACAGGCTGTGTAATCAGTCTGTCTGTCTCTTACCTTCACTGGTGCTCCGGGTAGCTCGTGGGGTCACAAGTACAGAGCTTTTGATTGGTACAGGGTTGTCATGGCACAGTCATTTGGAGGGGCAGCGCTGGCAGAGGAGTGGCTGCCGGCAACCCGCTGACAGAATCTTCCAGATTGACGAAGGCTGACTTTCACCCCCTTGACCCCTTTCCATGAGCCCTTGTCCCGATAAAGCGGATGGGAGGCGGGAAGAGCTATTTTTGGTATCAGGGTCGTCGTCAGTGTTGAAAAGACACAATAAGTGAGCTGGTAAGTGGAAAAAAAGAGGAGAATGGAGGCAGTGATGCGCTAGAAAGAAGCAGTTAAGAATTTGGGAGACCACTGTAAATTTCAAATGCTTTTAGATTGGTCATATCTTATATTCTAAGATATTCCCACCTCACTGCATTAATGTTATTTTCAACACAATAGAAATCCATGTGTAGTGTTGTGGTTAAACAAACTGTGTTCTGAACAAGCTTGTGCATTTGACTCAGTGAATTACTCATAAGCTCTGTTGCTACTTATTACTCATAAGTAGCAGACAGCTATATATATTGGATGTTAGAGTATTATAGCTCTGTTTCTCTCTCTTCCCTCTCTCGGCTCTATGATTCTTGGACATAAAAGATGCAGAGTGTCGTAGGTGGGAGAGTTGTGTAAGTGAGGAGGCGCAGAAAGAGATGGTAGGTCAAGTAGCCCTGATTATGTAAAAAGAGTCAGAGAGGGTTGGAAACACATGCTGCTGTACCTTTGGAGAGATTAGATTATGGGAAGATCACACTGAGTGGGATACTCCTAATGTGCTGATTGAGTAACTCTGACATGTCATCCGTATTACCGTCCCTTCATCGAAATTTTTTAATTCTGTCTCCTGGTACCTGAGTTCAAGTCCTCAACTTCAGTTTTCCTTTTATTTAAACGCCTTCCCACTCTCTATGACTCCCATCTCTCCTCTTTTCACTTACACCCTCATACTTTTCTACCGCAGCTGCTGTCCCTTTTTTTTTTTTTCAACAAGCTGCAACATTTAGTTTCTCTTTTAGATGAGTTCAAGTGAATAAGATGGGCTGGCGGAGCCCTGAGGTGCAAGCTGCCTGAATAGCAGCACTGACAGCAGTTCACCCCTCAGGGAACATAAGATGGACATACAGACAAGCTGTCCTTCACGCATACAGAGACACACTGCAGTTCATCACCTGTTATCATTTCATTATACATCTGACATCTCGATTCTTTACGCAGGTTCACACTTTTTTGTTGTTTTCAACACATTTTATCAGTCTTTTTCTCTTAAAGACGCACACACCCATAGCTGTCTCGAAAGATTAGGGGTGTCACTTTAAGAAAAATCTATCCTATCCTCAAGTAAGTTAAGGCTGCAGTCACACTAGATTTCGATTGCCTTTAGAGATGGTTATCGGCACTCCGTACTTTTCAGGTGTTGACCAAAGTACGAAGTAGTATTGAAGCATCTACAGGCAAGACATACCTGAATTATATTGTTTTTGCACCAGGGATCTGATCCTAGACCGCCCCGACTCCCCATCAGATCAGCAAACTTTCTGTTGCTGCTGTCACCAGAGCTGCTCTCCTCCTGACAAATGGTCAGTTCAGCAGCTAACATCCAGCCAGGTCCCAGGAACGCTGCTCAGCCTTGCTTTCAATTTTTCCCAGTGGCCACTCACAGTACTGCAGATAAAAATATCCCTTGAGGCTCAAAAAGCATTTAAAAAGAGCAAAGCATATAAAAGAGATGTCTGTAAAACCGTTGACAGGACACACCAAACTGCAAACCAGGTCCATTTTGAGTCTTTCTTTTATTACATTTTATTCCATGGAGGTTTTATACTCATTAAACTTTCCTCAAGCAGAGAAAAGCAATTTAAAAATCAGTGAAGTGATCACAATGTAAAGTCTACGAGCCAAGTGGGAACTTGAAGCCAGGGCCAGCTGGCGAAACACAACTGGGCATACTCAGTGGGTCGCATCCCCCGGAAGTAAACCTGGGAAAGTTTTTGTATTTAGACGAGCAATTCTATCAAACTAAATAGGCACCATCTTGGCGTCCAGAATCTAGTTATGATTATCTATCTATTTATCTATGCATCTAGCACCGAGCCATTAAACAGTCCCAAAAAACTCACATCGACACTGAAGCAGCTTGACTTTGTTGTTGAACCGGTTAATAACCATTGGGTAACATCAGCTGTGTGATGCACAGTTAGACCTGTCACTGTGTGTGAGCAGCCGGGCGAACTCTCACAACTGTCCCTGGCGTGGTGTTCACACTCCAGCAGCTAAGCACATACAGTCTGCGGTGTGGTCGAGTGGCACCAAAGCATTTAGTATGGCCATGTTGAACACCACTCCATTCACATGTGTATTGGCTGAAGTCATCCACAGATATCAGTATCACTTTCAGGAGACTGGTATCAGTACTGGTATCAATTTTTTTTAAACAATACAGCCCTATAAGCCCTACCAGCAGCGTATATGCCCTACAAGGTGTATAAGCTGCTGGTTGTGAAGTGACTCAGCCTTGTGTGTGCAGAGGTTAGAAATGAATGTGGCGCTGCTGGGTTGCAGAGAGTTCAAGGTCTTTTTTTTTAAACTATGAAATGCTGTTTTTAGCCCACTGTCCATGCAGTTCATGCTTAAAGCACTACCCAGCTTTTTGCCCACTCTTTGCATGCCCACTAATTTCGGATATTTAAATGCAATATGCTGACCCAAGTTGCACCGGCTACCCTACCTGTGACAAGTTAAAGTTACAAGGCTGCTGTGCTGAGCAAAGTCACTAAACAAATGGACAGTGGCTTTTAGAACACCCCCAGCTAGTGTATAAGGCACAGCGTCTTCTATGCTATATACTGAGAATCTTTCATTTTAGCAGACTATAACTTTCCCATATTTGAACAGTAGTTTGAATTTTGACTCAAAAGTGACAGCGCTGCTAACACTGGTATTGCCCAACACTGTGCTGAACCTTCATTAAGTATCGAAGATGTTCTTTACAGTTAACACAATTATGTTTCTTTTGTAATTACATAACATGAGCTCTAATATTGAAAAGAAATCCTGCTGTGAGTCTGACTACATGTGTTTTTTTTACCGAAAAAGGGTCAGTATTGTGTTTTTCTTGATGTTGGCCCATGTTAAAACGTACTGTATGTTCTTGGTACATCGGTGGAAGCGTGGTACCCGTACATATGTAACTGCCACTTGTCATGACTATTTCCACAACCCTTTATTCATCGTTCCCCCGTGGCGTTCTGCCCTGCTGAGAGCACAGATATGGAGTGTAAAGGAAATAGAATTACCACACTCTCAAATCTGTGCTTTTATTTTCCTCCCACATCAATGAACACCAGACATCTGATCTGAGTGGAGAATTAGCCTATATAGAGGAAATGGGCTCTATATTCACAACAGATGACTGTGTTTGTGCGTTAGTGTTTGTGTTGCTTGTGTGTACATGTGGGCATGAGTCTTAGTCAGACTCTGAGTGGGAAGTTGCAGGTGTTTGTGTGTGTGTGTGTGTTAATAGGGGGTGGTAGGAGGAGAGTATAAGCCGTCAGCTTACATGCCTGTGGCTAACCCACCTTATTCATGACTTTGATCCAGTACTCCCTTAAAAAGAGCACCCCAATGGAGGGAGGGAACAGAAGTGATCGGAGAGAAGAGGGGAAGAAAAAAACAAATGTAAAATGGGAAAAACCAAAGGGAGAAGCAAGAAGACAGGGAAGATAAAGGGGTATAGATAAAAAAGCAGGAAAGCGATCAGGTGGCTGGAATTGATCAGTAAAGACACACATGTTGATGGATAACTGTTTGATTGATTGTGAATTCTCCGCTCTGCCTCCCAAGGATAAGGGGATTGGACAAATGGGGAAGGAGAGGCCAAGGTGTAGAGATGTGATGAAAGAAGGGCTCAAATGTGATTTCCCAGAAGGGATCGAGATGGATGAATGAGGAAGAGCTTGTGGATGGAGCAGGCAGTACAGGGAAAATGAGAGGACTTTATTAAATGCTTTTTGGTTTGAAGTATTATTGCTGGTTTGCCTGGGGGGTAGCTGGTATAGGGTTTTTTGTGCCTGTCAGCACTCATTGAGCAAGGCACTGAACCCCCAACCCCACACACTGACCTCTACAATGACTGAGGAGTCTGAGATTATGCATTAGTACAAATATTTTACCTAAAATAAATTCAATTTGAATAAGTTTGCAGCTAAATGTCTTCATTGTCTGTCAAATTTTAGTCAATAAAATGTCATAAAATATTTAAAAAAGCTCATCACAATTTTCCAGAGCCTCTGAGGGGTTTGACATTTAGGAAATTGCTTTCATTAGCTTTGTCATGAGGTAAATGACAAGATCAATACCACTCTCTTATCTGTCTGTTTAAATACAAAGCTACATCCAGGAGACATTTAGCTTAGCTTAGCTTAGCTTTGCATAAAGACTAGGAGCAGGAAGAGTTGAAAAAACAATCTGATTACCTCCAAATTTTAACACGTTACATCTCAAAAACACAGTTGCAAAAATGACAAGTTGGAGTTTTATAGAGGGGGTTGTTTGCTGGACAATTTTACCCATGGTGACTTTCGACTCACAGTCACATTTTTTTTTTACCCTTGGATAGAGCCAGGCTAGCTTCCATTCTTTATGCCAAGCTAGGTAGCCATCTCCCAGCTGTAGACATGTACACATTGGTCTTCTCACTCTTCTCACTCAGCAAGGATGGGACAAATTTATCTTCCAAAAATGTCAAACCTATCTAGGACTGTCCTAAATGCCATTTTTGGGACTTCAAAGCTTCAGTAATAATTATTTGCAAATATATTAAGCTTCTACAGGATGTGACCTGACCTCAGGGGGAGGAGGGGTAATTGTAATCAGTCATATTCAAGTACGCTAATCAACCACACAAACCTGACCTGACTGTAGTAGGACTTAGCACCGCTGCATGTGTGTGTGTGTGTGTGTGTGTGTGTGTGTGTGTGTGTGTGAGGCAAAGTGATAGACTAGTTGTGGTAGACTATTGCACGCAATGCTTCTGTACGTAAGCAACCTCACTACGATTGCCAGCTGCCTAACCATCCGCAATTCCTTGTCCTAGTCACACAGCTAGTTTAATTGCTTAAGGCAGCGGTCATTGACTGCGCTGGGGACACTGGCCTCATCCATGGCTGACACTTGCCACCTCCTTGTAGTTTCCTCCAAAAAACAAAGCATTTGAATACTAACGTTGATTACCACGGCAACAATTGAAGCTTTGAAGCACTGGGTCAGCTCTAAATCCATCCATGAGGGTCGCGGGGGGGCTGGAGCCTATCCCAGCTGACACTGGGAGAGAGGCAGGGTACACCCTGGACAGGTCGCCAGACTATCACAGGGCTGACACATAGAGACAGACAACCATTCATACTCACAGCTACGGGCAATTTAGAGTCACCAATTAACCTGCATGTCTTTGGACTGTGGGAGGAAGCTGGAGCACACGGAGAGAACCCACGCTGACACGTGGAGAACATGCAAACTCTGCACAGAAGGGCTCCCGCACCTGGGATCGAACCAGGAACCCTCTTGCTGTGAGGCGACAGTGCTAACCACCACTCCACCGTGCCACCCCCAGCTCTAAATCAATCCTTTGAATTTTTTTTGGTCCAAACAACAGTCCCAAAGTCAAGTTACAATAATATATAAAACTGAGAAAACCTGCGAATCTTCACATTTGAGACGCTGGAACCAGTGAATGTTTGGTATTTTTACTTGTAAACTTAATTCAGTTGTTAATCACATATCAAAACAGATGTTGAATTGATTAATCAACCAACAATTTCAGTGCCAAATTAAATTTTAGGAAGAGGAACAAGATACAATGATGGAAAATTAAAGGCTGAGATTAATGAATGAGTGTCGGATGATCATTGACACAGTGGTGAAATATCAGAGCGATAACAGCAATGGAGAATCAATTAATATGCTAAGGATGCAGCTGTAAACAAAGAAAAGCCTCAAGCCTGATGCCATGCTTCAAATCAGTATCTGTGAATCACTCTGTGTCCCTCCCTCTCTGCCCTCTCGTCTTCAAAATGGATGAATGGCATGCCTTGGGTTGAGAGCGTAGGTTAGCTAGCAGCTGGGGCCTGTAATGATAGAACTGAGTTAGCCCCGGGAGCACGCTTGCCGAGGTCTCAGTAACCTTGGAGCAACTAGAAAATAGCCTCATTCATCTGCCAGGAACCTCCAGCTAATCCAGACCCGCTGTGAATCATTAATGGCAACTCATCTGATTCGCGTGCCGTCAACGGGATCTGAACGTGGCGCCGGCAGGCTTAGGTCTAGAATATCAAATACACATGCTGCATACTTGGCCTTGTATGAAGGCTGCCATATCTGCAGTCCTGCTTCCTCCAGGGAAGCATCATAAGACTTACTCAGTTCTTTTTTCTTTTGTATTAGCATGTTACATGGTCATAACATCATCATACTGACATCAGACATACGAGATATTTAAACTCATGGGGTTTTAATCCAGTGAGACACTGAAAGCGATGCCAGTGTACGATTACATGTTGAGATCTGGTCTGTCAGAAAAGGAGAACTAACAAGAACTTAAGAGATACAGTGGAAGTAGACGTGAGAGACATTTGTAAGGAGGGAGGGGGGGAAGAACGAGTGATGTGGATGGATGGATTTGAGTCCAGCCTTGCATCCTGTTCCCAGTGGAAACCAGTGAGGAGGTGTCCAAGGCTGCTTGATCTTAGATTAGATGACTGTGCTCTCACAGTGGGCTTCCTGGCGTAGCACAGCACTCCACACAAGCTTACAACCCCCCTTGCTTTCATCACTATATGCCCAAAATACAAATGAGCTGTTTATTTAAGCAAAATCTTTCCTCTTGTAGCCACAATTTGGCACCTTTGTATTTCATATCTTTTTTGGAAAAGTTACACTGTGGAGGGGTTTAGCACTTTGAAACATTTTAGAAGCTAATAGGCTGCTATCCCAGTATCTTCTCATTGGGTTACTTTTTAAAATCACATAGCATATAGCTACTAATGTACAGCAAATTCTTTTTCATGTGTGTTTTGCCCCAGTAGCAATGGACTTGCAGTGTATTTAAGTCATTTTTCAGCAGTAGGTTCAATGGTCATCATAGCTCTGTATGTGTGGTTCTGGCAAGCTTTGCCATGACAGATGGACAGCAGACCTGATATTGTCCTGGGAGGCCTGAACCACTGACTTTTAGCGGTGGGGTGCAGGAGAGGGGAGGATTGGATCACCCCAGGAGGAAGTCAGAGCAAAACAGGAGAGGCTAGTCTCATGCTAAGACCCATAATGAACCAGGTGGAGGTGCCTGTCTCTCATGTCAGAGGGGGCAGGAGGGGTAAGGAAATATGGCGGGAAGGAGGGAAATGGGAAAGGTGAGGAAAGCAGGAGGAGGTTGGACTGGAGTGATGGAAAGTGAATGTGAGAATTACCATGGTTGTAGCATGATGTCATCACCATGGATGACGGGGTGGAAGAGGATGGCAAACTGGGCTGTCGTATAATTTGACTGCATTTGTGTAACCACATGTCACTGCTCCAGTCTCATCTTTCTACCTGCCTGTCACCCTTTCCTGTTGTTGCGTGTCTATGTGCCCTTTTGCGGCTGTATCCTTTTTGCATGCAGGCATGGGTGTGGATATGTGAAGCAAAACAAAAGCTTTGACTCAGTAGTGTTTATAACTCCGTGCCCTAGGTGATGCTTCATCACCATATTTTCTTTTATTTAAGGAGCCAGAGTACATAAGTTAGCCTGACATCACTTCAGATCCCTGTTGTTTACTGTTTACTCATTTACAGCCTGAAGCAGAGATGGAAAGGTTGTGTAAGTCAAGACCTTTTCCTTCATCGCACAATGCTTCACAACGCCTCTTTTCATCTTCAATAAACGTTTACTTATGTTCCCTGTCAAACGTGATGTTAAATCCTCCAGATCTTTGTCTGATGGAAATATGAAACTGTTTGGATTCCCGGGGAGCCATAAAAGATGGAAAAAGAGAGAGGGTGAGAGGAAGGGAGTGGGAAGGAAACAGTGCGAAGCGCACGCTGTCAAAGACTGATGTTGGGCCCAGTGATGTGGGGTAATCTGTCAGTGCTAACAGATTGTGTGATAGGGTAAATAGGGCTTGTTGTGATGGCTGGCTGGCCGTCTGCATCTTTCTGTCTCTCTTCTCCCTCTTTGGTATTCATGGCCTGTGGAATAATGACTATGACGAATTATCCAGAATTTGTTGCCCGCGGTTGTGGGTCGGAGAGTAGCGGCCGGACGGGGCCATCTCCCTCACTGGCTCTCTCTTACACAGACACACAAATATACGCAAATGTTTTACACGCATCCCGACAAATTAACCCTGCAGCCACAGGTCTTCCAAAACTTGACACGTTTTGGATTTTTACCTCCTTTGTTTGCACAACTGGTATGCAGGGCTTTCGGGTATGCGCTTTTGTAAGTCTGTACATCTTTGTTTGTGTGTGTGTATGTGTGTGCCCCTGCACTCTTCCACTCCTTTAATGGCCTCTACTTTGAGATAGAGAAAATAAAACCCTCCGCCTCCTATTTTGTGTTTCCTCAGTTGGGGGATGTTTTGTTAAAGTGAAGAAAATGAATGAACATTAAACTCATTTATTCGGCTCCGCGTGTTCTCATCCTCCACCGCCGAGAGCGGCAGAAAGGAACACGATACGTGATGTACAACTGTCATTTTGAACAGAACACTTTCCATTTGAAATAGGATGTCATCTTTTGGCATTCAGGCTCTTTTGCACTATGCTGCAATTTGTATCGGGTCATTTTGTGATGGAGAATGTCTCATCCTTTCTTTCATTATGTTGTTTCACAAAGTGTTTCAGTCCTGTAGAGAGAAGTCATTACCGCTCTTCAAAGATAGAACGAAAATAGTGGTATGTGAAGTGAAATGCTTTGGTTGCAGATAAGGTGATATTGCACGAATTACTATTTTCATAACTCAGTGTGCTGTTGAATGAGAGGTACATTATGTGTCCTTGAAATGTATGTTTTCATCAACTGAAAACACCATTTTCATATCTTAAAATAGCATATGTGTTATGAGGCAATAACCTGCTTTCAGTTTTCTTTCTGGTGTTGCCATTAACTTGTTTTCTTTCTCCTGAATCAACATCATTTGTGCATTATAAAATTCTGAGAAACATTTCCTGGGGGTCTTTATGCTGCACTCGTGCATCTCGATAGTCTAATCTGACTTTTTCTTGTTTCCTCAACTTTTACACAAACACAAACCTTTTAATGTTTAATGACTTTCCAGAGGCCATCACATAGATTCAACATTGCAAAAGGCATCAGTGAAAGTAAGAGGTGTTATTTACCAACAGTGGAAGCTCTTCTCTGGAGAGGCAGTTTTCGGAGGAAGTTCCTCTTGGCTCAGAGAACAGTTGGTGCCAGGAGACAAGACACAGGACAAGACCACTCATGTCTCACTTGTAGATTTTACTTGTTTGGAAATTGAGCACACCTGAGCCACCATCTTCCTCTTCAACTGTAGTGGACTCTGCCTGGGCTTCATCGGTTAATTGTATTGAATTACATAAGAGTGGGTGTGTAACCTCAAGGACTGCTAGGCTCTCGCCTCTCGTCTGCCCTCTCTTTTAGTGTGGGTGCACAGCTATGTAGCTAGCTAAACGTTTTCCAATGAAGGTTCAGGGTAGAACTTAACCTTTGCTTTTACTGGAAGCAATTGTGAAACTGTGTAAACAGCACTGGGTAAAACACAACAAAGTCAAGACAGTGATTACAGATCAGAAAAAGATAAAGATATATACTTTGGCTACTTGCCCACAAAATACCATACATCATCAAATTAAAAATGTATTTCATTCATTTACTTAAATAGCTAAGTTTGACCTCCCTTTTCTGTTCTGATATAAAAATATACAGCATGTTTTATTGAAAGACACAGAAGTTTGTCGTCCACAAGGGCCTGCTTCCACACTTTTTTTGTCTTCTAAGTGCCAGCGCTTTCTTTTATTTGTTCCCAATGAGGAGAGAGCATATGCAGCTGCTTATAGAAAAAGTGTCACGCCCAGCATCTTTCTTCAGAGCACTCCAGCATTTTGTTTTACTGCTCTGAGCACTTCTAGTTAAATATCTCTGAACTATTCACAAAGGTGCTGCTGTCGTCACTGCTGCTCCATTAGCTACTGTCTATCCCAAGCTGTATGAGCTGTCAAACTGTCACAACAAAGACAGAGAAGCCCATTTGTGGAGCAGATTGGCCAGACACTGTTGCTGGTCAGTGTTGTGTTCTTTTCACCGTACCATTGTAAGCTTGTTTTTAACTGTGCAGACAGCCTTCTGTTAACTTATTGTTACATCGGCTAACGTTAATGTCAAGTTATTGTTGCAGGGAAACTGAACTCATTCACAGCACCCTTCACTGCTTTTCTGCTAAAGACAAACGCTATGTGGACACATGCCCTCATGTTTTTTACATACTGAAATATACAGTATAACTTGCATTTGTTCATGACCCCAGCAGCTGCACAAAATGGCACTGCTCTTCGCAGTCATGACACAGTCATCAACAGCAGTGTTGCTTTCTGTGATGGGACTCGTCAGTGTATCTCAGAATTTTTCTTTTGTCCTTGCGTTTGCAATCACAAGTTCATATTTAGTAGTAATCAGTGCTTTATTTATTATATTTATTATTATTTATAATGTTACAAAACCAACAATGCGTTAATATGTCTCTCGGTTCATTTTGACTTCCCTACCCTGTCTGTGGCTGTCATCCTCAAGACAATGTCTGAAGACTCTAAGATATGACAGAGCAAGACCATTTAGAGCCTTGTAAGTACAAAGAAGGATTTTAAATTCAATCCTGGATTTTACAGGGAGCCAGTGCAGAGAAGCTAAAACAAGAGAAACATGAACTTTTCTTAGTTCCTGTCAGTGCACGTGCCGCCGCATTCTATAACAGCTGGAGAGTTTTTAAAGACTTGTTAAAACAACCTGATAACTGATGGATCAATTTTTCTGTATCTTTTTGAGAAAAGATAGGCCTCCTTTTTGCAATATTATGCAGATGAAAGAATGCAGTCTGTGGAGTTTGTTTTGTATGAGAGTTAAAAGACAAATCTTGGTCAAATATTACTCCGAAGTTTCTTATGGTTGTGCTTGAGGCTGGAATAATGCCATCTGGAAAAACTATATCTTCAGATAGAGAGTTTCTGAGGTGTTTGGGGCCGAGAACAATAACTTCAGTTTATTGTTTCATTGAATTTAACACAACAAAATTGGAGCTAATCCAGGTTTTTATGTCTTTAAGACATGCCTGAAGTTTAGTTAATTGATCAGTTTCTTCTGGCTTGACAGATAGATATAATTTTGTATCATCTGCATATCAATGGAAATTTACTGAGTGATTTCTAATGATGTTACCTAAGGGAAGCATTTATAAAGTGAACAGAATTGGGCCGAGCACAACCTTGTGGAACTCCATAACCTACTTAAGAATGCAAAGATGATTCATCGTAAACATAAACGAACTATCTATCTATCTATGTATCTATCTATCTGTCTATCTACATGAGGTAATTATTGTCAGTTGTGGTCTTTTCAGTGAATGAGTTAACAACAACAAAAAAAAAAGAAAATTACTACTTTTTACACATTAGAAGATATTTAATACTATAGTACATTGTACACTAGCATACTACTACTCTGCTTCCCCATGACACCTTTTTCTTGTTTGTTTATGAAGTGTTTTCAGGCCCCTTCAAAAAAAATTCTCCTTCACACAAAGAAAAGCATGTTTCTCAGTAATTTCACATCAAACTTAACCAAATCTGAATGCCCTGCTGTTGCATCTCTATTTTAATTCTGCTTCAGCAGAGTTGGTAAATTCTGTTTTACACTTTTCAGGAATATTTCATAATTATAGTAACCCACAGGTCAAATAACAAAATCATAATTGTAAATAAAAAAAGGCCTCAATATAGTTTATTGCCCACACACGGACATTGATAAATGACTCCTGGTGTGGGTGCATGAGTACGAGTTGGTGGAAGTATTTTTGTCAAGCTGATTTATTTATGAGCACTGAGCAGATTGCCTGTTTAATTGTGATTTAGCCGAAGTCACAGCTCAGCACTTTTAGCCAGGGAACAGTCTTGGGTGGAAGTGTGTCATGTGGGGAGAATCAGGAACAGGCATCTCCCGTCATCCCAAGGCAATTTATCACTGTGTCTCCGCCTCTAATGTGAGCATAGTTAAACAGGAGGTCTTGATGGTGGCTGCACTTTTAATATTCGAGTCGATCAATAAAAAAGGCTGCTTTATTTAATAGCTTTGGCCCTCGAGGCTGTTTGGCCCTGTTTAGGTTTCTTTCCGCTTTCCTGTGTAAACATAAATTAGCTGTAATTGAACAAACCGTCACATTTGCACGGCTGAATGCGTGCTACTGTGTGCTGTATGCCAGCCAGCCCTGACTCAGTGATCACCACACTTTTCTCTCTCGGTCTTAATCTCACTGTCACTTCCTCTATTACTGTCATCATTTCGCATTTCTTCCTCGCTCATCTGCATCTCTCTTTCATTGGAATTAATTAGGCATTTTAGTTAATTACCTGCCTGCTTTAGCATAATGGCAGCAACCCCATACAGTTGTTTTATGGGAGCGAAGGCAGCCGTCATTAACCTCCAGTCTCTTCATTGCATTCGCTTTCTGTCTCTCTTTAACTAATTCTCTCTGTAGCACTCCAGTCCACCTTTAGTATGTTGTTGCTGTGCCATCTCCTTTCAGCTTTTGTTTTGCTATTTTAATATTTAATCTTTTCTCTCCATGTTCCGAAGTTCAGAGTCCCTCTTGACATCGCTGGAACAAATCCACGATCTCTTGTAACACTATTTCCTGTTTCTACTCCTCTACCAGCATCAAACCTTAAAAAAACGTGGGGGGTTTTTTGTCCTTGTTTGTATTAGTGAGGTCTCTCATTTACTCAACAGGCTTATATTTACTTTTTATGAAACAAATCCCGTTGCTTTGATTGCTCTAAAACACTGAGTATCTCCATTATGCCTTATTAAAAAGCAAAGAAAGATCCTGCTACAGTGTGACTGTCACTCCACAAACCTTATTTTTATTCTTCTGAAATAATTTTTGATATTCTGTGTCTGTTCCTCCCTGCTTGCATCTCACTGTGTGTATCTCTCTAAGTGCCCACTGTTGTCAGTGTTACGCAGGGTCGGCCATACCCAGGTGTGTGTATGTGTAATTATCAGTGCAGAGAGCTTGTCTCCATTCATTTTTAATGAGCAATGAGGCTGTGTTGCCCCCATTAATAGAGAATTAGACCGTCCATCAGCCGGCACATAAAAGCCTTGTTCTCTGCATCTGGGGTGTAGACTGTACTGCAAGAGGCGGTTAATGATGCGGCGTGGCTCCATGTCTGCGTTGACAATAACTCAGAGAGCTGGAGATGGACAGAACGAAGCAAGGGGGGAGAGGAGAAGGGAGGGAAAGAAGGAAGGAGTGGGGATGGAAAGACGCAAGGGAGCCCTTCAGCACTCACAACACTGTCAGTGTGAGGCAATGAGGCTTAACTACAAGTGCTTTGGTTTCAGTGGGATTCATTAGCATGAGACTTGAGTGTAGAACTTTATGATGTTATAGTAACACATCTGTGCATGCATCCGTGTGTGTGTGTGTGTTAATGGAAAAGTATATTTTTAATTCATTGATTTGGTACTTATTCTAACATTTTACTCGCCAAGTTTATTGCTGAGATCTTGGATTATGATAATACTGCTCTAACGGAGTTCAACAGGGAAAGCAACATGAGTGGTCAAGACGAGTTGAAAATTAACCACCAGTTTGGCCACTTAATGTTGCAGATTCAGCTTGTAACTAAAAATGATGAAGCGAGACTGTTGTTTCAAATCAGACGTCCTTTAGTGAATAAAAAAAGGGGTAAAAAACATACATACAGCGTGCGAAAACGAGAGGTACAGCGTGGCTGCCTACAACAAAAAAACTGACGTTATCACGTCACGTTCCTCCTTTTTGCTCCTAGAGCATCCTGGGTATTGAAGTCCGTTTTAATGCAACAAATCAAATGAACTGAAATGCAGTCCTCCTTTTAACTACATATTTAACATTTTAACAGGTTTTAATGAATATTAATGTTAACTTATGTTTTATCTTATTAACTTATCAATTCTTACAAATAATATGTTCCCTCAAAAATAAATTCTCAACACTTAATAAACCACTTATTCAGAGGTGAGCACACCTGAATTGTTAGTCGTCACCCTTTCCAGTTCCAATGTTTGTTAAGTCTGTACCAAAAAGGATGGTGAAACTAGGGGTCAACCTGTCTGATTTAATGACTCACATCCCAGTTGTAATATCTGTGTTCTAGTAATGTCACTACAGCTGCAACGATTAGTCATTTGATCAATTTATAAGTCACTAGTTTGATAATACATTTAAGGAATACTTTGCTGATTTAAACCAGCTTTGTATCATAAGAGTGTGGGCAATATGTGTGAATGAACTGTGGTAAACTTCCCTCAATCTTACCAGAGCCCAGATCTCCCTTCATCTCTCAGCTTCATCCGTACATCCATTTTCAACTGCTTCTCCGAAGCTGGATCACAGGGGCAGCAGGCCGAGTAGAGCATTCCAGACGTCCCTCTCTCCAGCAACGCTTTCCAGCTCCTCCTAGGGGACCCTGAGGTGGCCCAGTGTGTTCTTGGTCTACCCTGGGGCCTCCTACCGGTTGGACTTGCCCAAAACACTTCCAGCACGAGCCGCCCAGGAGGCATCCTGATTGGATGCCCGAACCCCCTCAACTGACCCCTTTCGACGCAAAGGAGCAGTGGCTCTACATCGATCTCCCTCTGGATGTCGGAGTTCCTTACCCTATCTCTAAAGCTGAGCCCAGCCACCCTTCTGAGGAAACTTAATTCGGCCGATTGTACCCGCGACCTCATTCTTTCAGTCATTACCCAAAGCTCATGACCATAGGTGAGGGTTGGGACATAGATGGACCAGTGAACCGAAAGCTTTGCCTTCCGGTTCAGCTCCCTCGTCAGGCACAGCGCCTGCATCACAGCCAAACCACCAATCCATCTAACGCTCCATTCTACCCTCACTCATGAACAAGACCGTGAGATACTTGAACTCTCTTGCTTGGGGCAGTAACTTACTCCCAACTCTCAACTCACATCTTCAAATTTTCTCTGGCTCTTGGGCTGTTAATTGAACTACAGATTGTACTGCCGCATTTTTGTTTGCCCACCACCATGGACACAAAGATATAGATGCAGATTGAGAAAGAGACGTTACAGTGAGGCTGTTTGGCTGTAATAGTTATACTGCAAGTTTTCTGCCTCTTGAGCTAAAACCAAGGCCACAGTCCTTTTCCTCTGTTTTCTCTGGTCAGCTAGAACTGATTTCAAAAGTATTTGTGTCTGTCTGTGGCATAAACAACCTAGTCTTATGAAAAGATCTTTCCATCAGTGAATGCTTCTTTAATCATTTAGGTAATTTTTCGAGCAAAAATGTTGATCATTTCCTAGTTAGAGCTTCTCAAATGGGAGACGTTGCTCCTTTTCTTTGTCTTACATTGTGGTCAAGTTAATATCTCTGGAATTTTAACTGTCGGTCAAACAAAACAATACATTCGATGTCATCACCTTGGGCTCTGGGAAGTTGTGATGGGCATTTTTCACTGTTTTCTGATGTTTTATAGATTAAACACTGACTCAAATAATAGAGAGCCATTAACAGCAGATTAATTTACAATGAAAAATATGGTTAGTTTTAGCTGTAAAAGTAATGTTGGGGATAGGGTCGGGCCTGTGTAAAATTTTCTAACTAGTTTGATATTAAGAACCAGAACATCATGGACTGATATACCAAATCTAACACACTTGACTCAGCACGTCATGCGCAGCCAGTTAGCACACCTTTTTCGTCAGCTTCAGATACATGTTACCATATGGGTTCAGTATTAGTTTTCTTGTGAGACTTGGACATGTCTCTTCTGGTCACCCCAAAAAACACATGAATATTCTAGTAAACAAACACTGCATGTGCAGCTCTGTTCCTCCCACCTCCGCTGCAATTTGATCTCCTTCATCTTCCGTGCAGGGTTCACAGCCTGTCACTGTTGTTGCCATTTGTCCATTTATAAGCAAACATAGTATTGTGTTCCTCATGTTGTCATATTGTTTATTACTAATGCAATTTGACTTGGATTTAGCATCTTCACTCTGTCAACATAGATTGCTGATGAAGGCTACGTTTTAATTTGCCAAAACGTGTTATAATAACAAATGTCAATTAAGCCGGTTTGCACTGAATCAAACCAGTTTAAGCATGTACACTGGACCTGACCAGCAAAACTGGAAATCGTCCCCACTCCATTTGAAGAGTTAAAAACTCATAACTGGTAGAAATGATAGAAAAATGTATTGAAAAATATTCCTATGATAATTGCACCTGTGCGTAACATATTTCAAGCTGTGTGTATATGTGTGTGTACTGTATGTAGACCAAGGCTGCTACCTGGACTGTCTGGCGCTGTGCCCTGTCGAAGCTCTGCCCCTCCTCCCTTGAGTGAGATATTTAAGAGAGGAAGCAATTTATTACCATAATATTGAATCATGTCCCTTCTTACGTCCAGTAATGAAAAATTTATAGTTTTTCTAAAACGCTCCTGCAGGAGATTTTGCCCCACCAGCTTGCCATGCACTCACACACACATGCACGCATGCTGTCTGTTTGCAGCGAGACTGGTCCAACCTGCTGCAGCTTGACCTCCATTCATCTCTAAGAGAATGGGAAATCACATCCATGGAGCGATTAGTCAAGCCTCCTTCTTTGTGATGTTGATAATTTAACCTGCATTAACCCAACCGCCTGGCGTTCTCAATGATCAGTATTATCAGTGTGATGAGGCTGACACCAGATCTTCGCCTGCAGCCAGCCCTGTGTTGCTTTTGTCTCTGATGAGTAACTAGAACCATTGAACCCTCACCTCAATTTCCAGAAAAAATGACAAGGACAAAGATGGTATGTTGCAGTGGCAGAGGGGACAAAAGCTGCGCAACACCTTTGTAATCTATGATACTCACAATGGAACAGAAGACGGCATGTGAGCTGCCCTGCTGCTGCCTGATGTAGCGTGCGCCACATCGCTCTTCCTGTCACAGAAGTAAACAAAGATTTATCATCAGCCTGTTGTAAGGCAGTAACATGTATCTGGAATTCATTGTTTCCTGTTGTCTATAGGAAAAGCTTTAATGTACAGTGCGTCACCATTTGTTCAACCGTGCTTTGCGACATTCAGCCTCTGCCGAGTGCCCTCATGATCTGTCTCAGGAGTGCGTTTATTTGGTCTGCTTCGTCCAAATGTTTACACACGACAATCTAATGCCTCCCAAAAGACCCCTGTTTCAATACATGTGTTGTTTTTGGCATATGAAAGACTAGCATGTGTACATGCAAGGGTCCTCTGTGCCACTGCAGCACCGTCGCATACTGTACTGTAGGTCCCTGTGGGATCTCTATCCCTGCACTCTTTGCATACACACTAAATACAAACAGCCAGCTGAGACCAATGGAGACAGCCAAAACATGCTGACGCACTGAAATCAGATAATAAACACAAACATATGATCAGATACACACTCATACAGACGTTATATAATACGTTGTCTTTACATAATACTTTGTATGGGAGCAGAAAAGCTTATGGTTAAGGCCTTCTTTTCTGAAATTAACACTAAGTGACCTTCGCTTTCCAAAAGCATGTTTAAAGAATTAGAAAATCCAACTCAGCTTGTTGTTGTGGTGTTGCCCTTGTGTCTTTTCCTCTTGGGGATTTCTGGTCAAAGAGGATTTGGGGCTTAAATTTGCTCAAATGTCCTCAAAATGCATTTTCTTACTACCTTTTATTGCTCTATGTCAGTGAGTTGCTTTTTAACATGTTTGTCATGCATGCAGGCACAATGACACTTGTGTTGGTAACCCACACTAATTTAGCCAGACACACAGACCCTGTGTGCAATCTCCTATGGTCGTAGACAGACAGATCAATAACAGCTCTTTGAAGAGCTCTATAAAGAAACAAATCATTAGCTCAAATGGCTCATTGCAGCAGCAGCGGCACCAAGCGAGTGCACAGCATTCAACCTGAGTACTAATGTGTATGACATTGTGCTTCAGGATATGAGTGCATTATGTTTGGGCGAGCTGATGGAGATTTCGAGGCGCTGTGGCAGAGAAGGAAACATATCATACCAGGACATCATTTCATAATCCCAGGATGCTTTTTTTGGGGAGTGGAGAGTGCACACTAGTAAAAATGTTCTCCCTTACAGCTTTCACCCTGTCTTGGTAAATTAACTGCATTACTCTGACCCAGAAAGACTCTCTGCCCAAAGATGCTACAATTGCCAAGAAACATGCGTGTGTGTGTGTGTGTGTGTGTGTGTCCTCCATGCTCCACTGACTTACTTTAGAGTCCTGTCTTCCTGAGTGCCTACATTAGCAGGCACAGAGAGCAATCTGGCCTGGCTAATACAGTAGCACAGTGGCTACCTGGAGGCCACAGATGAGCACGGCACTGCTGTGCTTCACAGCAAATGCAATGAAGAGACTGCAGCTCTTCTCTGTCTTTTTAGAGAGAAGGGCTTGCTTTATAATGTTCTGCCTGGGATGTGTTTATGCGTTGAGAGCTACTGAGGGGTAGAAAGAGAAATCTAGGCACGTCTGGCTAGCTGAGTGAATATTGTAGAGAATATACCAACACACATGTAACATAGCATCCTAAATATCAGAATAGCATAATGTCTTTAGTCTACTGTTTTGGTAGAGTAGGATCATTTCTTCAACACCCCATATTGAGCAATGCTGTACAATCATGCATGACAAATATGTCTTGCAGTGCTCTGTCCACCCACAGTTTATTCAAGAACGCTGTTGTTTTCTGTTGAAATACCATCCCTGCCTCAGGCTTCACATTCATTTTTTTGGAAGTATACTTTGAAGCACACTGGATTTGAAGTTGATTTATTCCTTTTAGATATTGTTTAAATCGTATCCACCTGCATTGCCTGTGAAATAAAACCAGGTAACGTCGGTTGTGCTGGCTGCAGTGTTTGTGAGCACAGATCACACAGAAATGACCAGAAAAGAACATATGTGTGCTTCCATGCAAGCTTTTGTTTTAGCCATCTGTTTTAGTGACTTATTGATCCTGTAGGTGCAAATGTATTGACCCCGACTTGGTGAAGTATTGATTTCCTCCAGGGGATCTATAATCAAATTAGTGTGTTTGATCTCTCCATACCACAAGGTAGAATAGATCTTCTATCGAGATGTCGTTCGAGAAGCTGTCGACCACAAAAGCTGCAGCTCAGATGGAAAAATGAACGCAAATATCAAAGGTGATAGAATGTGGTGATATGGAGTAAAGCACTGGTTCTTGCGCGTACGCAATCCTTTGTGTGTAACCGTTTGTTTTGGAGTGTTTCTTTAGACTACACACCGTGTTGCATAAGACCTGAGTGCAGAGTGCATGAAACATTATGATGTGCTGCCAGCAGTGTAGTAAGATATCATAATGGTTTAAGTACACAGTATGGATGTAATGATAAGGTTGGTCTCTGACATGGATACAAAGAGAAAAGTGTAGATAAAATGGTGACCAGGGAAATGAAAAATATCCCTCAGAAAGAAAAAATAAATGGCCATGAAGAAGGACAGGGCAATAAAAAGATAACATGTAGGCACGAGATATGAATATGTACACACATGCTTCCACAGAGATGCACAGTAACACAAATATACACATGCACACGTATGTACTCCATACTCATTGTGGGAGAAGTCAGTCATACCCAGTTGAACTTTGGGAAATTAAGTCCACCTCTCCATGACCATGCACACTAAACTGCTCTGTTTGATCCAAATGAAAGGGTCACAGGTGTCACAGTGACACGCATACACACACATACCAGCACATGTGAGGCACATCAGGGTTTATTTAGTCTTTGTTAGCTGTGTACGTGCATGAGAAATTTGCCAGCTACTCAATAAAGCTTTTTTTGTTTATCCATTTTGATTACAAATCTTGTTTTCCAAATGGTCCAATAAGTGTGTGCGCAAACATGCACAATACACACACCGCCGCTGCCAACACACACACACGCACGCATGCACAAATTCACACAAATTCTCTCATTCAACTGAGCCATTTCTGAAACCTGGGCTAATATTTGTATGGATTATTGGCCTTTGTGCTTATCGGCTGCACCATATTGGCAGACTAAAACCTTATTACCAGCCTATTGAATGAGAAAAAAGGTTTTCGACAAGCACACAGTCACGCACTCGCAAGCTGGTTTTACAAAGACACACAAACATTTGTTCGACATGCAACAAAAGCACACATTTTGGAGCTGAAATACACCACGGCGTGGTAGCAGGCACCGAGGTCTTCGCAGAGCTAGCCAAAAGTTTGAGGCAGGTTCCGCCTCATTCATTCTGAAAGCTGCTGTAATAATTGCTTGTTTTTTTTCTTCCTTCCCCTCAAGGGAGAGTAAACAAATACTGTTATGAAAGTGCGACTGATTATGGATGGAGGCAAACATAGTTCTTTTTCCTTTCACCGATTTGGATGTGTAATAACATTATGTGAAATCTATTTAAAACTAATGACACCCTCAGCCTCACAAAGACCTATTTCAGGTTAGCAGGCCCTTGCTTCCTTTCCTCTCTCACTCTGTTGCCTCTTGCAGTGATCTCATCCGGTCGCCGCTGCTCCTCCTCTATTGATCAGCTGTCCTCCACGCTGTTGTATATCTGTCCATACGTGTCTGGGGCCTGGCTTCACTCCCTCACCTCTGCATGTTTTTAGCACCCTTTGCACACATTCAACGTAGGGGGAGATGGATGGGTACAAGAAGAGATGGAGGGGAGGGGGTTAGGGAGGTGTAGAAGTGTTACCGCTGGGCTTTAGTGAGTAATGACTGGTCTTATTGCTGGCAAATCAGGTAGGCTCTCCTGAGACAGAGATGAACAGCCTCCGTGTCCCCTCCTTCACTTCAGCAGCATTCTCCTGTGTGTTCAATCCGCACCTCTCTTTTTGCTTCCTCTGTGTTTTTGACAGAGAGATGCAGAAGACTTATTCCACTTCCTTTTTTTGCTCTCCTTTCTTTAAAGCTACCTCCTAGTCATCCATATAATGTTGTTTCACAGCTCTCCAACCCGGATCCCTTGCCCATCCCTCATGTTGCAGCAGCAAGAGTTCCCATAGCAACTTTTCTAGAGATAGATGAAGGCTTTTAAGGCGACACAAGGACAGGCAAAATTACATAAAGGCATTACAATCAGCAAATGCTAAACAGCACTAACACAGACTGAATTAGAGGAGATGTTTCTGATGTCCTCTCATTAACCCAACAGGCTCTGCTGGTATGTAATAGTAATAAGAGTATGTAATAGACCTGTCGTCATTCTCTCGCAGAGTTTGTGTTCCAGTGTCAACAGAAAGTGGCAGATATGTTTTTTTTCCAGTGTTGGGGATTGGTGCTGGGTGTCAGAGTGAGCTATAAGTGGCTGGATATTGACATCGTACTCGGTGCCAAGTCTGTGTGTGTGTTCATTCCTCTCCCTGACAGCTAATGAAAAACCTGTTTTTGATATGTCACTTTCACTCTCTCCTGGTACATATATAGCGAGGGTTTTATGGAGACGTGACTGACGAGTGTGTATGTGTGGGTCTGTGTGTCTGCATGTGTGGGAGAGAGACAAGAGAAACGACAAGTTGGAAACAGAGAGAGAGAGAGAGAGAGGAGAGACTCAACAAGATGACAAGAAAGAGAGGGAGGAGAGCACATAAATTGGTGGCATGTATTCAAACATCAGGCACATCCAGCATCAAGCACAGAGAGACGTTCAGTAGGTCTCCATGTTCAAATGTCAGGCCCCAGGTTATTTATAGCCCCTCTAATTAAACCATGCACTGTGCCTCTCTCCTGCTGTCTCTCTTTCTGTTTCTCCCTCTAATTCTCCCATGACCCTCTTTCTCACCCTTTGGTCCTCCCTCTCTCTCTCATTCTCAACTAATTTTCCCCCCGTACTCTCTTTCTCTTGCCCCTCTCGTTTTCCCATCTTGAGCTCCTACCCCGCTATCCTCCACGGGCCAGTCATTAGCGTGGAAATCCTATAAATCCTGTTTGATTTTGATCCCGCACTGTCTTTTATAGGAGTCTTATGATAAACACAGACGCACTTAATCTGCTGAGATTAAACTCCGTCTCGCCCCATCAGCCCGTTGACAGGCACGCACGCAAACACATACACAAACGCACGCTCGCACACATCATTTTAACAAGACTTGATTGTCAGCTGGCGTACTCTTGGGAAACGGTTGCCATGGCGACTCCAGATGTAGCATCTGAGGGTCTTGTCGCTGTGTATATCCAGCGCCGTGCTTTCCTCCCTTGTGATACTCTACCCCCTCTATCTGACACAGCACAGTCATAGAGAGGGGCCTTAACCCAGATTATGCATTGAAGCATAATTATGCATCCATTATATTACATCTTCCAGTGCTTTATACAGGACATGAGAGTCCTCTCCCTGGCTCTCAAGGCCAGACTCTGCTTAAACCTGAATGAGGGGAATGAAAGATGTTTCTGAGCATTGATAAAAGCATCTAGTTAGTTCATTGACAAAATATATTTTTAAACACTTTATTTTATTTCTGTGTGCTTCCATGACACGTGTAATACAGTTCATGTAGGTGCATCGCACTCTATACAGATATATTCATGTGTATTGTATATGTGACATTTTGTGCTTGAACAGAAAACTGAACACCCAGCTCCTAAGAGGGTCTTTTAGTACAACTAAACACTGAACAAACACTGAAATAGCAACAGCAACACGCCACGCCCTTACTCTGTCTCTGAATGCGGGATCATGGCATGGTTACGTTACCTAACCAACGGTGTTGCCACTGTAGAGACTTGTCAGCGGAAAGCACCCACCTGTCGCTGGCCATGTCCCTAATTATGAAGAACTTTAAGTCTTAATAAAATTTAAAGGGGTGAGTTAGATAAAAATTCAACCCCCAATACAGTTGTCATGAACGAGGTAATTGGCTACAGAGACCAAAACTGTTTTTTGTACCAGACTGTAAACATGTTTATTTTCTCTGTAAAGTTGGGGTTCTATTAGGAGTGACTCATTCAAGGAATTACAGTTTGTGGCCCCAGAGGTTGCTGCAACTAACAGGCCTCCTGAGCTCAACGTGTCTAATGATGAGGTGGTGATCATGAGACTAATCCCAGCACAGGGTCCTGAACTCTGGCCTTCACCTGGCTGCCATCGCTCACCTTTGCCCCCCCCCAATCTCCCTGTGAAGCTACACAAACCAAACACCAGCTTGCTCCTGAGGTTAGATGGCCTTAATTTTCCTGTGTTGCCTTTTTTTGTGAGCATGGCTCTCCGTTTAAACTGTAACAAGACTCATTTTGCCCTGCTCTCTATCCCTTTATGTTAGGTATCCACAACAGGGATGGGACCATGTACAATTTTATCACAGATCATGATTAAAAACTGTCAGAATATGTTGATTATGGTGAATTTTTATTATCTGGATACCAGCAGCACTAAGCGCATTGTTCGCTCTTAGTAAAATCACAGTAATTCAGTTCAGTGTGTGGTGGTTTATGTTCCTGATTTTATCTGAGATGTTCCCATGGCCGACCAGCACCTTATTCTTGAGACTGGCTGTGCAGAGGGAGTTCTGTTTACGTATCTGTATAAACGTGGAATATCTCTGGAATGCTGCATTCGAGAGACTTACCTTTTTTGCCCAGAAGCTAACTATCGTTCCAACGAAGACTTCAGTGCAATGGTATCCACTTCATCCATTTTTCCATGTTGAAGACATTTGTTTTGTTGTTTGATGTCCTTCAGCAATCCATGATGAGTCTGTTGAGCTATCAGAGGCTGACTTCCTGCCTCTCTGAACAATCATGCACCAACCTTAAAGAACTTAAAAGATCTTGATCATTCATTGTCATCGTTCATATAAAAAAAAATGTAAGATTGCTTTTCATTAAGAAGATTATTCACCAAAAAAGATGTGTCCACTCTTTGATGCAATAAGAATATTTGTTTCTCAAAAAAATATAAAGTGACTCCAGTTCGTTCAAATGCCAGAGTTCTTTTAAAAAGAGTTTTAAGTATCGTTGTTGTATATTATTGTATATTGTCGTAATTATATTGTGAATTGCATCAGTGACCAGAATAATTGTGACATGAAAATTTCATATCGTCCCATGCCTAATCCACACTGTATCATATATTGGTGTTTTGCTGAAAAGCAAATTTCCATAATGAACGCATAATAAAAGGATACAATATTAGATTTTTTTTAGCCCCGGGTTATTGGAGCTGTAATGAAGTCCATTCTTTCTTTACATCCGATCACAGCAGGATGTCTACAACTAGATTTAAACCAAATGTTATCAAGCAAATACAACCGGCAACTACCTCAACACATCATGTACTGAATGTGACATGCCTGCAGCTACACAGTTAAATCTTTCAAAGCTCCAGTGATGTGATGAAAGCAAATTATGCAACAGCGCTGGCATCACTGTGAAACAGTTGAAGCATGTGGCTTACTGTACATCAAAGTGTTGTGTTTTTCAGCTAAGTTTGACTTGTTGCTGCAAAAATGTCAGTCTGTGAATTTGTGAAACTTTAAACACTTTTATTTTCAGTCGCATCTCATACTGCTATTGCAATATCCAGGAAGTTTACTACACATGATCACGTACCTTAATAATGACTTTTCTGATGCAAAACTGGCCTGCAAACAAGAGACTATTTAAAATGAGCATGTGAGTCAGTGGTTGACGTTTGAATGGCTGTGTTTTTGGCATGTTATCCACCTCCTTAGCCGTCTATAGACTGTCTGTGGTAACACTGCCGTCATCGCACTTTTGGCAGGTAACCTTGTACGCCTATAGTTGGATAGTAGACTTGGTGCTGTGATGCTAAATATTAATACTGGCCTGTGTTTGTGTGGGCAGGTGTCTGTGTATGTATATGTGTTTACGTATGTGTGTGTGGCTGTTGCTATTTATATACCCCCTCATCCATGAATGGTTCATCTTCTCCACATGGATGGACAGGAAAAGCTGTAATTAGGAAGCGGGTGTAAAAATAGAACAGCTGACTGGAATGTCTCCTAGTGGTTGAATACAAGCATGTGGGCTTTTGTGTGTGCATGTATTTGTGAGTGTGCATGTGCTGTGATGACGCAGGGAGTGAGCCTGAGCATCAATATGCCAGTCTATGTGTCTCCTGTGTCCAGCGTGTGAGTTCTTGCCCCCTCAGACCAATTAAAACCTTGTTGAAGTGACACTTTCACATCAGGCGGGGGAATTGTAAATCATGTTCCCGTTGTCCTCTTATCTCTGAGCAGCTCATCAGCCTTGTTTACAGTGAAATCTGTGGAGTAGCTTTCCACTCATGGTTTCTTTGTGCCTCGCTAGCACGTTACAATAACTTGTGTGGAAACGAAATGTTCTCTAATGGAACCGCTGACAAATACTGCAATTAGCCCAATCCAGAGGGAGCGGCGGCACTCTATGCATCCCCAGCAACACCCGAGTGGAGGCAGGAAATAGCTTGACTCCGTTTCTATTATCACTTAGCTTTGCATGCAAGGAAGACTGCTCATGCCTTCTACAACCTGCTTCCTGTCTGAAACCGGCTTCTCATCGTACCTCACCACTGGAGCTCAGAGTCAGCCGGAGTCATGTCATAGAGAATACATTTCCGCATCACACCATCACCATGGCCATGCAAGCCCTGGCTATGGGTGTTGATAGTCGCTGCAGCAGGAAGCTGTTTCATATTCAGAGTCAGAGTCGGTCAAAGGATCGGTAAATCAGTAATTATAAATGAGTCTGGCCGCTTTACCACCCACTAGCAGGTATTGGCCATCAGTAGGCAGAGCGGGTCTGCTACATTAATGGACACTATTTGGCAATGCCACACTGTGTCAGGCAATGCCAGCTGTGGCTTTTTAGAAGGGGATAGGAGAGGAGAGAAAGCACATGAGAGATGGAGGCGAGAAGGTGAAAAGAGATTACTTTTTTGCTGAGGGGCAACATGTTCTGAACTAATCCTAAATGGTCTCCTATTGAAATGTGGGATTATGTTCATACTGTATATGTTAGCACATGGCAACCTTTTTAACCCCCTTTAAACTCACTTTTTCTACCCGCTTACTCAGTGTGAAAATGGCACTGCTGTAGCAGCCGTGATAAAAATGATGGGGAGCTAATAGATTTTTTTTTTAACAGTGAATACAACATATTTCCTGCTCCATTTTGGCAGCTGTATGCACAGTCTGAGAGCAAACATGCACCATCAATTATTACTGTTAGAAGACACTGTTATAATAAATCTGTGATGTTTTTAGCTTTACCTTGCTGTCTCTCTGTGTCTCTGTCACCCTCAGTTTAAAGTCCAGCACCATTGCTAACAACACTGAAGTCACCTCAGTATTTATTGGCCTCTCAGTCCGCCTTGTTGAGGAGATGACTTTGTTTTTTATGATGTGCATGTTGACAAATAACTGGCTTATGTGTGAATCCACAGAGGGCATATGATGAAAGGCAGAAGACTGATATCGAGGGCCTCGGCACTTAGGATTCATCAGCTGGCATATTGGAAGGAGAAAGGTAGCGGGGACGCGGAGAGGAGCCTCCCGAGAGACAAATTGAGACACAGCGAATTGGCATCAATCCGTCCTGATAAAGACAATGAGATTCATGGAAATTCAACGGCACTATTAGTTTTTAGAACGGTAAAGGTCGCAAGAGGAGATGGGCTGGTGACTCATGTGTGACACTAATAATCCCTGCGTGGCTTTGAATACAGTATGGCGGGGCGCCAGGTGACACTTTAATGACAGTTACATCTTCTTTATGGTGATATACAGTCTCTTTACCTTTCAAATCATAAAGAATGTTATTTGAGTTCAGCGTAGTATGTATAACGGCCTTCTTATGATGTTTAACATGAAATATTTAGGCGCAAGCTCTGCCAGGGCCAGAGTTAGCATATTAATCGGGGTGACATGTGGGTCATAACTGCCCAACCTCAACTACCGTTAAGCATTTATTTTTGTCCTGTTGCCACTATACTGATGCACAATAATGAAAGGGACATTGACCTGTATTCCATGGTCATTTGACTACCAAAAAGAGAATGGTGATTGTTGTTAGTTGTTATGGTGACAACACATCACTAAGTAAAGTGTGTTACAGTCACTAGTTTTAGAACCCCATTTTGACCTATTCTTGAACGTATTTTTCTTATTAAACTGAAAAAGAAAGCTGTGCACCAACCTAAGTTTGTCTTTCATCGAACTAAGATGAAAACGGGTTCCAGAGTGGAATTTTTTGGAAACACCACCGTCTCCATTGTCACATAAACTGCAATAAGCAGTTCCTCTGAAAACAGAGACTTTTCACACATGCGCATTACGGCTCCAGTCACTAGGAACGAAAACCAAAATAAGAGTCCATTTTCAGGGGATCGTTTTCGTGTAAACGTGGCCTAAGTCAGTCTTGTTAATCATCTAGTTAGTTAGTTTACTGTTCCAACAATCCATAACTCTGGTTTGATCAAATAAACTCTTAATTCACCTAGTTAGATATGAATATATACTGATCTACATGCTTATTATCCCACAGTCTCTCTCATCCTGCTCACTGTCCACTGAGTAGCAGCTCTCACTCGTTTTTTGGAGACATCATGTTTCAGCAAACATACAATTTAATAGCAACAAAAGAAACTGAAATAACAGTTACCGTGATATCTTTAATTGCTTATCTGAAAACATACTACTCCACTGCTCGTCTAAACGATGACAACGAGCAGTGGAGTAGTCTTGCAGTGGCAGCTGTATATAAAAATGGCTGCCACTCTGACCATCCTGCTATTTTGATTTGAATGGGAATGTCCATTCTACTCCCATTCTATTTCTGTGGCATTTTCTGAGCCATATGTTTCCAGACATAACTTTTATGACTCCATGCAGGTGACAGCCATGGCCAGAGGCACTATGTTTTTGGGTTGTCCGTCCATCCATCCATCTGTCCTATTCTCATACACAAAACACTTTGAGTGGATTTCTTCAAATTTGGCAATGATAAATAGATTTAGATTTTGTTACTACAACTGTAACTCAAAAATTCATACGCTAATTATGACAAAAATTTTACACAAATGTAAAATGATAAATTGATGACATTTTATATCCAAAAGGTCAAAAGCCAACTTCGTTAAGACATCATAATGATTTGCATTTACGTACACTTGAAAAAAACAAAACACCATATATTAGTTTGGACAGACATAGATGTAGAAGTGTCACTTGACTGATTTGTGGAAGCGTAAAGTGATAATTCTAGTTCTCACTCAAGTAATAGTTGCTCACTTAAGTTTTATTATAAAGCATTGGGACATCATTTAAAGCAACGATGTGCTCGTCTAAAGTACTTTAATGCAGCTGAGTCAGAGTAGAGAACAGCGGAGCTCCTGTTTACAGACGGAATCAAATTAGACGTGATTGGTCGTCTCCAGGTAGTTCCTTGTGTGCATCACAGGATAATGTATGTGATGCATACAAGACCCCTAGCTGGAGCTAATTTGCAGTTCCTGGTAAGGCTTTTATGTACTGCAAAAAGAATTTCTTCTTGAACAGAACTTCTGTGCGAATGTCCTGAAACCAGATTTAAACATATTTGAATATAACACACAGATAACTGTGACATCATCACACCCTGAACCACTTTTTCAGCATCAAATCCTGGATTAGACGGATTCAGGAGCTGCAGCGTTCATCAAGTGTTTTAGATAGTTTCACCCTCTTCTATTCTTGCTTTCTCTTTTTGTCTTCTTCTCATTACTACAGGTATTTTTCTTGCTCAACATTATATTGATTTATTTAACTGCATTTCATTTTTTGTAATGACCTCAGGGAAATTAAATTAGGTTTTGGTAGCTTAAAATAACTTTAACTTGGAGGTTTGTTTTTTTATTTTTCTTGGGCTCTCAGTCTTTGTTTTATTGCTTAGTCTGTATTATTACATTATGATTTTGTTTTCTTCTCCTAATCTGTGTGATCATCTCCTATTGTGTTGCATTAAAATGAAAGGGGAAAAAAAAATCACACCTGGACTGTACTTGGCATTGGTTCTGGCTAATAGCTGAGAGTGAGCAAGAGAGGAGAGAAGAAGAAGAGAGAAGAGAGAGAAATAGAAAATAGAGGTGAGAGAAGAGAACGAGTGGAGTGAGGTACTCACATTATACTGGGTTATGTAATCTCCAGAGGAGCATTTTTGTTTGTGTTGGTTTTGCATCCATGCAGTGCCATGGATCAAACAGACAGACAGAGCCTAATTGGGTTCGGAAAGGAATTTTGTGTGTGTGTGTGTGTGTGTGTGTGTGCCGACTCATGCATGTGTGTGTGTGGTAACTGATCCTCTCTCTCTCTCAGATTTTTCATACTCCTCCTCTGTTGCATAATTCATGTCTGTACTTTTCACAGCACAACACAAGGGCTGATTTTCTCTATGCTTCTATTATAGCGTTGATCTTGATAATAAAACTTGTCATAACAGTATCTATAAAATCTTTTCATGTTGCTGGTGAACCTTCAGAACAGATAAAGCTTATATTATTGAATTCGGGAGCTCGGATCGGCTAAATACTATTAACCCCTAAGACATCCAGAGCCACAGTGATATGAATAATGAAGGCCTGAAGATAATTTTGTAATTTACAGAGAACAGTCTCGCCATTTAAAGGACATTGCTGGTCTTTCTCAATATTAAGCTGAATGTCTAAGCTGCTCCTGTCCTGCATTATCCCCGGATGTTTCTGCTCACAGTCAGCGCAGTTATAGATATCATGGCCTGTGTTTCTCAGAAGAAGCCATTAGCTGCCATTAATTTTTCACAGTATGACGACTTCTACAGACTTAAAATTGCCCGAGCTACACAATTTATTACCGTAAACATGAGGCCTTAATTGGGTTTGTTGTTTGTTTCCCGTCATTATTTATTTGTGGCCAAATTAACTGTGTGCATATTAGTAAGTATATTATGCCAGTCAACAAACTTTTACCGAACAGACGACAACAGCGTTTCACCTTCAGACTTTATTTTCAGAAACATATGATCTTAAAAAAGTGGTTTGTTTTTGTTTTTGTTTTCTAGTAATGGCAATGTCAATTAGCAAATGTGTGCATGCTAAACAAAGATAGTGAACACAGTGCACATTTTAGCTTTGGTTTATCCATCCATCCATCCATTTTCGTAACCGCTTATCCTCTTGAGTGTCGCAGGGGGGCTGTCCAGCCAGACTGTCACAGGGCTGAAACACTGAGACAGACAACCATTCACACCAATCAACCTATCCCCAACCTGCATGTCTTTGGACTGTGGGAGGAAGCCAGAGTACCCAGAGAAAACCCACGCTGACACAGGGAGAACATGCAAACTCCGCACAGAAAGGCTGCCGCACCCGGGATCGAACCAGGAATCCTCTTGCTGTGAGGCGACAGTAGTGCTAACCAGTACCCGACCGTACATCTTTTGGTACTGTGTGTGTGGTGATTGTAGCCTCCTCTAGGATGTGTACTATACCAACTCTAAAATTACTCTATTCCCCTTCAGCATGGGTTAACAGTGAAAGAAAAGATTCAGGCTTTTATGAGACAACATACAGATTTATTACATTTTTTTTCATCCATGTTATCCTTGACATTCTGCACATTCTCGTTTTGCAATATCTCCCATATGGTTATAAAACAGAGGCGGCTTTGGTGGAAGGAGAAAAAAGACACAGACTTGGAGAGAATGTGATTTGACAGCATATGCTGATTCCCATAAGATAACATGTCAGTTTACTCACACCACGCGCACAATTACAGTGAGAGCATGCATGCACAACTCCGTACACTCCTCACCCAAACCAAGGTCAGCACTGCTCTCTCCCTTCTCGTTAGTGCAGTTTGGAAACATAAATAGAGAATGATGCAAGGAGAGAGGAAAGGACTGACAGTGGCTCAGAGAAACACAGACAAAGAGAGTTGGGCAGCAATGTGGGACAGCGAGCAGAGAGAGCAGTGTGTGGCCGCAGGCTCTTGCCCCGCGCTGGGCAGGATGAGTGGAGGATATAAAGGCAGGGTTGCAGCGGTCTCAGGAGGACAGCCGAATGCATTATTAAACAAAATTTTGACAGCGCTATGGCTCAGGTACATGACAAGTAGCTTAGCATATCTTCAATTTGATGCAATTCATATGCTTCACTAGCATAATATAACTCTTTACCAAAGTATATCAGTCGACGTAATATTGTGGAGATGACCATCAATGAATTAATGTCCATAAATAGTAGTGTTAAATGCAATAATTTACTGTAAGAAGGCACTGTAGCACAAGTATTGCTCATCATACACTATTAAGACCTATCCACAGGCCCTTTAGTAGCAATTTACTAAAATCAATATGCTTCAGCATATGATGATAGTTTAGGAATATGAATGCTTCTAACTTTGTGGCAAAAGTTCATAAACATGCCCCATCGCACAAAGCAGGATCCATATGTAGATTTCTTTCTGTGGTTTTAGTAAAAAAAAAACTTGACTGGCTTGTGCAGAACCCCGGCCTCAAACAGATCAAACATGCATGGTATGAACTGGAATGGCGACTGTGAGCCAGGCCTTATCGCCTAACAGCAGTGCCCAACCTCTCTAATGCTCCTGTGGCTAAATGGGAGCAAATCCCTGCTGCCAGGTTCCAAAAACTGGAAAGCCTTCCCAGAATGGTAAAGGCTGTTATGGCAGCATATTAATTCCCCTGGTTTTGGAATCAGATGTTTGATGATTACATGTTTGGATAAAGTTTGTGTTTACACATACTTGGTGTGGGTTACCACACAATTTTGGCATCACTCTGTGCTGTACGTACCATACAGTCACAAAAAGAAAGGCATTAAGAGTCCACATTAATTTCTGTAAATTCATTTTAAGACTGCTTACGTGTCACTTTTTGAGCACAGTATTTACAGTAAGTGTGTGTACTGTAAGTGTATGCTTACACATGACTGTGTGTGTAGCTGAAGATGAATACTGTCCCCACGCTGAAGAAGTCCCACTAGGGCCATACACATTGTGAGATGTAAGGGCATTGTGGGTTAACTGCCGGAGGACAGAGAGGCTAAAAATAGCTCACAGCACAGAGGTGCGACTCCACAGGCCTGAAAAGAGGTCAGTGTGTTTGCACCTCTCCTGGTGTGAGCATCATGTGTCTGCAAGGCTGTGTTGTGGCCTTTTCGGTGCACCTGTTTGTATCGCTGTGCGTGTGCTGCCGTGTGTCTGTGCTTTCAGGTTTTGCATTTGTATAATGTAATTTGTAAGACAGACAGCATGTTTGACCTTGCTGTCCACCTGGATCTCTCCCTCTCACCCTCTCTAATGAGAGAGTAACTGTAGTCAGAGAAAGTCACAGAGAAGGGATAAAGTAAGATTTCCTTAGATTCACAGGTTTTAACATTCCCTGTGGTTTAGGCAACAGCCGAGGGAAGAGCAAGGTGACGTGCTGTTAGTCACAATCCAATAGCCAGGATAAATTTTGGCATTGTACATTTCTGCAAACCACAGATATGTATTGTACATTATTCTGTTGCGGATGTGTTGAAACTTTACATGTCTTTACATTTCAACAAGTGGTTAATGTGTGTTAATGTGAGAGTTTTGTGCCACATTTGTCTCCACACAAAACAACTAGTTTTGGTGCTGGGAAATTGAATTGAATTGAATTGACTTGAATGCGGGCGGCACGGTGGAGTACTGGTTAGCACTACTGTCGCCTCACAGCAAGAGGGTTCCTGGTACGATCCCGGGTGCGGCAGCCCTTCTGTGCAGAGTTTTCATGTTCTCCCTGTGTCAGCGTGGGTTTTCTCCGGGTACTAGGGCTTCCTCCCACAGTCCAAAGACATGCAGGTTGGGGATAGGTTGATTGGTGACTTTAAATTGTCCGTAGGTGTGAATGTGAGTGTGAATGGTTGTCTATCACCCTGTGATAGTCTGGCGACCTGTCCAGGGTGTACCCCGCCTCTTCTCAATATCAGCTGGGATAGGCTCCAGCCCTCCCGCAACCCTCAAAAGGATAAGCAGTTAGAAAATGGATGGATGGATGAATTGAATGCTTTTATTACCATTATACTTTACAATACAACAAAATTAGAGGCGCTTCCCCACCATCGTAAATACAATAAATACAACATAAAAAAGAAACATAAATAAAACAATGACAACAAAAGTGCAATAATGAAATAATGTGCAGGTGTTGACGTGCAAGAAGTGGCAGTGAGTGGACTGAATTTGTTTGACCATGTTTGTTTAGTGAAATGATTGCATTTGCGGAGAAGCTTTTTGTGAATCTGGTGGTTCTGGATTTGATGGACCTATAACGCCTACCAGAGGGTGACAGTTCGAACAGGTGGTGGCCAGGATGTGTATTGTTGTTAATGATGTTATTGGCTCCTGAGAGAGTGCGGCTGTTTGCAATGACTGACAGAGAGGGGAGGGGGGAACTAATGACTTTTTCTGTTTTCCTGATGATTCTCTGAAGAGCCTTTTTGTCTGCAACAGAACACCCAGCAAACCACACAGATATACAGTATGAGAGGATGCTCTCGATGGTGGATCTGTAAAGGGACAACCGCAACTTTATTTAAGTTGTTTTTAGTGAGTATCTTCAGGAAGTCTAGGCGCTGCTGTGCCTTTTTGACAATTGCCATGGTGTTAGTTGATATGATACCAATGAAATGTACAAATGTAAGTTATCCGTGGTTTTCAGAAACATAAAATATCAACATTTTTTCCTGGTGATGGGGCTGTGAATCACCACCAGTGTTTTTTCACAGGAAAGGTAAGTTAAAAAGGAATTGGTGATTACAGGTGTGCTATTTAGGGAAAGAAAGACATAGAGCAAGAAAGAAAGAACAAGAGAGAAAAAGAAAGAAAGGCGTCAGTAGTGAGAGGGGCAGAATTCTCTTTGTTCCTACTTCAAAGGCCACTTGTAGGCACCCAGTGCCTTTCAGTCAGTGCTCATTTGAGATATCATGCATGAATAGAAAAGCACAACTTTGCGCGATGGATATAGGGTCCTGTATAGAAGCCGGCTTGTGTAAGAAGATGTGAAGGAAGCAACACAGTTGTTCAGGTGATAATGAATTGAGAACTGGAGACGTGGATGACGCCAGCATGGTAGCAATGTTGCAGGCGTCTCATTTCTACGCTATCTGGAAGATGCCAGATGCAGTAAGTGTCACTGTGTGTGTGTGTGTGTGTGTGTGTGTGTGTGTGTGTGTGTGTGTGTGTGTGTGTGTGTGTGTGTGTGTGAGTGAGTGTTTAGGAAATGGCCACAGGTAGTGGAGAAACACAATGTAGTTCTGAGCAGCAGACCTCCCAGGAACAGAGCCATCCCCATAGGGGTTTCAATTCTGCCATTCCTGACATAAGAAAAGGTCCCTACAGGTAGAATCCCTGAAGTTCACGTTATCTCATTCCCTGCAGGGCTCCAGAGCTTTCCCTCGTCTTCCTAGGGCACTGTGTCTGTCATGGCCTTTTCTGTCTCTTTCTCGCTCTCTCTTTGTAGTTCCTTACAGACATGGAATTTGTAACATAGCTTGGATGAAGAATGGCCTTTTGGCTTTCACACATATGTTATAGAAAAGTTCCACCGTGACTGTTTGAACGTGACTGGACTGTTATTATCAGGCATCTGTCAAAGAAGACCAGGCAACACAGGAGGTTTATTTATGAGGCAGGAGATTGTTTACTGCAAGAGCCTGGTAAGCCATCTTTGTTATCCTATCATGAGCACAGAGGGTTCTCTAATTGTGCGAACAGACCAATCTCCAGCCATTTTAACCACAGTGTTGTAGCTTGTGTAGCAGGCTATTGTCTGTTTTCAGAATAAAATTGATCTTGTGTTTGGTTTACATGCCAACATATGTTGGAACGTTATAAGCTTGTGCATGACTTTTCTGGCAATGTAACTGCTTTTCTTTGTAGAGCAATGTTGCGTAAGAAGTTACTAAGGCCGTTTTCTCAAATGAATGTGCAGAGAATTTGGTCTGTACATCGTCCCAAGCTTCTCTTTCGCACATGTAGCACACAATAGAAGATTGTCTGCATCAGGAGTGTTCTCACCTGCTGGAAAAACTCTGTTTGGTTTAGATGAGGGGTGGCACCTGGGTAAAGAATGCAGGAGGAAGGATATGACGCAGGTTACACCAGGGTCATGTCGCCAATTCATAGTGTGGCCATAAAAAAAGAGTCTCTTGCAGTTCCTTGAATTTGTCAGAAAATTTCAGCGTCAACCCTTACCCACAGAAGTTCCCGGATCCTGTCGTCTGTTCAGTAAGACATTTCCGTTGCCATCTTTGTGTAAACGACCCTTCTTCTTCACCCTCAGATGTTTGTTTTCCGTCGGTTTCGCATGAGCGTTCTGCCCACTTGCTTGAATTCTGCGGACACTTACCTGCTCTATTCACACATGCGCACAATCGGACACTACATGGACATTGTACTAGGTAGCTGGCAGGGTAAAGTGTGTTTAATGTCCGATCCAACTGATTTGGACGTTTGCATTGTCACATACAGTTCCTCTTAGTAATGTCTAGATCATCTCAAGTTTGCTGTGCATGTGTGAAAGGAGCGTAGGTCTCATGCTGGTAGACTGTAGGAGCAAATTTTACAGAAAAAAACTCTAGGTCCGTTTCAAACATGATGCAAACAGCTGGCAGAACATTTATGGATCACTGTGCTGGTCTGAAAAAGGCGCGTCTCATACACACTTGGACACTTCCATATTCAGGTAGTCAAACACAGCCATCTGCCAGCAAAGCTGACACTTTTTAAAAGTATTTTTCCTTAGATTTCCTCCGATGGTTAAGGCATAAAGGATAAGACCTTAGATACAATACAGGGCATAGGTCCAAGTTAAAGTGGAGGCCACAGAAATGAAAGGCTTTGAGAGCCTTAGCCTTTGGGAGCTATAGGACTTCAGCACCATATTGCACCCCACTGACTGTAAGCCACAAGCCTGAGCCCTTGCTCTCAGTGGGATAAGATGAGTTTGACTCTCCTTCCACTGCTGCCTTACAAAATGTAAAACATATCTTCACTTTTTTTGCTTTCTTTAAATCTATTTTATCTTCTTGGATTTGTCCATCTTCCTCCCCTCTACTTCTACTCCATGACTAAAATCTCTATGGTATCTCTATGGACATATGCCATAATGTGTAGACAATCATGCCTCTATACAAACTCTTACATTTCATTCTCTGCATTTCATGTTGGCTTCATGTTCTTCGATAACAGCTGTGAGGCAACACAGAGAGCCTTAGCTATAACAATAGAGAGCGGAGAACGCCTCAGGCCATGAAGTGGAGCTGCACCACTCTCTCACCACGGGGAGGAAAAACTAGGATGAAATATTCACTGCATTTCATCTTTTCTGTGGCACTTCAGGTGCTACAAATTGTGCTGTTAATGTTTAAGCCAAGGCAAGTGCATCATGTCAAATGCAGTGTGATGGCTTATGGAGGAGATGGATCAGCCCAGAAAAAAGGGTATTAGGTAGAGCTGTCCCAAATACCATTTTTTGAGCTTTGGTAGTACTCAACAGTGAATATTCGAAGGTTTGGTAGGAGGGGGGTGGAACAGCATACTCCAATACATTTATGATTTGAGTCAGTGTTTCTTTTACACAGGTCAGATGCAGCACTGAAGGATGCTGATTGCCAGAACCACTCTCCTCTTGGCGAACAGTCAGTTCAACATCTGCCAGAGCTGAACCAATCTGCCAATCTACAATGACACAATATTTTACCATAGACTGTATAAAAAAATGAACATAGCCACTCTGATGTCTCTCATTGGTTTGTAGACTCCCGTTTTGACACCTCAAGTTTGGCATTTTGGCTGTCGCTGTCTTGAGTTTTTTAGAGCCAGAGGGGACCAAATTTGTCATGAAAGGACATACTAGCTACAGAGGACAAAACCATTTTTTGCACCTGACTGTAAACAGGTTTAT
This sequence comes from Cephalopholis sonnerati, assembly GCA_019142605.1. Classification (NCBI taxonomy): domain Eukaryota; kingdom Metazoa; phylum Chordata; class Actinopteri; order Perciformes; family Serranidae; genus Cephalopholis; species Cephalopholis sonnerati. The sequence continues at coordinate 18,248,138 of JAGQAX010000011.1, read as the reverse complement.
TTCTGCTGTAAAGTTGGGCATTTTAACATGGGGGTCCCAGGGGGACTGACTTGCCTCTGGAGCCAGCCTCAAGTGGTCATTTGTGGAACTGCAGTTTTTGGCACTTGCGCAGTGGCTTCATTTGTCAGCCATAGAGGTGTCCTCTTAGATTTGTCCATTTTAAATTGTAATTTTGATATCGTGGCACACCGCCACAAACAAATCAATGTACAGGAAACACTAATGCCTGGTTCAGACAACACAATTTTTGTCTGCTCCAACAGCCACTGTGTCATAAAATTGTTCCGCCCACGACCAATCATCCCAGTTCTATTTATTTATATTTTTATTGTCATTTCTAAAAAAAAAACTAAAAAAAAAAAAAGAATATCCGAATCCCAAAATTGAAAACCGAAAATCTAACCAACGAACAAATATCCAGACAGTCAAATATTAGCGTCCAGCCTGAGTGTTAGAAGGACAAAAAAAAAAGTCCTTATTCATTCCTTTATCATAGAAACCTATCAAAGAGAATTTATAGGATTACTGTCATTACGATCTAGACTGTCCATCTGGAGTAATTTCCTAATAGTGGATGAAAGAAGAAAGTGTCTAAGTTGTGTTTTTAAATGGCAAGTAAGTGGGAAATGTAGTATAGTACAAATAAATTATGCAAATGTAACTTTTCAAATAATTGTAGGCCTATTATAATTATTGTTTGCTAGTGAATAAGTAGTAATGCTGGCAGTTGATTAATGTGCTAGGCTGTTGTAAGAAATGGGCAGTTACTGTGTTTGTACTTATTATGTATTATACCAGATACTTACTGCAATACAGTTTTTAATTTATACTGTGATGTGTATCTAAACAGTAAATTGCATTTTTCATACTGTATTATGATTGCCTGTAATTATGTTATTGTTGCCACATGAAAGCTCGACTAAATAATGATCATATAACATATTATTAATGTGTGCACATTATGTGTAGCCCTCAGGGTTCGTTCTCCTGACTGTTGTACTCGCAGGTGATGTCATCCTCATTAAGACGCATGCTCCTGCTCCCACACACACACACACATACACACACCACTCACCACTGCGCTCTAATAGAATAATGGAAGAATACTCTCAGTTGTATTTTTAGAGGCTTTGCTCATCTAGGCACAATGGCATGCTTTATTCCCTACCTTCCATTCTTATGCCCCTAAACCAAACCTATCATATGGTTATGAAGATGTCTCTACGTAGCAGTTTTTTTTTAAACAACAGAAACAAACATTAGCATAATACTATACGTTTGTTTTTCAGTGTGTTTCCTGCTGCAGTTGAGCCATCCTGCATCTCCCTCTTTTGATGTTATTGTGTTTCCTCCTCCTTAATTTCCTGCTTTGTCTGTTTGTGCTCACTCTGCCGCTAGCCTACATACACCCTACACACACCTCCCATCAGCCCCTTGAGCTCCACATAAAACACCACACTGTTGCTCTGCAGCCAGCCAGCGCCTGCTGCTTTGGAGTCCAAGCAGCAGGCTGACAGTCGGCAAAGCCTTACAAGGCTATTCTAAGCTGCTGCTGCTGTTGCTGCTGATGACCCGCTAGACCTGTTCCATGGTATACTGATGCGGTTCGATATGCAGCGTGGGCCGCGTAGGAGTTACAACACTTGTTTAAACACTCTCTCTCTCTCTCTGGCTCACTTGAGCTCGCCCTGCATGCTGAATTTAGCTCCCCAGGTCTGTCTTTTACTGCCTTCTCGCTGCATAACTGCTCCCTTTCTTGCTGCGTTGCGTTTTTCAGTCTTGCTTACATTCAGTCTTGCTATGTCACTTCACTTTATCTTTCTCTCTTGCATTTTATATATTACTTTCTGTTTATGCCGTCTTATTTGTTCTGTACTCTTTGTCCTCCTTGCACCTCCCTCTGCAGTTCCCTTTTTGTCTTGATTAGCGTATCATGACGATCCATTCTAATGTTGGTGCTAGAGTAAAGCTGCAGACCCCTGTCCCAAATTTCTTTGTCTTCATCTAATCTCTCTTTCTTTCACAAGTCATCTTTGTTTTTATCATTTCTCCGTAGAGATAGAAAAAAAACTGCCTTCTTTAAAAGCCCTGTGGGAGTGAAAAAAAATCTCAAGTTTATGTGTCTTCTCTGCCTACAAAAGACTCTGCTGAAGAGGGTATGGCCACCGCAGCCCCAAGCCAGCCATCGCCTAAAACCATGCTGGAGGGGGATACAGGTTGAAGGCAGAACAGATTAAATGAGCCAGGAGTCATTGGAGCCCCAAGGGCACCACATTTTGCCCCAATTAATTGTGTTTGTCAGAGCGTGAAAGTCCAAGGTCCCCTCTCTGGCAGTAAGGAGAGAGGACAGAAAGGTCTGGTATGGCTCACTACCGTCACCTCCCAGACTTCTGCTCTCTTTTTTTCCCCCTTCCTGAGGTGCCTCAGCAGCTGGCCCGGGGCTCCAGGTACACACAGCTTTTAGGCTGCTGAGGTTTTTAAGTTTGCACCACTTGCTGATTTAGCAGTTAATTTAAAACAAACTTTAATGGTCCCGGTAAGTTGATTACATTTCAACCAATTATGGGTGTTTTGGAACAGGGCTTGAGTGTTGTGTAATGCAACACAGCTTTTGGCTGCGAGGGACCTGAGGGGCTCTGGGTTATTGTGAATGTAATTGTGTGGAACTAAACAATAGAGCATCAGCCACACAGACAGCCTGTGGTTAGCCCGACGCAGCCCTCACTGATGTGTTTGTGAGCTGTGTGTGTACTTATACGTCTGTTTGGTATGTTTTGTTTACATGTACGTGGAGTTTGCATTTCAGAAAAATCACTCTCAAGCAGACACGGTCATCGGGTTACAAGCGAGGGGAGTGGGTAGATTTTCGTGCTCCTTTGCAGTCTGCTGGCTGACTGACAGGAGAAGTAGCTGCCTTGTTTTGGCTAGGGTTAATGTTTTGAATAGGATGAAGTGTAACATCTAATTTGGCTCTTGTAAAGGTCAGTGCGCAGAGTTTGACTCCAGAGCATAGCGCGCTTTTGACCATCTCTGCTGTGAGCCCCTTGGTCTTTTTCTGAGCGTGTTTCCGGAGTGAAAACTTATTTGACACGTGGTGAAATATTAGTCCTGTCATTTTTAACATGAGCCCTCGTTCAGAGATGGGATGTGCTTTTACACAAGTGTTTACCTTGTGTGTGCTGCATGCTAATTGTAGATCTAAGCTAACCCTTCTAGATCGGCCCCTAGCCATGTAGCAAAGAGGCTAATTTAGCTTGAGTATTTGGCCACAGGCTGTTTCTGTGCTCCAGGCTTACACACATACATCCTGTGCATACAGTACATGCACACACACATACACAAGGCAGGAGCAGCCTTCTGCCTCAATCGCAGTAATTTATAAGACAGGCTAATATGGAAATGGGATAATAGTCATGCACAGTTACACACTCACATGTTCATGCTGCTCTTTTGCAGACTTGCAGTCTCTGAAATGGAAAAGCTCTCAGCTCAACTCCAAATGTTTACCAAGGAGAATGGAGTGTTCATCTGTGCTTTTTCCATAACCCTGTTGGTTGGTTGTTTTGCAGCTGGTGACCAGATTAATAGGTTGCACTGCACATCATTACAAACACCAGTGGATTTGTTTGGCCTAGGCTGGTACAGCATTTCACAATCCTCAACGATTTTCTTCACAGAGACAGCGTCGGTGATATCTTCATCTAAATGTTGAGTGGAAAACTCTCCCGAGAGCCATTTTATCTGCAGAAAAAAATAGTTGTGTCCATGAAGGGACTGCTTTGCCTTCTATTTCTCAAGTGAATCTGTCTTTAACTATTTTGCTAGCTCGGGAGAGTGTACTAAAAACAGGATTTTAAATGAATATTTTGCTCTCAGTTGACACCAATTAGTTAGAGGAACATTCAGTAAGTGGAAAGTGAGAAATAATTTATTTGATAGGGGTCCCCTTAGGTTAGCCGAAAATCTCTTCAGAACTTCTTTCTGAAGGTTCACAAGGATGGGCCCTTAGGAATGGCTGCCAGGCAAACATTGAACAGTGCGCGCAGACAGAGCAGAGAGTATGGAGCAGAACATGACAGAGTTTATATGCAGCGACTGTACAGCTCCCGGCTGCTTTCTCAGCGCAGAGACACAAACGTACAGCAACAGCAGCAGATTTAGTGTCTTTTCCACCTTCTTATAGTTTTTTTTTTTTGTTTGTTTTCGGACAGGCACGCTTTCCAGACGCAGACAGCCGTGATGTGTATCTGAGTTTTATATGTGACTGGAGGTGTATTTTATGTGTGTGTGCATGTGATAGACCTTGCACAGTCAGGTCTTGGTGTTGTATATTCCTTTCCCAGCAGTGTTGAAATGTTTTGACAGAGCGATTGGCCGCAACATACACAGCTCAGTGGAAGGAATGTCAGTGTGTGACAGTCTAACTATAATGTAGCTCTGTGTGTGTGTGTGTGTGTGTGTGTGTGTGTGTGTGTGTGTGTGTGTGTGTGTGTGTGTGTGTGTGTGGATCTGCAAATATGTATATCTAAGCAGCAAGTGTGTCGCAGCCACATGTACACACTCACTCAACAGTGTGGATTTTTCTGTGTGCGCATCTCTCTCTGCCACTGTGCATGTGCTAACACAGAGGGAGCAGACCGGCTGCAACCATTAACAGCACTATAAATAACATGCTGTTTTCCCTCTCTGCTCGCCATATTTGTGTTGATGAGGGTTTCATTTGTGCTAGAGGCTGACCCTGTCCTCGTCTGGGAGAGTGCAACAACGGATGTGGGGAACAAAGATGATGTGTTTTCTCTGTCCAAGATCGAGAGCACAGACGTGTTTAATCTTCTCGTGAATGCTGTTGTCTCCACACTGAGATACTCTCTTTTCTTACTCATTTGTTTGCACACTCAATCTATGTGCACACATTCAATGCTGCCTTCATAGCTCCCTCAGCTGCTTTTTTGCTAAACTTAGGTGACCTCACTGAAGAGAAAGCACATCGTATGGACGGAAAGGCAGATGGATAGAGGTTAAAGAGATGGAGGAAAAGATGAAGAAATCCAGATTTCGAGAAAAGAGATGTGTTCATTCCAAGATGGTCAAGGGGAGAGTGGGCTGGGGAGAGGGCAGAGATTGGCTGGCTCACCAGCTGCTTAGGTGCAGAGACGGCAATGAGGGGAGTGGAAGGCTAGAACAGCCAGCTGGAGAGGGCAGAGAGCAGAGCAGAGTGAGCGGTAGAGAGGACCAGGCACGCCGGCTGTCAGGCAATCTGCACAAGTTTCTGATACAGGTGGGCAAAGAGATGGAAATTCTTCTGGGAGGACTTGAGTTAGAGTGAGAGACTACGAGAGACATGGCTGAGGAAATGAAAAGAAGCACAGTATGTGTACACATGTCTCTATCAACATCTGTCATGCTTGCAGAAATATTGCAGGTGTAAGAGTAGGGTTGGAGCTAAATGCTTATTTCCTGGTTCTATACTGTCATGATTGTTAGGTGCGGATTTTGATATATATATTGCGATGAAGTATTGCACTTCTACAATGGCAATTTGATATTAGGATTTATTGTCATTTTTTTCATACTAGACCATGGGGAAAAGTTGAAAAATACACTTCCAGTAACATTTTAAAAGCTTAGAAGAGCCGCACAATCTAATATTTTTTATCCTTGTTTAAATGAGCACGCTTGCTGTTCATACCCCAAAAGTAGACCTTTTTTGGCTTCATGCACCACTGAGCAACTTTCATAGGGATAGATGGGACCCACCTCTGACACTGTATGCTGTCCTGTATTCAGTTACACACCCATGTCCTCAGACTCTCCGCCATTTTCTGCTTTCTCATTTTGACTTTCTTTCTTCTTGAAACACATTACTCATAGATTACTACAATAAAAGATGCAACTTCTTTTCACCTCCACATTTGAATTATATCGCCATTACGCATGAAAAAAAAAAAATTTTAAAACAGTGAAAAAAAATAACTGCAATACTAATATGAATCAGTTTTTCCCACCCTTATGTAAGAGCATGTGTGCAAATGAATATCAGTCCAATTGTTATTGTGTCACAGCCTACAGTACATGGCACAAGCATGTGTATTTTCTCTGTAAGCATCCTCTTCCCCTTCTCTGCTCCCCGCCCTCAGTCCACACTCCTATATAACATGAGCAGTATCAAAGCTATCCCTCTAAAAAGTGCTAGATGGCAAAGTGCCTTCAAAAAAAACATAAAACCGCAAACCGGCTACAAAAAAATGTCAGATCCTATATAGTGATATACTGTACGAGAACACACTGGACTGTGTCTGGCTTTCCAAGTATGTGTGTTACTGTGTGTGTGTGTTTGTCTGGATAGGAGCCAGACAGGGATCCCAGCCAAAGAAGGAAGACTTTAATACAGAGCACGTCTTAAAGGCAGGGTGAGGGAGCAGCTCATCTGCCCACAGAGAGTGGCAGAGGTTAATGCAATCCCTTTAAGTGGACATAGAGCCAGTTAAGAGGCAATCAAGAGAGTAAGAGACTACATAAGTCATCTATCAAAGCCCTCTATTTGTTTATTTCATAATAAACTGACAAACATTCTGCATTGACGTTTTTTATAATCAAATATTTCTTCCCTGATAGTTTGTAAAGTGCTGTAATATTTATGAGAGGCTTGATGTTAAAGCATGCAATTAGTGCTTCTTTGAAAGCCCACAGATAGAGCTGCTATAAACACCGTGAGTCAGAGTCTCCTAACATCCATATCTGTGGTGATGAGTCTCGTTAGCCTGAAAGACATCACGGTGTACAGTCATGTTTTCGACCGATGCCTTTGGGTGCTGTTAGGAATAAGAATACCATGAAAGAGTTCATCCCGTCTCATCACTGCCTAGCTGTGAAGTGCATTTGCGAATGTTGTTTGTACATGTGTGCACATGTGTGGAAGGAAGTCAGGGGGGAAGGGAGGTTGCGTGCAGCACAACCTGACAGATTGGCTATCTGCAGCATTAGAGATGGCTGTCTGATGGATTAGTATCAGTGGCATTAGCAGTGATGTGTGATGGAAATGACTTGTGATGCCTGGATTCCCCGATCTTCCATCCTTCTCAGCTGATCCCATTATAACACAGAGGCTTTAAATCATCCGCAGGCTAAAATGTATGTTTGTGTGTGTGTGTGTGTGTGTGTGTGTGTGTGTGTGTGTGTGTGTGTGTGTGTGTGTGTGTGTGTTTGTGTGACTTTTCTGTCATATGTACATAATAAGTAAGTAGATATAATGTGCCACAAACTCCAATCTGAAGGCATATTTGTGTTAAAGACAGCATGTTTCCTCCCTCCTTCATTCATCACCATGGTTACTAATTGGCTTATAGCGCATGTTACCAAGCTGTCCCTACCATATTGGCCCGTGCTCTCAAAGCAGAATATGTTGCTTTTTCTGTGCTGCACAGAGTCACTCTTTTTCCCAGCCACTCCTCCTTTGAAGGTTATTTTTTACGTTTGACCTTGAGAAAAAAACGGACCTCTCTGAAATTAATATTTAATAGTACCTCCCTGTAGCCTGCCCTCTTTTCTACACTTCCACCCACCCACTGCTCTCTCTTTCTCTCTCTGTCTCTCACTCCCAGATCAGTCAAGACACAATCAGACAGAATCAATACATGAAATGTAAGAGTAGGTCAGCACAAACACTCTCCCTGTGCCACACTACATCAAAAGACCTCACCTGATGATCCCATCACTGTTTTGACAGGCAATATATCAACAGCTGCTTTCGTGTTTTGGGGAATGTTTTTTTTTTATATATGCCCATGTATAGTAGAATGGCTCCACAACAGAAGTTCCTGCTCTGACTTTGCTTTCGTTAAGTCTACTGTGTGTTGTGTCCACAGTTGCTGTAACACAAACCCAGTCCTCATTACATGTCAGGATACATGACTAGCTAATTCTCCCATCAAAACCCATCCAGGCAACCCGACACTGCGCCCACACCCACCTGCCGACAACAGCTCTGCAAGAAAGGCACGGTCAAAGATCAAATAGCTGTGCACGATCCGCACATTAACCTACATCTCCATTCTGATTCGATAACAAGGGCCGGTCATTGTAGTGTAGAGTTGCAGTGTGTGATGAACCCTACCAGGATATAGGCTTACAGAAGGTGCTGGGATGTAACATGGCCTAGCAGTAAAGAGCCCACATGTCAGTTCAAAGGCTGCCCTTATTAAGGTGGTGGTGGTGATGGTGGTGGAGGTGGAGGGCAGATGCCAGGGATGAATTAGTGATGTGTTGGAAAGCTTCAGAGGAGTGGAGAGCAGGGACTGGTAGATAAATAATGTCTGTCATAGTACAGTAAACACTGCGTGTGGGTTGGTGCATCAATGTGTGTGTGTGTGTGTATTTTTGTGGGTGGGTTTATGCGTGAGTGTGGGTGTGGGAGCACAGTATGTGCTGTGCGGTATAGTGCATACTTGTGAAACTGTACAGCATATATTTACAGTGACACTCGACAGCTTATTTCTTGCACCCACACAGCCAAACAAAAACACCTACATACACACTTCCCCCACCTGTCTGTGCTGCCTTGTTCGGCTCTCTTTCCTGTTGTGAGTCATCTGCCCAGTTGGAGCAACACACACACACACACACACACACACACACACACACACACACACACACACACACACACACAGGTGACAAATTCCAATAAAGCTTAGAGCAGTTTTCCAGTATGTGTGCACAGACTGTCTGACATTTGGTCTATGCCCTGGGGGCTTCTACGCATCCATTCCACCCCAGCAAAGAGGCCTGTCACTGGGCCTCTTCTCTCCCACAGGTAGGCTCCCTGGAGCTCACCTGTTATCTCCCTGCCTCCTGTGCCTGAAGCTTTCCCCTGAATGCCCAGGGTGCTCCCTCTGTTGAATCACACATATACACACACACACAACAAACACACACACATGCCAGTCTCGCCAGGCGGTGAAATAGGACAGGAGGCTGGGTTGGAGACACCTCTCCTGAGTCTCAGTGATGCCCTAGTTTCTCCCGCAGCCTACTTTTCTCCACTAACACACACATCCCGACAGCTACCTTCATCCACAAACACTGACCCATGTTGACAGGCTGACTGTCAGCTGTGCTTAACTATTGCTGGTTGGTAGGAGGAAATATTGCTGCGTTAAATATGTATAACACTATTTTTGGTTGCTGCCCATCTAAGCCAGCATTCACCAGTTTCAGTTTTGCCCCGTAAACTTTTCATGGATAGACATGTCAAGTTGAGATGACATGTTGTTATCTCCGACGCGCTGACCAGACAGCATATGGACCAGCCTAAAGCGGATTTAGAGGCGCCGGCCAGCTCTAGTTAGCTGCATTGACCGCCTCTCCATCAGGCCCGGTCATAGATCACTGCAGTCGATGCTGCCGTTGTGCCGGACACTGATGAGAAGAGCCATGTTGGCCATGTTCGCAGTCAATAAGTCAGGCCGCGTAAAACAGTGTGTGATAAGCTCGGCCTGCGGTGAGCCAATATTCTTGGCCAGAGATAAACAATCTGACAGAGACATCTTTGATTCAAGGAGAGATGAGCAGCAAATTGTGTGTATCAACTCCTGCTCTCCCCTGAATTCACTTTCAGTGATGGAGTGAGATCGACCCTTGTTGGATATTCTTCTGTTGTGTGAAGTGAAATAGATTTTCACTGTATTTTTAGCTTTGTGTGTGTGTGTGTGTGTGTGTGTGTGTGTGTGTGTGTGTGTGTGTGTGTGTGTGTGTGTGTGTGTGTGTGTGTGTGTGTGTGTGTGTAGTTTAAAGCTGTACAGCACCAAAAAAGAAAAGTGCCTCTGAAGTTGTGGCTCTCAGAAACTAGTTGAGTATGAATTACACTTAAACCAGATGGGCAGAGTGTTCACCCCTGATAAGTTAGATTAGCGCTAAATGCTAACCGTGCTGGCCCTGCTACCACAAATGTGTTTTGCTTCCACTAATGGGTAATGTAGCCCTGCTCTAATGTACCCTGCCGCTGATGTTAATGTAACCCTTTTAACCGCAGTGACACGGCACTCTGTATGCTGCTCAGCGTTGCAGCGCTCATGAGGTCCCCATGACAACAGGCAGCATCAAAGAACTGAGAATAAGAGCCGACTTTGGTGTTAAAATGGAGCACGGATGAGACTATTTTTTTGGATGAGGCTAAACAAAAGTGTTGAAAAATACCTGACAGTGTCTAAAAAGAATACAGACAGTATACAGTATAGTTATAGACAGTTAAAATATGCACATAGCTTCTCATGTGCACAATTTGTAGCTTTCTTTTCCTCTCAACCACTCGGGCTTATGGTAGTTTTTATGGATCTGTTTTAATTGATTGGATAGGAAACAATTTAATCAGCAATCCACAAGCTACAGGATGTGTAGCATAGAAAATGGTCTCACCTGTGGAGTCACATGGGAGCACAGGCAGGAACCGTGAACCAGAGTTTAATTAATTTACATTTGCTGTGGGAAAAAGTTCAATAGTTCAATACTTCAGTCAAGTCAATCATTTAAGACCTGCTGCACCACCAGGGCCTTTGAGAGGGTTTCTTATATTGAGTTTTGTTGCACATTTGGTTACATATTGACACGCTGATATTGGATTGGGCTTTGGAATTCTGGCAGTGGCTCGCTGGTGGAAATTTGAACCAGTGAATGAAGAAAAATCTGAAAAACAATAAGTGTATGTATCACTGCTCACATGCAGTGTAAGAAATTTCAAACAGCAACACACTGGGACGGTTACACACACTCACACAGAGGTGCACAAGCATGCATGCGCTCAGAAACACACACACAAACCTGAACCAAAAAAAAAAAGCACACACACCAGCGTCCAGATTCGACGACAGGAGTCAATGGTCTGGCAAAGTTAAACAAATGCAATCACTGTGACCTGAATGGGAGGCAGAGTAGGTGAAATGTGCTTCACTATTGTCTCTCCCTTTTGCTATCAGTTTATCTCTCTGTCTCATTGGATGTCTCTCTCTACCTGGGTCATTCTCCAATCCCACAGCTGTACACCCCCCCCCTCCTCCCTTTTGTTTACTCCTCACAACAGTCTCTTTTCCCACATTTGCATTTCCCTCTCTACCCTTTCCTTTTATGTATTTTTTTCCCTCTCTACTGCCGCTGTTCCTTCTTGTCTTTGATCCCTGTGTGAAATATCTGCTGGGACCAGCCGGCCAGTCACCTTGCTGTTATGACCGTGGGTTCACTGCAGCGTGAAGATGACCCCTGAACTCTAAGGCTCTGACCTTTCTTTCTGTCTTCTCTCTGCTCCAACCTTATCTCTCCACACAGCCTCTCTTCTTTCATCTCTGAACATCAGTTCCAGCTGGGGTCAAGCACAGGGAGGAAATAGAAGGGCTGGAGTGAACTGGAAATACGTGTTAAACAAAAAAAAATCTAAAAGAAACAGATATGATAGATCAAAGAAGCGCAGGATAGAATTGTAACACCTTATAATGCTGGTGTATTCCATTTTAGATGCACTATGCACTTGAATAATGTGGACCTGCTGATAGAGTCTCATATAAAAGTCTGTTTCTAACAGAGTCCTGCGCTTATAGTAGACCTCCTGTTGAGAGAGATGAAAAGCTACAGCTATCACTGAAGTTTAAAGTAAAATAAAGTAGAGAAAAAAAGTTGAAAGCTCCAGAAAAAGCCAGATTATTTTGTCAGACTAGCATAGGATGCAAAGGAAGTGCGTATTTTTTGCATGGACGAATAATAAACATTTTTACCTGAGAAGATCCAAGATATTTCTATATTATTTATATTTCTATATATGCAGATGAACAATATATTTATTTATTGATTTTTTTAAAATAAAAATCAAAGAAAAAAGTGTCTGTAAATTAATAAAATACAAACATTAACTGTAACTAAATCAAGAATCAAATCAAGAAAAAAAAAAATTGATAAAAATAAATAAATTAATTAATTAAAAAAAATAAATAAAAATAAATCAAGAAAAATAAGGGCGAAATATAGAAAGGTCTATGCACAGAGGTGCTTTGAGATAAATGCTAAGATGCTCACAATGACAACATGTACATGCTGATATTTACCACAAAATGGTTACCATGGTTACCATCATAGTGTAGCATTATAGCATCAACTAGCTAGCGCCTTATGTAGCTGAGCCTGGTGGGAATGCCATGAGTTTTGCATGTATTTTATCATAAATCCAAGTGCTTGACAAATTAAAAGTTTGACCTGATGGTGGCGTTAGATGATAAGTGAAGGGTTATAAATATGTGCACCCAGTTTCACTCCATTTAGTTATGATGGAGCTAGATTAAAAATCTGGGGATTACCTAGTGAGTAGGATTTATCCTCTGGAGACCGTAAATGTCTGTACAAAATTCCACATCCGTCCATCCAGTAATTATTTTAAAGGATGCTCCAATTAATCAGCAGCTAATTGTTATTAGCCGATATTCAGTAAAAAATGTGTGATCAGGAAATGGGGTTTAATGCTTTCTAGTCGCCGATTAGTGTGTGTTTGTATCAGGAGTGTGTAGTAGAGCAGAGGAAATGCAGTGAGTGGGTAAAAGAGAGCGATTGGAGCAGTTTTAAGTTTAGCTGTGAAGTGAATGCTCAGTAGAGCGAAGGCATAAATGTTACACTTCCTCAAGACCAGCAGAAGTTTCCTGTTTTTTGTTTCCCAGCTGCTGAGTGGAGCGATGAAGATTAGCTCCGAAGTGAGTAGCGATGGAGAAAACAAAGTGTCTCCACTGTGCTTTCCAGCCACGGTCTGAAGCCAAAGCAGGGGAAGCTAACAGTAGGCACTATGTTTTGCTAATACCTCACTACAACCGAACTCCCACTCCTGCAGCGAGTGGCTTCGTCCTGCTCACCCCACACTACACATCCACACACTAACTGCCTGCACACTGTGCAAGAGGAGGGGGAGATTACATTGCACATTTCAGTTGTCCATCTAGACTTACCTTCGAGGCTACTTGTTGCATTGCTCCTCTGGAGCTCTTGTACTACTCTGTTAATTAAACTGACAAAGTAAAAGCATGTTGTTGACAGATAAGGAGCCAGCAAGATGACATTTTTGTAATCCTATATTGATACTGTACATCAAACAGCATTTATAGCCTGGACCAATATTCTGCAAAGCAGTCAAAAGCTGTTTTCTCATACGAACTCAGGACAATGTACGGGCAATCAAGTCCACACATTGGCTGGAGTGTCATTTTCACACATGTAGCACACAACAGGAGACTGAGTCAGAAGCATTCTCACACACTGGAAATGCTCAGTTAGTTTAGGCGAGGGGTGGCACCCGAATTTGCACATGACACGGATTACATCATGGGCACATAGCTCATACTTTGGTTACAAACAAGAGTCTCCTCCCGTTCTTTGAATTTGTCTGATGATTGCGGCGTCGGCCTTTACCAACAAAATTTCCTGAATCTTTGTCGCCATCTACATGTATATGACCCTTCCTCTTAACCCCACAATATCTGTTTTATTCCAGTTTCATGTGATCCACATGATAGAAACGACATGCACATGCCCACTCGCTCACTTGCTCTATTTACACATGGGCTCAATCCGACATCACACAGACTTTGTACCAAGGAGCTGGCGGGGTTAAGTCTGTTCAATGTCCGATCTGATTCAAACATTTGCGCTCTCACATACAGCTCCAGATAATTCCTGGTTGGCAATGCATGTGCGAAAGAGGCTAAACTGACGTATACTGTTACAGTTCTACGAGCTGCTATAACAATACAACAAAACGATGGGTGTCATCAGCCGTTATGGCTCAGAGATAAGTATACTGACCACCCAACAGACTTATACTGCCATCGTTGGTGCCACTAGCATGACTGACAAATGTGGTTTATAAAACATGTATGTTCTGTAATTTCATTTTCAATGCAATTCAATATATCTGTCATAATCTAGCATCCAATCTGTTGTTTGGACTTTAATTTTGTGGCAGACATTGCAATTGCTTCCCTCATTCCTTTTCATCTTCTCCCCACCTCTCTCCTTACACTGCTGACTGTAATGCCACACACTATTGGAGACATTTAACACTGGAGTTGGGCAGGTTGTAGCTGCCTCGCTCACTCTGTAAGTTTGATTCCCAGGTGAGGGATCTATTTTGTCGTTGTCATGCATCCAACAAAGGAGATCAGTCTCAGAATTCAAACATTTCTCCAGAGATTCATGTTTCAAACTGAGCACGGTTAGTTCTCATTAGCAGTTTAATTGAACCACATATCAAGGTTATTGTGCCCCAGCTCCTCCACCTCACACCGACACACTGCTCAGTGTACCCAAGCTCCCAGAGATAGATGGGTTCCTGTTTCAATTACCAACAGCTATTACTGGTTTTATCCATACATCCACTCGTATCAGCCCTCCGAGGCTTCAAAGTATTTCTGCTCTTGTAGAGATATGGCTATTATCAGAAGTGTGTACATAACCATGCTCACACACATAAAAAAATTATCATATGCACACAGGCAGATGCACAAATGTGTTAATGGTTCTACTATTTTCTGTGAATTAGGCAGTATGCAGGCAGTCAGTAGTGCAAGCTTTGGGGACTAGTCCTATCTCAGATGTAATTCATATTTAAATGTTGTTATGCTCCTTCTCTTCTGGTAATTGTGTTTGCACTTCCTGGTTACTCTTGAAAGTGGATCCACTGAAGCGTTCTGTTGATAGCAGTCTGGTAAACGCTAATTACAGAAGCACATACACATACACGGCCGCACACACTCCTTCACACACACACACACACACGTGCTCACACACAAATGAGCAGAGCTTGTAGCAGGGTCCCTGGCTATTATTCACTGACATCCTGGCAAGTAAGTGTACTTGCACTGCTTAATGGGACTCTTCTGGAAAACAGCATCTGCAGCATCACATGTAAGTTTCTGAAAAGATGTTGAGAAGCTCGGATTTAGGTTTTCTACTTACCGCTACGAAGCATGAGGAGCTAAATTAGAGCAAAAGGGTGGTGACTGGACGGAGCACCAGTGGGGTGAGGAAGTGATAACCACCAGTTGCTGAGTGTTAAAGAGATACATTTATTTTAAACTCTTATTCTTGGTTTCACACAGCAGAGCAGAAACCAGCCCTATTTATTGTCACTCTTTGGGTTGATGTGGCAAAGTTGTTAGCAAACCGTTGCCAATTTACACATTGAGCAGATACTTACCAACAAGCATTCATTTGCAGTCATGTTTTTGAACCCCTGACCTCACGAATGTAAATGCATGAGGGATGGATACGGTGCAACACGTCTACTGCAACATGCCTACAGCGGCGCACATCCATTATAATTGACTGAAGCTGCTACACTGACCACAGAAGCTGCACTTACCCGTGGGCACCATCTGGCTGTTCTCGAGCAGTTTTTTTTTTCTTTGTCTTTTTTTCGCTCCATGGCCTTCTCAAAGGTAAAAACGAAATTGAACTGTGTAAAAAAGAAATATAGTCTGTTAATTAATAATAATAATGATAACAACTTTATTTATATAGCACCTTTCATACAAGAAATGCAGCATAAATTTGCTTTGCATTAAGGGCAGCATAAGCACTGAGTGCTTCACATGAAAATTGAAGCAGCATAAAACAGAACTGATTCATAAAATCGAGTTTTAAAACTATATATCTTAAGATTTTAAAACAGATGAACCAGCGTGAACTGTAAAAAGAAAGACCTAGTTAAAGAGCTAGTTAAAGGGTAAAGTGAATAAATATGTTTTTTTCTTTCTTTAAAAAATATTTAGCCAGCTAGCTTCCCTGATATTTACAGGTAGTGTGTTCCACAGCTTTGGGGCGTAATTGGCAAAGGCTGCACCCCAATCTTCTTCCAGCTGTTGCTGGGAACCTCCAATAAATCAGCAGCAGATGATCGCAGCGTTCTTGGAGGCAAATAGTTAACAAGGAAGTTAGCAATGTAGCTCAGTCCCAACCCATGTAGGGCTTTGTGTACAAGGAGTAGGAGCTTAAAATCAGTTCTAAATGTAACAGGAAGCCAGTGCAGAGCAGCTAAGACTTGGCCTGATGTGTCCTCTCCTCTTGGTTTTGGTTAATAGCTGCAGAGTTTTGAATGAGCTTAAGTCTCTCAGTGGTGTTTTTTGGGAGGCCTGTAAAAGGTGCATTACAGTAGTCGAGTCGGCTTGAAGTAAAGGCATGAATCAGTTCCTCTGCATCTTCTTCATTTAGAAATGGTCGTACCTTAGCTATGTTTCTGAGGTGGGAAGAATTACATTTTTGTCACCTTGTTAATGTGGGACTTGAAGCTTAGATCTGAATCAAAAATCGCACCAAGACTTGGAACTTCAGATTTAATCCAGGGAGTTAAATTCCCCAGTCATTAAAAAATGATTAAAAGAAATACCTCATTGTACCAGAAGCAACCTTGGTTGTGTTTTTACATTTCACATTAACATAAATCAATTAAATCAATGCATCTTTTAGTTAAACGATCCTGTTAATTAATTCAGTGCCAGTTAATATAGCCTACGCTTCCGAACTCTGCATAACCAACTGTATTATCACTTGGCAAAAAAATATGCACACAGTGAAGCTGGTGCAACCACATGCTACAAACACAGAGTCTGTGTAGCAGGTAAAAAACCTGAGGCCCATGCCCCATGTATTTAGGCTGGAAGTCCCGTATGCACTATCCTTAATAAAGCTCTGTTTTTGGTCTCCACTAACGTCTCACAAAAAAATGGGCTCTTTAGCCGAATAGTCCACTATGTTCACCATCTAGTTGCTAACTTACAGCAACTAGCTGGTGAACACTATGACAGCAACAACTGGCAACTGTGGTGGTTGACTCACCGCTCTGGTGAGTCAACCAAAAATATAAAGTAGTGGGGCATAAAACCATTGAGCCGAAAAACACTGAAACGCTCTGCAGTGCTGAGGATAAATCATTATTATCATTGCCAGTGACCTCATGCAAGTAGTGATGAGAGCTATTGTTCATTTAAAAATATTGATCGTTGCACCCTCAGATTCCTTTATTTGACCAAATTTAACAATAGACAAAGAAGAAGTTGAATTAGCTACTCTACACCAGAACAATAAAATGCTGAAGTTTAGGGTCCTTTTATGTGTTACTGTTTATGGGGCAACACCATCTAATGTCATTAGCAGTCAGCATATAAAGCACTGGCTTCGGCATTCTGATTATTTCTGCTTGCTCCATCCTGTCATTGATACCCTTTTAATCTAGACTGACATGGCTTTTTCAGTATGACAACCAACATGGACCGCTAACACAATAATAGATTATGTAGGAACAATTCATAACATACCCTGTGGTTATTGGAAAGTTTGCCTCTGCAGAGTGTGTTATTTTATTAATAGCCTCAATGCTTGCTGTGAATTATCCTGCTTGCGCCGTGACCACTTGCCAATGATTAAAATAATGTTAAATGTCTGTTCATGCCTGAGGTAAAACAATCAAGAAACTCTGTGTTGGCGAGCTCTTTGTCAACTTTAGGATAAAAGCTGTGCTACTTCGAACATGAGAAGCCCAGTAATGACCAAAGCCTGTAATGTATTTATTCAGCACGATGAGCTGTGCAGTTACTTAAAAACAATGCAGACCCTCCAGCCAATTAAAATCAGGCATTCTCTTTCACGCTGGTGAATCAAAATAAAAAGTATAGACCCTTTTTAGGGCCGATGTCATTTTATTATGTGGAGGCAAAACACGACTCGCCACTACAGGGCTGTAGGCTACATGTGAGTCTTAAAATGTTGTCTTGTGTGACTGGGAGCCAGGATAGAAGGAGTCATGGCTCAAAACTGAAATGTTATGACATACCAGCCGCCGCTGCCCATCAGCAACTGTGGTTAAATGTGATAAGACGAAAGGACTGGACGCAAAAATGCTCGCATGTGCAGCGCACACTTCACATCAGGTTAGGGAAAAAGTATTTACTGTTGTAGGGATGAAACACGTTATGTGTATTAAGGGTTATCATGTCCACCTCATCAGAATTTTGGGAGGTATAAAGAAGAATATTGGGTTTCTCCTTAATGCTAACTTTTCTCCTAAGCTAACAAAATGGAGGAAGCCATTCAAGTGTCGTCCTCCTTTGTAAGATTGGCATGGTAATCAACCACAAAGCCGACCATCCCACCTTCAGCAATCCTGTCAAATCATCTATCCACTGAGTAAGAGCATACAGGTGTGCAGAATTGTTTTGCCTCCAGCTAAGCCCCGCCATTTTACTGTTTACTAATAGTAAAAGGGTCTATACAAAGCTGTGAAAAGTCAATGTTGGGATGAAACTCTGCAAAGTGTCAAAGTTAGTCCAATTCCAAGCCATAATGTAGCAAACTGGATGTGTGTTACAGAGAAATGGTGGCAATCCCTCAGCGTGATTCCCTGTAAGATTGGTTGTGAAGTGAGTGATGGTAATGACCTTTCCTCTGTGTGCAGGGCGGTATGAGAGTAATGCCCTTCACTTTATCAACTTATCTGTGTGTTTCTTTTCCCATTCCCCCTCTCCCGTCTCTCATTCCCAATATGCCTGTCCCTCAGTGCAGCCTGGAAGGCTAAAAAAAACTGGTTTTTGCACAGTCTTGCAGTTGTGGTTGCTTTTGTGTGTGAATGAAAACGAGAACACTGAACAATGTCGCATTTATGTGGGGACATTTTTGTACATCGATTATTCTCACATACAAGGCCAGGCAATCTAGCTAAACACCTAAATAGTAATGAAGTGAGTCTATTTATTCTATGGTTAAAAGGGTTTGTTGCCATTATCCTGTTATTGTCACGTACAGCTGGTTATTTATTGTTTTCTCTATAAAAGGAAACAGCAGTGCTCCAGCAGCAAACACTAACAGCATACATAAAAACAAAAGCACCTGTCTAAAGTAAAACACTTCCATGGTGCAACCTAAGCATTTAACTGGTGCATAAATAGCAATGCAGATTTTGCAATTGCAAAGTTGTTATCTCCAACTTATGAAATGTTCCATATATTAAGTAGAATGTGAGCGAATGGAGCTGAAGCTGAAATACAGCCACAGCACTTTTATACTGATGTTTTATGCACGTAGTAAATGCAGAAGTAAGACTTTAAAAGAATACTTCACCTGCAAAATGACCATTTGACCATTGTGAGGAGAACTTGCCCTTCAACAAAAACAAACACAACTATGGTTAAATGTGATAAGACAAAAGGAGAGGATGGAGGCGGCCAACAAATATGTTCACATGTGCAGCACGCACTTTATATCAGGTTAGGGAAAAAGTATTCACTGTAGCAGGGATGAATAAAGTTATATGTGTATTAAGTATTATGTCCAGAAATTGGGGAGGAATATTGGATTTCTCTGTAACGCTAACTTTTTAGCGCATTTGCTAATGTTAGCTTCGACAGCAAAACAAACTAGAGGAAACTGTAGTTGGTACATGTGAGAAAATGTTTCCTGAACAAACTCAAGGCAACATGCGGTAAGTAATTGATATACAAACGGTTATTTTGTAAGTGAAGTATTCCTTTAATATTCCAGCATTACAATAGTCCATTTCATCCTTACAATACCTCTGATGAGCCACCTACAGTACAATGAACACAATATGTTACTTTAGCTGTCTCCCACTGGATAATAAGAGGTGTTTAACTGTAGCATTACATGGAGGTGAATGATTTTTAATATATCAAAGGAGCTATAAGAGTAGCCATAAAGGCAGCTGGCAGAAACATTTTTCTGTAATTTTCACAGATCAAGTTTTACATTTCAGCTGTTGGCTTTGTTCCCACCTTCTATCATACTCAGGTTTTCATTGTCGAGTCAAACAAGGTCATTGCTACAATTAACATGCTATTCAAAGAGCAGCTATTCACGCAGAGGCTGTGTACCGTGAATACCACATGGAATTCTTGTGTAAAAACCACATTCATGGTTTGTATTCTGTTTATTTCTTTAGCCTTGACTTCTGAGTGAGTTGTTTGATAGATGCGAGGCAGGGTGTTGTGTGCAGTTATTTGCACTTTGGTACTTTTTCTACCAAATGGTTTTATTAGCATCAAAGATCCCTGTTGCCTGCACTCACAGCACCCATCTGATGTGCATTTTCTTTGGAAGTAGATGAAATCTTAAGTAGGTATAATGATTAGTGAGAAAACGTTTGTACTTTGCGCCGATGCACACTCTTACAGTGAACTTAAAGCAAGCAATGTGTGTAGGACTTAGTGGCATCTAGTGGCAAGGATTGTGGATTGCAGTGAGCTAAAATTTCTCTCATGTGCCAAGCGGGAATACCTAGTTAGGATTCCTTCAGTGTTCGTTGGTCTCTTCCTTTCCAAAACAAACTAACCAATTGATTTAAACTAGTAAAAACACAGAATAAAACAGGTTCAAACAGCACCTGCTAATGTGTGCTCACATTTTTTCTCTGAAGACTTAAGGTCCAGGGACCGGTTGCACAAGATACCTTTAGCTTTCTCTTTAGATATGACACTTGAGGCTTAATTCCTCCTTAGCTGAGGTTCTTAAACAGTTGCACAGAATCCCTGAAAAGGTTTCCTTAGATTGGGAACGAGTTGACAGAGATTTTACAGTGCTAAAAGTTTCCATGGAGATTGTTTGTTTGCTTGAACCCATGCTTGTAATGCCTGTCATTGTCTCACAAAGTTGATGTATAGTTAGATAGTGAAGAAATGGCAGAAGAAAAGAAGACAAGAAACCATATTGGTACCCGGTTCGATCCCGCATGCGGGAGCTCTTCTGTGCAGAGTTTGCATGTTCTCCCCATGTCAGCGTGGGTTTTCTCTAGATACTCCAGCTTCCTCCCACAGTCCAAAGACATGCAGGTTAATTAGTGACTCTAAATTGTCCGTAGGTGTGAATGTGGGTATGAATGGTTGTCTGTCTCTGTGTGTCAGCCCTGTGATAGTCTGGTGACCTGTCCAGGGTGTACCCTGCCTCTCGCCCAATATCAGCTGGGATAGGCTCCCCCCACTCTCAAGGTGCTTTGTGCAACCGAGCCCAAAGGTTTAGTAGGTATTTACTGACAGCAGAATTATTTGCAGAGGTCTTTTCCTCTCCAGACCTGTAATTTAAACTGGTAAAAACACTGAATAAAACAGTTTTACGTTCTCGTTTTTTCGAAGCTGCTCATCACAGAGGGGCTGCCAACTACGGTGGCCAGTGCGTAAATGTGAATGTCCCTTACTAGAGCCAGTCCCTATGTGGATATAAATGGCTCATTCTAAGGTAACAAAAACACAATTCTTATTCCCAGGTGATTACACACTAAAGAAAACATATCTTTTATATTATATTCCATTTCTGCCACTATATCCCCTCAGATGCTACACACTGGATCCTTACGAGGTATTAGCAGGACTCCCAGTTGCCACTGAATTTGATCTAAATGTCTTTTTTCTCAGAATATAAAACCTCTTCTATGACAAGCATTTCATAACAACTGCACAGTTCAAATCTCCCTTTTCTATTAAAACTCATGAAGCAGCCCTCTCCAAATGAGATATCCTCATCCTTGGGCAGAATAACTATTTTTGGACCTTCTGGGCTTTTTTAATAAGCACACTTGTTAAGCAATCAGTTTTGTGCGTGAAGTCTTAGTCGAGCCGCACAGATCAGGATCACAATCAGAGTTCATGTCTGTGTTGAGCTGTCCTAAGGGAGATCTGCAATTATTGTAGCTCCAGTGTATCTGATTTAATCCACATTAAGACATCTTTTGAGGCGTATTTAACCAAACATATCCGACCCTCTGCATATTAGCATTGACACTATCTGGATCTCGATCTGTTTCCGTCGACTCATTTCTTTCTCCGCTGCTCTCTTATGTTATCTTGTGTTCGTGCTTCTGCCTCTTCTTCTCTATCCGTCTGCCTATCTGTATCCCTACCTGTTGTTCTCCCACCTCCTTATTTCTTGCCTTCCTTTGGTGACATTTGTGGGGGTGATTATAGATGGCTGTCCCATCCCTGAAGAGCCATGTATCATCAGAGTTACTTCCATCTGAGTGACTGGCCATGAAATGTCAGATGAGAGTACAGATGGATGGATGGTTGAGGGTTAAAGGCCTGGAGAGACAATCTTTCACTCTGCTGAGCCCAAAACGGCTAAGCTTCATTGGCCTGTGACGGGTTTCCCGATAAAAATGGAACTCTAGTAGTACTTATGGATATTTATATGAAGTATCATCATTTATGGCCACTGTAACACAATGTATTTTTCACAGTGGAGCTCAGCTATGGATATGAATTGATAAATATGCTGAAAAGACTTTTCTCTTGCTATAATGTTAATCAATGCAGTGGCATTTGATGATATAGTGGAAGTATTACTGTGTTTTATTATATTGATTTTGTCATGGTTTAGTGATATTTCACTATTATCATATTGGTCATATCATAATGGTTTTCCAAAATTATGGTTTCTGAATTAAAATTAAAACCTACAGAATTGGTGCACTTGTTTTCACATGTCTTCCTGGTGTAATGGATAACTTTTTGGCAGTTCTCCTTGCTATATGTATGTTTTGTTTTGTTACTGTGTCTCTTGGATGCCTGCTACTTACAGTCTGGCACCTGGTTGTGACCTTTTTGTAAAGCTCTGACCTCACCTGAGCGCTGTGGGGATACACGCAAATAAACGAAAATAAGAGGAAAATAAGAAGATACAGGCAGAGGGCAGAGTCTCTGCAGAAAAACACACTGCCACACACTTATAAGTGAAGATTGAGAGGGATTACCTCTGTATGAGTCTATACCTGCATAGTATATCTTTAAACAAGCAACGCCAAAGTAAAAACAACCCATCTTTAGGTGTGATTAATTTGGGTTCAACAGTCAAAAATAGCTGACAGAGAAAAAGTATTACCAGGGACTACAAGTTATACCTGTTGTGATCATCCCCCTTTTTAAACAAAACACTTGTAGCCTCCAAAGGTACTTAAAGGCATCTAGGCTGCTACCATAGAATTAACAGGGAGTTAAAAATTATGATGCAGACAGATGTTGGTTTTAGGAGTTTGTGGAGAGTGTGTGACAGCACGGCACCAGAAAAAGAAGCTATAGTAGCTGTCCATGGTGCTGAAGAGTCCCAGCTTCCTCAGCATACGTGCTGTAAACTGAAAAACTGATGAAATAATAAATCCAGACTTAATACTAGCAAAAGCAAACAAACGAAAAAGTAGCTAAACTATCTCTATCCAGATGCCTGTACTACGAAGCCAGTTCAACTCACCAAGGACATCTTCTCGTCACCTGTTTTGATGGACCCTAACATTGGCTGTCTGGTTAACGGGTACTACAAAGCTGCTTATCAGCTCTGGGTTTTCCAATCCAGCCATGAGCGCGTTCATGTGACAGAGGTGGGGGTGTTAATTAGAAGTGACATCACCATAACCATGAATGAAGTAGGCTGCTTCATATCACATGAGATCTCTGCAAATACAAGACAGTGAAGTAAAAGGTGTAAAAGTAGCCTATAGTTACTGACTGATGAGGTCTATTGGTAATGTCTCAGTTAATAATGATCTTTATGTTTGAAGTTATGTCTACAAGACAAAAGAAACAAACTATGCCAGGAAAAGAATACTTAACTGTCAGGTGCGCACTTTCCCCACCCTGTAACCCTGAGTTTTTAACATTATTTGATAAGCATTGCACACACTGGATGTGCCGGACTGGGGAGCTAATGTGAAAAAGTTTTTGCTTTCCTTAAGGGTTATGCATTAGTATTCAAAATCAGCCAGATCATTTTAGTTGTTCATTCAGTACAATGATCCACTTTAGTTTCTAATACTATTATCAGTTTTCCTTATTAATTAAATTGTTTCTAAACTTCTTTCTATATTTGTTGTATGTTCAATCTTGCTCAACATTTTTCCAGTAATTTCCTGTCTCCCCACCACACACACAGACACACACACCCAAACTAAACGTACATGTCACACATACAGTAGACACACAAACCCACTCACCAACACTGAATGTGCTGCCTCCTCCAGTAGGTGATTTCAGTCCTCCAGAGGGTCAATCCACCGCAAGGGATTGTGGTCCAAACAGAATCACTTAGGCTGTATCTGAAGGGAACTGAGGAAAATTGCACAGGAATCACATGGGATTTGGTCTGTAAATGGAAACCCAACCCTCAACACTTCATGTGTCCCTGGACTGCGTCTCTCTCTCTCTCTGCCTCCCTGCTCCTTCCTCCTACTCTTTCTAAACAGAAGCTTCTTATCTTGAACATATAAATAAAATGGCATTTTGATCTTGCTGCACACACATAAAAGCAGTTTATGATCCACAAAGTGAAAGCAAATTCCAGCAATAAATATTTACTTTGTGGGCTCAGCTCAGATCAGTTCATCTCAAGCTTATTGTGCAGATGGTTTTTAGTAGAGCTGTACAATAAAACGTCTGTAGGAATCGTATATTTTACTGAGTATGCATTTATATCATTTGTATAAATAGAATAAGTCTATGCTGCCTCTTGATTGGGGCCACTTTCATACTTGTTGTTATACTGCTGGCTGGGTTCATCAACAGGCATTTAAGGTGCCTTCCTGACCTGACATGACATGGCGTGCCATCATCACAAATCTGTGTGTCTGTCAGACCTCAGACCATCCCTGATAAGCCCATCCATCACACATACCTCCACAAGAGCACTCAGTCCCACTCAATAACCCCCCATCTATCCTTCCTAGGCTTTATTAATGTAACCCACAGAGAGCCGGCCCTCCGACAATGGGATGTGACAACCCTGACCGAGGACTGACCGGCCCATCTGACCTGTGTGTGTGTGTGTGTGTGTGGATCTGTGCATGCACCCTGGATTTATCTGTGTGTGAGGACATAGTTATCTGTGTGTGTTTGTGCACATGTGTGTTTGAGAGGGAGCACTTGGGCTGATGGAGAGTAAAAAACCTCCAGGGTACACTGCATCTGCTGAGAAAATATCTCTCACTCCTGTATATTTCCTGTCAGAGCTGATCCATCTTCTTCCTGTCTTAGACATTTACCTGCATTCCCACCTTCAGTGAAGTCTTGCAGAGTTTGAAACGGCCCCAGCATTCATCCACCTTTCCTATTACATGCACGCACATGCACACACCCTCGCACCACTTATTACAGCTTTCTTTTTCTTTAATGTGTGCGAGCCCGGCTTTATCGCTGTGCCATGTATAATGGCTCAGAGATGGTATCATCAGAGACAGGCCAGCTTGACTAAATGGGAGCGGCAAATTGACTGTAGTATTAGTAGAGAAGGGCCTCTATCAGGGAATCTGATAGGATCCCATTAAAGAAAGCTTGCAGATGAATATGATTAGCTTTTCATTCCTCCTAATGGAAACATCTTCTGAAGAGAGGAGGAGATGAAATGTTTTGTAGTGATAGGGCCTTTGTACCACTGATGGGATTGTTATTGCCTAATTTGGGTAGAAAGACCATTAAAGTTCTTGGAAGGGACGATGAATGTTCTCTGTAAGTATACTCTCAGTTATGGCTGTGGACCAGTGGTTCACTGTGTGTGGGCAGTGCTTTGCTTTGTTGATGCGAAAACCACCCTCCACTTAAATGGCTTCATATTGGGCTTGTTTTTGCCGAAATCTGTGACTAATGAGTATGAGGTTTCATCTCCTTCCCCAAAATGAACTGAATGGGTTTTTGTGTTTGTTTGTGCTTTATGTCTGTGTGTGTGTTTCTGTGTGTGTGTTGTCATCCTGCATTTTTACTATCTCCAACAGACTGTGACAGAAGTGCTTCATTAGATTATAAAACGACTATCTTGTGCACAACTTCTTAAGCAGATTATTGTTCATTTATGGAGAGCCTTTAGGGCACTGTTTGCCAAGTCCTCAAATAACAACCGGCGCGTTTCTCTGTGATCTGTCAAAGGGGATGAATTTGATGAGCGCTGTTCAGAAACATGTTTCTGGGTATCTATTTTTTAACTTGGACCCTATTTTCCCATGTTTCTGTGTTTAGGTGACTAATGGGAACAACAGTTTCTTTAAACTGGTCCAGTATTGAGTGAGAGCGCTGCGGGTGGCAGCAGCAAAACACGCTGCAATGTGACCATTCAGTGTCTGACAACAACACAGAAAAGATCCCTACAGAAACAGACCGTTTTTGTCAAAAAGTAAGATCCTTTTTTAACCAAAAACAGCCCTGAAATCACCAGTGCCAAAATCACCAAACTCCATTTAGATAAACAGTAATTTTATCCCTGTTAAACACACGTCACTCAAAGTCGCCAGAAACTAAATAAAACACATAAAAAATGCACTGCTTTGTCTTTTCACTGTTCCAACAATCACAAACTCTGGTTCTGTTAAAATAAACCCTTAATCCACCCAGTTAGATGTGAAAACATGCCGGCTCTATACATGCTAAAATTAATGTTTTTTTGAATGGAGTCTGGTGGGTTTGTCAGTGCCGATTTTGGGGCTGTTTCTGGTTAAACAAAAAGGATCTTACTCTTTAATAAAAAGCTCTATGTCTGTTAAGTCCTTTCCATAATATTTTAGACACTTGGATTAATAATCTGAGCCTGTCAGTGGCAAAAACAAGCATTTCTACTGGAGGCACATTGAGGTACAACGCCACCAATGGTTACACTGCAGCCGGTTTCTCTCGCTCAATACTGGACCAGTTTCAAAAATTGTTGTTCCCATTTCTCACACACAAAAGCACGGGAAAATGGAGTCAGGGTTAAAAAAATATTGACGTTACCCTTTAATATCCTTACCACACAAAGTGTATGAGTCAGTTTTTTGCATATGCGTGCCTGCCCAGCAGCAGTAACAGGTAGATACACTAGATGTGCTCTCTGCCAAGTATACATTACAGATGCATCAGGGCACCAATGGCAAATGTTATTATACCCTTGTGCTGTTAGTATTCATGTGAAAATGTATCCATTTGTCACACAAGAATGTACAGTGTTGATGAAAGATCAGTGGAAAAGAGGATTTTTCAGAAAAAAAGTTACATGTGTGTATGTACTGTGTATTCAGAATCAGAGATACTTTATTGATCCCCAGGGGGAAATTACTGGTGCTACAGGTGCTCCTTACAAGAGCAGAAGGATGTATCATATAGTGCAATTAAAAGTGAAAATATAAGAGAATATAACAAGATTATTTACAAAAACATATATATATAGTAGCCTGTCACACAGTGGCAAAATAGATAATAAACAGAATATATACAGTAAAGGTAACATTTTTTGCACAGAGTAATAACACTGTTAGTTATTGCGTGGATTATTGTATTAAGTCAGCAGTAAGGGCCACTTAGAGGGAGGAGTTGTACAGTTTGATGGCCACAGGCAGGAATGACTTCCTGTGGCGCTCAGTGGTACATTTGGGTGGTATGAGTCTCCCAGTGAAAGTACTCTTGTGGCTGACCAGCACATGTTGGAGTGGGTGTGAGGCATTGTCCAAGATAGTTCGTAGCTTAGACAGCATCCTCCTCTTTAACACCACCAGATCTTAAGTAACAGTAGCAAAACCACATAATAAAAATACTCTGTTAGAAGTTCTGCATCCAAAACTTTTATGAGCAAATGTACTCATTATGCCGGAAAAGTTTGCTCTGCCAGTTTTACAATATTATATTATACAACTGGATTGTTATTAATGTTGCATTAACGTGTAAGTGGCATTTTAATGTTGTAGCTGACTGTATTAGAGATATTTTTACCCACTCTATATACTGTCTGGTGGTTTAATTTACTGTATAACAATGCATTGTATCTCATATGCTCATTATAGGTTTCTAAAATTCTCATTTGTAAAGTAATTATGCCTGCCAAATAGATGTAGTGGTGAAATAAGTACAATATTTCCCTCTGAAATGTAGTGGATTAGAAGTATAAAGTAGCATAAAGTAAAAAACTCAAAGAAAGTAACTCGGAATACTTTAATAAATGTACTTTATACCACTGATACATCTTTAGAACTACGGGTAAAGTGTCCACTTCCTAAATAGGCAGTATTAAAGCAGGTGTTTTGTACATGTGTATGATTCCATTAGTGCATGACGGCAGCTCAACCTCTGTGTAATTCCACCTATCCGTGGTTTATTCACACTCCAGCCCGATGACACACCATATCTCTCAATTTCCACTGTTTCTGACACGTCACATTGCTTTCTACAGGGATGAGTGTGACGAGCTGGAGAGGAGACATATTCCCTTGCAACATTTTGTTGCTGTCTTTCTGGCTTTGCTTCTGCCGAGACTTTCCCTGTCAGCCTCTCGGCGCCAACCAAACTGCAAATTATGCAAAAGATAATGTTCAAAGATGAGTGTGTCCATTAATCATTATCTCATTTGTCCGTTTTCCAGAGAGAATCTGAAATACGCGCACAGCAACATGTCTAGCACATGCGCTTCGTAGTAATTCTACAGTTTGATTAGATTTTGTAATAATAACTTAGAACTACAACACACCATGTTTCTCACAGGCTGAGTCCGCTGCCTTCAGTGAGGCTGTTTTTCATTAAATGAAATGAATTTGATGAATACAAAGGAAAGTTATTGTTAGCAATAATAACTGAGAAGGTTAGATTATTTTAACTGTGAGTTAAAGGTTTATACGGCTCACTTTGAAGGACGAAAGATATGTGTTCAGAATGCTGCCGCATTGATGTAAACACAAACATCTCCCCACAATCAGTCTTTACCTAATTACATGTAAAGCTGGATGCTAAAGGCTTTTTATTTCAGCTTTATTTGTGGTGGGACTTGTAGTCAGTTCTAATAAATTCAGTAGAACTTCTTGTTTAGCTGGAAAACAAGAACAAATTACCTGCACTTTTTACTCATGAATAAGAAATGAAGACCATTAGAAATAAAGGTTGCTTTTTCCAACTCAAGTCGTGCTCTTTTAGCTTTTGAATTTCTTCTCCTTCGTCTTCTTTTCTCCCCACTGTTGATTCCCGCAGTCTGGCTTCTTCCGCAGGAAAAAAAAAGAGGGGGGATTTAATATAGTTATTGTAATTGTGTTGTCTGTCTTTGAAGTCAAGACGAGATTGCTTTTGACTTGCAAATATTTCAGATTGAATTGAGCTAAATGACTTTTGGGAAATGTCCCCGGCATTCAGCGCGTCCTCCTCTTTCTCTTCTCTAAAGGTTAATAGTATCTGCTCTCAGTGAATGAGTCGGCGGACTTTACTGTGCCATTCAGTGGCGGAGGAGGTTTGGTGGGAGCGACTCTCTTTCTCTCTTGGGGCGGGATGGGGTCAGCAGGTCAAGCTTTATCCTGGTGGGGATGGACGCATGCAGCACGGAGAAGCCTAAAAAGGAAGATGAAAGCATTGTACAAGAGAAATGACTGGACAGCAGGTTCTTTGATAGTGTGTGTGTGTCTTAGCTCGCGTGATGTGAATGACCTCCAGTCGGCTGTGCATGACTCGAAGGTTGAGCTACCACTGTCAGATTTTATCAAACACATAATAAGACGCTTCACTAAATGTATTCTCTCTTTCTTGCTGTCACCTGTCGCAGGTACGGAGACATGGTTCCAAAGACGATTGCAGGGAAGATCTTTGGCTCAATCTGCTCCCTGAGCGGGGTGCTGGTAATTGCCCTGCCTGTCCCTGTCATCGTGTCCAACTTTAGCCGCATCTATCACCAGAACCAGAGAGCAGACAAGCGGCGGGCGCAGAAGGTACAGGTGAACACAGTTTTATTTCCCTTCAACTGGGCCCAGGAGGGTTGGACCTCCAGACATCCACACCTCAGAGGGGGAGCTCTGACATCTCTTCTCCCCCAGAGGAGAGAACTCCACAGGGTTCAGGTCTTCTCTGAGACTAATGATGATAATGCACACTGACTTACATTCACATGAACAGTAGGTGTGTGATGCATATTCAGTGAGTATCACCATTACTTTAACAGACCTTCTCCCTTGACATGCATACCTAAACTGTGACCTTCCCATTTTCCCTTTGCTCTGCATAAATTAATCAGTTTTGGAGGATTTTTTTTTGCCCAGATTCAGACAATACTGACATCTCAATCATTTGCGAGGTTAGCCTAGCGTCACTCAGCTCTGGCTTTTCACTGGGATCAAGAAGCAGCTGATCTACATTAACTGCATGTTGTAATATACATACAGGTAATATATTTATATACATTATATAACCTTCAGATCAACTTCCTGTTTACAGATTCAAGATTTTGGTAATGTAAGGATTTG
The DNA here is from genome assembly GCA_019142605.1 of Cephalopholis sonnerati. NCBI lineage: Eukaryota > Metazoa > Chordata > Actinopteri > Perciformes > Serranidae > Cephalopholis > Cephalopholis sonnerati. The sequence continues at coordinate 18,217,909 of JAGQAX010000011.1, read as the reverse complement.
GATTTTTGGTTACTTCTGAAAACGCCTTGAAATGAGCCAGTTATTTTATGGAAAACCTGTGACAAATCTACCCTTACAAACCATCGGAAGGTGGCACCAGATTGTTTTTATATTGCTGTGAAAGCACTGCTGAGAAAACTGTTAAAGGCCCTGAAATTTAGGGACGGATTTTTGTTTGTTCTCAGTAGTTGTGTCTCAATTCAGGGGCTGCAGCCTTCGAAAGCTGCATTTGAAGTCTGATTGCGTTAGCATTTTGAAGGCTCCTTCAAATCCGGCCAAGAAATGCAGCCTTATTTCCCAGAATTTGTAGGATGCAACAGATGAATCTTTGGTGGCTCAGCCTATCCCAAGATGCATTGCATGCCAGTGACGATTGTATATGAAGTTAATGGTTAACTGTTGTTAACATTACTATTAGCTAAAAGCACACAGCTTAAAGAATCTGAAGTGATTAGGTTTACCTGAAAACGGTCCTCCATCAGCCTGAAATATATTAAACCGTGGTGTCTCCAGCGGTGAATCATCTCCTCTAGCATTAAATTTAAAAAAAATTAAATACAGTAAGAATCTCTGGGTCCATGATTGATGATTTAGGGCTAAGTAACTTACTGGCTTACTCAGGTCAGGGCGGAAACAACGGGAAATCCTCCACAGACCAGACTGTCCCATGTCGGAGACTGTTCAGTTTGGCTGATTCGGTCTTCAAAGGATGTGGCCGATGTTGACTGCAAAGGCCATGTCCTTCAAGGCTGCAGCCCCTGAATTGAGACACTGTTAGTGCTTTCCCCTACTGGTTTGAAGTGGGCAGGGCTAAGTTTGAAAAAGATGGTGTCAAGTACTTCTGTGCAACAGCCAGAGGGTGCGTCTGAAATTCTGTACTAACATGCTATTCAGTAGGCACGGTAGATGACAATGCTCACAACAGACAATGGCGAACAGCAGTCTATAATGTCTATAAAGCTTTAGTTGAAGTGGGAGTGTAAGATAACTCTTTGCTAGGCATAAATTATTATTTTATAATGTATTTTTTTAATGCCGGCAGAGCTGAGGTTGACATGCGTTACTATGGTTACACGTTTTCGACGGGCAAAGATGCTGTCAGGACATACTTCTGTTTGTCTACACAAAATATGATGAACAATACTACACATACTGGGTATGTAGTGCATAGTATGTGATTTTGGATGCAGCGAGGGTTTTGAAATATTTGAATGAAAACCTTATTTAAATGGTTGGTGGGCTGTTTGATCACTGTAAATCAAATCTGATCAGCCTTACCCACCAAGTCCTAAAGAAACCGATGATCCGAGTCATGAATATTTGATTTTATGTAGACAAAAATAAGATAAGAAATCAGTTCCTTTGGGGACCTTCATTTGTCCCAAAGGGGCGATTGGTTCTGCTGCAGTGGCAATGAAAAACAACAAGGGCTGAACATGCGATGTCGAAGACTTAAAATCTACAACATTGACCTTATCCTTGATCCTATAGACATCCAAGACCTGAGCTGAACTGACACAAAAAACTCTCCCAAAGTGAAGAATCTCTTTAATTCCACTATCTAAATGTCACCATTACTTCAATCTGATCCAAAAACCAAACCCAAAATAGTCAGAGAAGTGGATATCAGCAATTTACCATCTTTACATGATTTTCCCTGTTGGTCTGTCCTTGTGAGGAGATTTTTATCCTTGTAAGTATAGCAATAAAAACACACGCAGGCACAAATTTATAAATAGATTGTGTAAACTCATGTTTAAACTGTGGAAGATTTAAAGATCCTATCTTCCTTTGGGTAAACAGCCCAGCCGTTAGACCTTTAAAGAATTGTGTTGCAGTGTGTCCGTGAGCCAAACTGGGTAGCGGCATCAGCTGGCGCACATACAAAACTGGGCTGGTAATCATAGCTTAAGGGCAAGCCTGACAGTTTTTGTTCTCCTGAGATAGATAGTAGTGTGTTTGTTTGGAGCTGGCAGACGTGCACACACTGACACATATTTTCAGAGTCCATTCCTCTCTCTCATCACTCTCGTTCACACCTCTCCTAGCAAGGCTTTTTTCACTCTCTTTGCTTATTTCTTCTCCGCTCATTTCTGCTCCTGTGCCTCCATCCATCCACCCCACCGCCCCCACCCCCCTCCTTCTCTGTCTCACTCTCTCTGTGATTACTGCCATCCATCTCGGCACATGCTCTCTGGTTGTAGTTTAAATCTGTTTAAAGTCCTGTAGTTCGACCGTGGCCTGACCGCTGCCCAGTCTTAACTAACCGTAACCTTGTCTGCCAAGCAAGACTCCGGTGTAACGCAGCCAAGTGTGCGGGGACGAGAAAGACACTCAGAGGGGACGGAAGGAGGGTTGGAAGGTTGGGAAAATTATCTAGATTGAAAACAGGTTGGAGCCGATGAGATGTATATTGTTGACGCAGAGAGGAGAGAGAGGAGAGCAGTGGTGAGGAGGAAGGCCAGAGGGAAGGAGAGAGCGGGGGAGGCAGGGGGAGAGTAGAAAGGGGGGAGAGCTGGAGGCGTTGTGTGTCCTAATGCTGTGTTCTTTCCTGAAATAGCTATCACCCAGATGAGGTGCTGGCTGGAAGGATGGTGTGTGTCTGTCTGCTTGTGTACGTACATATGTCCATCTGTTTAAGTGCATAAATCTACGTATGTGTGTGCGTTCACTGTACTTCCCGTCAGTTTAGGCCTGACCTTGGTCTGTCCCACCACCTTGTGTGTTTTCCACCAAGCCTCAGTGTGGTGCAGTGCCCCAAACACCGCTCGGCACCAGACACCGACACCTACACCTTCACAAGTACCCACCAAGTGACCAGTGTAGCATGACGGTGCTGTCGTCATTAACCGGCACTAAATGACTCCCTCAGGCACTCGTACGCCGCCCTGGCTTGCCTGCAGTGAGGTCAGCAATTTGCTCAAGCACCCATACATCCATTGGATAGGTTTCCTGTATTTCATAATGGCATGACTCAAACGCCTTATCATTGCCTTCATAATAATATCCCACCTGGATGCTTTGATCCTTGAGAGCGTTATTACTAAGGCAAATCAAGGTCTCAAGTGCTAAGTATGATGATAGGTTTGCAAATGTGATACTTTAGAGCATTTAGGAGATGCAATCTATGTACCATCTCTGTCTTTAATTAGCCTGCAGGATTAAGTGTTGCTTAGCATTTAAGCTTGTGCGCTTAAGATCAGTGGAGTATGTCTCGAATTCCATATTGTGTTAGTTTTAGTAGGAGATGCTGTGGAATTATTTGATTTCATGTCCCAACTGGTTTTAGGTGAAATGTCCTGTCTGTGCTAGGAAACATCTCAACATCTATTTAATGGATTGGCTTTTGTACAGACATTCATTGTTTCCAGAGGATGATGATGACTTTTTCCTTCAGTATCACCATGAGATTTTCCATTTGTGGTCATGAGTTAAATATCTTGGCAACTATTGGATGAATTGCCATACAATTTGGTACGGATATTACATTATGCAGATCTGATTATACTGTGGTAATCCCCTGCTTTTCATCTAGTGCCATCATCTGGTCAAAGTATCGGTTTGCCTAATACTTTTGTGTATGAATAAATACCTGCAAAACTGATGACATTACCATTTTAAAATGGTGAACATCATGTAAACATTATACCTGTCAAACTTCAGCATGTTAGCATTGTCACTGTGAGCATATTAGCATGCTAATGTAAGCATGTAGCTCACTGTAGGTCTCCCTGAAACATAACAAACACAGTATCATGACCAGTAGCTGACCAGAAATCCTGTGCGTTCTTCTTCTGGGCATTATTTTATAAGTGTGCATTGAAATATTGTCGGTGTGACAGACATAGCCCTGCACTAAAATGATCAACTTCTCCATATTCAAAGTCTTTTGTACGTCTAAATTGGCACCAATGGATCTGGGGGTACAAAAAACAGGGCATGTGCCCGGCCCTTATGCTGCATTCACATGGATTCAGGCAGACGGTAGACGGCAGACAGACAGCACCTTATGGACGACATGAGGAAAACAAACAGTACAACAGAATGGTAGGACAACAACGGGGGATAAGCATGACAATATGTTGCTATGTTGAAGTGGTTTTGTTTACAAAGAATAGAATAAAATACATTAATCATATCGATTGTTTCATGTAAGTATTGTAGTAATGCATGTAGCTGTAAAATGTAGCTTTGTGTTAGCGAGATTGCACATGTTTTCGTTCAGTTGTAAATTCCATGGTTTAGGATTGCCAAAAGTTAGAATATTTTAACTGTGGAAGGCAGTGCTGTCTACCATTGCTGGTATTCTCTGCCAGCCTCACCTAAATTGATATCCCGTTTGCTGTCTGCCGTCTAAATCCATGTGAACGCTGCATTAATCTCGTGTGATTTGTAGCAACTGCGATAGATTTTACTGCCTTTTCTAACAACTGCTGCTGACATGTGTTCAGCTCATTACACGTTACATCACATTAATTTAATGTTCTTTGACTCTAGGTTGGCAGATAACAGTCTCTCCCACTATAAAAGATGGCATCTCCAGTGTAGAGAGTGTATGATGGAGCCATTACCATTGTGTGGTCCACTCTTTCATTGCTAATGACAACTGTGATCTTTAATGTCCCGCCCGAGCCATGAATTACTCAGGCATGCCATATCCTTCAATACCCCATTACTACCGCCTGCGTAACATGTAGTGTTCTTTAATGCTCCATAACCTTAATGACATATGACCTCAGCCATTAAGCCAACCGCTTAGCAAGTGTCACTGGTCATTTGCCATAGCAAAACGTCATTTCCTCAGCATTTATTACCAGCACATGGTTATATTTCACGGAAAATCCATCCTTCCTCAGATCATTTCTTAGAATAAGGCTATGTTTAATTGAGAGTAAAATAGGAAAGCCATTGAAGATTGCCTTTCACAGTACTTAAAAGACCAGCGGAGAGCTGACAGGAGGAGAAGGGGGAATTATTGAGGAGAGGAAGTGCAGCATTAGTCCCTCCGCATTTTCCAGCCTCTCCCCTTTTTTTCTCCTCACATGCTTTTCCTCTCTCTCTCCGACCCCCCTCCCCCATTCACATCCATCTTCATTCAGGTCTAATTGTTAGCTGTTCTGGGCTCCCATTACAATTAGCCATCCATCTGGGTGGTGGTAGATAGACAGCCCCTGATCTATCTCACTGCACAAAGGAAAGATACACGAGGATGCCACTAGTTGCTGTGTGGCGAGGAGGAACAGCCCCGACACAGACATGTATTCTCTGCTCTGCCTCCCTATAGTGTTCAGTGTCACTGCTTTTGTTCTGCAATGAATTGAACACTGAGTTTAAGTCCTTCCCTGTCTGTACGCATGATCCCATAAAGTGATTCGGAACGAAGTGTCTAATCAGCAGGGGTTACTCTTTAGCTCATTTGCATAAAGGTAATAATATCCTCAGGTATGTCTAATTACATATTCTGAATAGTACATCTGAATGAGGGCAAGATTTAAATGGAGAACTGCAAAAGGGCAAGTGATACAGAAGAATTAAAAAAGAGGGGGGCATTAATTTAAATGAGCTTAACTTCAACGTGCACCCATGGTATTCCTGGATCTGGCTCTCTGACTCTGTAAATAATATGTCTCCAGGTCTTCTCAGATAGACCTGAACCCTGGTTTACTAGGATTGTTACCCATACACTCAGGCATATGCATACAAGCTGTCACAAAGGAACTTCACGGTAGCACAAAGACAGGATTAAATGAATTTAAGAATTAAAGTGAGTAAGAACAATGGGTAAAAACCTCTCTGAAGTTTTCAGAGTAAAAGATGAACACATATCAGCAGGTGCTGCGCTAGTGACCCATGTACGATGAGCCAAACTGCATCAAAGAAACACTGATTTGTAAAGTGAAACTTATTTTATTTTAAGTGTTTTTACTGGTCTTTATCACCCGGGGGCGTATTCACAAAGCTCCCTACCACAAAGAGTTGCTCCTAGTGACAAAATTCTAAGAAAATTCTTAGAATTTCCCCTTAAAGTTAAGACTAGGTCCTTTTAAAAATAAAAGTTCTTCACAGAGCATCTTAGATCTTAAAAGAGCTCCTAAAGTTAAAAACCGTTAGGAGCAGGGAGGAGGACTTTTAAGAGGCTTAAGAGTTTCTTAAGCAGAGGAGAAAATGGTGGAAACACAAAGAGTTCAGAGAAATATTCTCCAAACGCTTAATGACAGCCAGTAAATGAAATGCTGCAGATTAGATCGTGCAGGGATAATATTTGTGGTTCATGTCATTAGGGATATGCATACATTCATTAGGGATATGCATACATTTCCCACCCACTGTAATAAGGCTATAACACCAGAAATAAAATGATCACAGTAGAATGATATTTGAAAAACTGGAAAAATACAACAGTGCAACAGTGATGATTTGAGTCTGTCTCAACCTTCCATCAGCAGAGTGATCACACAAACAATGACAACACTTTCACAGTCAGCAGTTCATTTTATTTCCACTGGGTGTCCACACCTCGCAGACTCACAAAAGGGATGCGTCTGTGACAACCAATCACATCAAAAAGAGAAAACACCTGAACTATGAACACTGAAGGAATCCTAGAGAGTTTAATCTTGGCGCAAGGGAGAAGTTTCAGCTGGTTGCAACTGCAATCCTCACCACTAGATGCCACTAAATCCTACACTCTTTGCTCCTTTAAGAGAATTTGTCACCTTTATCAGTTTGTTGTCTTTTTTATGGGCATGTTTTGGCACCACAACTTATACAGTTAAGTAGCTTTTAGTAATATTCTCCAGTAGCTGCGTGAGGGTCTTTCTGCACGTCGGTCTACGGAACATTTTAATATCTGACAGTGTAACATCTCTTACTGTATAATATTCTCTCCTCTATCTGCGTGACTGTCGCCTCCCCTTGCCCAACTCCAAAGACATTTTTTAGCATCCAGCTGTTCCCTCTGTATTTCTGTCACAGTCCAGCGCCTCTCTGATGACACGTCCTGTACAGCTCTACTATTAATATTTTAAAATGGTTTCGGGTTTCCTAATACATCTACTGACACTGCTAGATTTGTTCTGTTTTCGTCTGCTGATTCTCGACAGCAGGATTTTAAGTTCGACAGTATAAAGTCCTTATTTTTACGCTTGGGGTAATATGTTCACGATTGAAACATTCTGAGAAATGGAGTGGAACAAGTAGTCTTATATGGCAATTTAGAGGCATGGTAATCGGCAGATCTCACGAATGCGCACCTCCTCATGAACAGGTGGCACTCAACAAGGTGAAACAAATGACACTAGAAGTTAGTGCTGTTTAGAGGTTTTGGCAAATCAGACATGGAACACTTGTAGGAATAAATCTTGTGGAAAAAAAGTAAGACAGATGAATGATTATACGAAAATGTTGCAGCTAATTATGTTTGTTTTTAACAAGTGTCTTTCTGGCACAAGACATTTTCTGTAACTTGAAGTACGCCATTCTTATTTAAAGAGGAATTTCACTTGTAGAAAAATGGTCTTTTCATAAATTAAGCTGTGTATGCAGCAGAAAGACACAGCTACTTTTGAAATTGGTCCTACATGGACAGAGAAATCAGAGAAAGAGAGCTGTGGTATTTGCTTTTGCCTAAGAGGTAGAAAACCTACAACCACCAGAATAAACAGTGACTCATCAGAGCAATGAACGTATCCGCTGGTGGGGGACGTAATGAATGCTTGGCCGCCTTTTCACAGGAAACAATATGGCTGTCTGCTGGTAACAAACAATCCCATACTACAGTTAAACAGTGCATCAAAAATATGTTTCTGAAGACATTTTAGGCAGAAATAGGCAAAGCAGTAACAGAATATATTTTATCAGCACAGCCTCGTTTTACCGCTTGATAGGAGATAGGTCTGCGTTTAAGAGATCTCTTGATCCACTCAAATGGTCTTTGTGTCCCTGGTGGCGGGCATAAGAAAGTGCGAAGTGCAATCTGTAGTTCAAGCAACAGCCCTGGATAGGGCAGGGCGATATGGCAAAACATTCATATCTCAGTATTTACAGGATGACTAGCGATGCATGATATATATCTCAGTATTTCAGTTGCAAGTCAAAGCCACATTTGAGATGTCACAAGCAGTGTTTTTAAAAACAGATTGTGGTCAAAATAAAATGCAAGGACAGGGATTTTATTCCCCTGTTTAGATATATGCAGCTGCACGGCTGTTGCACCTCCAAACCACTAGTCGGCAATGAGGTCTCTGTGAAGTGCTGTGAAGTTAAGTTGTTTCAAAACACATCCAAAACACACATCAAACATGGCTTAATAGCGACAATTTCAAACACAAGTACACAAATTGTTTTCGTTATAACTCGCAGCATTCACAGACAAAGCGTTGTCTTTTGCTGGACATATTTTCCCCACAAATATAACATGCTAACATTATTAGCACAAGCCTATGGCATTTTACATTGTATAAATTAGCCTAGCGAGTAGCGGAGATTTCCTCTGCTCATATGAAGCCAAGATAAATCACACACAAGACTTAAAATGCTGCTTTTGTTTAGGCTTTATTGCCTTGACAAATAATTTTTTCTTATCTGTGAAATTAAGATAAAAGCTTTGTTTCCACAGACAGGAGGTCTGTGTTGCCACCACATGTAGTTACATTTCTGGGGATGTGCATGTCAGGCTACAGCTCTAAAAAGTGTTGCTGGAGAACTTGTGAGTGAATGAGAGGGGCGGAGCTTTGTGACAGAGGAGAGATACACACTGATATGTGTCATGTAACGCAACTTGACCCTGTATTGGTATAAACCGTGTTGTCTAAATTTATATCTTGCTTGAAAATATATCAATATATCATACATAGTCGGTATATCGCCCACCCTTACCCCTTGGGTCAGTTAGATGAAGCTGAGCAGGGAGATCTAGGAACTGATAAGATGGAGGGAAGTTTACACAAATTACCCACATTTTTTGAAACAAAGCCAGTTTTAAATCAGCAAAGTATACCTTTAAGCAAACCTGACGATTGTCAACACATGGGAGAAGCTTTTTCGTTAAATTCATACAGTTTTCTTTGATGACTTAACAAACCTTTTTGCTTCATTTCGTAATCACAGATCTTGTAGAGCTACCCACGAATATACCCCACAAAGACAAACACAGCAGTACCATGGAGAGTTAAACCGTTATGTATCTTTGTTTGACAGAATGGCTCAACGGTAAATCATAAATCTTGCCTCAGGTGTAGAGCAGCAGGGTCTATACAGTACATATCGCTCATTGTTTGTGTCCCATTATTGCTCCTGTGTCTGTGAAAATTTACTTGCAATTTTTATTTTACTGCCTTGTCTTTTCCCCACTTTGACTGGAAATCGTTCTCTGCTTGGACCAGTTGTTGTCCTCAGACTTAGTGAATAGTAAAATTACTGTCTGTTGCGGTTCTTGAGCATTACATTGGCTCGGGGCTGACATGGCAGAAACAAATCAAAACAAAAAACAACTCCTCCTTCCCTCCCTCCCTCCCTCTCAGTCTCACTCCCTTTGCTCTAAATCATCTCACTATTGTTTTTAGCCCTCCCTCAGAAGGTTGAAGTCAAAAGGTGGAGATGACTTCTAGCTGAGAGTGTTTTGCCCTTCTAGACGATCAATAAAATCGTCTGCACTTTGGAAGAAGGCAGACCGAAAAGAGAGTTGGAGGGATGTTGACAGGGGACCTCGCTGAGGGGGGTCAAGGGTTCTGCTATGAATTATGTCCTTGGTTTAAAAAAAAAACATCCTAAATATTACAGCAGCTTGCAGAGCAGAGCAGAGCTGTGCTTTTCTCTACAAAGAGGAGGTAATCCAGGCTTAGCTAAGGTATTTTGTCCCTGAGTGGTGTTAGTCCGAGGTTAAGCTGTCTTTGCTGCGGAGGTCTATATCTGTGGGCCAGAGGTGTCGGAGGACTTGGTTTTCAACTAGAATCAATTCTCGCCATCATGGAGTTTCTTGTCTTCCCCAGCTCTCAAATGTAGTTTCCAAAAGTCAGTTTTTCCCCAACTTTCTTTCCATATTTTGCTCTCATCCTCTCTGACCCTCCTCTGTGTCTGTGTGTGTGTGTGTGTGTGATCGGTGTGTGTGATCATAAACCAAGTAACTCACTTATGTCCTCGTGGCAGAAATGTCAGCATGTATAAAAGCAACTCTTTAGATGAGTGGCAGCTGCAAAACAAAATGAGACTCTTCCACAGTTATTTATGTGTGCGTGCGTGTGCGTGCGTGTGTGTGCGTGCGTGTGCATTTGTGCGTGCATGCCTGCGTGTTTGTGCTTCCTCATCAGATGGTCTCCTCTTTCACTTGTATGGTTCCAAGGCAGGCCTGAGGCAGAACCTAATCTGGTCTCATAGCTCGATTGCTCCACTTTTCACTCAGCCAAATCCTATACAGGCAGTCTTGCAAAGCTGTAACTCACAAGGTGCCATGAATTTTTTAACTTTTACTTTCAACTAAAAAATGAACTTCTAACAAAACTTCCTGGCAATGCTCAGTGGAGTACGGCATGGGAGCTAAGTGGATATGTAGCGGTTTTTGATCATTTGAAGATATGCCAGTTTCGATTCCTCAGCTGGCGGCGTACGGTGTTAAAATGAAGCACTTGTGCTGGCTTGCATCCTATAGCTATAATCTTTAAAGTGTGATTGATCCTAAACCGTGGCTCCATGGCAGCAAGTAGAGGAAACAAAGAGGAAAAAAAGGTGTTTGGATCAGTTTTTTGGCTCTTGGGAGCGTTGAAACATCTGGATTATTTCAACCAGTAATACTGAGTATCAGTGTTCTGATTGGTTGGTAGGTTTCACAGTATTTGGGGTTTGAAAGCTGCTGTTTTTGTTGTTCAAAGTAAACTGAAATTAAATTGCTTTTTTTGCTACGTCACACATATCTGCTCTGTAAATACTGTGTTAGTGAGATTTTTAGTTTTTTTGCTTTCATGATGGTGCCCCCTATTTTTGTATTAATGTGTCTCAATACTGTTCGTGGAGAACTTCCAACTATCAAATTGTGTCATTTAAAACAGTATTTGCACAAGGCCTCATTGTTCAGCGCTTCATCATAGGCAGATGGTGACAGTGGTTAACAGTTAGACAGCAGCTTGCTGCACAACACAAAAACAAAGAGATAATGTGATTTCAATTGGATTTTAAAGGGACAGTTCACCCACAAAATCAAAAATGCATATTTCTCCTTTTACTTGTAGTGCTATTTATCAGTGTAGATTGTTTTGGTGTGAGTTGCAGAGTGTTGGAGATATCAGCTGTAGAGATGTCTGCCTTCTTGCGAATATAATGAAACTAGATGGCACTCAGCTTGTGGTGCTCAAAGCACCAAAAATTACATTTTAAAAACTCAACAGCAATGTTACTCTCCAGGAATCGGGACCCGGTCACTCAAGATAATCCACAGACCTTATTATGAGCAGGAACTATTTTCTGTCTACCAAACTAACCCACCAATCATATTGCTAGGCAGAGGGAAGCATCCACCTGCTGCAGCTCACCTAGCAGCACCAAGCTATCTAATGTTACAGCTCAGCCAAGGATGACGCCATTAATGTTTACATCTCATGCTCTCGTCATGTCACCATGAGTAGATGCATGCATCTGCGTGGCAGGTGTAGTTTGGTAGAAAGAAAATAGTTCCTACTTGAAACTGCTCACAACAAGGTCTGTGGATTATCTTTAGTAACCAGGTCATGATTTTTGTAAAGAGACATTGCTGTTGTGATTTTTTTAATGTATTTTTTTGGCGCTTTGAGCATCACAAGCCGAGTCTCAACTAGTTCCATTAAATTTGAGAGATGTCAGTCATTTCTACAGCTAATATGTCTAACACTGTGCAACTCACACCAAAACAGTCTAGACTGATAAATAGCACTACAGGTAAGAGGAAAAATATGTATTTTTGGATTTGAGGTGAACTGTCCCTTTAAAATACCTGTGCAGGACAAAAATACTGTCCTCCATGTTTAATGTAGACTGTCATTTGATTAAAAATGGCGACTGGGATCCTAATATTTGAATATACAGTATTTTGATGGACACATTTTGCATGGAAAGTATATTTAATGTATCAAACACCTCATGCTGCATCATCCGCCTTATAGCAGCTTTCTGTGAACCTATGACCCTAAGTATATTACGTGAGGGGAAAAACTGTTCCAGTACTGAGAAATCATTTGTTATTATATTTCCCATAACAGAACTCTGTGTGCTGTATGTGTGTCTGTATATATGGTGTTTATGTGACTGCATGTGTCTCTGTGTAACGGAATGTGCAGCAGATGCACTTTTTCGCCATGTAACATTAACTTTCCACATGGTGTTCTGTGTATGTATAGGTGTTAATGAAAGCCCTGCGTCCATGGTTTTTCTTACACTCCTTTGTGCTCTCGATGATGCTTCAGCAGCAATTCAGGCTCAATCTGTCGTGCTGTGGTTCTGCCTGAAAGCACAGATGGGCCTTAGACACAAGCGCCCGGATCCCAAAGGCCCTGGGAATCTATCAGAGAACCGCAGAAGTAGATTCAATCTCGCGGGACATGTTCTTAAGATCCCCTTCATTACCCCTGCGCTGCCTGGCAACCATCGCCACAGTCACGAGCTGCTGTTTGCATGGTGACCCCAGAGAAACGATCCCATTGGCTGAGCACAATGCCAGAACATAAAGAGGGGTTATCCCAAAGGCCTGTGCGGGTGCTGTGCAAGCACAAATGTACATAGGTGTTAGAGTGTAAGGGCACATAGACAGCGAAGCAAGGAGAGCTGCAGAGAGGGTGAAAGAGACAACAAGATGAAGATGCAGGTGAGGGGGAAAAGGTAAACAAATAGAAGGGGGTTTGGTTTGTGCTACACATGTTACAGTTTAGATTGGCTGCTGCACATGTGTGTGTTCACATGTGCTTCTGTTTATCGCTGTCTCTCTTTAGATTACTAAATCACAGCATGAGCTACCTGCAGGTCAACACACATTACCATGTTTTAAATGAAACTCAAGCGAGGGGATGAGCTCAAATTACCATACATTAGCATACTCTTACCAAGCCAGGTACTTGTGCTGGTACTCTATATGTCTTGTGTGTATGTGTATGGAAATTCAGCTATGAAGACGAGGCGTGCATGCATAACCCACATGGAGATATGCAAACACACATCCACACACTCAATTAACCCCCCAGCGGTGCATGGGCCCCCTACTAAACGAGCTCTCTGCTCATCATTTACACAGCTCACATTATCCCTCCACCAATTTCCCCTCAATGAATCCGTCATTCTATTTTAAAATGCGGAAAGCGAAGCAACAGAAACACACACACTTTGTAGCTGCAGCCAGCCTGACACCCGGCTCTTGACTTTGACGGGAAAATGGCGGGCCTTTGAGAAGTGAGTGACTCAGATTACACTATCCTGTAAAAGCAGTTGTTCTGGTAACTGAGAGATTTATTGAGACCTACATTTTCACACAGGCCTGCGTACACAAACGGATGCGCACTCAGAGATGCTTTCACACAGTTTTCAGTAGACACAGTGTGCTTCGGGTAGAGCAAAAACGGGGACGTCAGAGTAGAATCCTTCCACTGTGTCAAAGCATGTAATGCATAAAGAATTCACTCCAAGGACCAGGGTGTATGTGTTCTCCTTCATATTCCTTCTCTTCTTCTTCTTGTTCATCTCTGTTACTGACGGCCTCACAGGAGAGAGTTGACAGCATGAGAGAGAAAGAAAAAAAGAGATTGGACTGTGAGCTAACCATGCTGTACGTGTTTGATGACTAAAGATGCATTGCAGCAGACACTAATGATGTAGAGAATTATGAGTCTGGACACTTCCTTGATTTGTTTTGTTAAACAAACCGACAGGAACAGCCCGAATAAAATGAATTCAATATTTTACATGCAGAATGACACATAGCTGCTTAATTCATACAGGATTTAGCCCTAGCTTCATCTCTAACTGATTCTCAACCCAAGGAATGTGTTATCGTGTAGTCACCATAAATCATTCATAAGTATCACAAGAGATCAGAGCGAATTTATCACAGGAGATCAGAGCGAAAGCTTTAGCAACACATGTTTGATTTGATCTATAAGATCACAACTAAGATATCAAGCATGTAAAAGTGCTGGAGCTCAAATCAGTGGGCTGTGTCAGGTGATACCCAATCATTCTGACATGGGATGTGGTATAGGCGTTGACTAACAGGTGGTTTCTGTGGTCTTTGCAGAAAGCCCGCTTGGCCAGGATACGAATATCCAAGACGGGAAGCTCCAACGCCTTCCTCCACAGCAAGCGCAACGGCCTGTTCAACGAAGCTCTGGAGTTCACGGTAAGACCAGCCTCTGATCTCAGCACTCTACAATGCTTCACCTGTGTCTCATCAGCATTTTCCTTATGATTAGCGAACCACGTGATATATGTACATTTGTAATTTTTTAAACTGACGACTCAAAAAGCCTGACCTCTGCGTCTCCTTGGAAGAACGTTTCTGAGGATTTCAGAACAACAACTAAGTCACTGTCCCTCCTTTAATTATCAATTGCTAGAATGGACCCAGTGTCCCATCAGAGCAGCTAACGGTGATCTCATTCGATAGGCTTCTAATGTGAGCATCTCTGAGCCCAGCTGCCCAGCTGAGGAACATGCTTCAGGCGATGCAGCGGGAAATGTAAACACAACTCAAGGATGTTCCTTGCCTCACCAAAATGTTGCGGTTCACAAGCACTATAGTGGCCCGGGGCTGACACAGCGCAAAAACAAAAACAAGCGCTTCTTCCTCCCTCTCCCTTTAAGTGTCTTTATAGCTCTCCCTCTCTCTTCAATAGCAATGGTTAGGGCAGAATCTAAATAGCACCAGTACTTATACTCAAGCCAGGCCTGAATAATGCATTGGATTCATATTGATATTGCCTTAAGAGACGATATGCTGCAGAGGCTGCGGTGTTGTTTTTATATATGTTATTATGTTTCCATTTATCTTAATTGCAAGCAGAGGGTCATGAGTAAAGCTTGCCTGCAGAGTATATATATATAAGTTGCTTAACTGAATGTTTTTTAAGAATCGAGATTACTTCTCAACACAACAGTGTTAAGAGAAACTGTTGAAAGACTTGTGACACTGATGAGGATTTACAGTTTGCAAAAGTGTTATATAAACAAGGACACTCCTTTTGCTGTTGGTTTTATTTATCACACTCAGACAAAAATGTATTTATTTATTGTTTAAAGGACTCCATTCCTATTAAGAAGTGGTTTTATGAAAGATTAAATACAATATAGAGTGGAGGACTCCCAATATGATAGTTAAATAAATAATAATGTTGGAACTTAAGGACATTATTAGTTTAAAAAGCAATGTATGTCCCTGCTCAGTATGCTCTTTTTTTATTAATCACCGCATAACCAACAAACAACGCATTCATGCAAAAGTAAGGTGAGACAACGATGGATGGATTACTGAACAGGTCTTCCAGACACAGGCCCAGGGGTCCAAAGTGTCAGGGGCCCTCCTGGCCTTTTCATGTACCGACCAGGAAGAGACACAAAAAGGCTACAAAGAGATGCAAAGTAACTGCGAAGAGACACAGTATAACTACAAAAAGGGGCAAAACAACTACAAAGAGATGCAGAATGAAAAAAAGACACAAAATGATCTCAGAGACACAACAAAACTACAAAAATCAGCAAAACAACTACAAAGAGACCCAGGACAACAAGAAAAGACACAAAATGTTCTCAAACAGACCCAAAATAACTACAAAAACTACAAAAAAAGACTACATAGAGACACAAATTGACCAAAAGAGACACAAAATTACTTGACAAACACACAGAGACATAATATTACTTCAAAGAGACACAAAACAACAACAAAAAGACAACAAAGAGACACAAAATGACTACAAAAAGGGGCAAAATGACAAAAAAGACACAAAATGACTACAAAGAGAGACAAATCAACAACAAAGAGAAGAAAAAAGACAACAAAGAGACACAAAATAACTACAAAAAGGGGCAAAATTATGCAAAAAAAAGTCACAAAATGACTACAGGGAGACACAAAGTGACCTAGAAAGACACAAAATTACTACTAAAAAACAAAGACATAAGATTACCTCAAAGAGACACAAAACAGCAACAAAAAAGACTACAAAGAGACACAAAATGACTACAAAGAGACACAAATTGACCAAAAGAGACACAGAGTTACTTTAAGAACACACAGACACAATATTACTTCGAAGAGACACAAAATAACTACAAAAAAGGGCAAAGTTACCAAAAAAGGACACAAAATGACTACAAGGAGACACAAATTGACCAAAAGAGACACACAGTTACTTGCAGAACACACAAAGACACAGTATTACTTCAAAGAGACACAAAACAACCACAAAAAGTGGCAGAATGACCAAAAACAGACCCAAAATGATTATAAGGAGACACAAAATGACATATAAGACACAAAATTATTACAATAAGAAATTAGACAAATCACCACAAAGTCTGTGTTTGTGTTTCCAGTCCTGTGTAAGAGAGGTGGTGGGGCCTTTTACATGTCTGTGCCCAGGGGCCTACTGTCCCATGATCCGTTAATGACAACAATAACCATCTTTATTGTGTAAACCACAGTGAGAGAACTTTATCTTTTCCATGTTCTGCAGCTCAAAAGTAATTGAGAGCATCATTATCAGTATTTCATGACTTTTTGCTTTTTTTGCCTCGATGCAGTCGTTTGTTTAATTTGTAATGTGTCTTGTTTGTGTCACATTAATTTGTCAGTTTGGACCGGAGTGTCAGTGCCGGTTGGGACCACCAGACTGGCTGCTTCTGTCCAAAGTCAGTGGTTAACAGCTTATTTAAAGATTTATGCCTGCTCAATAAATTATTAATTGTTGTCCAACTTAAGTGTCATTCTAAGGCAGCTATTTACCAACAACATGTACAGCACCATGCAGAGTGACACAGTGTGTTTTGTCGCTCGGCAGATCAAGCTGTTTCCAGTCTCTACAGTATGGTGGCCACCTGGGTGGTGAGCCACAGCCGCCTCCAGACAGACTGCTGATACGGGCTTGTGGTCGCATGTACTGTATAGAGACGGACAGAAATAACTCAGTTCTTAACACCTGTGTTTTACTGCTGTGTTAGGTACAGATAAGCAGCGTGAACACAGGTGAGCGGTCTTGGCGAGGACAGACCGAGTCATCAGTGCAGGAATGTACCCTCTCAGCAAAGAAGCTTCTGCTTACAACATCAGCCGCCCCGCTTAACAAACAGAAAATTGCTACTACAAATCTTCCAAACATGGCATTTTACTTGCCTTACGGCGGTGCTGTGGAGCATGCAGGATCAGGGCAGTATTTTTTGGCTTTGTTTTTTATAAACAGCTCAACCGCAGGTTCTGCTGGGGAAGACTGATGCAACCCATTGAAAGTCTGTATATGTGAAACACTGCTTCACTTCCGACACGAATAATGATTGCAGTCTGCAATATACGGAAGAGATATGTTCCCAGGCTCAAGATAAGGCTATTATGGCCAATATTTATTACGATAATACAGAATAATCAGTGACTTCTGTGCCATAGCTCTTCCCAAAACCCTTCTGAGATGTTAGATATGTAAGAATAATAAAGCTTAAATCCTGTTTGCTAATATTCTGCTAAATATTAATTAAATGGGCATTTGTTGCAAATATCACTAGAGAAACAGAGCATGTATAAAGCAGATAACACAATGTTTAAAGCCTTATAATATCATATAACTGTCTGTGTTTCTGAGTATAATCTGTCTTGTCTGCACAGAGCAAGTGTTCCTCAAGACTTGACAGTCAAATGATTTATTGGACTAATAAAGCGACACAAACACACTGCACTGACAAATATAAGCAAATGAACTGCTGAATATTTACAATCAAATGTTGTTTTTGTTGCTCTTGCTGGTTTCTTTAGTTTCTTAGTAGATCCACGAGGCTCCCCCAGCAGTCCACTTATTCTCTGACTCACCTCACCGCTGCCCAGAAATGAGCTCCGTATCCAATCCACC
Source organism: Cephalopholis sonnerati (assembly GCA_019142605.1). NCBI lineage: Eukaryota > Metazoa > Chordata > Actinopteri > Perciformes > Serranidae > Cephalopholis > Cephalopholis sonnerati. Next base: position 18,199,847 of record JAGQAX010000011.1, on the reverse strand, counting down.
ACAGAACTAGAAATAGCGCCCACTTGTTCACGCACAGATACACACACAAATAAACACATAAACAGGCCACGGCACAGAAAATATGGAAAACAAGTCATTATCGAGTTGCCTGTAGCCAGCCTCTGCAATAACAGAGATGGAGGCGAAATGTCACAATGGAATTTTTTATATTAATCATATATACTGTATATCCATTAGGAGTGAGTTGTGCTAGAAGTCTTCCTTCCCGCACAGATCAATGCCCTGGCTCCACTGATGTTAGAAGACATGCCTCTCAGGGTCAGTGTAGTAGCGCTCCCTGTGTCTGACTGCGGCCCTGACCGCTGTCTGTTCTCAGTGCTGAACTATGACCACTAGTAAAACTCTGCCTGTCTGTTCTCCTTTTGTCTCCTTCTCCAACTGAAGCAACTTCCATACAAGATGAACCTTTCAGATCAGGTACTGAGACAGCAGCCGGCCGTGCACCTCCCACATCTGATTAGTGTCTTCCTTTAAAAAAAAAAGGAAGACAAAGAAGAGAAAAAAGTAGCATAGCACTCATTTTGTGTGTGTTTATGTGAATGTGTGTGTTACAGAGTTCCACTGAGGAGGATCAGCGGTTAAGCAAATCCACCTCTCTACTAGAGAGCCAGCACCACCACCTGCTGCACTGTCTGGAGAAAACCACTGTGAGTACACACACACACATTTAACTTTTGTATGTTAATAATATCACAATAATATCTGGGGGCTGGAATATCATATAATAAGTCTGTTTTATTTAGTGTATAATCACCTGAGCCACACGCTGGCTCAAGATAGAGCCATTCGCGTTTTGCATTTTCACAGCAGCGCCTTCATTATGAGCTGAGCAGCGTCGCAGAAACACTGATTTTTAACATTAAGCTGCTTTATTCAGTGTTTTTAAAGGTTTAAATCAAGTGTTTCATTTGTTTTGGAGATGAAGAGACCTCTGCAGATATTTCAGCTCCTGGTAAAAACCTCCTAAACAATGAACACTAAAGGAACGCTAAGAGGGAGGGCACTAAATCATAACAACGTACACAACCTTTGCTTTTCCAGAACAAATAAAAATTAATTAAATTGAGTAGATTTTGAATCACTGTAATTAATAAATATGATTAATTTGAATCATTATTATAATTACTACAATATATACGTAGGATAAACTCCATTTAATGCAATCGTCTATGCATGTCTGGCTAGCTGTGGATCATTAGGTGTAAACAAGTGACTGACAGGCTTAATGTGAACAGATGTACAGTATTTGTATGTTGATGGGCGAGTGCAGCCCACTGGAGCATGATGTCCAGTTCACTGCTTATGATAAATGCTTGTCTGCCTGGATGTGATGCAGATGCACTGTTGGTTTCAGTGTGGCAAAACTCAAAACTTGGCAAATGAAAAGTAGGGTGAGGTACCAGTCGCGTTTGAAATGATTAAGTACATGATAACCTTCCCAAGATGTAGGAGACGAATAGTAGCAAGATTAGTGTAGTGAGTTAGTTCAGGCAGCTTTGCATTTTGTATCATTAATATTGCAGCGAGCGATGTCTATATCAGGATTTTAAAAGTGTAACCACAATTGCAACCGCTTTCAGCTGTCCATTGCCCTGACTTCAAAATGGCTTCAAAAATCTGCAGGGGTGACATAGTCTCTCAAAGTTATTCTGTCATCCAGATGCTCTCTGGTGCCAAAATTTGGCACAGATTAATCTACATTAACAAAAATCGGTGCTCAGTAGTACTGACATAATTCCGTCGGAACCCTTAAAGGTACCAAGTTTAATACCCACCCCAAACAAGCACACACCAAACTCTGCTGCTGCTTTTTCATACACATATGCCCCAGTGCCACCAAAACCTTTTGGTACAGTACCTTTGGAACCAAAAGTAGCCCTTCAGACATGGAATCTAGACCCTAGCATTTCCTCTGCAAACAGTGCCCTTAAATGTGGGCGGGGTTGTTGTCACTCACTGCTCCGTCCAGCACTCACTGTGTTTCCCCATTAGCGGTGACACAGATGGAAGTCTTACTTACTTACTGCTGGGTGGAAACAGAGCTTTAAACACAACACTGGACATATTATCACCTTGAAGTTGGTGTGGCGAATATGTTATCAAACAGTTGCCTATTTCAAGATCCAGCAGAGGAGCAGCATAAATTCACGTGGACTTGTTTCAATAATCCATCATTCTTTATGGTTTCATTGCTTCTAGTCTTGCTTTCACATACGAGCAGTCACGTGATCCTCAGTTTATATAAAAGTAGCCACTTTAAGGAACTGACTATGGAAAATTGATTTAGAGGTAATCTCCAACATTATATTTTCCATGTGTGTGCCTGCACACACAGCCACACGCACGCCTATATAAAATATGATGACACATTCTCAGAGGAGTTATCGACCCAGAAGCAGAAAATGACAGGCAATATCAAACCATATACGGAACATGGTCATAAATATAAATGTTGTAAATGTCACATCTTTTTTATGACTCTCTCTCTCTCTCTCTCTCTCTCTCTCTCTCTCTCTCTCTCTCATCTTTGTTTTCAGAACCATGAGTTTGTGGACGAGCAGTATTACCAGCAGAGCTACCTGGAGGCGGGGCTGCAGAATTACCCGTCTCGAAGCCCCTCCCTCTCCAGCCAAGATGGCGTGACGGGCACGTGCTGCACCCGCCGAAGCAAGAAGCACCACACCCCTTTACCCAATGCCAGTGCCGCAGCACACATGCAGCCTTTGACACACACGCACACACACCAACAAGGCTTGCAGGAGCTCAGCACCATCCACATCCAGCCCCTCAGCACCAGGTGAGCTTAGGGACTAATATCCTTCAACTCGGGTGCTGTGATGTTAAACTGATGTATGACGTAACACCTGGTTTCTCCCACACAGCTATACACAGACTGTTTACTTTTCCAGTGTTCATGTTCCCACAACCTGCCAATTGGGGATATTTTAGAATCTGAATATGATGTGTTTGATAAAAAAAAAAAGTTTGTATTTTGAAGTCAATAAGGAGAAGATGCTATCATCTAACATTACTGATCTACTTTTCGTTCTTTTAATGAAACAAGTAAGTCCTGTTTTGGCTTTTATCCTCTGTGCTAGTGCAACGTCTTAGAAACCTCTAACCAGAGCGCTAAGGCCACTGCAACCTTAAACAAGGCTTTCTACAACTGACAACAAGGTGCTAATCTAGGCCTGCCATACACAGGAGAACCTTGAAAAGACTTTTAAAAGACTTTAAAGTCTGATACCTTCTCAAATCTAAAGACAATGTGAGTTTTAAGTGACACACTATGAGATTTTCTTAAGAGTGGGGATCTTGCTTGGTCACTATATTAAAGACTGCAACTAGTACTACTACATAAGTCTCAAAAGCAGCCACAGCTCAGCCCTGAGCAGAGTGACCGTCCACTATTGACCAATCAACAGACTGCAGTGTTCACAGCTCCACCTTTTAGTACCAGATCTGTGTGCTAGGTACCCCAACAGAGGGGGGACCCAAAATGGGGACGGTCCTATTGGTGCCATCCACAACTTTTTGCAGTGGAAACAGAAGAAAAGTGAACCAAACTGAAATGAACCGTACTGCTCATTGGAAACGAGGCTTCACACATACTACCCACATTGTTATGATACAAAGCTGGTTGAAAAGGGGCAAAGTATCCCTTTAAGTTTGCTTGACACTCGTGTTTTTCACCAGCCACAGTTAACTTTGGCCCTCTGTTGTATTTAAGTTAGTTTGCAGGAAATGGTTGACCACAGTTTCATTAGCAGCTGAAAGCTGTGTAGAACAGAGTAAGGTGTTGATTCTCAGTGGGTTTGACACTGCAATCAACACTTTCACGATTACACCTGAGTTTTTTTTTTTTTTAAGCTCCATAAACTTGTTGTCCCATTCGCACTAATGGTGGTTTAAGGGTTGTTTGTTAAGCTTGGAAATGGTACAAAGGATATTTTATGGTTCAGAGCACCTCTAAGACAGTTTTCTACTCTGGAAGACAATAAAAGCAATCTTGACCTTCGACAGTATCTTTGATTACCTTCTGCCTCAGCCAAAACTGGTTCAGGAAGTGAATTTTTAGCAAAGTGTTTCTTCATAGATAAACTGTCCTACTCCTTAATTTTCTGTCCTCCCTTCCTTCCTATAGCCGCTCCAGTCTGAACATGCGTGTAGACGAGCCAGCATCCCTGAACTGCCAGAGCAGCCAGATCACCACAGCAATCATCAGCATTCCCACGCCGCCAGTGACGACTCCCGAGGGCGATGCTCATCTGCCTGCAGGCCCCACCCACCAGAACGTTGTGAAGGTGTCCGCACTGTGAAGACTAAAGTGCAGGCGCGTCACAAAGAAAGACAGATAAAGACTCTTCGAGACAGACTGAGGGACAGAGGAGCACTGGGAATGATGGAGGAGATGGCATTCAGAGTCCTAGTCTGGCCGTGGTGGAGCCCGCCCTCTGCTGGTCATGTACTGTAACGACATGGACTCCCTGTACAGACAGAGGATGGCTTTTAGATCCAGCATATTCATGTTAGTGGTTGCGTGTGTGAGCGTGGGTGAAAGAGTGAAGGAATACGTATAGGGAGTCGTTTAAGATGAGGAGGCGTGTGAGAGTGTGCCTCCCAAGAGTCGGAGATGAGTTCCCAGAGCAAGTCATGTGTCACTGTGCACAAAGCACCTTTTATGATTTTCGCTTCAGTTTGACTCTTACTGTCTCTTTTTTTTTTTTTTTAGCAGGAGATATATGAAAAAGTAAGAGAACTCAAGGGGAAAGAAAAGAAGAAGACATTATCAGAACTTTTTTTTCCACTGATTTAGTCCTGCCCTTTTTGTTTTGTGTCATTTTGGTCCACTCACCTGTTGATAGATAAATACGCCACTATTCTTTTTCAGGTCCAATATTATTCCACTTGAGTAAAAATCCTTTAAAAGATGAAACATGGTAGGTGTGTCTGTGATGGCGTTACCGATGAGTTTATTTGTGAATGAGTGTATGTGACTTTTTGCTAGATAGAGGAATTGTGACGTTTTGGATAGGAGGTATGTGCCTGTGTGTGTGTGAGTGTGTGTGTGTATGAGAATGTGTTTGTCTCAGCTGATTCAATTCTCCTGGAAGTCTATATGGCTCAGTATATGGTATATTTGACTAGCTGCCACTCTGAAGGGTTCACTGTACACATTTCTGTCCGAAATTCTCAGCTACAAGCCTTTTACACAACATGTGCCTGTTGCTGGAGTAAAAAGAGATTTATTTGTTTTTATAGTTTTCTGAATCCCGCCCTGCCTTCCAGTCCTTTTCCCTTTTGGCTGCTACAGCCCGACAGACCTCAAATAACTCAATTATCTCACAAGGAAACCAAAAAAAAAAAAGTACATTTTGAATTCAAACCACCACTATCAAAAGCACAAGGCGTTCACTGAGAATTTCTGACACAAATCTGTCCTGAGCCCGGGTTCTTTGTGAATATTGTTAATAGAATATTTTGTAATATTTGACCATCGTTTGGCAGAACCAGTGAAGCTGTCTTCTCGTTCTCTCTCTTTCTCCCTCAGTCTGTCTTTCTCTCCTCCTCTTTCTCTCTCTCTCTCTCTCTCTCTTTCTCTCGTTGTTGTCCTGTTGTATCCCTACCTCCTGTGTGAACAACAGTATGCTTTCAGTAGTCTTTATAGCTGTCAACGTTTTTTCTTCCCCAAACTCAGCGGGCATTTTTTCAAAGTTGTTGAGTATGTGTACTCTATGTGGTTAGGAAACTTGATGTTTGTACTTTTTGTCCTCCTTGGTGTTTCAAAAGGATTTTATTTACTTTATCTTCTGGAGAACTTAAAGCAGGGAAGTCTGTTGTAACGGTGACCACAGAGAGGACACTGGATGAGCCATCCACAGATCTCTGTCACCAAAAAACACACGCTATTCTGTCTGTTCTCTCAACTCGCAGCCCCCGACATGTAACATTAGTATTACTTCTCATCAAATCCCATCAAAGTTGACCTTTGTAACTATGGACGGTGACCTTTTAGCTCTGCTAACCTCCGCGTTGATACCTCCCTGTTGGCCTTTTTCATCTCGAATGTCATTCTGAGTCCAACAGCTACACAGGCAGTTAGGCGGATGAGACCGCTGAGCAGAGAAGCTTCAGTCACAGCAGACTAAGCACCAACTTCTGCTCCGCTTAGATGAAATAAAATGTTGATCAAGAGCACACGGACAGAGCTAGAGAAGCATTAATATATGAGCATACTGTCCATATAAGCCAAGAGCATATTTCAAAAGCAATACTGGAATTGGTCTAATATCATGTCTGCCCATATGTAGCTGATGTGAAACAGTTTTTTTTTCTGTAGACGTAGATTATCAACTGTCAAACTAGCAGCAAAAATGTATAACGGTCTTTTTAGAAAAGTGTTTAATTACCTTAATATGGAGACATCTGAAAAACAGTTTTACACATGCATTTGTATTAAGAAAAAAACACATCATTATTATCATATCAGCCAATATGGGTGGAAATATATAGCATAATTGGTACCATATCAGTGCATCACAACACAAGATCCTAAGGTCCCTTTGACTCCTCTGTTGTGCTTTAGTTCCCTCAGATCCTGAGGTTAGTACCAACCCAAAAAAAGCCCAAAAAAATCTACAGAGTAGGGACAGGATGTGTTTTACCTCTGATGTTCTTAGCAGAGACTTAGCACTATTGCTGGTAATTTAGTACTGTACACAGTGACAACGGCGGCCTAGATCCAGTATTAGAGTTTAGTAAACGCAGATTTACTTGGAGTTAAAAAAAAAAAAAGACAAGCACAGACAAGCAGAGCTTTTCCAGTGTAATTTTAAAAATGGGGTTGAAGACATTGACTTCATATTCACAGCATCAAGTCTGACATTTAGTATCTATTGAAAACTACAACAAGGGTTTGACATGGGTAACGGCAGAAGTGAGGTTCCCTGTATTTTTTGTTGCTAGGACAGTGATTAAACGTGACTTATTTTACTGCTTCCCTGTTTCACGACAGGTTGTTTTGTGTCAGCCGCACTTTCAAATGACACAGTTTGAATTATTATGTAAGCATATCTCCGCTCAAAGTGTCAAAAGGATTGCATTTTTATTTACAAACAACAAAAACAGAGGTCTGTGATTGTGTTTGTCTCTCTCTCTCTCTCTCTCTCTCTCTGTTACGTACCTTCCTTTGATTGTCTTTTTTTTATGGGCTCAGTCAGTTCCTTCCTCTCACTCTTTGCTTTGCCCTCCTATGCCACCTGTCGTTGTTGAGACTACTGCTGTGCGTATCTTGTCAGGTGTTGGATATTATTTATGATCTTGTCTTGTGTCCCGACTGTGAAACGCCTGATAAAACATCTATATCTGCCACAAATACCAAATCTGTGGGCTCTCTTCTTCACCCGCCTCTGTGTGTGTGTGTGTGTGTGTGTGTGTGTGTGTGTGTGGGGAAACACAGCGTAGCAGCTTGTGTATATCTAGCTTCGTTGGTATTTTCAATTCCCCTAAGTGCAGTCCGTGTGACCCAAATGTTTATAAAGTATTTAACCTTCAGACCCTCCGTTTTAGGGGACACCATGGGATGGAGGAGAGGACCTTGCTTAGTTCAGAGCGGAACTGTCTGGTAACTAAAGTGAAGATGAGGGGATCCACTGCAGCCTGCACACAGGTCAGCACCATAGCTGATGTCTCCAGCTCCATCAGCAACTGTGGGGAAAACAAGACAGCGCTTAGGATAGTGCAGTAACACAGAATACCATTCCAAAATGTCTCCGCACGACAGTTACAGGACCCAAATTAATGATTATTTTCATTAATAATGAATCTGTAGATTATCATTTGTTTATTTTTATACTTATTTTTTAAATATCTGATTTATCATTTAGTATAAAATGGTAGAAAACAGTGAAAAGGGGTGATTACAATTTCCCAGATACAGAGCTGATATGTTTGTGTTGCTCATCCAACAGTCAGAAACCAAAACAGACTCAGCTTGCCATTATCTATTTATTTATGATAGATTACAATTGTTCAAACTGTTAATGATTAATTGATTAATCAACTATTATTATGATGTGTTATTGCATTATTGCACTACACTGTTGTGTTTTTTGTGGTATCATTTTGAGGCCATGGCTTTGAAAGACAAATATTTTGGAGAAGAAATATATTAGAAACCTCAATTATAAACAATTATACATGAATGTCAAAATGGATTGCATTACATTGTTTCTGTTTTCATACATGTCAGTATTGGATGGACGATTGTAGTAATGGAAAAATAAGCTACACTCACGTTGTCCGTGTCTTGCCACGAGATGACGTTTATCAGCAAAATAACCACCATGGGCACCCAGGAAAGTGTGAACGCAATGATTATGTACCCAAAACGCTGGGCCAGCCTCCCCTCCATCCGTTTCTTGCCCCGCTCCCTGGCCCCAGGTGTCAGAAGACACACTGCCCCCACGATCTCCGGAGGTCTGCCCGGGGCGCCTACTCTGGAGGAGCCCGCAAAGGGGGCACTGGCTTCGGCCACGAGGAGCACCGTCCGGCGGGGAGGCAGCGGGCTGAAGGAGCCCGGTGGAGCTGTCCGTGGTGCTGGAGCAGGCACACTCAGCCAGCCGTACACGTGTTCAGTTACCGTCGGCCTGAGCTGGACTCCCCGACTGAACACTTTCTTCCGGTGCTGTCTTACAACTTTGAAAATGCGCACGTAGTGGATAACGATCACAGTCAGAGACAATCCCCACACAGGGACCAGCACGTAGGGTCCGAATGGATCCGAATATTGCAGACGCTCGTCGCCGTGCCCCCCGAGGTGCGGACGGCAGAGCATGTAAAAAAGCGCCTTTCTGGAAAGAGTCAGAGAGATTATAGCCAAAATGAGGCCGCATGCCCAGATGGACAGGATCCAGAGACGGACCCTGGCTTTCCTCCTCTCGGTTTGGAAAGGAAACGCGATAGCTTGGAACCGCTCCACGCTAATGCTGACCAGATTGAGCAGCTGGACACAGCTGCACAGAGCATAGGTGAACTGCTGCAGGGTGCACACGGACACCGACACCTGGCTGTCCTTCCCGTAACGCAGAAAAGAGAAGAGCAGCAGCGGTATGTCCACAGAGCACTTCAGGAGGTCACTGGCGGCCAAGCTGACCAGCAGCGCGTTATTGAAAGTCTGCAAGCTCTTGGTCCTGAAAACAACCCAACAAACCCACAGGTTTCCAGGTAAACCCAAAACTAACGATAAAGTCAAGACTGTGCAGTTGAATATTAAAAACACAGTGTTCATGTGAGTCTCATAGTGCGCGGTTGTTTCGTTCCAGAAAGTATACATGTCCATAATGTCACCTCCGCTTTGTGCTTCTGCTCATTGAGTATCTTTGGAAAAATACCTTTTTGTTAGACAAATCCGTCTCCTTGTTCAAGTCCACATCAGTGTGCTGCGACCAGAGTAAGTGGAGCCATTCAACGCTGCGTAATGATGATTTAAATTGGTGACATAAACGCTACAGATGGTAAAAAAATTAGCTGAAGAGGGCCCCTGGTTTAAGTCAATTTATTCAGGGGTGTTTGGCTTTTGTTTTGCCCAGCACTGATTGGTTGAATGGCCGCAGGTTGATTAGCCTGTAATCAGGAGCATGTGGAGTAGTCTGACCTTGCCATGTCCTGCTGAAGAGATTACATACAGTAAATTGCAATTTTGCGCCCCGGCTTCACCTCCCTCTTGATGAATGGCTTGTGATGCGGATGCTCTGTATACTCTAAAGTTTAAACATAAAACATATTACAGTATATACACTCATCCGCCACTTTATTAGGTACACCTGTTTAACTGCTTGTTAACAACAGTAACTCAAATAATCACTCGTTACAACCAAAGTGTGCAGAAGACCATCTCTGAACGAACAACATGTTGAACCTTGAGGCAGATGGGCTACAGCAGCAGAAGACCTCAAAGGGTGCCACTCCTGTCAGCTAACAACAGGAAACTGAGGCTACGATTCATACAGGCTCACCAAAACTGGACAACAGAAAATTTCAAAAACGTTGTCTGGTCTGATGAGTCTCCACTTTGGGCCCCTTAGTACCAACTGAGCATGGTTTAAACACCACAGCCTACCTGAGTATTGTTGCTGACTGTGTCCATCCCTTTATGACCACAGTGTACCCATCTTCTGATGGCTACTTCCAGCAGGATAACACACCATGTCACAAAGCTTAAATCATCTCAAACTGGTTTCTTGAACATGACAATGAGTTCACTGTATTCCAAGTGACTGACGTAAGGAGCAGTTTGTAAGATTTAGGGGGATTTATTGGCATCTAGCAGTGAAAAATGCAGCGACCAGCTGAAAGTTCTCAGGAGATTTTTACCTGGAGCCAAATTATGTGCACAGTTCTCCTCCTCTCCAAAACAAACTGACCCGGTGATTAAAACCACTAAAAACACAGAATAAAGCCATTTCAATTTACAAATCAGTTTATTTGGCCTGTCTGCGATGAGCATCTGCTAATGTGTGCTCATGTTATTTGTGATCAAGACATTCAGGAGTTTTTGGGGGTTTTTTGAACCAGGAGCCGAATTGTCCACCTTCAAAACAAACCTGGTGACTTAATGGGTAAAAACACTAAACAAAGTAGTTCCACATTACAAATCAGTGTTCCTCCGACACTGTTCTGCTCATCAGAGACGGGCCCCCAGCTCAGCACCTGCTAATGTGTGCTCACCTTCAGATCCAGATATTTAGGAGGTTTTTACTGGGAGCCAAATTACCTGCTAATGTCTCTTCCTCTCCAACATAATTGGACTTAGTGATTAAAATACTGAATAAAGCAGTTTCACGTTTACGGTGGTCAACACAAAACAGTAAAACATGGAGGACTCAGTGGATGAGGATCTGCTCCATATATAGATATTCATTCTGAGGTAATGAAAACACAACAATTCTTATTTTTAGGTGATTATACACTAAAGAAAATACCTATTTTTGTCATTATATCCCCCTAAATCTTACAGACTGGTTCTTTAATGCAAAAAACAATGCAGCCATAACAGACGAGGGCTTTGAAATACATGCTCCATTCTGGTCATTTATTAGAAAAGTAATATACAGCATAAGGTATGAATTCATTGAAAAATGCACACTCAAAAATTTTAAGTACTATGTGTTAACCCAGAAGTGCAAACATTTGTATTCATTTTTTTGGAAGGGACATTCAGAGATTATCCGACTAGAGAACAGCATGATTGGACGTCCTTAATTACAGTAAAGACATGTCAGTGTTTCAGGAGTTCTTCCATGTAGACAGCATTCATACGATAAGCTGCCATCCAGCTGTGGGCTACACTGTAGTAGCTCTGGTAACCTTGCCCTTGAAAGGGAGACATGGAAGCGTAGTAATCATTCCAGGCTCTGTAGCTGGCTCTCCAGTAAGTGTCAGCGCTCCACTCCTCCTCCTCCTCCTCCTCGTCTTCTTCATCAACATCATGTTCTCTCTTCTCTCTGTTCATCTTCTCGGAAATCTTTTTGCTCCGCTTCCCAGTCTTTTCTTTCATCTTTTTAGATTCATTTCTGCCAGTCTGTGCTGGAGCCGTCTGACTGGGATGCCCACTCGATTGAACGACTGGTATGGATTCAGAGTTCTGGGACTGAGACGAGGCTTTCCCACTTGATGCGCGGGCTGTCTGGTGATACATTTTGGGTGCGGAAGAAGCACAAGCTTTGGATCTCGTGCTCTCCGCCTGTGGTTTGGACACAGTTGATGTTTCTCTAGCTTCAGTCTGAGGCTTAGTGATGGCTCTGTAATTATTTCCTCTACTCTGATCTGTCTCATCCTCTGCTTCAGATTGTGAGCTTGAAGAACTAGACGCTGACCTTGGGTGTGAAGATTTCAAACGATTCGGTTTTAAATTTTGAGCTCCGTCATCAGTAAGTATGAAAGACTCTCCAAGTCCATTCTGATCATTAGTGCCACCGTTGTCACCACCTCTGAACTGCCTGATGACCTCCACTGATCTTCCCAACCCTGAAGTAATAAAACTGTGGAAGTCCCGCTCAGCTTCCTCAAAGGTCATAAACCTCGACCTGCACTTCTTGAATGAGCTGAGAGGAGGAATCTTTGGCAGAGCGTCCTGCAGCTCTTTTCGAGTCGGCACCGCCCGAGGAGGACACTGTGAGAGAGAGTCCTTCGCAGGAGATACTTCTTTAGGATTCTGTTTAGCATTTGCTTCCAGTCCAGGTGCAGGACGGGTCTTCTCTGACTGCCTTTGACCACTGTGCTCCAGAGCTTGATCTGTGACGGACTTTACACGCTTCTTCTTGTCTGTCCTGGAGGACAGCTGGGGTAAGGGGCCCGGAGTGAGAGCCTCGGTGCAGACATCCCAGTCACACGGCTCGTCCATCAACCCAGGCTCTATTGTGGCTGAAAGGACAGAAGACAGTATTACTTTTCCACAATCACAATAAATTAAAGGCTTTGTTTTTAAAGGTTCTGCATGTAACTTTTTACCAGTATTAATCATTTTCAGGTTGAATAGGTTGTAATGTAACTGCTGCTAACGTTAGCTAACAAATGGAGTCTGTGAACATCACATCGTTTGTAAATTTGGAGCGCTGTTGGAATGTACCATTGGTTTTTTCAAAACACCACACTCTCAGAGCAGCAGAGCGCCCAGTGAGGTGAATGTGCGTTTACCTTAATGGTGTCTTAGTTCGTGAACAAACAGAATGCTCCGAATCTTCCAACAACAGTGCTCTCATTTTAATGTAGAGCGTCAGATTAGATTTACGAACGCACCCTTAGTATCATGGCGCCAATGATCCAAATGGAAATGGGAACATTGGAGATAATAACATTACTAGTCTAAATACGTATGAATTGTGTTTTCCAGCATTCTATCAACATGATTATGATCAAGATGATCAATCATGGTTAGTTTTGTTTTTGTCACTGTTTTGACTGATGCCCAAAGGCTTGCAACAGAGTGCGAGCACCAGGACTGCAGTTCACTTAAAAGGCCACGAGGTTCAAGGTTTAAGGTTTGGTTTATTGTCATTCAAACATGTTAAAAAACATGAGGGAATGAAACTAGTTACCCAAGTCCAGCAGCATACAGAGTAAATAACATTTCAGATATACCCACGATAAATAATTAAATAACATAAAAGCCTATAATAAATACGGCACATCATTAAAAAAAACAGGCAGAATGTGAAAGTGCATCAATAGCTGCAGGCAGTCGCAGCAGTATTAAGTGCAGAGGACAGACTTTAAGTCAGAGCGCTCATAAGCCTCACAGCCTCTGGGAAGAAGCTGCACTTTAGCCTCGTTGTTTGTGCTTTGAGGCTGCGCAGCCTTCTGCCTGAGGCGAGGGGGCGAACAGGTCGTGTGACGGGTGATGTCACTAATAACAAGGATTTTCTGAAAGTTACACACAAAACCTTTAAGAGAGGAAAAGTTACACATTCTTCATATTTCACTCTTCACAGACGAGTGGGTGGGACTCACATGGCAAAGTAGACAAATTCAGTCCACACTTTTGAGCAATGGCCATCATCTTGTTCTCCTCCTCACCATGGCAACAGTAGGTCACAGCCAGCCCCTGAGTGCCTACAAACAAAATGTAATCCTGATGAGAATCCATTCACATAATAGAGAGGGATAAAGGAGGGTGTGTGAGTTGTGTGTCCAGGGATGGCAGGTGCATACACACACACACACACACACACACACACACACACGCACAGCTAAGATTGAGTTACTCTGTTTCCAAGACAACGCACAAGTTAAGTCACTATAATTATAATTAAATGCAGATGATTAGGAACCTATTGACCTTGCTAGGTGGGGCACACTTGCTTAAACTCCAGAGACTCAAACTAATCTTCAAAATGGTGTTTAATGAAGTCAGGAAGCAAATCGAGTCTGTTTCACCTGCTATGCTGCTCTGAATTAAACAGTTTTCGTACGAATAATATATCAGCAGGATAGAAACTGATATCTGTGTGGGCTGAACATCATCGATGGGCTGTCTGTTGGTATTTTTTTGACTTGGCAATGTTAGGAAAATGCTCAACATGAAAAGGTATTCTATCTAAGAAACACTCCCGAATGAGAATGAATAGCCACTTTTACACCACCTCTTCAAAGCGAGAATTTCACGCTGTTATTCCGCCTTGCCATTCTTTCTAAAAGATACCATTACGGACTTGGGGGACAGAGTTGTCTTCCTTTTAAGGCAGCATTAGAGGAAGGAACAGAGCCAAACGGATTTCTGTGTAAGATGGGTACAGCTGTCAGGACAGGATCATGGGCGGCATCGGTGTGACGTTTTGACAATGCGCGTGCGACCCATCCACATAAAATGTAAAAGGTAGCTGATAGCAGTTAGGAGCTAACTCAAAAAAGGGAGAACAGCTGTCAAAAATGTCCACAAATTTGGACGACAATGAGGTCACCTTCCAGGAGGGCGGCACGGTGATGCAGTGGTTAGTGCTGTTGCCTCACAGCAAAAGAGTTCCTCCCAGGAGGGAGCCCTTCTGTGCGGACTTTGCATGTTTCCCGTGTTCTCCAGGTACTCTGGCTTCCTCCCACAGTCCAAAGACATGCAGGTTGGGGATAGGTTAATTGGTGACTACTGCCTGTAGGTGTGAATGTGAGTATGAATGGTTGTCTGTCTCTATGTGTCAGCCCTGTGATAGTCTGGCGACCTGTCCAGGGTGCACCCTGCCTCTCGCCCAATGCCAGATGGATCAGGCTCCAGCTAACCTGCAACCCTCAAGAGGATAAGCGGTTATGAAAATGGATGGATGGATGAGGTCCAGGAGCTCCTTACCCTGCTAGCAGAGGATGAGATCAGCTGCCATATAACAGGGACCATAATGATTGCTATTGCCAAGTCAGTGCCATTGTTACTGTTTAGAAAGCGCTGCCGACGCATGTGTTATATGTCACACTAGAGGCCGACACTGTTGTGTTACACGTCACACCCTTCATGCGTCTTTTGCATCGAAAATCATACACTGGAGCAGCATGATGCCGCCACTTGGTTCTGTGTAAGAATGCAAAGCAGCATGAGCAAGGGACTTTATGGCGGCCCTACAGTGCAATATGTGTAAAAAGGGCTGGTAAATGCAACATAACAGAGCATTTTCTCCTCAAACTGTGGCTAAAATAACATGTAAGCTACTTTAGTGTGGGTTTTGAGTCAAGTCAATGTGCAAAACTTGGACTAAAGAGAGGATCAACAGTCCTTAACCAAACAATACTGGAGACTAACCAAAGCGGCCAGCCCGTCCAATTCGATGCATATACGTCTCCCAGTCCTGTGGCACGTCTAGGTTTATCACCAAGTTTACTTTCTCTGCATCTATACCTCTGGAGGTCTGACAGAGAGAAAACAACCAGGATTAAAGAACAGAAGCTGATCATCAAACACAAGCCTTGTGTAACACTTGTAAAACATGTGTGGCATATGGAGAATCAGCATGTGTGTCTCACCAGATCAGTGGAGATGAGCACCCGGCACTGGTACTGCTTCAGTTTCGACATGGCCTCCAGTCTCTGGTCCTGAGTCAGACCACCTGTGCACATCGACAACTTAGCCAATTTACAATCACACAAAAGACATTTTTAACTTTTTCAGCAACTTAAACTACTATTTCGTTATCAAAATGGCCGTCGGCTGATCTGTCATTTCATTACTTCGCTCCATACAGAAATCACTGCTTTCCGAAGGGCCCTCTCACCTGAGATACAAACAGCAGGTAAGCCTTTGGAGGACAGGATGTCTGCCAGGTGTTGAGCTCTGCAGGAGACACCACACCATTTCTCAGAGACACATAATTCATTTTTTAGACCTAATGAATGAGATCCATATTTTCTAACTGATAAGAACAATCAAACCATGTGTTACCTTGTGTGTAGATTGGAGAACACCAGGGCCTGGTTGAATGGGATTTTACTGAAAAGCTCTAGCAAGTGCTGCACCTTCTCCTCGAAAACCTTGTGAGGTAAAGGATGGGACTGCACCAGCTTGTAGTACTGCTTCAGACCTGGCAGGGGGCACACAAGGACAACATAGATAGGAGAACATCAACGCAAGACTCAGAAGCGCAACACGTTTTTTTTGTGTTGTTTTTTTAGGGGACAAGGAAATGTGTTCACAGTTACTGTATCTGTCAATACCAAGGCTTGTTTTCTCAAACTCAAACAAAAAGTCGGTTACAAACACGAGCCTCAAATTTGATTCTGTCTAAGAGATGAGTGTTTTCAGAACAGGCCTTATGTTATTCTTTGTACTGTGTCAATCACCTCACACCCTCAAGAATAAATACTGTTTTCTGACAGGAAATAACCCCTTGAAACATGTCACATTATTATTACACCGACAGTGTTGTCTTATTATGAAGAGTCTCTGTTAGCCAGGACAGCAGTTGACTGCTGACACTTAACGGTTTAAATATATCCTCCTGAGACACAAACTTTTGTTTGGTATGAATTTTTAATTTCTCCTAGCTTTTCGGGATCAGTAGGACCTGATAAGTATAAAAACCTAAACATTGTCAATAACAATAATCTCCTAATGTCCTCAGACGAGACAATAATAAAGTCCCAATGTCTTTAAATTTGATTTACCTCTCAGCTTTTTGTGTTAACAATGGTAACAGCACACCTGACCAGGATCTTACCTTTGAGGCCCATGTCACTGGGGTTGAGTCTGACAAAAGTGGGCTCTCTCATGTAACGGGTAAGGTGCTGAGCAAGGGATTCTGGGTAGGTAGCAGAGAGTGCGAGCATCTGTTTATTCACAGGCAGAGAGGAAAAGATCCAGCTGAGAAGACAAGCAGAGGTGATGGGTGAATTTCAGCGTGTGCGTTTATGTAAATGAGCATGCAGGTTACGATATTTCATTTATACAGGTTTGCTGTGAAGGGCTCCAGTCTGAGTACTCTGGTTGAATAACATCACCACCCCGCCACCGTATCGTATCATTAAATAGGAGTATGATTATAGATGTTTCTGTCCGTCTTACTTGATCTGTTCCTGGAAGCTGCCCTCCTCCAGCAGCTTGTCTGCCTCATCCAAAACAAACAGTCTGATGCTGGCGGTGGATAACATGCCCAGCTCGATAAGCTGCTTGATACGACCTGCGTACATAACCAGGAGCACGGTTACAAAACACAAATAACAGCCTGACGGTTACATAAACAGGTAATGCCTCCCTATAAATCGTCCATTGGCTTCTCACCGGGTGAGCCCACGGCTACATGGCACTTCTTCAGATGGGTTTTGTCCTGATTCACCGGCCGCCCCCCGATGAAAACATGGCATTCAAGGCCCTCCATGGCACAGCCTATGGCCATCACCACTGAGTGGATCTGCACCGCAATCTCTCGCGTAGGAGCCAGGACAAGAACCTGCAGGAGGAAGAGAGGGTGGTTTGTAAATAGAGTTAAATGTCAACAACCACTTGCATTTGATTGGGAGCAGATTAACAGATAGGGTAGTTCCCAGGCAGTAAGACCCTGCAGCTAATAAGATTGCACTACAATGCAGCCAGTTTATCAACAAGACCAGCTGTTCCTCTGCTTTATCAATAATTGCCCTATTCCATTTACACTTTTGAAACTAGATAGCTTACACTCATCAGATTAAGACCCTCAATATCAAAGTAATTACTTCTCATGACCATCTGTTGTTAGCCAAATCAAACAGTGGTACATTGTCAAAGAAAAGCTAGCGCGGGGGGGGGGGGGGGGGGGGGGGGGTAGTAACGCGTTACAAGTACAAGTACGCACTAATACTATCTCTCTACCCACCTCTGTGCATTATAAGATGCCTGAAGACTGATAATTAATTTACTTTTTTTAATGTACACCCATCACCATGATTACAAGAATGGGGAAATATACATTTCTTCATATTCCACTAATCATTTCAACTCGACTGGAGTGAATCCACTCACCTGAGTTGCAGGATTCTCCAGGACCAGAGAGTCCAGGGCGATGGTGCAGAACACGCACGTCTTCCCCGTGCCAGACTTGGCCTGCACAATCAAATCTGAAACAACACACACATTGTTCAGACAATTTAGGGCTGCGCAATTAGTCTGAATAATCACAAATCACGCTGATGCTTCACCATCTAGAGTGCCCAGTCTGCTGCATCAAATCAAGTGCCTCCTTTCCACAATTAAGATGTCTGACCAATCAGCCGAGTTTACTTCGAGAACACTGTGATTAGCCGCTCTCTGCTTCACAGCTGCGGTCGAGAGCTTTTTCGCAACACAGGAAAATTACAAGTGGAAACTAACTGCACGTCAATTGTAAGGACAAGTGATTTTATTAAGCTGTTTGTTGTGGAAGCAAGCATCCATCTATTTTATTCCTAAAGAATCAAAGAAAATAAATGTGATCACAACAATGGTGGTTAGAGTAAAAGGGTCAGGTAATGCAAATGACAAGAAAAAAAGACGTTCTCTTTGTGGCATCTCGACATGCAAGCAGTGCTGGGACCCTGGGATCTATTTATATCAATAAATAAATTTAAAGAAACAGTAGATTAATCAATAAAAACATAATATAATTACATTGGATGGAACCCTACTAGAACCAGAGATTTATTTTCTGTATTTCTGCTTTAGCAAAAAAAAAGCTGCACAATTAGGTGATTAATCAATTAATCATTCAACAGAAATTTAATCTGCAATTATTTTGATAGTCAAATAATCATTAATATAAGAAAAATGCCAAATAACTGCTGATTAAGGCCTCTTAAATATGAGGATTTGATGCTGTTCTCTGACATGCATGATAGCAAATTTAATGTCTTTAGGTTTTGGATTATTGGCCCCACTAAGATATTTCAAGATGTCACTTATGGCTGTGGCAAATCATAAAAATATCATTAGAAAATTTAGGTATTTCCTGACATTTTAAAGACAAAACAATTAATAACGAAATAATAGTCAGATCGGTGAAAAATGAAAGTTAATGTTAGCAGCAGCCCCATGTCAAATTTCTTGTTTTGTCAGACCAACAGTCCAAAAGTCAAAGTTATTCAGTCTCCTATTAAAGAATATTAATCTTATTTATTTATATTTGATAGGGATGATAAAATTTATAGTTCCAATACAGAGTATGGGACTGATGTGTTGCATAGAGATTTTATAGCTATTATTCATTTTATTGCTCTTGTCCCTAGTTGTGCTTTTACATGCAGACCTAAAATGCTGTTAAAAAAATCATCAAACAACCAAAATAAGCTATAAACATGGAAGGCACAATAAAATACATAAACCACAATCCACAGACTATAACAGCACACATACCACCATACACCAATACACTTACGCTTATACCCCTTTAAAGTCTGAGCACATGTAGCCAAGAGTGGGTACAGCTCTGGTTTGCTTTAAGCCAGCACTTGACTTTTATTGTGAAGGATTTTAAGTCTGTAGTCAGTTTGATTTCAGTTGGTAATGTGCTCCAGAGCTCACAGCCCTTTATTGAAAAAGCTGACTGTCCAAATTTAGATTTGCGACATGGTATTTTACAACATCCATTTACGCTGCTCCTTGTTACTGTTTTGTCTTTGAATAAAACTGGAAAGAGGCCCTGAAGTTAAACCGCTGACACATTTGAAAACTAATTTCGCGAGCAAAAGTTAATGAAGCTGTCAAAGCTGAAAATATTGTATCGCTCAGACGAGAGAGGCTGCAGCGTGATGACAAATTAAACCAAACCTTTAAAGAGTAGCGATAACGTCAGAGCTTATTAATACTACAGTGTTTATTAATTTTGCTGGTTTCAGTACCTTTCTCTAGCTGGGCCACCTGGTGGTTTGCCTCTGCTGTCCGCCAACTGACCACATCTGCACTAAATTAATTATCAAAATAGCTGCCGATTATTCTGTTGATTGACTTATTGATTGATCAGCTCTTAACCGAACCATCCCCAGCCTGCTCTGGCAGTCCTCCTACTATCAGTATGATATTAAGTTAGTGTTATTACTACTTTTAAATTATTCTGCAGGTGTTAAGTTGTATTAATAATGGGGGTGCACACTGGTGGATTAGTGAACAATTTCTTGACCAAGAAGCCTACATTTGGTGTAAACATACAAATATATGGTGATTTATGGTGAGGGAGGGTCATGCATTTTCCCCAGTCACAGGGGAAGCTCAAGAAAAAAAAAAGCAATGTCACGGCCCAGCCAGTCCCCCTCCTCTGATTAGTTAAGTACAGTCCCTAAGTTTTAGTACTGCGGTGAAATAAAAACCGGAACTAAACTTGAACTTGCTCCATTCAGTCTGCAGCACAAATGACAACAACAGATTCAAAGGGCAGATCCAGTCACTCAGTCAGACCCGTTTCTGCTGTCAAAAACACATCCATAAACTAATAAACACATGTGGAGCGGCCCCACTCAGCTTCATGAACCCACCGAGTCCGCAGCGGCCCAGCGGGATCGCCTTGAGCTGGATCGGGGAGGGTTTCTGGAAGCCCGCGGAGGAGAGTCCGTCCAGCACGGCCTGAGAGAGCAGCAGGGAGCTGAAGTCGATTCCCTCCGACAGAAGCACATCATCGGTCCGTTTTCGCGTTTCTATGTCGTGAGCTGCTTTCCTCACGGAGGCAGCCATGTTGACTGGATTTGTTTACCGCCGGAAATCAAACTCAGCCGCTTTAATGCGCGCTGGAGCTGCAGCTGCGGTCGGTAGCGCCCTCTGGTGACTGGGAGGAGAACTGATGTGTCCGTATAAAGTCACTGAAAGACTGATATTGTCTCTTCTCTCTGCTAGACCAGAGGAAAAAAAACTTGTTAACAATATATGTAAAACATGTTAAATAATCCAGTATCTTTCTACATTTTCAAACAAGCAATCAAGCTTGCAGTTAAACATTTTATTAAAATGTTAACTAATTGGTTTTGGTGCACGGATTTCACAGAAAAGATTAATTAGAGGGTGATTCCAATTAATTCAAGAAAAACACAAGTGTGCTGGTGAAGAAATGTCTTGAAACCTAGTAACCTAAAAGTTCCCATTCATGACTTGCAGCTGATTTGGGTCATTCCTAGCATTCGGTGCCATTTATGTCCCCATGACAGAATATTGTACACTTTGTGTAGAAAATGGGACAACACTTATTTGCAAAAAGCTTGTCTTACATTACCAACTCACTTCTACCATAGGACAGAATGATATGTATGCAGACTTAATTAAAGTTTAAATAATTACTCATGCGCACGTAGGTGAAACTTCCATGTCCCCAATCACGTTTGCTCACTTAAATTACAAATATAAATAATATAAGTCAAAGAAATTATACATTTTCATTCTTGTTGTATAGCCTTATTTATAATATTCTTCACCAAATGTCTTTTTTCTTTGTTTTTTACTATTTTTTATCCCTTTTTTTTAAACAAGTTATGTCCCTGAGTTGACAGTCTTCCCCACGCTGTTTTGATACAAAGCTGGTTGAAAATCAGCAAAGTACTCTTTTCACAAACTTAAAATGGTCAAGCAGAGAAGAACACAACACAAAAAAAACAAGTATATCACAATAAATAATCTGAAATTCATCCAAACTACTCGTTTCACACAAACCTGCAGTTATTATGTTCACTGTTTGGGTTAATGGTACAGTTTATGAGTTGTTCTGTGCTGAACTTGTTATGCACTGAATATAATATGAAATATCCATAAAATATGTCACTTAGTCAGTTGTGGTCTGTTTACTGAATGATAGAGAAGGGATCTCTTAAAAGAAAAGGTTAGAAACCACAGCTTTAAATGGCCTAATTGTCTAAATATTGATAATGATAATCAACTTGCACTGACAGAGATATAGAATATTAGCTTGCTGCCCCCTGTTGACCGACTGAAGTATTGTCACCAAGAATCATAAACAACAGTCCACTCTTATATTAGTATCTTGGATAAAAGTAAGGGTAGAGGGGGGAAAAACTTTTTTTCATTTAAATCTCATTTGCATAAGAAAATTGGGAAAGTCAGTGATTTTTAGAGTTAACTATTTTGGGATCTTTTCAAGAGCTTAAGACAAATGTGGCTCTGTGGAATCAATACACACACTGGTATTATAGGTGAAAATGAGAGCTTATTATGATCTTGTCTTAAATGTGAAGGTGCACACTCAGCCTCAGTTATTTAATTCAAAATTATGGCGAATCCTCTGTATGGTAATTGTGATTTATTTTTTAACAGAACAATGCAATATACAAGAGATAGAGGTATATGGGAAAACGTGGTAGCTGATGCCAGGTGGTCAGTTAGAGATACAGAGGTCAAATTAACATGAAAGTATACACGGGTAGGCTGTTATACTGAAGTTAAATTTAAGGATAATTTGAGCATTGCGTTAGTTCTGTTTCATGTAATGTGGAAATGCTCTTTGTAAGAAATTAGTCATCAAAAGATTTGAGAAGTAATACATTAGTTACTATGTAACCTTTGGGGTTCTCCCAGTAATGTGACAGAGTAAGAGGGCCATCTGCTGGAAATAGTGGACAGTTCACTTCTACTTCTTAACCTCCTGAGACCCTGTGTCCTCATGTGAGGACATCATAACTAACACTGCTTAACTAAGACCTGTTGTCCTTGTTTGTGGACACTTTATTGTGCCATCTCATGGTGGTAAGAACACAATACATTAATCCTTGTAAAAACAAGATGGCAGCCATCTCTGCAAAGTCACAAAAGTGGACAAGGTTCAAAACCTGATCAGATGTTATGGTTGAAACTTGTTTATTTATGATTAATAATGTTTGTGGTTTGATATGGCAACAAATTTGACCATTTTTAGCAACAGTAACAAGATAAGATGCTGTTAATTAGAAAGTAAGAGAAGCAGGGAAACTTTGCTGATATTGAACCAGCTGTGTGTCATCAAATTGTGTGCAGATGGCCATTGTTTGACTTCCCCTGGAGATTGCTGCCCGTCAAGGTGCTGGCAGCAGCATTTGGGGGAAGCCAAACACTGTTCATCTGCACACGCTGTGATGTCACACAGCTGGTTCAATATCAGCAAAGTTTCCCTTTATATTCATTGTGTTCTGTGTCGATCAGCAGTGATGTGGTGGTTCACTTTTACACTGTGATCTGTAGCCTATAGTTGGGCTTTAGCTTTTTAACCTGTTGTTGCTGCTGAGTCAGTTTGACATCCTGGATATATCCTTCAAACACAGACTGTAGACCCCTCTGTCTGCTTCTCTCTGGAATCACTGTTTCATTTTTTCAAAAAAAATATGATAATATTTCTTCAGGGAGTGCAGTTAGTTACAGTGTGGGCTCCATGCTTACTCTGACAGCTTGTTGGAGCATCACAAAGGGGCGGGGCTTAGCAAAGGTCAGTTACCACACTAAACTGAACACAGGAGCACGAGAGCACGAGCTCTGCATTAAACTTGAAAAGCTCAAAAAAGATTAGAGGGCCAACATTTGTCATCATTCCTGATATCTTTTCTGCTCTGCCGCTGTGTGGTGTACACAACTACAATCTGACCTGCTTTTCAGAGCATGACACGTCAGTGAGGTTGTAGGCGCGAGTGGGACTCATTTCCTGATACTGCAGGGTTTGCAGCAGTGCTACATAGACTTCATCCACATGTGGTTATGCGGAAGAAAAATGCTTGCGATGGCCGGGAATCGAACCCGGGTCAACTGCTTGGAAGGCAGCTATGCTTACCACTATACCACCATCGCACGGAAAGCAAGGGGGTTCACTGCAAACTCTGCCGGAAGTCTGAATCAAATGTGTAAGCAGTCAAAGAGAGGTGTATTTGCATTTGGTATCATTATCATCCATCCAATGAACAACCGTTACATATAATGTATATTTTATTTTTTTAAAAGTTATGCTACATATTTAAAACAGAACAGGTATTTTTAATTATTGTGAAAAGAATCTGTTTTTGAAGGCCCAATATATGTCTGTATTTGAAATAATCATTAAGAATAATCAGACACAGAGACGTGTGTGTGTGCAAGTACTGCAGACTGTGCATAAATTAAAGTCTTTGCATGAAACATTTGTCTCTGATTTTGTTACACTCGTGAAATTTATACATTATTTAATGAAAAGAGAATGTCTGGACAGTTATGCTGATGTTCGTGTGTCCATCCTGCTACAATAATACAATAATTATAATAATAATCTTTATTTATGGTTACAAAGTGCTGTACATGTCAATAATTAAAACAGACATGAAAACAACTTTTAAAAGAGCTGATAAAAACACTTAAGTGTATAAAAGCTGAGGAAATAAAAGGTGGTCTGCATGAACTTATAACTCAGGTAAAATCTGGAAAGGCTCTCAGATTAATGTATGTTTTAAGACGGGACTTAAAAGAGATCACTGACTCTGCCGATCTGATTTCCTCGTGCAGACTGTTCCAGAGCCTCGGGGCCCTGTCAGCAAACACTCTGTCCCCTTTAGTTTTTTCGCCCGACACATTCTCACTCTGACCTCAATACATATTGATGTTTGGTCATGGACTTTCCACGTCCACATACAATGTTCAAGGTAACCTGGGTGTGTTGGTTGTTGACATTCTAGGACACCGTGTCAAGTTCTGCTTGTTACATACATTGTCTTATTTCAGGATACATGGATGTTTTCACAAGAAATAAATGCACTATGTCGGTACAACACTGCAAATTGACTTTTTTTTTTAACACCTAACACACATGGTTGGGTTTAGGCAACAAAAACACGTGGTTAGGTTTAGGAAAAAAGAACAGGGTTTGGCTTTAGAATCTTACGGATCGCGAACACAGCTCTCTCTGATGAAAGTCGATGTTTGTTGGACCCATCCACCACCACTTCTACGCGCCCCAGTTGGACTTTCGCTGCCTCAACCTTAATCCTTGTCCCGCCACGTTTACCTAACGTAACATTCCAATGTTAAAGGATGCCTTTTTTTGTTGGTTTCTGACGCCGCAATTCACTGCTCAAGCGTCGGATTTCGATGACTTCGAAGTGAGACTGAGCTCTACAGCCGGGCCTCTGGGACAGACAAAAGACCTCTGCCCTTTAAGTATGTTCTGGCATGCCCAGCACTGAGAGGTCAGAGATACAGCTGGGAGAGAGACCATGAAGAGCCTTAAAAGTAATCAGTAAAATCTTAAAATCAATTCTAAAACGTACTGGTAGCCAGCGTAAAGAGGCTGAAACCAGAGTGATGTGATCACGTCCCTCTGAGTTCACACAATCAGTCTCAAACACTCCACAAACCAAACCTATTTATAGTCGCCCTTTTTTTGTTTGTTTCGCTGACTTATATTAATCCAAAATAAGTGCCTGTGCAAGCTGTGCCACACAGAATTAATGTTAAGCATCTGTGAACTGAGTAATTCAGTGTAAACAAAAAAGTGTGACATTAACAAGCAGTAATGCTTCCTCTATGCCTTTAAACAGCAGGCACACATTTAACGCTGATCCTAAAACTCCCATTGTGCTACTGACTCCCTGCTTCATTATTCGGGGGCAGCTGTAGACCCAGCAATCACGGAAAGTGCAGTCTTACAGGATATTAAGCCGAATTATTGTCCTCATAATCCGGATCGACAGATTTGGTTTTCAACAATTTAATGTCATGGTGTAGAGTGTCCCTACTCTTATTGGGCTTATTAACAGGGTCACATCTTCTCTTCTCCACAGCTGATCACTTTGGTTGTTGATATTGCTAAATTGATTTTTTAAAAACTGATTTTCTTTTGTTTTTAAATTTTGTTTGAGTGCGTTTTGAGCTAAAGTTGTTGACGGACAGCTGACACTTATTCATTTTCATACCAGGAAGCATTCAGATCACTCACCTCATCTACACTGAACAAGATGGAGCATATTCCCCAACACAATGGAAACTCCTCGTCATCTCACAGCTCAGTCAATACAGAGCTCCTCTCTCGGACCGGCTACACAATACTGGCCGTTATCATGGGTGTGTTCTCTGTGGCTGGGATCATCCTCAATGTCCTGGTGATTGTGGTGACAGCGAGACACAGAGAGCTGAGGCAGCCGCTCAGCTATGCCCTGGTAAACTTGGCCATATGTGACCTGGGCTGTGCTGTTTTTGGAGGTCTGCCCACCACAGTAACCAGTGCCATGGGATACTTCAGCCTGGGACATGTCGGCTGCATGTTGGAGGGTTTTGCTGTTGCCTTTTTTGGTGAGTTGATTGATAGCTTGCATGGTATTCACAACTTGGTATGGCTTAGCACAGTGGTGGAAGAAGTAATCAGATGATTTGCTTGAGTAAAAGTAGTAATGCAGCTATGTAAAAGAAAAAAAATGTACTGATTTATTTTTTATTTTCCATTCTTATTTTTAGAGAGACAGTTCACATTAATAAACATTGCTGTAAACATGCCAGTTAAACCAAAGGCTAACTTACAACAGATGACACAACCTAAAGAAAAAAAAATAATAATAAAATAAAATAAAATAAATAAGCAATTAACCAACAGACACAGTTATATACAACAAGATATAAAAATAAAATAAAATAGATAAAATAAAATAAAATTGAATTGTATTAAATGAAATGAAATTAAATTAAATTAAAAATAAATAAGCAATTAACCAACAGACACAGTAAATGTGTTTTGTACTACTACTGAATGTGCATGTCATGAATTCTGAGTGGCAGGATATTTTCCGCAAAAAATTAATTTAGTCTTTATACATTCCTTTTTTTTAGGTATAGCGAGTCTGTGCACAATAGCAGTCATTTCTGTTGAACGCTACATAGTGGTGTGTTATCCCATGGGTGCTGTCCTGTTCCAGACCAGGTACAGAAGTGGCCATCAAGATTTCACTTGGCAGCATCACCCAGACATCTAATTTTTTGATTGCTCCACCAGCATGTGACACACCATCTTTGTTGTCCTCAGACATGCTGTTGCTGGAGTGGTGCTGTCTTGGCTGTGGTCATTTGTGTGGAACACTCCGCCTCTGTTCGGTTGGGGAAGTTACGAGCTGGAGGGCATCAAGACCTCCTGCGCCCCGAACTGGTACAGCCGGGATGTCGGGGACATGTCCTACATCATAATATACTTTTCCTTTTGCTTTGTTGTGCCCTTCTCCATCATCATGGCGTCTTACTCACGACTCTTGTGGACCCTACGCCAGGTGAGTGATGTAAATGTTGGGCATGTGGGTGCACTCAAAGATGAGAGCTTGTACTAAATTGTTTTCTTAACTGTGGTTATAACCTAATGACAGGAGGGGGACAGGATAATCTTCCTATGTTCCATCCATCCATTTCCATAACCGCTTATCAGTGTTTTACAGGTTTAAATCAGTAGGTGTATTTGAATCTCGAGACCTCTGCAAATAATAAAGCTCCTGCCAAAAACCTCCTGAACATCTGGATCAGCTCAATGCCACTAAATTATTCCTAAATCACAATGTTCCTTGTTGTCTTGTGTTTTGGGGTCCTAGGTGACCAAGCTGCAGGTATCTGGGGCTGGCAGCACAAATCGCGTGGAGGTGCAGGTGGCGCGCATGATAGTGGTAATGGTGATGGCCTTCCTAGTGACCTGGCTGCCATATGCTGGTATGGCGCTCGCTGTCATCATGGACTCCAGTTTAAATATTGACCCCATCATTGCCACCATACCTGTTTACTTGGCTAAAAGCAGCACTGTCTACAACCCCATCATATATATTTTCATGAACAGACAGGTAATCCTCCATCATGCACATTTATATTCAGTTTAGGCATATATAAGCGTACGCTATTGCTGACCATGTGCTGTGTGTTTCCAGTTTCGAGCATACGCCGTTCCCACTGTCCTGTGTGGATGGAACCCGTGGGCCTCAGATCCACAGATGTCTGAGGATGAGACCACGGTCGCTTCTCTCAACAAGAATCAAAGAGTCTCACCTAAAGAGTCTTTGAAAGAATGACAGCAGCACCAATCTTTAGTCAATCCTCTACACTGGACTGCAAGGAAACATTAATTTGACAACGTTAAGGAAATATCTATAAATGACATGTAGACACACCCTGGATAACAACAATGATATGGATGATGGAGGTGGTTCAAACCCTTTGTAGCCCTGTTAGCTGTGAAAAAAGGAAGAAAGCAACATCATCATATGAGACTCTCCATGTGTTCAAACTTTTCTTTTTTTTTTTCCTGCTGTGGCTGTCACCCATGTTATGTATCCTGACAATGAAGACAACCCCTTTGTCTTGTTCCCTGTCATGGATATTGTTGATCATGTGTAATTCTTTAGTTTCACTGTGACGATTGTGAGAGTTGTCACAGTTAGCAGCTCCTCTGTATTGACCTGAACAGTGTCCCCAAAAAAAAGAAGAAGAAATTTGTCATGTGAAACTGCTTTATTCAGTGTTTTTGGCAGTTGTAATCACCTGACCAATTTGCTTATGAGAAGAAGAGACCACTGCTGGTAATTTTGCTCCTGGTAAAAACCTCCTGAACACTGACAGACTCCAAAACGGGAGGGTAGCGACTACTATCAATGAAAAAAGCCACAAAGTGGGTGAGTGGGCTCTTTAAAAAGTCCATGCTGAAGTCCAATGCTGCATTTTTATGATGATTTATTTAACAAACAAATTAAGCATAGTGGTAGTTCAGGCAGAACACAGTGTCAACTTATCAATGTCATTTCTGTTTGTTTGTTTGCTGGCTCTATTCTGGGGGTCTTTGCTGCTGCTCTCCCTGCCTTAGGCTTTCCATGTACGCACATGGAAGGGCAGACAGGTGTGCTCTCTCTGCCTTATGCTTTCCACATAGGCGCATGAAAGAGGCTTTCTGTGTAGGCCCAAGGAAAGGCAGAGAGGCCCCAGAACAGAGCCCTACCGCCAAATATAATACTGCATATGGAAATAAAGTTTTCTTTGACAAAAGTGTTCCTGACTGAACTGAGATAACTAAAGCAAAATGAGGTGAATTATGATTACATATAACGTGATAACATCTTGTGAAAAAGACAGTCATCCTCTTTGTCCAAAAGCCGCCATGGCAGTGAACAAACAGGTAAAATAATGTGAAACCACACTCACACCTATGCCAATTACTACTGGAAGTGAAAGTGACCAAAAGAAAGTGTGCAACCTAACAAATAAAAACAACAGAGGTTGTTGTTGGCTGCAATCTGCAATCCTCACTGCTAGATTTCATTAAATTTTTCATATCTTAAAAGTTATTTTTAGTCATGTTAAAAAACACAGTAAAGACAATGTTAAAAAGTAAAATTAAGGAAGTAATAGTGTTTGTTCTGACTTGTTACATACTTAACCCAAAGAAGCAAATTAAGAAGAAATTAGGTTTTGCAGCGAACTGCCAAAGCCCTGTAATGGTGAACAATGAGTATATAAATGTAGTTGATGATGTAATCTGTAACACTAGTTGGTGGTATTTGCTTAAAGGATTTATGACAAGCAAAAAAGTAATTACATGATTTTTATTTTATTTTTTTCATTAGGTGTACACATCCCCTTTGCTTCTTAAGGTCTGTGCTCAAACATGGTACACACTTTGCACAAAGACCTTTGTCACCTTTATATGACCTTTATGGCTTTCATTGATAAAAATCAAAATAATCAGTGTGTTATACTCCTTTGCAACATGATACTTCACTCCAGCCTTTTGGATCCAGCATGTTAAACAGCAAGAAAAACACAAAAAAAAACCTGTCATCACTTTAGTCAAGTCTCACAGTTTGATCATTCACAGTCATTTCTCCCTCTCTAAAGAAACACAAATGCAATCATACTCTTCCTATTACCTTGGCTTTTTATTGATTACAGAAATATTGCTATGACTTTCATTAAGGAAAAGCAAAAAAAAAAAAGAAAAGAAAAAGCCAGAGTGTGAATAGCTGTATCAAACCTGTACACTTTTGTATATACAGAGTGAGGGATCATCTATGTACATGCTACATACTGTCACACTCTGGGTAAATAAGTAGTCCTTCTGACAGGCAAAGACGTGGGATCACTTCACCCTTTGTGAATCTACTTCAGAAAAAGATGCAGAAGTGACCCGAGGTCAGCGCCTGAGGAACAGGAAACTCCAGTCTACACTCACAGGCCATCTCTCAGATACAGTACATGTTGACAAGTCAACTGATTGGTGTGTGGAACAGTTGTGTGCTTGAACACCTGGTGCTTGGGGGATTGACTTTGGTCCTGTTGTTTCTGGCAGCCTGTGACAATATCAGCGGGAAACAACAGTGTGTCTGACTGCCTCAAGTCCTGCTTAATGCTCCGAGATGTTAGCGCCCAGTTATACAGGCTACGCAACAGTTAGAGCTGTTCTATACACCTTGAAGTTGAGTCCGATTTGTCATACAAACTATCTGGTCCCAAAGCTGGCAGCACATGACACTGTTGCTGAATACTGTGTTGTCATTGTCTTCATGTTGTTTAAGAGCACAGTCTCCAGACTCATTGAGGAGCCCCTACAGATTAATGTGGTGTTTGGTGTAAAGAAAAATCGTGTAATAAGCTCATGTCCCATGCACAATTTAAACCAACTATTCTTTTTCCAGCAGCAGCCATTTCACATACCAAATGAGTGTTAAATACACAAACATGCTTGAAGAAGATGACAAGTGCAGACATGGGTAAGGTAGTCACTGAACAGCAATATTATGGTCAAATGAACAGAGTATGACACAGACGACTGACAGGTTGATGCTGAGAAACGATTCTTCTCCCTCACATACAGTCTGAACCAGCTTTGCAAAGGGTGAGGGTGGGGGTGGGGGTTTTGGGCCATTTTCGAAACACTTTGCTCTACTGGGGAGACATACAAGACCAGCTGCGACTCACAGCATCCACAAAACGACACTAGCAATAAGTCCTGAGCTCAAGGAATGTGCAACACGTCCCCAGCCAGTCGCCGCACTGTTCCGGTGGGAACACAGTAAAGACTGAGAACAGCATCCTGGAATTATCATTGCTTCTGACACGTAAAAAGTATGATCATATATACAGATTGAAAAAAAAAGAGTAAAAATAAATGCAAGTGGAGTCGGGCAGGAGAGGTTTGGGGTTGTCAGATGGTCTACTCGTGATCTAAAGAGGTAAAATCAGGTGCAAAGAGAACGTTTTTGAACATCAACACCTGTACGTCACACAACAGATCAAGACAGCTTCTGAGTCAAGGCAAAAGAGGAAAGGGGGTGTCTGAGAATAAGCACGTGAGGATTTGTACACTTCCTTTACCTCTCCGTCCTTACAGGTTGTCCTCGTTGTGTACTGAAACAGGAGCGTCTTGCAGCGTGGTGGTTTTTACAGCATGTGAGCAATGTGACAAATGCAGTTATTGTCTCCTACTGGTTTGTGAGTGTTTTTTAAATCGTAGTGTAGTGTCCAATTCCAGAGGCGAAGGTAAATACGTCTGTCCTATATGGTTAGTGAGTCATTGTTTCTCTTTTTTTGGTTTGTTATTTTGATTCTTCTTCATTCTATTATCTAGCATGTACTTTACATCCTACTTTGCTCGAGTGACTGATGAGGTAACGTAATGACAGCCACCCTGACCTCTACTGGACAATAAGGTGCTAAAGTTTATCTTTGTAAACTCCACTGATCTACACACTCTTAACTTTCAAGTGAATCATAAGTGTGTGTGTGTGTATTCAAGAGAGATAGAGAAAGACAGAGAATGAGAGAAAGAGAAAGACAGAGATTGTGTGTGTTGTTTGTGTAATAAAGGGCCAAGAGGTTAGGCGAGGGGTTTAGGGTTGAGGTGCAATATTCAGAGTTTGGATTCAGGCTGAGGCGTGTTATGAAAAAACAAAAGCAGAGTTCTACAGCTCAGTCTCTTTATGTACAACAACAGTCCAAACAAAATAAAAAGAAAAGCGCAAAAGAGAAAGTGACAGGTTTCCTCTCTCTTTCTTTGCCTTCGAATCACTTCTCACTCCTTCGTCCTCACAGCTCACTGATGCAGCAAGTTCTGTTCAAAAAAAGCCGAGTCGGCCCACGTCCTGAACGCTGCCCTCTTCTGGACAGCAGCGGTAGTAGCAGCAAGGAGAATCTTGTACTCTCCCACTTTTCCTCCAGAATCTCCGCACTTCTCTCGTCATTAATTTTTCTGTCTTTAGGGTTGAGCTGAGTCTTTATTTTTTTATTGTCAAGTATGAATTCTTCAACCTAAATTCTGTGTGGTTTTGTTTCCATGTTGGTGTGTATGTGTGTGTTTTCTTCTTCTGTGTGTGTGTGTTTATACGGCAGGGTGTGTGTCGCTCCTTCAGTGTGTGTCTGGCAGGGTCAGTGAATGTATGTCTGACAGGACAGCTCCACGTGTCACCGTCCTCCTCACCTCAGCGCCCCCGCCAGCACTAAAACAACACACTCTGCCTCCTGCTCTTCCCCTGGGCTGAGAGACAGACAGAGAGACAGACAGAGACAGACACACAGACAAAGAGACAGACAGAGAGAGAAAAATGTTAAAAAAAAAAAGGTTTGGATTTCATTTGGACACACAAGCACACACCACCACACGCCTACAAATTTCACTCCATGCCAGCAACACATAGTTCACACTATATAACCAAAACGTTTGAGAGCCTGGAACCATCACGTGTTTGCCATTTTCTTCAAAGATTATCTCAGTGATTAATTCATTATTAAAACAGTTGTCAATGTCTCATCTGTTCCAAAACCGTGGGCATTAATAAGCTGCTATGACAGCCTCCAATCTTCTGGGAGGGCTTTCAAGATTTTGGAAATTGGTTGCAGGGATTTGCTCCCATCAGCCACAAGAGCTTAGTGAGGACAGGCGCGGCTGTTGGGTGATAAGACCTGTGTCACAGCGAGCGCTCCAGTTCATTTAAACAGTGTTTGATGGTGTTGAGGTCATGGCCCTTATTTGTAAAAGTGCCAATAGTGAAATTTTGGACATTGATTTGGTAAATGTTGCACCTATTTCCAATGTTATCACTAGATTAAACTGGCATTAGTAGTGGTTATGAGCGTTATAGATACAGTGGCATCCAACAATGTGGGCGCCCCTGGTCGAAATTTTGTTTACTGTGAGTAGTTAAGTGAGTAGAAGATGAACAGATCTTCACATTCCTTCAGTATTTTAAGCAAGGTTACTTGTAATTAAGTCTTTTACTGTTTCAAAATAACAAAAAATGAAAAGGGCCTGAAGCAAAAGTTTAGGCATCCTGCATGGTCAGTGCCCAGTAGCGCCCCCTTTGGCAAGTATCACAGCTTCTACATGCTTTTTGTATCCAGCTAAAAGTCTTTCAGTTCTTGTTTGGAGGATTTTCACCCAATTTTCCTTGTAAATGCTTATAGCTCTGTGAGATTCTTGCATGCACTGCTCTTTTGAGGTCTATCCACAGATTTTTAATGATCTTTAGGACGGGGGACTGTGAGGGCCGTGGCAAAATCTTCAGCCTGTGCCTCTGGAGGTAGTCCAATTGTGGATTTTGAGGTGTGTTTCGGTTCATTGTCCTGGTTTGGAAAAAGATTATGTTTTGGCTTAATACACCCATGTTTGGGGGCACAAACACTGCTGGAAATGCCTATATGTCAGCCTCTCCACCTTCCAATGACAAAGTAAGCTTGTACAACGAAGGGTAAAATTTGGATCACATAGCTCTGTAACCTGTAATACTGCTTATAATCTCATGTCGCTGAAGCTAAATTATACTTACCAGTAACTGTTACACACTGCAATAAAACAAGCAAACCATATACATGCTGATACAAAATGCATTTGTAACACACAACCAACCAAACACACACTGCACCAAACTCTCACTTACAGACTCAACAAAAAGGCTACATCTCTCGCTGCAGAAACCTAAACAGGACTGCAAATAAAAAGAATCAAATGACTTGATCCCCATTCTCTGATCACAGTCTTTTTCTTTAATGAATATGTCGTTGCCTCTTTCATCCCTGAAATAAACGCTGGGAGTGGCTCACGCTGAGAAAAGGAGGATTAGGTAAGTGAAAGCTGAGATGATGCAGGTGAGCGCAGGGCTTGAAATGTGAGGGAAGGCCAGTAGGAGCAAGAATGGACAGAGGGAGGGGAGTTAACAAAAATACAGACGAGGAAATGAAACAATAAAAAGGCTAAAGGGATGTGAGTTTAAACAGGTAACAAATAATGTGTTGTTTTGGTTGAGGGAATGCAATGAGGGAAGTGAAATGTACCAGCATTTAGTCCAGTTCAGCAACTGCGAGAGCCATACATTAAAGTGGGACAAAGTGCAAATGGAGAGAAGAAAAGAGGCCAGGTGACAGCCAAGGGGGACTGAATAGAAGACAGACAGAATGAAAGAGACCGTATTTACCAGAACGGTAGGGGCCACTCAGCCAGTGGAAGTGGAGGAGAGATTGTGACTCTGAGCCCTGGGATTGGCTGCTTCTCTCTGGAAGTACTGCGAGGGTGCAGAGCCTAGCCTATGGGCCATCGCTTTTTAGGGTTAGGGGAGAAGGGGGGAAGGTTGGGAATATTGAGGTGTTATGGAGGAGTTGGAGCGGGGCACACAAGGGAGATAGAAAGGATTAAGGAGAAGATGAACATTGCGAGAGAAGAGAGCATGGGTACCAAGAAAGAGAAGGGACAGTTTATCAGAACATGGCACAGAGGTAGCGGAAGCAGAAAGAGAGAGACACACACACAGACTGAGACTGTGATAGAGACAGAAACACTGAAGTCAATCTAAGCATTACGGCTAAAGGGCACATCAGGTGTGCACAATTACTGTATGTGGTTCAGACAAAGATCTAGTAATGTCAGTGCAAACTCAATGGCTGGGTGTCCAACTTACTTTCATATGTGTATGTTAGCTTAAAGCTGGGGTAGGCAGTTTAATTTTGCCATTATTGGGCAAACACTCCCAATAAACTTTGAGCATACTGTAATTTATGTGGTCTAATAGAAAACCTGACTCCTGTGACTCTTGGCTGTGATGTGGGGCTGTGGACAATCACAGGTCATGTCAGAGAATCAGCGTTCCTATTGACTGTTCCACAAATATATAAAGAGATAAACATCCCTTCAGTGAAAACCAAATTCAACGGCGGAGAATCTTGCAGAGAAAGTTGCCATTCCAGCATTGGCAACAAAAGGAAGACAGACTTATTAGAAGAGGGTCTAAAAGAGAGTCTGACAATAGACGAATGAAACACATGTCATTATAGGTGAAGAGTTTCAGAGATGCAGAGAAAGTGTTGCTAATAGTTTAGCCTTATGCTAACCAGGGGCAAAGGCTCATGGCTGCGCCTTTATGTTTACATTTATGTAGCTAACGTTAACGAGAGCCTCGAATTACAGTGTGTCGTCTGCCTCACTGCCTGCGGCTCCAGACCACTTCACCAAGGGGAGAGTGGACAGCAACTTAACAACGAACCCCAAGTCAGCGGCTGCAGCAACCTGAATCCAGACAGCACAAACCCCAGCTCCAGAAGACAGAACAACCCTGACTCGCTGCTGGATCAGCAAACTTTCTGTTGCTTTTACACAGGTCAGACCACCAGCCCACTATGACACCCTGCGCTGGTCGAATTTGAGCGCTGGATGAATTTGAGCTGCTACAGCCACCGATGGGAGCTCCATTCCAGAGCTGCTGCCTTCTCTGCTATCAGGAGAGTGGTCCACACTGGTGGGAGCGAGATGCAGGGACAGTAATTTGTGGTCTGATAAACAGAGAGAGCGAGACAAGGAGGGGCTGAACGAATGGGCAACTCCACTATGAAATAAGATTACACTGGGTTACTTATAAAGTGCGTGCATATGTTCGTGGTTGTCTGGTGGGAGGGGCTTGGGACGGAGTGGGAGAGCTGCAGGAGGAGGTTATATTATCAAATTCTGTCTTTTTTTTGCCTTCCAGATATCTGCCTACCTCAACATTAAGGTTTATGATACCCTAAAGCCCCGTTTCCACCAAACACTTTCAGTATGGTACCTTTGGAACCAAGAGTAACCCTTCAGACATGGTACCTAGACCCTAGCGTTTCCACCGCAAACACTACTTTTAAATGTGGGCGGGGTTGTTGTCACTCACTGCTCCGTCCAGCACTGTATTTCCTCATTACTGGTGACACAGATGGAAGTCTGCACCTCGTTTATCGTCCACAGAATGAGGTTGCATGCTGACATTTTCAGAGCAAAGTAAAACAGGCTGCAGTGAGAGTCTCTCTGCATGAGATATTTAAAAATAGTGGGTTCGTGCATTTAGTCCTTCTCAGGCACGCTCAGGGGTTTAGTGTTGATGTAGCCTGACACTCAGCGAAGCTTTTTTTTTCTCCGAGTGGGGATTAGAATATAAGAAGTTCACATAACCCAGCCAAATTAATATATATAGATTCAGATTCCGACAACTTTATTAATCCCACCAGGGGGCAATTTGTTTGGACAGCTTGCCTTTCACGCATACTATAACATAACATACAACATGAACGCTTGAAGAGCCACTCATTACTAGTATGTCATATAAAAACTAAAGTAATGGCCAAAGCTGTCATATGAAATATTTAAGGTGTGTTGATTGATTCACGTCTTCCCCTCATGCATTGAGTAACATCACAAGTTAATGTTCCTCCTTAAAAGTTGCCGGCAGTCGGCCTGGTGAATGAAGTTATTTTTTTACTCTGACTCCAGCTGCTGCAAGAGGCAGCAAAACATCTTTTATTTTTATAGTTACAATCTACTAAAACTCTCAATGGTATGAACAGTGGTTACATGAGCCTCAAAACCAGCCACAACTCAGCCCTGAGCAGAGTCAACAGACTGCAGTGTTCACAGCTCCACCTTTTAGTACCAGATCTGTGCGCTAGGTACCCCAACAGAGGGGGTACCAAAAGTGGGGACAGTTCTATAGTTACCATCCACAACTTCTCGCAGTGGAAACCGAAAAAAAGCATACCAAACTGAACTGAACTGTACCATACTGCTCAGTGGAAGTGGGGCTTATATGTCCACCTATCCTGGATTGTTGGCAGGATGAATTTTTTCCCTCACTGTAGATTTGTTCATTCACTATATGACAAAATACTCTGTTGAGCATAATAAATGTGCTACTATTCACTACTAAAACAAGAATCTACAGACATGCTAATGGCTCTGTAAATGATGAGTTGAGCTACATGTTTAACCATGTTCACCACTTCAGTTGCTGTGTGCATGCTAATATTTGCTAACAAGCACAAAGTGCAGTTGATGGGAATGTGATTAGTTTTGCAGGTATTTGGCCATAAAGTCCAAGTAAGTGTTGGACAAGTTACACTTCTGACCAGATGGTGGTGCTAGATGTAAAGATAAGGGATTACCACAGTGGTTACAACTCGTCCTGAAGGGGGCCAAGAACTCTGGTACCATGTTTCATGGCAATCCAACCAATAGTTGTCACGACATGCCACTCAAAACCACTAATGTGAACCTCATGGCGGTGCTTGAGAAACAGCCAGGGAGGCATCAATGTTACTGGGATTCATCATCAGTGAACCACAAATGTCTGCACACGATTTTATGGACAGGGACTCGAGTGTGTTGCAGTAGCTGTTGTAAATATTGGGAGGTGGAGATCTGTATGTAGTGACAGCACGAACCTGGCGTTACACAGGGAAATTGTGTGTGACATGTATGACCACACAGAGACATGAGAGACGACATTAAGCAAACAGAGAGAAAAAGAGAGAAAGGAGGACGAGGACAGGGAGCAAGACCTATTCTCTATTGTATTCCCTCTTTTTCTGCTTTTTCCTCCTCTATGCTTTTTCTTTGAGGACTTACTTGACTCTGGGTAGACTGAGGATCTCTTTCCTGGATCTTTCTGGAGCTGAATGCCTTTTACAGAGAAGATGGATGCAGCTGAAAACAACAGAAGGGGTTGGTGAGACAGTAGTCGTACATCACATGTGTATGTTCAACTAGTCAGGCTGCGAGTACTCACTGTCAGCCAGGTTTTGAACCTGCTCCCCAAAGCTTCTAAAATACGAGTGTCTGAGAGCATCCTCGGCTGATACCCGCTTCTTGGCCTCGAACTACAGACACAAAGAAGGGATATAAACATGGGATTGTTAGTTTATAATTCAATGCTTTTTGGGTACATATCATAAGTATTCAATATTAGTTACCTGTAGAAGCACTGAGAGCAAGTCGTGACCATCGTTGTCTATCCTGTGCCACAGAAAGAGAGAGGAAAAGTGAGAGGGGGGGAGAACTGAGTGGAAGTGGAGTCAAATGCTGACCTAAGCCATATAGAGCAGTGTAGTGTTCCTGCCATTTCAACAGGGGCGGAAACGCTTGACCACATTTCCTACTGAAAATCCATCATCCTATTACATCTAACGTATCACAGTCACTTAAAGGATAGGTTCACAGCACTCAGGTGCCCATATGAACATTGCAACGGGTTTTGCTGGTTGTAATCATTCCTCTTGTCCATAATGGCCATTAGAGGTCCATTCCCAAATCAATTTTAATGAAAGTGATGGCATACCAAATCCACAGTCCTCGTTCTGTGTAAAAATAAACTTCAACGTTTAGCTGAGGTGAACATGAATCAGACAAACCAAGCATTTACAAAGTACAGGCTTTCTAGTACAAATTTCCCCTTTTATGTTATCAAATCAAATCAAGTTCATTTATATTTGAATGTCATTTAAAACCAACTGCAGCTGATGAAAATATGCACGTTTTCAGATTTCTTAAAAGTGTTAATAGTAGGGGAGGATTTCATTGAGAGCAGGCTATTCCAGAGCTTTGGAGCAGCTACCACAAAGGCACGATCTCCCTTACCCACCAGCCGGGGGACAGTTAAAAGACAATGTTCGGCCACATTATCTCCACCAAGCCCGGAGGAGATCACGCGTTTGGTCGTGAGTGTGTGTATGTGTCTGACAGCCGCTAATGTCACAAACAACAGGAACAATTAGCCTAATATTTTGTGTGCACATGTATGACTTAACACTAATGGGCCTCTCGTACTGAATACAAACTTACTGTCTCATAAAAAACAGTGTGGAACCCTAGGTGAACTATAATCTAAACAAAAGACAAAGATCCTTGTGTGCACAGTTGCTCTCAGGAACGTTACCATGAGCTTTAGAGCTGGAGGGTTTAACGCCACCCGAGAGGAGGACTGAATTTGTTTGTTGTGTAATTTATTTGAAGTTGAGAATGAGGTTCACTTTTTGTTTTACTGTCCTGTATATAAAGGGGAACCTTTTTTGTGGCTGAATTTCTTTGCCAGGCCTGGGATAGAAAGCAGAGTATTCTGTTTCTGGACTGAGTAGTTAAATAATGTGTATTTTTAATTATTACTTCAACGTCATTGTAATGGTCTCGGCTAAAAACAACAAGCCTTACTGTCTGTTGAAGCCACATTTTGGTGTTTATTGTGGCTCAAAAACTGACATCCATAGAAAGGTTTGGTCTCATTTTGACCCGGAGCATCTGCAGATTAAGTTCATACCCAATATGTTCTAATCCACTAGTCAGTCACGATAGGAGATGAATTTGACCCGCTGCATGGCTTCATACCACACCAGGAGCATTTAGCGTTTAGTTTTGTGTTTATGATTATTTCCTATTATGTTGTGCAGTAGGCTACAAAAAAGAGTTAATTCGTTTCAGTTTAGTTTTTCTTTAATTTCCATTCATTTCAATATTGGTTTTGGTTCTTTATTCATAATATGAGGGTATTTGTCAGAGGCAAAGTTTAAGATGTTCAGGATCGGAATTATGATACAAACAGCACTTTGTGAAGGCAGCTGACTCACAGTCATGTAGACAGCCCAGTCTTAATGAACATATGCTCCAATGCCTCCTCGTGTTTATCATAAGTGCTATATTGTATTGTATTATAATATGAACACGAGAGTGATTACAGCAAGAAAAACTTGACTCAGTGTTCACACAGGTGTCTCACTATATTTTGAAGACAAGCACATACATGCAGCCATGCCACAACTACACACCTGGGTGCATGGTTGACAAGAGGCTCCGCGTGGTATCGTGGGAAGTTGTACGTCTTAAACTCTTCACTGGTGGTGATACCAGGCCAAGTCTCTTCTGTAGGAGTACCTGTTGGAGATCAAGAGGATCAGTCGACATGTCATGTAGACACACAATAGCATCAATGTTACATGAGCAAATGCTCATCTGAAGTCCACTGGTGTCGTCTCACCAAGGATGCGAAATATGAGGTGAAGCTCGTCCTCCACAGTCGATCCAGGGAAGAGAGGTCTGCCAGTGATCATTTCATAAAAGATGCAGCCCACGCCCCTGGACAAAGACACAGAGACAGCGGAATAACAGAAGTCAAAAATCAGATTTGTCACAGGACCCAAATAGCGCCCCAAATACCCAAATGACCTCTCAATAAACTGTTCAAACTTTTCACCTTAACTCTGAATAACAGGTACGTTGAGTTTCAAAATACCAACAGTGACAACAGCGAAAGAAAAATATGGGGTGAAGCTCAGAGAATTGCAGTAGCACTTAAGGTGAGAACAAAAGTAAGAGAAGGGCATTTAGAGAGAGACAAGCACACAGGGGTAGTTGGAAGTCTCTGTCTCTACACTGCGTGTTTTTGCTCTAAGTGTGTGTTTGCTCACCACATGTCAATAGGAGTAGAATACTCAGTGGAGCCTAGAAGCACATCTGGTGGTCGGTACCATAGTGTTACGACTTCGTTGGAGTAGGTCTTCGTAGGAACAGACTTGGCTCGTGCCAAACCTTAATTCAAACACAGAAGATGACATTAATGTACCTAAATGTTGCTTAATTTATAGCATTTGGGTGTTGTGGGTCATCTCAGAGCTCATTATACCACAATGAAATGTAAGAACTAAAACACTTTTTTGCATGCAAATTCTTACCTCTTTGCATTACAGCACCCCTTCCTAATGTACCGCTGGCCCCTCTTCACTGGCTACCAGTCAAAGCTAGGGCTGATCTTAAGGTTCTTTTATAAACTAAGAAGGCATTGCACAGACTTGCACCTTCGTATAGTAACCCTCTTTTCTTAATTGTTGGTGTTCCACAGTTCTTCCGGGCTGTGGGTAATAAGTGGGCTACAACATTTGTTTCTTCCTCTTGCTTAATTTTTACTTAATTGTGTACTAAATAATGAACCTGTAAGAGCCCTTTAGAGCAAGTCCTAGTTTCCTATTATTTTTTGAGTCACTTTAATGCACCACCTGACCTGGCATCTCAGGAACTTTTAACTAAAGGCAGGTGTGCTCAAGCCAGGAAGACGCCACAGGGGTCACAGTCTTAAACCGCCGTGTTTTTGATTAAGCTTAGTGTAATTCTTTGATGAGGTAGTTTAATACTTAAATCTTAAAGGCCTGTTTATTTGGGTGTTTCGTTTTCATTTTTTTGAACACGATAGTCAAGACAATCAGTTAGCGTCATCTTGTGACTCTCCACACATCATGCGAATCAGTCAACTCTAAAACCAGCCGAAACACCTGGATCATCAAGCAGTGATTAAAACTAAACCAAAAACAGTGAGAGTGGCATTTTTTAACTTATTTGGAAGCCACAATAGTACCCATTAATAAATAACATAGTAATTTAAGTAATAAAAATAACCCAAAAATAAGTGTGCAGTATTACTTATCTGAGCTAATCACATTACAAAGCCTACACCGGCACGGCCTATTCGCTCTCTCAATACTAGTCTCCCTGTCATTCCTTCAATAAATAAAAAATCAGTAGGCTTCAGATCACTGGCCTGCAGTGCCCCTTATCTCTGGAAAAGCTTCAATTACATGTCAAAGAAGCACGTTCAGTTGAAACCCTTAAATCAAGACTGAAAACCTACTTATAAACACTTCATTACAGCCTACCCTAGAATTTAGAATATGGTTGTATTATTTTAACTTTTATTACTTATAACATCCCTTTAACACTGATGTTTTTAATATGGCTGCTTTATTTTAATCTTAATCATTCATTATATTCAAACATCACTGTTTTTCACATGGTTGTTTTATTTTTATTATTCTGTTTTATTATTCTGTCTGCTGTGTGTTTAATTCTCCTGTAAAGTGTTTTGGTATCATGCCTCATAGTGATTCTACACTTTCAATAAAAATGACTGATTGATTTATATATTGATTAATTGTAATTTACAATGAATAATTACACAACACTGTAGTATGTAGTGCACAGTATGTCATGATTACCTAAAGAGGGCAGTGTTGAGTGGTTGCTCATTTCAATCTATGCTGTCCTGTTGGGTCCAGGGCCTTTAGGGGGCGCTAAAGGGTCTTTCAGTATCTTGTTACTGTTCTATAATACTTTTTAAAATATAAAATAATTACTCACTCTGTAAATTACCAGTTAAATCTACTTAGAAATACACAGAAATGGGGGCTCCATTTCCATCTTTAGCTTTATAGACAGATGTTTAACAACCAAGGAGAATATGAGCTGTTTACGGCAGGTGAATTTTGTGTTAATTGCTGTTTTTATTCTAGTTTTGATAGTATAGACTAAGATGAAAAGCCAATATAGGAAGTGTAAAGACAATATACAGGACTGATGTAAGTGTTGATATACCAAAGTCTGCCAGTTTGAGCTCTCCTTTTTCATTGATGAGGAGGTTCTGGGGTTTGAGGTCTCTGTGGAGGACCTTTCTTCTGTGGCAGTACGCCAGACCTCTCAACAGCTGGAATAGGAAAATCTGGAGAGGAGAGGAGAGGAGAGGAGAGGAGAGGAGAGGAGAGGAGAGGAGAGGAGAGGAGAGGAGATTGGTATACATTAAACATTAGCAAACAGCCAAGTAATTCCTGTTATGGCCAAAGTCATTATTTTAAGGCAGTGATCGAAGAACCCAAAACATTTTTAAATTTATCTCTGAGGAGCCAAGCTGCCTGCCACTGTCTAAAGTATAAATCAAGACAAAATGGACGCTGTAATCAGAGATTATTCTAAAATGCAGTTGCTGAAATATGATTATATCCACCAGCAATTCATTTATTACCACAGAATTCTATTAAGTACTGAACAGATGTATTACTTTGCGTTACCTTGACATTGTGAACGCTCATGATGCTCCCACAGTCATCCATGTACTGCTTCAGATCTTTCTCCTGATGGAAGACAAGAAGGAAAGAAACAAAAAAACAAAGATTAGTATAACCCGCCCTCTAAAGACACACACAATAACTCTACACATATGCACAGTACAGACACTCACCAGGTACTCAAACACGAGTGTCAGGCACTTGTCAGTGTGGATAATGTCATGGAGAGTGACAATATTGGCGTGCTTCAAGTCTTTCAGTAGAGACACTAGAAGAGGGAGACACATCAGAGACTGTCAGTCAAACATAGACACACGACTGTAGGTCCCAACAATACTGTCAAAAACCTCACAAGCTTCTTGACAATATGGTCCCGTGTTGGCCTGTAAGATGTTTACTTTCATATCACATGATTTAAACAGCAGTTCAGTACCTTCCCGGATAGCTGTGCAGGGCGCACCCTCCTCGTGCTCCAGTCGGATCTCTTTCAGGGCTACTAAGTTGTCTGTTAACTTGCTTCGCCCTTTAAACACGGTGGCGTAGGTCCCCTGCAGAGATAGAAAGTACATGAAGTGAAAGCAGTTTGAAGTGAGGTAAACAGAGATTTTGTATCTGCTTTGTGGAACTTTCACTGCCTTTCTTCGTCGATCTCACCTCCCCTAGTTTGTCCAGTTTGATGTAGGTCTCAAGTTTCCCAAAGCCGATTTCAGACTAGAGAAGACAGACAGAAAGACAGATGAGGAGGTTATGCGTTATGCTATCACTGATGCAGTTTGCATTTCTTGTGATCACAGCCAGGCCAGACCACTCCACCATGTTTAAGCTAACCATCTCTAGAATCAAATCCTGCGGGCCATGGCTGTTAGTTCAGATTTCAGGCCCAGTGCTGTTGACATATGGCCTACACCTGCAGGGGTCTGAGTCACCAGGCCTTGTTATTCTCTGTGTGTCTGTGTGCACGTGCTAAAGTATTAGCCTGCTTTCTCCAACGATTACAGTCGACAACTAAGAGTATGTTTCTAGTTGGGTTTCCATTCTAATGTGGCACAATTTTTTTTATAAAATCTGCAAAATAAAATGCTCTTCCATCAACTACTGATATGCAAATATTTGGAGTTAGTTCGAGATAAGCAGTGGGTGGCGCTAATTCTCCACTGGTGCCACTGCAGAGGAGGGCACAATAAGATGACCTTGCCGAACCTCAAATAAAAGCAAACATTGGATGTATAATAACGAAGAGCACACGGGACAATGGAAAAAAAGAGTTTTGGATAATTATTATTACAGCTCTGTGCCCTTGTGGGGTTCTGGCAACAGCCCTGTGTGCATACATAAGCGGAGAGGTTGCAGTGGCCGATACAATGACTGCACATCATGACTGTACGTCATCATTTATTCGCTGAATCTGTTTCCATTGCACCTGGGACCCGACACACCAAGCTGACGGTCGGCCATTGTTTTGTACTGGGTTTATGGTGAGCGTCTGTCCTGTTAGTTTTTGCAGTGTGTCCCACAACGTTGGCACTATTTGGCCCTTGTCTGCTTTTTGACCAGCATGTTGATTCAGTGTCAGAAATGGTGGAGCCCATCTGTGAATTAAATCACTCTGATTGGCCCTTTAGCTCAGTGCACAAAATGAGAAACTAAAGT
Organism: Cephalopholis sonnerati; assembly: GCA_019142605.1. Classification (NCBI taxonomy): domain Eukaryota; kingdom Metazoa; phylum Chordata; class Actinopteri; order Perciformes; family Serranidae; genus Cephalopholis; species Cephalopholis sonnerati. The sequence goes on along the minus strand of JAGQAX010000011.1, from coordinate 18,155,167 downwards.
GAGGAAAGTAAACAAACCTCTTAAGTCAAGAGGGAGTGAATTCGAAACAGGTACATTTTTTTAGCCATTGAGCACTTTTGCAGAAATGGTTTGTTATTTTTTTGTCGTTGTTCACTAGCACACAGTAATTGTCCTTCATACTTTCAACACTGGGTTGTGTTGTTAAAGTGCTAACTAGTGTCTTAAATCCATCCCTTGGTCCTCTGGTTTCCATTTTTGAATGATGAATACACCACTGCCTGCTGGTATGGAGTTATTTCCTGTCACACAGGCACAGGACGTACGTGCTAGTTGACCATTAGCTGTAGTTTAGTGCAAATTTTTGGCCGAGACACAGGCAATGTTGGGCTACGCAACAGTCAGAGTCTTCACTGTATGTTATGTATGTCTTATGTTTCAAAATATTACATTTGGTCAGATCTCTAACATGAATATTTCAGGTTCTGGTTGTCTAGGTCATTGAAAATCATTTATCACCATATACATTGCATTACATGTACGCTCAAACACACACACACTTGTGCACACCTGTGTCTCACAGAGGGAAAGGAAAGGCTATGTTGGCCTAATCTGAATAAAATGTAATTTCGCTACAGTGACTTCTTCCTGTGTCTCTTTAATGCTACACAGTGATGTCATTGTCTGTTGCACATGTTTCCTTTGGCCACAGGAAGTCAGTATAACAAACACAGTCAAATATCGCTCCTCTACTCCATATAACTTAGTGGATCTTTACTTCTAAACATTTCTATAGATATTCAGCAGTCATACTTCAAATCTCTGAGTGTATGGTGAATTCTGAATTAATCCGGAATTCAGTTAATAGAGGATTAGCTGCATAATGTATGTGGCCCCTGGGTTTCCAGGTCATGAATTATAGATAGATGTAGCTATGTCAAGCTGTGATACCCACATGCCTGTCAGTGTTTATCCCCCGCCCCGTCACTTTCCCTCACTTATTTGTCTATCTCTGTCAGGGCCGTTCCAGCCATGTTTGATCTGTGTCCATTTCTCTGAATCCACCAATCTCTCTCAATCTTGCGCTGGCCCTTCCCATCATGATGCTAATATGAATGCCAGGCCGATGCTCATCTACGAATGTGTGTGTGTGTGTGTGTGTGTGTGTGTGTGTGTGTGTGTGTGTGTGTGTGTGTGTGTATGAGGGGGAGGGTCTCCAGTGACCAAGTTAGCTGATGAAGCATGTGATCTCTTTAAAGGCATGCCTAAAAGCCAACATCAGAACAAGCTCGGACACACAAGATGACATACTTACGCATAAGAAACGTGTGTGTGTGTGTGTGTGTGTGTGTGTGTGAGTGTGGGTGCCCATGAACACAAAAGGCAATTTGCATAATTAATTAACAAGCATAATCTTATTTATGTATCAAAATCAATATCTAGTGTTTTTGGTAATTTACAGTTCTTAAAAATAATAATAAATCCAAAAACATTTCTATACAAACTGCTGAAATATGTGTGTATATACACATATGCTGTACATCTAGTATGTGCAGAACATGTACAGCATGTACGTGTGTGCCTTGTAGGCAAGAGAACATTTGTGATGAGACATGCAGCCTATGCTCAAATGTAAACACACACACCGCCCTGCACACACAAACACACTGTTCCCATCTCTGCCTTTGTGACAGGGGCTGTCAGGAGCTGTTGCTGAGCTGTGCTGCTCTTTTGGCAGGGGAGTTAGTCTCATGAGCAAAACACACACACACAGTGACACACACACACACACATTCAAAAACATACAAAACACACGTACGTTACGGCCACATCAACCCCACTCCAGAAAATAAATCTCCTTGTTGAAACATCTCTAAAATAAAGGAGGGCCCAGCTCTTTCTTTACCTGCAGCTCACTCTGAGCTCACAGCACGCAACTGCACTCCCTGTCAATGTACCTTGCAATCCTTCTCGGATGTGTGTGTGTGCGCGTGCCTGCGTATGCTTTCGATGGCAACGGGTTCATTTCATTCCCAACGCTCCAGTGAGCTTACTCAGCAGAACTAGGTCAGACCAAGTTTTTGTGACAAAATTAAAGCAACATGAAACCAAACAAAATGTGTGTTCTGTCTCAGCTTATACAGGAGCCGAGGAGACGTACGGACAGCAGAGGTAAGAAATTTGAGAAGAGTGATGTCTGCAGCCGGACTCTAATGTGTGCTGAGAAGAAAGTCCATTACCTCGACCACTTTTCATTTTTAAATAGGGTTTCTCCTTGTGCCATCTGTAAGAAGGCTTGACGAAAGAATGAGAGGATGGATTGAGAGTACTGAATGGGAGAGAAAAAATGACAGACTTCTCCAGAGAAAAAGAGGTGGCGGGCAAAGGGAGGTGGAAAGAAGAGCCCTTTCATTAACATGATGGAGCCACTCTTCAGGGCTTCAATCAATCAAGCAATCTACATGTTGCAGTGTATCACCTTTTTCATGTTAACCTGTCAATAGCAACAGACAAGGCCTGACCTAAAGGAAAGGACTGACACTTGGGCTCACTTCTGTTTTTTTTTTTTGGTTTATTCCACTAAACAGCAACATAATATATGGTATGCTATAATGACAACATAATATAACCAAGAGGAGAAGGGGCACATAAAATGGCCTGATTGCACACTCAGTTTTACAGTTATAAAGTCTAATATTCTGTCACTGCAGGGCTGAATGGGTTCTAAAAAGTAAGCGTTGCATAACAGTTAAGTGTCGTTGTTTGAGATGACATCTCTTTCCTCGGCTCCATGGAACACTGAATCTCATTGGACGGCTGTGAATAATTGATTATCAATGGGCAACCGCCATGAGAGAAAACCGATACCATCCAACTACATTACATTGGAAGCAATTCAGAGATCAAAATACACGGTTTCAAATGTGAGCACCTGTAATGCGACACCCGACACATGGCCTGCGTTACGGTAACAAATGACAAGCTCACTGATAGCCTGAGAGCCATTACATCACTGTGCTCAGACACATATCGTCATTTTTAAGCTTGTACTCATTCAGGTACATTTTTTTCAACCTGTTCTGGGTTTTATCCATCAAGCTTCTTGTTGAGCCTCCTTCCTACTGGACAAAAAAACCCAGTAACATCTGGCTTTTGTCTTCAGTGGGAAAGGTTACTATTGGCGTTCATTCCTGGCATAAATAGCTCTGCAGTCATCATGTGCCGATCAGCAGTCAGGGAATTACAATACACTGGCGAATGCGCCAATTTTCCAAGTAGGTATTGCTGCGGTTGGAGCAGCTACATGTCCTGCACCTCAGCTACATCACTAGCTCACCATACTGACAGGTCAATCCACTGTCAGCCCCCTTCACTTCTTAGTCCAGAAGCAGAAGCTCTGAAGAAAATGGTAAGGTTAGGTCAGGTTAAGGTTAAGATTACTTTCAAGGTGAATCACATCTTCATGTGTTATGAATTTTAAGTGGATTATTGCTACATTTAGCCTCATATTTATTCACTACAACCTTGTGTTGTAGCAGGGTTCAAATAACCTTCATCAGCAGTGGATGAAGTACCTGACAGCCACACTTGGGTGAATGTACAGACATCTTACCAGAAAATGACTTTGGTAGAAGTTAAAGTCACCTGTAAGAACATTACTTGCATAAAGGTCTTAAAGTTCTTGATAGTCACTGTACTTTGAACTACAGTTACTGTAGTTTGAAAGAGATATTGAATAAGTAAGAGATATATAAAGAAGTAGGGGCCTTCATGCTGCTTTCTACTGTTTACTAACCCTTGTTTCCAGTGCCTTCATAATGATGAATGTGACACACCAGTAAAAAAAAAACAAAAAAAAAAACAGAAAGGCATACTCATCTACTGGCGATGGAAAAGGAGTCTATAGGCTATTTTTAGCGGATTTCCCGAATTTAAAAAAAAAAAAAAAAGACATATACATGCTAATTTGGGTGATAAAATAGTATATGTTCCAACCACAGGTGCTCAAACTGACCAAAGGGGCAGTGTAAACTCTATGAGGAGTGCATTAAAGTACTGACCTAATTAACTCAAAAGCTCCAGCTCAGGGCAAGGGAAAAGTAGGCCTTCAACATGCAAATAGTGCACTGCACAGTCAAAAGCAAGGGTGCACTGCACTAAATAAAGTAAACAATATGAGCCTCTTTAATAACAATGATCTAGCTGTGCTGTTGCTTCCTTCATACACTCTGCAGGCTCAGCAAGGTGATCAAGATAAAATAAAACCTTTCCTTTCCCGCTATTCCACCGAAACTTAAGTACAGAGTGGTTTTAAATATCATCACAGCTGTCTTTTCTTCTTTTCCACATACGTGTGTATCCTTTTCAACATCTTGCTACTTTAAAAATCATGTCTTGTCTTTTATTTCCTCCCTCTTCCTTTGCTCTCTGGCTCTCTTCAAGGTGTCCCGGTGCGTAATCCTTGTCAGGAGAGGAGCTGCAGCAGATGAGTCTGACACTGCTGCTGAATTATTGATTGACCTATTACATCACGTGCACACAACAACCCTAAAGAAGACACACAGCCACATATAAGTGGACAGACCCAGGCATGTTAGAAAATGTCCGCCCACGACACAAGCATCACAAATGTCTATCCCCTTCTTCTCATCCACCCTTACACCATAAACCTCTCTTGTTCCCTGCAAACCTCTCTTCAAAGATTCTTTCCTTTCATGTCTGTGAGACTCCTGCAGAAAAGCTGCGTCATTAAATCGCTTCAAGCAGAGAGCCAGAGGCAGGGCATCGGCCCTGTTCAATAATTACAGCAAAAACAGTTGATGGAGGGCGAATCCTTTATGCTTTCCCATAGCATACAGAGGCTTTAGGTAACCATGTTTAAAGTTAAATATATCAGTAAAGAAGACTGCATTTTATTAATAAAGAGCAAGCATGTAAGACTGCCAGAATAAGTGAAACAGAGAGCAGTGCACGCTTGTCTTATCCCGTCGGGTGTGAAAGGAAACTTGAGACAAAAGAGGGACGTGGAATAAAGTGTGACCAAAATAAAAACCAAGTGAAAGAGCAGGAGTACTTCAGCAGCAACACAAAGGGATATAAAGAGAGATGCTGCATATTCATGAATATCTGCCTATTTCTACCCATCATCCCCCTCTCTATCCATCCCGTAGCAAACCCCTCCTCTCTCTCCCACCCCCAGATTCATACCCATAATGCTCTTGGCCTGGATACATAATACAAAATGAATTCATAATGCATCCCCCTACCGAGTCATTGTGAGCTCTAGTCTATAGCATAAATCATAACAAAAGTGTTTAGAATGAGTCTATGTTTTTGTGTTTCAAATGTGGGAGTGTGTCAGAGGGTATAATGGCCCTAGTTGTGCACAATGGCATTAAAAGTTCATTTTACTTTTTTGTCAAAACAAAGCAGTAGCAGAAGAGCAGCACACACCCAGCTGTGCTTACAAAAGTACATGTGCAGATGCTAAGTAGCAAGCGACGCATCACCATAGCAGCTGATGGAAGCTAGTTCCAGCTGCTTTGCACACACAGATGCAAATATAAACACACACACACACACACACAATGATTACTGACCAATGAAGCGCGCCGTAGCCTACGGCTCATGGGCTTGTCAAAGGGCGGACTGTTCATGGCAAACTTCTCCAAGTAGCCCTCCGGTAGCCTGATATCAGCTGGGAGAGACAAACGTTTGTTTATGTCCTGTAACAAAAAGAGACGGAGAAAGATTCAAGGTTAAGGTAACAGGTTAGAAAATGCTAGAAATCCTAAATAAACAAGAGGTTAAAATGTATCAATCATAACTTTTTTTTTCCTAAACTGAAACCTGAAACCTATGTGAGTGGCGACATGTAGGAGGGAGGGTTTTCTGTTCACATTAAAGGAATACTTCACCAGAAAAAGAACATATATATGTACATGAGGCACCCTGGGTTACTTCAGTTTGTGTTCTTGAATTGAAGTCACTATCCAAACCTCTCCGATACTCAGCAAATTTGACTCATGTGCTCTGGTCATGCCCACTCTAGTGGAATATTAGAGATCTTTTTTTGACGTTATACCTAAGATATTGGATCTGAGTCTAGACCCATCGCCTCAGATTGGCATCTTTGGTATCCCTGGAGAGGGTGTTAGAATGACTGATAAACAAAGGGCTGTAATCTCTTTAGCTTCGTCAGTAGCTCACCGTGGAATCCCCTCTTTTGGAAAAACTGTTCACCCCCCCAAATATGTCCTGGCTGCGGGACCTAATGTCATTTTTGAAACTGGAAAAGATGAAATTTTGAAACAATGCAATCTATTTCATTAGACTAGAATACGGGAAGTATGACCAGAGAAAGATAAATGTTGATTGTTTGGGGTATGTAGTTTGTGCACACAGTCACATGCATATTGGTGTATTTGTTGTGTAGGTACAACTATGTGTGGAGATGTAACAGTGTTGGTACATACATGTTGGACTGCAGACAAGGTTAGGCTGACATATTGATCTCGAGTATTACCAGCTGACTTTTCTTTTTTTTCATGTTAATTCATATTTAAATTCACATCATTCATATTACAAGTTTCAACTTAGTGATTCAATTTTATACCGTTGTGGCCTGAATGTGAGATGATATGTTATTTATGGCAGCGCCATAGCAAAGTGGTCATTGTCGCCTCACAGCAAGAGGGTTCCCGGTTTGAACCCAAAGTGGGGGAGCCCCTCTGTGCGGAGTTTGCATGTTCTCCCCGTATCAGCAGGGTTTTTCAGCAGGTACTCCAGCTTCCTCCCACAGTCCAAAGACAAGAGTCCCTTTTACACTGCCAGATTTTCGGTGAATGTTGGGTTTTGCAGGCAAGCTGCGAGCGTTTAGACACACAGAGCCGGATTGGTGAGTTGATCCGAGGTGCCCAATTTTCCACCGCGTAGGGGTAAACATATTGGCGGTACCTTTTTGGTTTAAAAAGAACGAGGCGCCCGTCCGCCACAGAAGGAGCTGTTGATGACTTGTGGGAAAAGCTGTTGATGACTCCACACGTGCGACCCACTGCCGGTGGACTTAAAAACAGGAAACAGCTGATAGCAGGAATGAGCAGCTAGTAGAGCAAGAGTGAAACGCAAACAACGGCGACACCAACCTGAAAGAAACTGTAAAGATGAGCAACTGGGGAAACAAGGAATTGCGCGCCCTCCTTGCCCTCGCAACCGAAGAGGCCATTAACCGTCAAATGACGGGAACGGTGAAGGACGGGCCAACTTATGAGAGAATCGCCAAAGGACTGACCAGCTGCGGCTTCCCTTGGAGCAAGGTGCAACACGTCACTGTTTACGTCACACGCTGAGCTACACGTTTTGTGACTTGCTAACGCCCCCCCATTGCCCCGAAAAAGGCGCATGCTGTATGAACAAAAGTAGGCAGGCGGCATTTTGCTGCACTCCCCGATTCTGAGAGACTGATTGGGCTTTCCTGCAAATTTGCACAATTCCTATTTAAAAAGGGCTATGCACATTAGGTTCACTGGTGACTCTAAATTGTCCGTAGGTGTGAATGTGAGTGTGAATGGTTGTCTGTCTCTATGTGTCAGCCCTATGATAGTCTGGCGACCTGTCCAGGGTGTACCCCGCCTCTTGCCCAGTGTCAGCTGGGAAAGGCTCCAGCACCCCCCGCGACCTCCAACAGGACAAGCAGTTACGGAAAATTAATGAATGAATAAATGAATATTATTTATGTAATTTGGCATTTTTTAAATGTTCTTTAACATGCACTAAAATATTGACCAAAATTTAATGAATAAAGTGCAGATGGTCACCTTTTTTGGTTAAATAAAGTAAACATGGCAAAGTGTAACATTATGCTCTTTGTAATTACATTTGACTATCTCAAACAGAATCAGTATTAACCCATGGATTAGTGTATTAACCAACCATCATCAACCCCAGACTGTCTCCTTGTGCTCGTCACTTCTGTACATTATGTGACATCATATTTTTTGGCCACTTCACAAACCCTTGCCTAAACTGATCACTGTGATCTGACATCAGAATTCTTCTTTCTCAAGCCTTGGTTACTACTCGGCCTACTTTTGTCGCACTGAAAAAAAATCTGTTTTCTCCATCTGTCAGTCCTGGCAATGAGTTTGTCAAGTGAGTGCAGCACAAATACACACTATTGCTCCACAGGTGCCATCTGCTGTTGTGAATGACTGATGAATGATGATGTGAATGAAAATAGTAGGGTTGAATGAAAGGCCAGTACAAGGACACGACATGATGGGACTATGTCCACCGCGGTCTAGCATGTTTCAGGCTAATTTTTAAACACATTCACACACTCACGAACTCATCTGGAACTCATATGGAAGCAGTTTTTACTAATATAAAACATGCTTGATATTTTTTAAAAGTGCACACTGTTTTGCGGTAGGGTTATGTTTTTTATTTTTGTTATTGACAGATTTCACTACATAGCACATGCCTACCACAAAATCAGCTGCAACAACGTTCACTTCCTGGCCCTTGCCTGAACACAACACATGTGATGCTACTGTTCCCACAATACATTGCTCCTATGTGTTACCCATGTAGGACATGTTCACTGGCAAGGTGCCAATCACACGTTGTTTCCATGGCAGCAGTAGGGGGGCTGGCCCAGTCCCAACAGCCCCACGGTATGTGTCCTTGATGTAAATGTGTGTTTACATCTGAGCGTTAATGGGGGGTTGGAAAGTGTATATATGGCTGAAGATGAAAGGCAGAGGGATTTTACGCCTGTAAAGGTTTTAACTAAGCTCATTGGCTAACATAACAACATGCAGTATTACATACAAGCCGTCACCCTGAGGACGGTGACACACTGCACAGTTTTTCAACATACACCCTGAAAGCATACACTCACACAAACTGAAAGCATGAAGCAATGCTCTGCAGACTGCGTAAGCACGTTATTAGAAATAAGCCACAGACGCATGCACTAACATGACCTACGGACTTTGACCTGAGTAATTTACACATTTCTAAGCTCCACTGAATGTGTGAATCATAAGAGTAACACACACAGAAGGCAAGCACTGCAACACCGTCTACAGTGAGATCAACACACTAAGCTGCATACTACTGCCATAAAAATACTTATTTTCTTCAGCATTTAACACACGTCATGCAAATGCAAATGCATTTCATGCAGTTCTGATGACCAAAACAAACGTGAACTATCCATTCTCCTTTTCGAAAGGGCAACAATGGACAAAATGACACTCGTGCCCTCTTATTCACTGGTTTAGACTGAATAAAGACCCACACACAAAAACCTTAACGCACAAACACACGTGCCCCCATACTCACAATGCAGAACAGCTCTAGTAGCTCCCTCATTGTCCTCCTTAAACGTGTCTTTCTATACACTCACACACAAACGTTTTCCACGATGCATGTCTCTGACCTGCCACATGACTGCACACACTGACAGAGAGAGAGACAGAGAGAGAAAGAGGGGCTGGCACTGTGGTGGAGTGCCATCCACATGCTCAAAGTAGGAGGAGGAGAGGAGGAGGAGGGGGAAGGCAGGAGCAGAGAAGAGAGGAATGGACAGATTCCTGAGGGGAGAAAGGCAGATGGGGGGAAGGGGTGAACGGAGGGGGGGTAGCTGAGAGGAAACATTGTTTTTCGGCTCCCTCCCACCGTCACTTTGTCCTCCATCTCTCCTTCTCTCTTATCATCTCTTGAGCCCTGTTCCTCTAGATCTCCGCTTTCTTTGTCATACCAATAATTATTCCGACTTCCATAATTACTCTCTCACCCCGACATTTTCCTCTCCTTCACCGCCCCCCTCCTCATTTTCTCTCTCTCTCTCTCTCTCTCTCTCTCTCTCTCTCTCTCTCTCTGGTAAAAAAATGGTCTAAATTAGTCCCTTCCACTGTTCACAGCAGTCAGAGGCAGCAGCCTGTGTGTCCAGAGGCATTTCCCGTAATACTGCTGCACTCATCACTCTGCAACTCCTTCAAACAGACGCACACACATGCGCACGCACACTCTGGCTGAGACATGAGTACATACTCAGGGATGTGGCAAAACGAAGCAACAAATAGTTATGTTACCTTTTCCACAGATAGCACAGGTGCACCCACATCGACAGGCAACTTACTCTATGTTAAAGCTTGTCACAAAAACACAGGTCTGTGTCTGAAATTGTTCACTATTGACTATATACAGTAGTACAGCACAGTAGATACAGCGAATATTGGATTCAAGTAATTCCACAACACAAAAAATCGATGTTTGCTAACTGAAAGCACAAAAGAGTGACACAGCCCAACTGATACTGAACTTTTGAGGCCTATACTGATATCAATACTTGGGAGTTTAAAACAATACAACTGATTTTTAAAACATAAACTAGCTGAACAATTAATCAAATTCAAATCAATATCAGGATGTAACAGAACGCAATTTTCAAATTGCAAAAGCTACCATTTTTCTAATACTACACGACCTAACTGACCAGAAGGTCAGAAACACCCGGTCCCGTGGGTTTCACGTGCACACACGCTGCCCTACATTCCCCCTAAAATGCAAACAAGAGTACATGAAAAAAAAAACTTGCAAAATGCCACGGGCAAGCTTTGATGCTCCAATACTACTGTGTGAAAATGGCCAAGGCTGCGTTTGAGTGCCATATACATGTTTACATATTACATTGTTGTAAGAGTGCAGTTTGCACAGTGAGAGTGTGGTCAAGCGAGCGAGAAGGAGAAAGACGGTAGATGTGTGACAGTAAATGTACAGCTAAGGTTTCAGTTTGTCCATGAATAAATGCTGCGGCTCATCAAGTATAAGTAAAGTTCTTCTGGGTAAGGCCTCGAAGTGAGCGTCAACATCAGTCCCTGATTCAAAACAAAGTCTACCCTGTTCTTCCAGTACATAGTCGGGAAGCTGAAGGAGGAACGCTTATTAACATGTTTACAACAAAGCTTTGAGTATTTAAATATTTACCAGCTGTGACAACGTTGCGACGGCTGGTATTGTTTTCACCTTATGAATCTGTGTGTGTGTGTCATCATGGGGAAATTTGACCCTGATGATGCCTTTTGTAGTGGGAACTACCACAGAAGCCCTTTTGAGTATTTTGGAAGGTGTTTATATTACTGTCTGTCTGTCTGTCTGTCTGTTTGTCTCTGTTTGTTTCTTATCGGCCAAACTATATTCCCATACTACTATATCTGCAATAAGCTAATATCAGCAGGTTAGCTTATTTTATTACAAATGCAAAGTCACCTACTGATCACTGCATTCTTCATGATTTGGTGGGTTGGATATCACTGACCATTCGCAGACGACAGTACTTGTATATTTTTATCTATAAAGCAATATTGGGCAAACTACCTCTGCACCCTTCTACGCTGCTCCAGGTGGTTGCTTTTTAATGTGCCCCTGGTTTTAACAGATCTGGGGAAAACTGCATTTTCCTACTCTGCACCATGGCCATGGAATAATCTTTAAAAAGATCTAAAATTAGAAACGCTTATATCCACCGACGAATTTAAGGGCATCATAAAGAATGTGGTGACAGAGACGTGCTTGTTTTTCTTGTAGTTGTTGTTTTATTGTGGAGTTTTGTATCATTTGATTGGCTGCCACCTTGGCCAGGACTCTCTAGTAAAAGAGATTTTCAATCCCAATGGGACTTCCTGGTTAAATAAAGGTTACATAAAAATAAAATGCAAGGTGTGTATCTGGCTTCCCATACCTCGTTAGAGATGCGCCGATGGTGGTTGTTCCTCATACGAACCCTAACTGGACTCTGGACCTCATCAGAAGACGTCCCAGATGCCTGGTCACTCTCCCCATCTGAACCCATCTTCACATTCTCATGAACGATACCTACGACACACAGAGACACAAACAGACTGTTAGTATTGGACATTGAACAGTTCTTTAACTCAGGTCTTCTGGACTGCTTTTTTGCTTTGTTTTGTGGCACTCTGCCTCTCCTCTCCTCCTCCACCACTCTCCGTGAACCCATCAGAAGACACAACCTTCCAGTTTCTTAGATTTCATTCACCCATCTGAGAAAGTCATCGTGGGGTCCCAATCCCCCAGGTGATGGATTGTACCACCAGCCATGCAGGGGTGTTAGTGGAGTGTGTATAAAATACCACTGGTAAGATGAGGAGGTCAGAGATCGATATCACCCTGCATGCAATGAGAGCTTTCCCGTCCCCGCAGACTCCATCTGATTAATGAGTCACGGTGCAGCAGACAGGACTACTTCCATCAATGGTGTGTGTGTGAGTAAATGTGGGGGGAAGGGTCGCTCTTTGGGTTTCGGTGCCTGATAGCTCTCAAGTCAGGGTCACGTACAGCACATAAAGTATGTGTGTGTGCTTGTGCATGTTTGTCTTTTGTTTTGTGAAAAAAACGGCTTCATGAGAGGAAGTTAGGCTCAATCCAACGCTTGTGACAGCTTACCTTAACCATCATCTACTGTTTACATCTTAAACAGCCACCATAGGCAGAGGAGTGACGGACAGAGAGGAGATTAGGGGATTGGGGGGAGGATGATTTTGCTGGGAGGAAGAAGAGGAATAAGTGGAAAGAAAAATAAGTCCCTTGAGTGATTGTGGCACATCAGCCGTGAGATAGAACGACTGAGAGGCGGATAGGTAAAGCTATTTATGATGTAGTGCGCTGTCTGTCAGCTGTGGAGTGGGGCAACACCACCTGAGGCTGATTCTACGTCATTTGTTTGTGTGTGTCTTTAATGCAGTCAAGGTTAGCATTTGAGAAAGGCAAGCCGGTCTGTGGATTCTGCCTTAAGGCTGATTTATAATTGTGTGTAAAGTCTACGCAGAGCCTGCGCCGTAGCCTACACAAGCAGCCTGTGCTATTGTGTGCAGTTATACTTGTGTCTGAGTCGCTCTGCAATTACACCTACGAAACTTTCTATGCTGCTGTGTTGAGTTTCTGTAAAGTGCGGTAAAGTTTGATCAATTCAACAAACACACCTAAAACAAACAAACAAAAAAAGGTTCACAGAAAAAAACATGTCTTTTGCTTAACCCTAACCCTAACCCATTTACCCACATATACAACAAGCTAACGTTATAAGCTTAAGCTTACGATATTCTACTTTGCAGAAATTAGCCTGGCAGTTAGCAGTTTTTTCTCTACTTATATGAAGCCGGAAACGACAGTAACTTGGCGACTTTCTAGCTACATTTAGCGACTTTTCAGACCCCCTTAGCAACGTAATTTCTAAAAACCAACAAACAGACCATCATGAAAAAAGAGCCCAATATATTCCCATGCCATTCAGATGTAGTGAGTTTCTATGGTTATGTTGACGCTCTCTGAATTGGAAGCGCGAGAAACTGGTGCACTATAAAATGCCATAGCTCTCATGCTATTCAGATGTTTTGCTGAGAAGTTTTCCATTGAAACAAATTTAGGGGGAATGCTAATGCTTCCATGAATGTGCCACAACCCCACCAATATGCAAATGAATGCATGATGTCATCTAGCAACTTTTAGCTTATTTTGGAGCTAGTGCTAGCTACTTTCATTGAAAAAGAGTTGGCAACACCAATAGCAACATTTTACAAGGGTAATGTTACAAATTTTGGCCACATTATAATGCACAAGGGGACGGCTGTGGTTCAGAGGTAGAACAGATCATCCACCAATCGAAAGATCAGCAGCAAGTATCCTTGAGCAAGATACTGAACCCCAAATTGCTCCCAATGGCTGTTCCATTAGCGTGAGTGTGTTAAAAATTGAGTGGCAGGTGGCACTATGTACGTGAATAGTCAATAGTGAAGGATGAATGTGTGTGTGAATAGGTGAATGTGACTCATTGTGTAAAAAGTGCAGGTCCATTTACCATTTACCAACTACAAGATTCACCAACAAAACAACTGTCTTATACTTGCCACATTTTCCCCCAAGATACAACATGCTAACATCATTAGCATAAGTCTATGGCATTCTACATTGCAAACATTAGCCTAGTGACTAGCAGACTTTTTCTTTATTCCAATGAAGCCTGGATAAATCACACACAAGACTTAAGAAGCTATTTTGTGGGGGGCTTTATTGTCGTCACAATTTGTTGTTTCTTATCTGTGAAATAAAAGTTTAAAAAAAATGGTTTGTTTGTGCTGAGGGAAATTGTTTTCGGATTACAAAAAATAAACAGGAAGTTGGCAACGCTGCAACGTGCTTCTGGGGAGGTGCACGTTAGGCTACATCGTAGGTGCAGGGTCAATTCAGCAAGGAAGGATAAATCCTGCTTCAGGGTTAAAGAATGGAAAAAAATGGAATGGAAAAATGAGCAGTGTATCAACAAAATGAAGCTCACTGGCTTTTCATGACAGCTTTTTTTCTAATTACAGTTCATGCAAGATGGATCATTCACATGTTAAGTGCTGCTAAAAGCATGACAAAGTATCAAAGTGTTCAATATATAATATAAATAAGTAATTCTGAAATAAATTTTTTTTAATAAATTAAATAAATTTTTATTATTTGTTCCCTTTTTTCGGGTTTCATATGACTTTAATTTCATAAAGGATTTTTTTATTTCAAAATGCAACCTGTTCTTTCAATGGCATTTTCCTCAATAACGGTTTTATTTAATGCCACTTCTTATTTAATAATGTCACTTTCCTTGACAGTGGGGAAGTCACAGGCCTCTCACCTTTCCACTAATCACATACCCCCTGCCTGTTAAACTAACAGGCATTTAACTACCTGTGTAGATCCCAGCTGCTAATTTCAGCCTACATCTGTCCATCGGTCTATCTGTTGACAAAAGCAGCATATGCTCATTAGTAAAACACAACCCCAACACAATCCATCTGTGTAAATTCTTAGTAAACCTCTTCGTAGTCATTTAAATCTCTAAGTCTGACGTAGTGCCTGTGGCCTCAAAGCCAGACACAAGAATACGGGGTATGCATACAGAATAGCTTGGTAGGAGAACTGAGCAGTCAGTAGTCATATCAGGAATCAGCCCTCACAACCCTGATGGTGAAACATTAAACTCGAGGTAACTCACACCAGAGTGAAGGGAAATTGATCCAGGATATCTACATACTAACGGACGCACACACATGAGCACGCGCCCACGAGGAGTGAGTATCCAGTACTGCTATTATGTCACAGGTCTGTCTCACTTTCAGGAAAGGTCCTGATCCCGTCTGTTTGTGTAAACAGCCGAGGAGATGCGGGTGGATCAGACAAAGCAACTTGACCTTGGAGGAAAATTCCATCACCTGGGCCTCGGAGCAGTACGATAATGTTCTGCTAACACATACAGCACGTGGATTTGTCTCCCATACACCAGCTTCCCCAACACACTTTCTCTCCTCAAAATAACACACACACATACTTCCTAATCACGTGGGACATTCTTTTCCAGTCTCCTGCAGGTTCTTTCTGCTCCATTTCCATAGCAGACTAAGAGCAGACAGTAAATGTCATGAGCTACCACTGCCTCCCCGTGTGGAGCCAGGCTGGCCTAGTTAGGGTTGCTGACTCCCTGCTAGCACATCTGAAAGAGTGAGTGGGCTGCTTTTAGGGCTATTCTTGCCTCACCCAACTCTGCGTACTTCCACTTAGCTGGAAGTCCATCTCCGGCATATGTCGGCAGCGCCTCAGAAAATGATTGAAAAGCCAGCGGAAAGAATGTTAAAAGAAGTAAAGTAAGTGTGAGATTAGATTTAAGGGCCCTTCAAACAGTAATGGAAATCTTGGGACTTTTTTTTGTCATAAGCCCTCGCTCGGCAAGGTCAGACATCGAGTTCAGTGGGTTGTTCAAGGGTGTGCTGGCAGAATTAATAGCCACTGTCCACATCCAATGCATTACCCACTATTATTACAGCACTTTGAACTGAATCATTTGGCTTCTTCTTTTTTTGCTCTTAGGCCAGAGGTTGTCAAAACAGTTTTTTAAGTAAATGACAGCATGCTGTCTGAATTTGGCATGAGCAGCAGGAATAGAGATACCACAGCCGTTGTGCTGACAAGCAAATAGATAAAAAATTCAAAAGATGAAGGACTCTTCACTTCTCTTAGGAGTCTGTGGGGTCCCTGATGATACCAGCACACTGCTCTGGGCTAACCCACTGTATCTCTAATCTTTAAACCAGACGCATGAAGGAAATAATATCTTTAATTAATGCATTATGATTATTAATAAGATGTTCAAAGCTGTAAGATCAGCAGATTCTGAGAGAAAGCCACTTAACATAAATGCATGTTTTCGTATCTAATAAAACCTCAAGACCTGTTTAATATTAATTTAAAGGGACAATTCACGCCAAAATAAAAAAAAACAACATATTTCTTCCAATTACCTGTGGTGCTGTTTATCAATTTAAATTATTTTGATATGAACTGCAGTGTTTGCAGAAAAAAAATACATTTTAAAACCTCAACAGCAATGTCTCTTTCCAGATATCATGACCAGTTACCCAAGATAATCCACAGACCTTGTTGTGAGCAGCTTCATGTAGGAACTATTTTATTTCTACCGAACTACACCCGCCAACCAAACTGTCAAGAAAGAAGCAGGCATCTACAGCTAGCTCACCTAGCAACACTAAGCTAGCTAACATTACAGTTCAACCAAGGAGGACTTGTTCTATCATGAGCAAGAGCCTCTCATCCATGAGTAGATGCATCCTTCCTTCTGCACAGTGATATGGTTGGCGGGTGTATTTCGGCAAAAAGAAACTAGCTCCTACATGAAGCTGCTCACAACAAGGTTTGTGGATTATCTGGAGTAACCAGGTCATGATTTCTGGAAAGAGACATTGCTGTTAAGTTGTTCAAATGTATGTTATTTGGTGTGTTGAGCACCACAAGCCGAGTGCCATTGCCAAAACAATCTAGACTGATGAAAAGCACTGCAGGTTTTAGGGTGAAATGTCCGAATAAATGGACATATCACGTGTGTTAATACAATAAGAGTACAACTATTCTAGGCCTTTATTTGGCACAAAGATGTTGAGTTACTTACAACATCCTCTATCGGACATCCTCTATAGTCTATATGTGATGAAATGGAGAATCAGGATGGTGATGAACTTGTTGGAGATGACTGATGAGACTCACCAATACGGTTTCCTGGAGGACGGCATGAGTCCAGCACTCGAAGCATACGGAAAGGTGACAGCCTCAGTGGGGTGTCTCTCTCCCCCATTCTTATCCCCTCTCCCACTCTAGCCTCCCCTATCCTTGGGTCTCCTGCGCTGGGAGCACGAGCAGCAGGGCACCCTTGGGGGTTGCCTGGCACATCCATTGTTCCAGAGGATTCAAAAACACTGCAGTTGGAAGTGCGATTAAAAATTTAAAAATACATTTCACAAAGAGACGGGGGAAAAAATCCTGGCCTTGTTGAGGAGTGGAAATCACTTCGGTCCAGTCTGGGTGGGACCTGGGCTTCAGGAGTTGTAGCTGTTTAAGGGGAAAATCCAATCTTCAGGCTGTCTCTGTATCTCCAGGACAGCCCCGTGCAGAGGAGAAAGAGTCTTACATCAGGAGGACGGCGCAAACTGCACAGGCACACTAATCACAATGCAACAACTCCCTCGGCTACTACTCCACTTTAACACACTGTCTCTCCCTCTGTCTCTGTTTTCCTGTAGACACTCCCTCTCTCCACCTCTCCTTCGTTCTCGCTCTTTTTCTCTCTGCAGTCACACTCTGCTTGCTGACTAAGGAAGGTCAAACTGCGTGCAGGTAGGCAAAATGCTGCAGAGACAGTCCAACACACGCAAGCTGGAAACTGTTACACCCCATCATCTCGGAATAACAGGTGTTCTGTCTCCACCTATATAATTCACACTGAAACACACATACACTCACACACACACACACCAAAACTTACAGCTCCTCCTAGGAAGAAAAACACTTTCATCTGTCTGGTGTTCAACTATCTGACCTCGTTGGCTCCCGGCTCTTTCCTTCACGCTCTTTCTCTCTCTAGTTAATTTTTCATTTCCAGTCCGGTGTCTTCTTCTTCTCCTGATGTTTTTCTCCTTCTGTCAGATCTCCTCCCTGTTCTCCCACTGTTATTCAGCACACCACTCTGTTCAGGCTGGTGTGCTGCTCTCTTCTTTTCCACTCCCCTCTCTCGATTGCTCCCTCCTTGCCTCTGGCGCCCCTATCAGTGCTTTCAGTGTTGTTAGTCCTCTTGCTCCCTCCCTTCACCTTGCTATTACTCTCCTCCCTCTCATGTGATACCAATCTCTCTTTCTCTCGCTCCTCCTGTGTCTCTGTCCCTCCCTCGCTCTCCCTATCTCCGTCTGGGTCCAGAGATGGTGCTGTATATACAGTCCAACCCTCTCTTTCTATTCAGGAGCCGATGACAACATTTTCTGCCTGATCAGCCTCTTTCTCGCACTCCGTCTCTATCGCTCTGTCTCATTCGCCTTTTCTCTCTTTCTCTTGCTCCTATCCTCCTCTCCACCCTCTGCCTCCTCGTCCTTATCACTCTCTAGCGCAGAAATTGAAACCCTGAAGCTTTTGAGTGACGCCTCTGGCATCCTAGCTCCCATCTTCCCCCTCTCATGCATTCTCTCCACCTTCCTGTTTCTCTTTCTCTCTCTCTCTCTCTCTCTCCGTCCTTCCCAACGGACCCGAGGCGCAGGCCATTATTCATTCTCAACCCGTGCGCACGTGCACACGCACTATCCCTTATACATGGCGCTGCACACACAGTAACTGTGCATCCCTATAAAAACTACACATACATGGCTCTATGTGACACACCTGCAGAGCAAACACAATATGAACAAACACACATTCCTTATAGAAATATCAAACAAGGAAGTATTCAGCAGGATGTGGAAGTGTTAATCCAGATAAATGTTTTGCTGCATTTAAAAACACCTGTGTTTTTTTTTTGTAAAGATCCCAAAGGTCCCTTTCAAACAAAATGTACTGAGGGGGGCAGCAGCACAGGCATCAAGGGCATGAGGGTCCTATTATTTCTTTAATGTGATCTATTTCCTGTTGCAGCACAACACTGAGGGATCGATCTTTAGTGTAAAGCAATGGGCTGAGAGTCATGGAGAGAACTGATTTGCTTGGACACGGAAAGGCAGAATAATTGAAAGTATTTGTGAGGGATTCATTGGTTGTTGTTTTTTTTAATTTAAATAGCTGTTATACCTATTAGTCCAGTCAACACTGAAGGTATTGTGTTTCCTAGGAAACAATCTTTGATGGACAGTAACAAAGTACATTTACCTTAGTACTGTCACTTAAGTACATCCACTGTCCATCCATCCATTTTCATCCGCTTATCCGGGGCTGGGTCGTGGAGGCAGCAGGCCAAGCAAAGCACCCCAGACATCCCTCTCCCCAGCAACACTTTCCAGGACTCCGAGGCGTTCCCAAGCCAGATGAGATATGTAATCCCTCCAGCGTGTTCTGGGCCTCCTACCAGTAGGACGTGCCCAAAACACCTCTGACGGGAGGCGCCCAGGAGGCATCCTGATCAGATGCCCGCACCACCTCAACTGACCCCTGTCAACGTGAAGGAGCAGCGGCTCTACTCCGAGCTCCCTCCCAATGTCCGAGCTCCTTACCCTATCTCTAAGGCACTCCACGGAGAAAACTCATTTCGGCCACTTGTATCCGCGATCTCATTCTTTTGGTCAGAACTACCTAGAGCTCACAACCACAGGTGAGGGTTGGGGCATAGATGGACCAGTAAATCAAAAGCTTCGCCTTCCGGCTCAGCTCCCTCTTCACTGCTTACTCATGTACTTAAGTAGAGTTTTGAGGTATTTGCATTTCACTTTTTGTACTTTTTATGTAACTACATTATTTAACAGAGATAGCTACCAGATTAGGGTTTTCCATACAAGATTTAGTATCCGTTTATAAAATATAATTCTTTGTAATGGGTTAAACAACCCAATCAAGTATATGAAGCGGTTAGCTTAGCTCCACCTCCCCCAGCTGAAACATTTAATAAATGCTTACATGTTAAAGTTGGGCGGCACGGTGGTGTAATGGTTAGCACTGTCGCCTCACAGCAAGAGGGTTCCTGGTTCAATTCAAGGGAGCCCTTCTGTGTGGAGTTTGCATGTTCTCTCCATGTCAGCGTGGATTTTCTCTGGGTACTTCCTCCCACAGTTCAAAGACATGCAGGTTAATTGGTGACTCTAAATTGTCCTTAGGTGTGAATGTGAGCGTGAATGGTTGTCTGTCTCTATGTGTCAGCTCTGTGATAGTCTGGTGTACCCTGTCTCTCGCCCAATGTCAGCTGACGACATACCGAGGATAAGCGGGTAAGAAGATGGATGGATGTTGAAGTTATTATATGCAAGATTTTCCCGCCCTCTGCCTAAATTTTCTTATTTTTTCTTGGCTGGCTTTACTTAGGACGCTTACCGTATGCAAGTTGGGACTTCATAAAAAGGTTGTAACCAGATGCCAGAGCATTAGCAGCACTCATTGCAGCGGTAGCCACTAATCACAGCGAGAAGAAGGCAAATGTAGTGAAGGAAAGTAAATCTGGGGTTGGCTTGCGATCCTGTTTTCAAACAGTAAGAATAGTTCCTCCAAAGTAAACCTTCAAGTATTCATTTATTCATGTTCTGTAAATGCTTATCCTGTTAGGGGTTGTGGGGGGTACACCCTGGACAGGTCGCCAGACAATCACAGGGCTGACACAAAGAGACAGACAACCATTCACACTCACATTCACACCTACGGACAATTTAGAGTCACCAATTAACCTGCATGTCTTTTGGATTGTGGGAGGAAGCTGGAGTACCCAGAGAAAACCAAAGCTGACACAGGGAGAATATGCAAACTCCGCACAGAACAACTCCCCCATCCATGGGTTCAAACTAGGAACCCTCTTGTTGTGAGGCAACAATGCTAACCACTGCACCACTGTTAAGTGTAATTTTGACATTTAAATGAAGAATATTTTATTTTTAATGGGATATTTTTAGCATATAGTATCTGATTACTTCCACCACTGAAAGTAACTTGTCGGGGACATTCAAGTGCACATTTCATGGGACATTTTTGAGAAAAACTGTCTGATGGAGGTGTATTTTTAAATATGGCAAAGGACAATCCCACTGTAGTGCATTTTTGAGAAATATGCTACCACTACCAGTAGCAATTTTCTTCCACATCACCACAATTTCCTGCATGCACATGCATATTTCCCCATATTTCCTATGCAGCTGTGGACCATCCCGTGATAAAAACTAACCTAAAAGGAAGTCTTTATAGAACATAAATGTGTTAAATGGAAACTGCATCCAAAATGTCAGCAAGATAAAGTATCAAATGCCATCTTTCCTCATAATATTCTAAAGGTTTAACACATAAAAAAACAGATTTTCAACTGTGTGCAACACATGTGAGATTAAACCTCACCTCTCCCTTCATGTCAATAGTTAGGTTGTCTTTAAGGTCTGAGCTGACAAAACACGCTCATGCAGAAAAGCTCTCACACCCTACATGTCAATAATGGTGCTTTTAACTATAAGACTATTTACACAAACACACAATTATACCTGAAACAACTAAAACATAATGGTATAATTGGCTTAGGTAAGTAAATATATGGGATCAATGGCTTACTGTACACTTTGTACACTGTACAAAACATTTTTAATCTAGCTGCGTGTTAGAGGTGTATTAAAATAAATATTTGGGAGGGCTGTAAGTGTGCCGCGTTCACTTTAATTTCTCTACATGGGACGCACTCGTGATTATTTTCAATGGGCCCGTACTTTAAATTAGATCCAAGGAAAGAGTAATGTCCATTTACAGTGCACTGATGGACATATATTGATGTAGAGTGCTGCATCCTTGAACTTAAAAAGTCAAGGACGAAAGCTCGCCATTCAGCCCTCCACCCATCCCCATCTCCCTGTCTCTTTGTATTCACAAGTGCAACTGCATACATCAAAGATGTCTCTTGCTCTGCAGCCACGTCCACACAGCCTTTCCCTTTCACATTTTCTTGCCCACTTGCTCGAAATATCTTCATTGTCACATTTCCTTGGCTACATTTAGCGTACAGTTAAAATATATGGTTGTTTACATCGTTTTTTTTTTTACCATAAATACCTCAGCCTGCCTCCAGTTGTGAGACAATAAAAATCAAAGTGCATATAACATCCCTGAGGAACAGACACACAGAGAGAAACGCACTCACATGGCTGCAGGGAGGGAGAATTTAGACTGCAGTAATTACCTCTAAACCTTTTATCTGCATCTGAGGAATCTTATTATTCAATTACTGGGACCGGAGTGCCTACTGTCAGCTACCGGCTCCGTATGTGCTGGTCCCCAACGCCTCACCAACCCCCTTCGTTTCTCTTATAGCTCTGAAAATCCCCAGCATTCTTTAGCAACATGTTCCCTTCGCCTCAAGCATGAGCTAATGTAACAGCAAGCCCTAACACACACAAAAAGCCTACAAGACCAACTACATAAGAGGAGCCCACTCCATTGTTCTTATTAAATCCAATCTGGGAGTGAGCGAAGAGGGTTAGTGTGAGCAAATGGCAGAGAGAGTGGGGAGTAAGGGAGAGGGCTACAGCGATTAATGCAGTGTTAATGCATTACATTAAATCCCTGGCACAGACAAGGTCTCTCATGGTGTGCAATACACATGGGGCGATAAGGGTGGTCTGAAAAGCTTCCCATCTTTTATCTTTGCCCCATTCTGTTTTTATCTGGAGGTTAAATATAGTATTTTGATGTATGTAGAGAGAAAGCGACAGAGGGGAGAGGCGAACAAGAGGAGACATCTGTGACAGTATCAGAAATAGCAGCCTGCGATGGGGTTTGAGAGGAGTAGGCAGCTTTCAGCAGAGTCCTTTTTCTCAGGAAAACAGACGGGAGGGCCGACTAATCCTCAACAGTGTAACTACACATCTTCCACAGAGAGAAAGAGGCGAGGTAGCGCCGAAAAGCAAAAACGAAAAGTGCAGTGCTCGTCTCTCCTCACTGTAAGTACAGTGTGGTGGGACTGGGTGTTGGCCCCAGTTAGCAACAGATGAATCACAAACCTGTAAAAGCTCTATCCGACTCTGGCAACTGGCCAAACACCTCGAACATACACATACATACAACCCAGCAGTCAGGCCCACTTACACGGATGAAAATAGATTTAATTGAACAGTCCTATGGATGGATAGAGCAAGTCAGAGAACGACACAGAAAGGGAGAGAGTGAGAATGAGAGAAAGGGTGGGCAAGCTCTTTAGTGCAGCAGGAAAGAGAGATTGCATCATCATGTCGCTCTATTAAAGGGTGCGACGTGCTCTGACTGCTGAGTGGCACACAGTGACTCAGCGAGACCAACCAGTGGGAAACACACACACACACACACATGCACACAATGTGCCTCTTAACATTTCAAACTACACCTTATCACAATTTTAATAATAGAATAGCATCTATTCTAGGTTCTGAGTCAAGCTACGTCCATTTTAGGGCTTTTCTGAGCTCAGCGACAGCTGTGGATTTCACAGACCAGCAGTCTGTGGTCTTAGGACTGGGACATTCAAGACTGTCCTCCCCCAGAAACACACAGGCTGTTCTCATGCACTGTTTGTACGTTTTCCTATGAAAAGCTGGCCCGATGCACCAACATTCATACATATTATCTATTATCATAAACCAGTAATCTGAGTGTAACCCACGTATTTTAGAAGGCTGCAATCATGTGACCAGTGCGCTCCCCAAAAGGAGGCAGGCTGGGGTGATAGAGAGGTCACAAAACAGGATACTTTCCTCCAGGACTTTCCCCGGGACAGCAGTGTTTGGAACCGTGTGAACCTTGAGTCATTTTACGGTAGGTCGTCATCTTGTTTCTTTTCCTGAGCCTAACATTGGTAACTTTATTCGCCTTAACCTAACATCTCTGTCGACGCAGAGCTTACGCATCTGTCGAATATACGTGAAGCCACAGCAAAGAGATGGTTCACTTGGTTTAGCACAAAGACTTAAAGCAGAGGGAATGAGCACATTTCATAAGATGTCAATCTCCTCTAACATCCCACGTTAACTCCAAAGATTTTTTGCATCCTACTGCTGCTGTACAGCTGAGTATCTTGCCTCAACATTTTTTTAGGTATTAAGTAAAATATGTCAGTAGCACAGACTGAAAACTTTCAAGCGCTGAAAGCTGCGTTGCTGTTTTCATTCTTAATATAATTATCATTTGATCGGGTAGACTATTTTATTTTGGAGAAAGTTCTTTACAGCTTTTTGTGTTTAGCACATTGAATGTGTATTATTCTGGTACTAAACCTCAGGTAATGTATTAGCAGTAGCATTGACAATGTTCAGACTATACCCAGCCCGTTGCTGCTGTCCCTATTTCTTTACAGGGATCATCTAAGTCTCATCCACCTATTCTTATTATATTCCCAGCTAGCAGGATCACAATGAACTGAAAGACTGGTTCTCTTGTCAGCCAGAGTTCAATAGATGCAAGGAGTCTCGTCGTGGTCTATCTGCAGTTCACTCAGCCGAGGACTCAGGGGATACAAAGCACAAAGCTAATGTGACTCCTGCAGGAACCATCGTGGAACTAACGCTCTCCTACCACTCTGTCCGTCGCTCCCTCCTTTCATCTATACTTTTCTCTGACTCTATCGCTTGGTCTCCTGTAATCAATCTCTCGCCATTTTCTAAGCTCCATTTCATTCTAAGCCCATCTCCAACATCCAAGTGTTCAGCCTCTACCGTTTCTCTCCATCCTTGACTTTGCCTTCCTCACTCCATCCCACTGCTCCTGATATAAGCCGTTCTGCCACAGTGGGAAATGAGATTACTGGGATCCATATAGCAACGGACCACACGTTCCATTACATAATGCAGACAGACAGAAGGAAAAAGTGATTGTGTGAGCATGTGGGTGTATTGAGCATGAGCACGTACATGTGCGTGTGTGTGTGTGCGTACTTTGTGTGTGCACATATGTGGGTTTTCAGTGAAAAACAGTATTTACTGACACAACTTGGCCATCCTCCCAACATTTACTACGAATCTGCTAAAACTCTAATGACCTTAATCCAACACACACACACACACACACACACACACACACACACACACACACACACACACACACACACACACACTCCCCTTTATGGAGAGCTAAGTTGACATCTACATGACATCGACATGGTGTGTGATTTTCCAACCACAGGTGGCAGTATTGCTCAAACTTGACATTGCTCTGGTGAAACACTCGTGAAATTATACAGATGCACAGCTGAATATCAAATCATTCTCAATGCATGCTGGGAAAAAAGGTACAGAAGAGTTCTCTTTACTGAACTACCGACACACAGAAGAGGTGAAAATATCCAGGAAATGTTACAACAAAGAAAATTAAGACAGGAAATACTGGACTGGGAACGATGCAGGAAATAGTGTAGTGAGTATGTGTAATCACAGAGGCAGTGTGTTTGTTTTAGTGACGCAAGAAGCACTCATTTCTTCTACTTATACGAAAGCAGTACTAGCTCAAATTAAAAAATACTCCTCTACAAGCAGAAGTCTTCCATTCAAAATTTTACTTAAAGGGACGGTCCACTTCAAAATCAAATATTCATATTTTTCCTCTTATCTGTAGCGCTATTTATCAGGCTAGATTGTTTTGGTGTGAGTTGCAGAATTTCAGAGATATCGGCCGTAGACATGTCTGCCTTCTTTATAATAAAATGAAACTAAATGGCACTCGGCTTGTGGTGCTCAAAGCGCCAAAAAAATACATCTGAAAAACTCACCAGCAATGTCTCTTTCCGGAAATCATGACCGGTTTACTCAAGAAAACTCACAGAGCTTGTTGTGAACATTTTCATGTCGGAAGTATTTTCTTTCTACTGAACTACACCCACCAATAGCATTTTCTTTCGACTGTATTACAGTGCAGAAGGAAGGGTGCATCTACTCATGGACGAGAGGTTCGTGCTTGTGACAGCGTAATATGTAAACACTGATGTCATCCTTCTCAGTTGAGCTGTAATGTTAGCTAGCTCAGTGGTGCTAGGCGAGCTAGCAGTGGTTGCATGCTTTCAATATGGTTCATGGGTGTAGTTTAGTAGATAGAAAATAGTTCCTACACTTAACTGCTCACAACAAGGCCCGTGCATTTTGTTCAGTATTTCATTGTTGAGTTTTCATAATTTCTGTAAAGAGACACTGCCGTTGTGTTGTTTTTTTTGGCAGTTTTAGCACCACAAGCCAAGTGCCATCTAGTTCCATTATATTAGAGAGAAGGCAGATATCTCTAGGGCTGATATCTCCAACACTGTGTCTCACACCAAAACAATCTAGACTGATAAACGGCACTAAAGATAAGAGGACAAATATGTTTGCGATCTTAGGGTCCCTTTAAACAGAAGCGCAGAAGCACTAGCTAAACTAGCTTTAAGTATTAAAAGTACTCATTAAAGAGCAGAATAGCTGCTACCAGCTTTATATTATTAGAATAGTCTCACAGATGCATTGCTGTGTATGCAGCGGACACATTAATCTGTAACAATGTATCAGATTTTATATACAGATACTATAATCTGTGTGTAAAACCTTGATATTCAAAGTAGCTAGTAGCTATTAGCAATCAAATAAAATATATATCAGATATTTGCCCTTTTATACAAAATGGAGCAGATGCATTAAATAGCATAAAATGGAAACAGACTTTCAAAACTGTACATGAGTACAGTACTAGAGTACAAGTACTTCGTAACTTCACACCAGTGCTTTGTTAAAATGACTCCCTGACTGACTACTGGTGTAAATGTGCTTCGGGCTTTGATTGACTATATAGATATTTGGATTTAAACTAGTTGTACATACAGTTATGTTTTTGTGCTGCATGCATGCATCACTGTGTAAATATGTGTGTGAGTGTGTGTGTGTACCCAGAGATCCAGTCCTGTGCAGGCTCAGGTAGGCTCTGTCTCTTTCCAGCCCCCCACCCGGCTCTCTGCGCAGGGCGGTGCGGCCCAGATGACCGGCATATTGACGCAGGAAGGAGGGAGCACTGTGTGAGGCGGGAGGGTGCACGGCGCACACCACCATGGGCTCTGAGAGACGCGATGCAGGCGGACGGCCAGGAGGAGGGAGAAAACGAAAGGGAGACAAGAAGAGAGTGCGAGAGAAGGCGAGAAAGTGAGGATAAAGCTCAGAAGGGCAGCAGGTTGACACAAACCAGAATAAGCAGGACAGGGAAAAAGGGAAAGGAAGTAAAAAGAGAAGGATGGAGAGTCGAGGAAAAGCAGAAGAGAGGCAACAGAAGCAGCAAAATAGAGACAGGCAGGTGACAGAAATAGTAGGAAGGAACGGGAGGAGAAGGGAAAGAGGAAAAAGACAACACAAGGTCACACAGAGAACAGACACAGGAAGGTCGCAGAACGTGTAGGAACAGTACAATATAGATAAAATAGTGGGAATTCATACAGCATGTTAGAAGAGGAAACAGTTGTGGCCAACAGTGACAGAAATAGCCACGGAAAGTGTATGAGGCATGAGGCATGCATAGTGGAAAA
The DNA here is from genome assembly GCA_019142605.1 of Cephalopholis sonnerati. Classification (NCBI taxonomy): domain Eukaryota; kingdom Metazoa; phylum Chordata; class Actinopteri; order Perciformes; family Serranidae; genus Cephalopholis; species Cephalopholis sonnerati. The sequence goes on along the minus strand of JAGQAX010000011.1, from coordinate 18,127,650 downwards.
TATGTTGAGTCACTCACTGATAAAAACAGATTTTGAGGAACAAAAAGAGACATGCACACAAATAACTAGAAGACGCACTGTAGCCGCAGAGGTAAGGGAGTAACCGCCAACTATCTGTTAGGAGAATATAAAAGTCTGTGGCTCAAATTTTAAATCACACATAAACTAATGCTCCTTGACTCTTTCAAAGTACCTTAACGGTTCAATGTGTAAGATTTAGGGGGATTTAGTGGCATCTAGTGGTGAGGATTGCAACTGGCAACTAGCTGAAATTTCCAGGTAGATTTCCTTCATCGTTCATCGTTCAGGAGGTTTTCACAAGGAGTCGAATTATCCGCAGAGGTTTTATCCTCTCCAAAACATACGCACCTGGGGTTTCATTTATAAACAATGCGTACAAAAAAAACAAGGCCCGAAAGAGGCGTAGATATGAATGGCTCATCCTAAGGTAAAGAAAACACAATGATTCTTATTTTCAGGTGGCTACACTGAAGAAAATATACTTGTTATATTGTATTCCATTTTGCCAATATATCCCCCTAAATCCTACACACTGGAACTTTAACCTAACCCCTCAGAAATGTGAGGAGCACCCTGTCAGCCCGCATGCATCATCACCTTTCTTTCACATTCATTAGTATTAATGAATCCTTTGTGCAGAATGTGGGTGGAAGCCCACGTGTCACATCTCCTACCTTTCAAATAATCCCCAATTTCTCCTACATTGCGCTGTAAATTCCACTGTGATCCCCAAGCATTAGGGTTTAATGTCCCTCACATGACTGCCTCACTGTAACACAGCTCCTCCATGAGCACACTGGAATAACAGATCTGAGGTCAGCACCATCTAATCAGCACTATGAAAAATGTGGGGAGGATTTTTTTTACCGCTCCTTTGCACAGTCTGACTAAGATATATAGAGGCGTGGGGGCCGGCAGGGTGATGCAGTGAGGGAAAAGGGCAAGAGGGGATGGTAAGTATAAGATGTAGTGCAGTGGTTAAAGTTTAATGTCCCTCTTCTCATCCTCTACATCACTTCCTCCATCCAACTCCCTCATCCTCGCTCGTTGCGCTCTCTGGAAATGAACAGACTTAGCTTGTGCTATTAAAGACTAAAGAGAGGGGTGTAAAAATAGGAGGAGGAGGACAGAGATTAATCAGGTAGAGGTATGGATGTTGCAGCCCAGGAGCTGGAATAACAACAACTAGTAACAGAGAACAAACATGATCGCTCCTTGTATCCAAACTGCAAATCAGCTATCTATTGCCTAAAACACAGCACAGCTATATTTGAGCACTGAGACTTTTTTTGTTTCATTACTTTCTGTCTGTCTTTTGTCTTTCTTTTTCTCTGAGACAAAAGCAGCTGCTGAAACAGAGGCAATCGCTCTATGTTGTGACCTGGTTTCCATCTGGAGCCAGAATAGGACACGAACACACACAAAGACCAATCACACACTCGGTCTTTGTGTCAGGTGAGGTCTCTGATTTTTTTTTTTTTCCAAAGAGGGGTCCTGCAATCCTGGAGGATGCCCAGCAGATGGCACCCAGAGGTTCTCAGAATGACATTGCTTTTTGCACTTTCAGTCTTGGAGCTCAGACGTTCCCTTTTCTTGTGAATTTACATACATCTCCAGTACGCTACTCCTCTTAGCCTTAATGATGAACAAGTGAAGTAAAGTGAACAGTGACGTGATGGTGATGAAGCAGATGATGAGATAAAGATGATGAAGGCGAGTTAAAAGCTCAGGTGAAACTTTGTGTGTGTCAGTGTTGCGTTTGCACATCTGTATGCCTTCATGAGAATACTGCATATTACTAAACATTAACACACAGTAACAAATACATTATTTCATGGAGAACTTCAATGTAAACGGAGGACACAAAAGACTGGAGGACTTTTGCATAACCTTCCCGCATCTCCTGCGATGATCAGCTATGACCTCTATTTTGAATTTCTCCACCTACACCATCATTTGCAAACCACTACATCAGTTAATGCTTCTTCGTGTACTTAAAAAGCTCCATGTGAGGTCTAAAGGTCTTGAACTGTTGGAGCACATGAGAAACTGCTCTTTAATAACATGGCTCGCCTGCTCCTGTGTGGTGAGACGCTCACCGTAACAGATGTTGGAGCCACACTAATCACTGTGTGACTCCCTAGAGGGTCATGGAGGTGACACAATTACTCTCCATCATAATGACAACAAACGCCTCCTTGCTACCTTTTTGGAGAGCTTTTCCTTCTGCTGTGAACTGAGATGCTGTATTGACATGTAGTATACAGATACAATTTAAAGGGCTCAGTGTGTAGGATATAGAGGGATATATTGGCAGAAATGGGATAAATTCTAAGTGTATAATCACCTGAAAATGAGAACTGTTGTGTTTAAGTTACCTTGGAATGAGGCGTTTATATCTACATAGGGAGCAGGTCTTCATCTAAGGAGACTGCAATGATGCATCGCCACATTTCTGCAGTAGCCCAGAATGGACAAACCAATCATTGGCTTGAGATAGGTCAAGTGCTTTTTTGCATTTTCGTGTCAGTCACCAAGATTGGAATTTAACTTTTTTGTCCACCTGACACTGTGGCTACCAGCCACTCAGAAAATTACCATTGCTTTTTGGCTGATGAGTGAAGCAAATCTAGCAGCCACTTGTATATTTTACCAGCATTTGGCTTGTGGCTGCTGCAACTCTGTCAGCCTCCGTAGTTAGAAGCCCCTCCACAGTAAGCAGCATCAGAAAAACAAGGGTTTTTTTTAATGTGACACTGCTTTATTCAGTGTTTTTAGAGAGGATGAGACCTCTGCGGATAAAAATCTAGGTACAATGAACACTGAAGGAATTCTAACTGGGAGAAGTTTCAGCTGGTTGACATCTTCACTGATAGATGCCACTAACCCCCGCTATATTTTACACACTGTACCTTTTCTGAAGTTTTTGTGTCAGCTGCAGAGTCTGTGTGATGGCATCTGCGAAGGTGCTTGTGTGTTACCTGCGTGTGAGTGCGCTTGTTCTCGTGTCTCACCATTGTCCCTGGCTGCGGATGGCTCATCCAAGGCCATCTGTTCGGCCAGCTCCGACAGGGAGTCGTCGACGGGCCTAGCGCTGCGTAGAGACATGGACAGCCTCCGTTTGATTATCTTCATCCTGTCCATCTTCTCAACCGCACCACCGGGGCCCACAGGCCTGAGAGAAGAGGAACAACCACCAACATCGTCATTATCATCATCAGCAGCACCACCACCTGCATTCCCATCAACATAATCACGGTCATTGTTCTCATTATAACCATCAACAGCTAGACCCACGCTGCCCTGTTAATCTTCATTGTACAGTCAAACTACTGCAGTGCAGCCTCGGCGCATTTTCTACAGTTCTTTGGGCTCCCGACGATTGTGTTTGCTCACGCAGCGTGTGTTCTCATTGTTATGTATCCCAAGTGCAAACATTGCAGAATAAAAGACACAGAATGGGAGAGCGGACCCACAGAGACACAGAAAAAGAGAGCAACAAACAAAATTTTTGTTACAAAAATAACATGTAGATGGCTGACTATGCAGTTCTCCGGAGGTTTCAGACAAGAGCAGATCTCCCTGATGAGGTGTGATTGACATACATTTGACTAGCTCCTCCATCAGCCATCCATAATGAAGTCAGGGCATTCAAACAGTACACATCTCCAGTATATCAATGCAAAAACAGCAGAGGAAACAAAGTTCTTCTTACTGTATATACACACCATCTATGGCTGATTCTACAGTAGCCCAACCCCAGCTAGTGTCCATATGCCAACAGCCAAACAACTCTGATGGAAAGCTGTTTGCAAACACTGTGCTCACTGTGTGTGATTACAGCAGAGAGAAGCATCCCGTCCGTACAATAAATAGGAGGGAAAGAGCATATTGTTTCTCCAGCAAAGTGCTCTTCACATTCACTGGTGACCTGCCTACGCGTATTGTGTATCCGTGTGTGTATACCTCTTAACGTCAGTGAGCTTTCAAAGTTATATATTGTTTAAAGTGCCCCTCAGCAAACATTTAGAACCTGATTTATGTGTGTGTATGTACAGTATATGCGTCTCTGCATGAGTGTATTTGTGTGTGTTGATGTCACTTTGTGCGCTGTGTCTTCTACACTGCGCTTCACTGGCCTGGAGGTGGAGGCAGCTATGGCAGAGTATTTCTGTCTCCCTTCCACTTCCTGCTACTTCTATCTAACCCATAAGGGCTCCAGAGCTGACATGCGCAAGTGCACACACAGACACACACACACACACACACACACACACACGCACCAGGCACCCACTGCCTTTCCCTTTGTGTCCAACCTTGGAGGCTTCAACAAAAGCCATTCATCCTTTCAGGCTCTCAGTCTTTCAGGCCTATTAGAGACAGCCAGTGCTCTGAGGGAATTCAAAACCCGGCTATCCTCACTCAGGACGACTGGCTTTTTTTCACCAGAAGATGCGCTTAGGCGAGTAGCCATTGCTAACAACATCGCCTCTGCCAATTTACATGAGCTCAGTTGGATGCGGTTCGCACCTCAGCCGGAGGCGTTTTCTCCAAGACGATTACAAAAAAAAAAAGTTAAAAAAAAGGCAACAAAGGCACGAAAGGAGAGCAACTCACATTCATTTCATATCATCCGTCACCCATGGATTATCAGTATGGAACGAATCTCCCTCCCCCCCTCATTTGCATGTTTTCCCAGACTTCACTAGAGAGGAAGCCTGCTCGGACAAGGAGACTGGGTTCTCCTCATGCAACCTCGCAGCCGTCATCCGCACATTTTCAGGAATAAATGACTCACATTTAGGGGGTGCAGCCGATAATATGATGCACTGCTTATTATCCAGATAAATATATACCAGTGTTATCATTAACACACACTTACGCTCGCATCTGGGCATGCCCGCACACACATACAGACACACGATAATGACTAATTTCACAGTCTTCATCTTATCTCTGTTGAATTAGCACGAACAGTAATGCAGTGGGAATCTCATTACCCAGCCACTCAGAGAGGGAAACACTTCAGGCTACCACTGTATATCATATATGTTGTTGAGATTTCCAATATTATTTATAGTGTGATGAAGTTAAGTGTAGTCTGCCTTGTAAAAATTTACTCCTACTTAGTTTGTAAACTAAGTAACACCAGATAAACCCACTGTCTTTTAGTATCACTGTGCATTGATTATATCTTTATATCTCTTTTATCTGTTCTTATAGAAACATTTCTGCGTTAAAGTGACTTTTTAATTACACTTCAGGATAATATAAGGCCTTTCAGAGAGTATAACACACAAGTGTATCTGTGTTGGTCAAGAAAAAAAAAAAGTTCTGGGAAGAATGAAGTGTTATGAATGTGCGTTGGATGTTGAGTCTGGTGCAGATGGACGTGGCAGTGTGAAGAGCTTGGCAGAGGCACAACAGTGAGTGGGACGAGACATGTGGCTCCAGGCTGCAGCATGCGCAGGCCACACTCACCAGACACCCGGCAAACCACGAACAGCTCTGATACATCACTCCCACTAAACGGAGGGACGAACTCCAGATGACGGAGGCCGCTCTCGCTCCCTCAAAGACACTACAAGCACTTCTGCTGTTTTCGTTTTGTTTGAAAGCAACACAGTGCGCTGTTGAGGGATTTGAAAGCAGTAAAGCATGGGCTGCACAATAAAACAAACACATAAGTATGAAGGTTAGTCGGGGTGAGTGACACAAAGGAGAGAAGATATTAGACCATCTCCAGCTTTGCAGTAAGTTATTTGTGTGTGCCTGTCAACAGCCTGTGAGCATGTGCGCATGTGTTTCCACATGCGTGTGGTTGCATGGATGTGGTAGCATGGAGGTGAGGTGAACTGACACACCCCTGAGGAGGACAGAGGAGGAACACAGTCTGATTTATTCAAGACACACACCATTTGGGTTGCTAGGTTACAGGCCCAGGCTGGAACCGCAGTTTCTGTCTCTGAGGTGAAGAGAAAAAGAAAGGAGACACAGAGAGGAGCGAAAAGGAGAGAATTCACAATTCACATCTCTCTATCCCCCGACCTCCATGCACAAACACACACGCATGCTCGTGTCAGCTATAAAAACGTCCAGCCCTCTGGTGCTTGGGATGCCACAGAGTGCTGCAGCATGTGATCCTTGCCAGCCTTGCTCTGGGTTTCCTCTGCCAAATATGCCTCTTTAGAAGGCAAAAGAATGAATGGACTGGAGGACCTGAGTCTGCAGTGTACACCAACACTAGCTAGCAGCATGTTCGACACATACACGTACAAACATACACAGATAGAGATTACTTCTATCAAAACAGAAGGGAACATTTCCACAGCTTGACCAAGAGTGAAGCCAGATATTGTATTACCTCCTGTACCTCTCCTTCTTTCCTTTTCATCACAAACAAACAAGCATTCTTCTGCAAGTCAGTGGCACATGAATCATCCGCATGCATGCACTCACATACAATGTGGCAGAGTGGAATGGGCACTCAGTGGCACTCGGAACACTGCTTTGCGTGGCGGCCTGAGGATGCATGAGTAATGCACAAATCTGCCCAACTACAGAATCCTACACACATCCACACAAACACACACGTAAACCAATAGATAACCCAAAAAGTTGTCCATTGTCCTTATAAGCCCAATGGCTCCTTCTCAGCATCTCTTCTGGCGTTTAATCTAAATCTCCCAAGTTAGACGGGAAGAAGATGAACGAATAAGCAGAAGCAGGAGGCTGCAAAAAGACAAGGCTAAAGATCTGACATGCCATTTTCAGCCACAGGAGGAGGAAGGAGAAGGAGATCGCTGTAACTCACTTAGGGCTAGATAATGTGGCTGAAATATTACAACTGAAAATTTGGTCAAATTTAGTATCGATGTGGCAAATGTTTTCCAAAAATTACACATAAAATCATCATATTGCCGACCTTTGTTCAATTGTAACTCACTTCAGACAGCAATCTTCACACATATAAATGTATACAAGCACAATTAGCTTAGAAAATCAATTTGGAATACAGATTTTTGTAGAATGACCACATAACATGATCACATCATCCTGACATGATTCTAATGAAAGATGGTAAATGATAACATCGAGCCAAAACTTTGTTATTATACGTTATTACCATAAAACTTCACAAGCCTAGGCCCTTATACTAGCCCGGTGTGGCTACACATTTTGACAGAGAAACACCTGTCTCAATCAGACGCCTGGTCTGGTTGCCAAGCAGTTCACTTTTGTTATAGAAGTTCTTTTGATGTTTAAAACAAGGTTGTTGGCAACCTCAAATTATGTGTCCATCCCTCGATTACCCTGTAAGTTATTCATATTTTTTAGTCAGTAAGGGTCCTCAGATCAAAAGAATTAAAAAGTATTTCCCATAAAAATGAATCCAAGTTGTTAGTATTGTTTTAACAGAATAAAGTGGAGTTGTGTCCGTATGCCGGGTGCCGTAACTCTCACTCTTTATCTGATGTGCTGTCTGTTGGAGCTACATCCAATGAATGATTCATAATTAATTTATCATCCGAAGCCTTATTTTTTAACAAGTAATATTCACACTGGCTCAAATAAACAAACTGATTGTATTTCCAATCAGAGAGTTTTGTGTGACAGGAATTAATGGCCTGTCCTTAATATAGGCACGTTAATTTCAGTGATTTAAGCAAATCATAGCCCGGGCTATTAATTGAAGTTTTACAGTATTATTACTTAAGCACATTCCTGTGAAAGAGAACTGTAATCTCAGGGAGGCCATGTCCTGATTAAATACGTCATTAGTTGACCATAGAATAGTGTACAACTGGGTGACATTCAAAGCAGAACACAGATACAAGTGCATCCTGTGCAGCTGCACAGTAATTGGTTTCAGGGCAATACACCATGAGGAAATAAGACCATGCAGAGAGCCCCACTGGGCAAAATAAATAAATAAATAAAATAAAATAAATAAAAAACTACTACTACTACTAATACTAATAAAATTGAATCAAATCAAATCAAATACTACTACTAATAATAATACTAATAAAATAAAATATAAAAATATAAAATAAAATATAAAAATAAAGTAAAATATAAAAAATAAAATAAAATCATAAAATAAAATTAGATAAAATTAGATAAAATAATTCTGTGTGGTGTTTTTAAAGACTGCTAAATATATAACAAGGTACCAGAACTAGTCCAACTGTCTTTATGGTAATAAGACAATTATAACACACAGTGCATACAGAGATAAGAAAGGGCTACTACTGCTCTGGGATTATGGGTGATATTTTCAGTGGGGGTGCATCCATGGATGTGCATCGCAAAGGCACTGACGGATGCGCATGATTTTCAATCCGGACATCCCACACTGAGATGGACATGAATAATTCAGCGCTAAATGATACCCCCAACGCGCTGCTAAGACATTAAGAGTTCATATACGTGTTTTGCTATGAACAATAACTGCTCAGTCTGTGTTGGTGATAGTACACGTCTCGCAATCGGCGAACATCCACGAGGTTATCGACAACACTGCGTGACCGCAGGACTGGACTGAGGGTCCTGACAATATCCCATGTAACTGGACATGACTGCGGCCAGAGCGCACATACATACAGCATGTGGACAGCAAGCAGCCGTACGATAAATATCATGGGACTGAATTTAAAAAAACGCAGTTGGTGTCGGGCCTGCCTGGCAGAGATTCCTCTACCTTCCAGGCCTTTTGCGTTTTCGGTCAGTTCCTCTCTCCCCGTGTTTTCCTGACGCAAGTATCCGGGAGGAGGAGAGTCAGGCAGGGCGAGGAAAAGTTACACAGCCACCCAACCGGCTCAGAAACTCCACGAGGGAAGGACTGGAAATCATTTCAGAGACTATTCCGACGCGATCGTCGTGAATTTACACTTTACGCACTGACTCTTAGGACTTAAAAGTGCCATTATCGCTATTTAAGACTTTTATCTGCTATGGTGCCACTTTCATTTCCCCACGGTTTTCACAGTGAGCACCTAAGTGTCCACATCAGCTCCACAAGCGCGCACATTTACGCAGCATAATCCAGTGAAAACCACCAAATACCTTTGTTTTAATCACAAAAAAAGAAACTCCACCTGCAATGTCAGGTGATAGGACAGCCGTGGTTATGGTTGCTTGCTGTCCCAACATTGTCGTTACAGGATCAAAACGTGGAGTGAAGACAGGCAGGACATAAACAAACACAAAACCTCCGCTGCCACTGACCTGCTAGTGTTTCTGCTGCAGGAGACTATTGTTCCACTTGTGTATGGTAATCCAGGCGGCACGCTGGGATGGATCCACTGCGACAAGTTCCTCCAACTAGTTTGTCGTAAAACACACCGGATTGCCTCTTACCCGGACAGGTAAATCTTATCCCAGGGTTGCACGCTGTTGCGCAGTGTCCCGTCGCCTGAGTACGCGCATCGTTGACCTGTTATTACGCATTATTTGTCTTTACTTTCGCTTATAAACAGCACCGTCCCGTCCGGTGATGATCAGCCATATCGCTGCTGCTGCTGCTGTGTGGATCCCAAGTGGAAGCGGTGGCGTGATCCCGGAAAACACCGCAAGGGGTGTGTGAGTGCATGTGTGTGTGTGAGGGAGAGACTTTCAATGTGTGTATACAGACTCTCCTCCTCTCTCTGTGTGTAAAAGGGGGGTCCGACGGGTTAATTTGGGGGGGGGGCGGCAGTGTCACCGGGGAAATTAGCCTTCATTATACAAGCACCATTCCCATCTAAATGTGCACCTCAGAGAAATTCCTTGTGAATAATGCATGGAGTGAAAATTATGGAAATTCAACTGTATGATCTTCCTTGGTTGGCATCAACATGAGTGAAAATAAAGTCTGAGGATTCACAAATTACCCTGTGGTCCCAGAGTTGTGAGGTTTTAATTCATACTGATGCACACATCAGACAAAATAACTGGATTTCTTTTAACTGCAGCCCAGACACACTTAGTGACAAGCATATTCTCCATTTCACATAAAATGGCTACTACCTGGATGACCACTGTGGAGACCCAATGCCAAGATCTTCACACATGTTATTTTATTTAAATTTTAATAAAACTAACTTGAGTATAAACTAACATAATCACTTTTTTTTTACCCCCGGGAAACACCTGCATCTATAACAATGACGTCAGGAATCACAGATGACACAGCAAACGCAGTTGATGATGAGTCTGCCTGCTGGTCTGGTCTTCATCGCCACCGTGTGGTTATTCCAAACAACAGCAGCATGTTTTCATTCACAGGCCAGATTCATTCACTGGAGCAAAGCCTATATAACAGTCCCTGTAAAGGCAAACCCTGCAATCTACAGTCATGCAGGACCATGTGAAATGAATCAACCAAGAAATGCAATTTCAAGGCTTGCAGCGTAAGGTGTTCACTTCTGTTGAGAATGAATCAGAAAGGCGAATAAGTCTTCTTTGTGAAAAGTATTATTTGAAATGGGAGACATTTATTGATTACATAAATGGAGCTTAAAGAATCTACGGCTTAGCTCCCTTCCATGTACACATACACTCATATACACTCATGCTTTCGCCCATTTGGCTCCACTTACAACACAGCCTCACTCTTTTTCTTTATTTTTTTTACTCTTACTTTACTTGCACTTTTTATTTGTTTTATTTGTTTATATACATATATATTTTCCTTTTCTTTATTGAACTAGTATTCCCATGTCTCTAATGAACGTAATAAAGTGTTACTCATTCTTCGTATATTTGGGCTAATTGTTTAACAATCAGGTTATAATATATGTTCTTAAAGAAGTCCTGAATCTCAACAGATGTAGATGGGGCGGGTTTTGAAAGCTGACTGTGATATTTTTGGACTAAAAGCTTTTTATGTTTAGAATTTTAATTAATGGATTCAATGGGCGCTACACCATGACCCTTAAAGGAGCTTTTCAATATCAAAAACACTACTCTGATGATGTCATCAGAGTTATCTAAGGCTTGTGTTACAAACTGGGGGTGCAGGGTTGGATAAAAGAGGAGATTTAGGAGGCAGGGGTGGTCTAATGTTTTAAACCTGACTCTTGTAGTTCCCATAACTCTGTGGTATAACTTTAAAGTGCAATACTGATTCCACCCCCACACTTAGGTCATGGCAGTGTTACATACAGGGTAATTAAATGAATAAAAGTGTAAACGTGCAATAATTAAATTACTTAATACGATGATGAATGAATGAAAACATTAATTACTAACAACAAATTTTTGGTGACCAGTAAAAATGTATTTGGGGTTTGGGATTGCACTGCCAGGATTCAAATTTATGACCTCAGTATTTCTAAAAATCCTTGTTAATATGCTGGTTATCGTCTGTGTGGTGCAGTAGTAGGAGGTACATATGTATTAAAATACTGTACCTGCACCCGGTTTACATAAAATGCTACTTTAAACTTATGTTCCACAACATTCCAGAGGCAAATATTGCACTTTTTACTGCATTTTTGACAGCTACTAGCTACAGTAGCTACCAGAAAACACCTCCTTTAAAGTTCCTTACATCTTAATGCACTATCTTTAGGTGAATGCCCCCTTACCATTAATGGAGTCTGTATCTGATAGAAAGTGCATTAATGCCTTTAGCAGAAGTCATCTTGAGTGTATTACTACTTTCAGGCATAGATGGTTATTCTTAAATAAGAAGCAATGGACAATATCTTTCTGTTACCTCATAATATGTATTATACAGTATATATATACACACACACACATACACACATATATATGTATAGAATCAACAATCATAAATAGAATCAAGCTAATTTCTGTGATTTCTTCCCAAATGTGAAGGTTGTTTGATTTACAGAGGATCCTTTCAACACATTCTGAAAAAAGATGTCCTGCTAACAAATATTTATCAATGGCATATTATTAACAATCCCAATTGCTCAGCTGGTGAAAAAAATAATAATTTGATGATTATTTTGGCAGAATATTACATAGATAAAATGATGTGGCTTAAAAGACTACCCTCCTGTTATATTTTTGGAGATACCGACTTTCAAACATTCTTGATTGCTATTGAAAATGGAACATTCAAAAACTATAAACTGGCAAAAACTATTACATTATTTAGACATTTCAGTTTTATTCCATCTGTTTAGCAGACCCTGAGGATTTTTGTTTTCATCATGTTTCTTTCTTTTCCCTTACATTTTATTTCTTTGCAACTCAGTTTACTTTTGCATTGTTTTTATATTGTGAGATATATTTTCCACGGCTTTTAGAATGAAAATCTGGAATGTACATTTTAAATAAAGCTTTTTTTAAAACTTCTACTAAAATTTTCCTTGTAGAGGAATAATATACATTATTTTATTGGTACTTACATAAGAGACTGTTCTTTACTTATCAAAGGGGGTTGGCTCGTGTTTGTAGCAGACGAAACAACTCAACAGTGCCCCAGTGGCAGCTGTGCCCACCTCACCAGTCGGCATATAACTGACAAAACGTCTTCCTTAATGGATATAACAATTCTCAATACTCTTATCTTACAATTTATTATTAGAAATCACCCATAATTCCAAGCGGCAGCCTCAAATCGAGCAAATTCAAGCCAATATGTTGAAAATGAAAGATATTTCATTTCTGAAAAGAGTGTGTAGCAAGTCAGTCAGAGAGGCAGAGTGTGTGACACGTGGAAATGGTCAGAGGACACAGGTGAACACCCTCAGTGAGATGTGGAGGACACTGGAGCCCTTTAAATAGGGCTCGACCAGCTTGTTATATTGTGTAGATAGTTAATTAGGAAACCCACCTGTTACCATGGAGCCTCATGTGCGTTGATGTGCTATAGGGGACCACTGCATATGTCAGGCCATGTGCAAACATAAAAGCTGTACCTGGCATATGCCAGAGAGCACCACGGTACACACAGCTGGCCAAACTTCCTCCATTTTTAAACATTTCATGCAAACACACTTGTGCTATATACAATGGGCTCACAATTCATACAACCCCAAGGCTTCCTGGGGTGGAGGATTTTCACACTGTGCTGTCACCACTTTTACTTCACAAGTCAAAGTGCACATAATACTTCATGCCCTCTTGTCTGTCTCATCACTCCACACTGTGGTGGCCATTGGATCTTCCCTAATAACATCTTGTTGGTTTTTGGGCTTTTTTTTCTCTTGCAGCCTGCCTTGACATCATAACAGCCTCAGTCAATACCAGCATTAGTTGGATTAAATGGGAGATGGTTCACTACTCGTTTTTTCCCACGCACCAAACCATGTCTCTTCCGTGGCCGAGCGGTTAAGACTACTGAACATAGCATCATTCTATACTGCGCATGCGCAGCTGCTTAGCACTCCAAGATTGGCGGTTCGACTCCCGCTCACCTCACACTCGCACCTGAAGCCCCAGGCCGCCTTCACCCCAAAGCCTCTCTCCACTTTACCTCCTCAACTAAAACCAACCTCACACAAACCAATGCTTGCTCCGGCTCAGCTGGACCCTCTGTAACATATAATGGAGCCTACAGCTCAACTGGAGAAGGGATGAGAATCCCTCATATCATATAACAGGAGCTATGGCATGTAACTGCTGACATCATGGTGTAATAATAAATATTAATAAATACATGTCACTGCAAAACACTGACTTGAGGTGGGCCACTCCATGCTTTAATGCTGAATTTTGTGGCGCTCAAGAAAAAAGTATATGCAGGCGTACGTTTGAAGTCTGCGAGAACAGTTTGCAGCAGTGCCTGCCTGGTCATTTCTCCACCAGCAGCAGCAATGAAGAGAACGCTAAAGTTTGAAAAGGCTCTGGCTGCAGTTTTGCAGTCAGAGAGTGAGGAGGAGAATATTCAGAGCTCAAGCAGTGAGGAGTCCTCTGACAGCCAAGACCAAATGGAGGACACCTCTCCCTGGTTATTGAAGAACGGCGAGATACTTTGGTCTCCAACCCGCGAGGAGGTACTGCCGTTCTACCCTCTTCCTATTTTGACCCCAGGGCCAACCCACTATGCTATTGCTAGGATCAGCAGCTCTGCAACAGCTTTCCAGCTGATTTTTGCCAAAAAGAGCACGAGGCTCATTCTTAATTTCACTAACCTCCAGGGGAGGAGGTCAGTGAGGGCTGAGGGCCTTTCTGTGGCTACTGATTCTTGCTGGGGTGTTCAAATCACAGCATGGGGCAACCAGGAGCCTTTGGGACATTGAGACGGGGCGTCCAATTTTCTCAGTGACAATGCTGCAAAAAAGATTCACGCAGATAAATCGAGCTATCAGGTTTGATGACCGTCTGACCCGACCAGACCGCCGCAGGAGGGACAAGCTGGCCCCATCACTGACTTCTGGATGCAATGGAGCACCAGCCTCCCCAAGTTTTTTAATCCAGGGAGAGACATTTGTGTGGATGTGCAGCTGGTCCCTTTCAGGGGCCGCTGCTCATTTCGTCAGTATTTGCCATCAAAGCCCAGCAAATACGGTATCAAGATCTGGGCCCTCTGCGATGTGGAGACCTCCTATGCCTGGAGGCTCCAGATCTACACTGGGAGGTCTGCCACAGGAGAGAGGGAGAAGAAGCAGGGCATGCGGGTGGCCGTAGAACTAACTGATGACCTCCACGGCCACACACTCACAATGGACAATTTTTTTTACTTCGTTCCCCCTTGCTGAGGAGCTCCAGAGGAGGAGGAGGAACAAGCCAGAGCTCCCTCCGCAGCTGCTGGACATCAGAAGAAGGGAGGTACTGTCTTCACTTTTTGGATTTGCCAAAAACAAAACTCTGGTTTCATACGTGCCGTATCTCAAGCACATGTTCGAGGTTTTTGATATGAAGAATGATTTGTATTGGATCAAGTGTTTGCGAACAAATTATATCACAGCCTACAAAATCTCGTCTTCCAATCTGAAAAAGCACGTCACGGTATGTAACTTAGCTACTAGCCAGCTTAATGTTTGTTTAAATGCAGATGAACATTTTAAACGTTATTGTCTGTGCTTGTGGCATCATAGGTATATGTGTGTGTGTGTGTGTGTGTGCGCGCATTAGTGAGGTGGGGGCTGTCTTTGATGTGGGTTATCCGGCTCATTTTTGGCAATGATGCATTACATAAGTAAAATAAACTAGCCAATAAGTTATTTATCTGTAAATGTCAATGTAAGTTATTGTAGGGCCTATTTTACTGAAGATGTTTTTTTATCTTTTGTATGTAGAGAAAGCAAAAATATTCTGAACTGACTGCAGCTGCCTGCAAAAGAAAGAGTGAGGCTGGGACAACTTCCTCAAACCTCGAACAGCAAAGCTGTTAGTAGAAATATTTGCCAGTAGAGCAAGTTTTTTTTTTCTTGTTACAAGCAAAAAAAAAAAAAATCTTGCTCCACTGGCAGATTTTTTCACTTGTTTCAAGTGAAATTTTGCTTAAAACAAATGAAAATTAGCTTGAAACAAGTGAAAATTGACTAAAAACAAGTTACTTTTTAGGTGATGTGTCTTATTTTAAGTGTATTGAGATTTGTTTTGACTAGCAATGAGACATTTTGACTAGAAATAAGACAAATACTCTTGGTAAGATTTTGAGTTTTTGCATGATGTGTTCAAATGTCGCTACAAGAAAAGGAAATTTGGGTTTTTGTGAGAAAAATACTGTTGGGGGTGAAATTTGTTTTCTTGGCAATATGAAGCAATTTCATTTGTTGATGAATGCAGCTGAGTTTGTGTTCTGAGGCGTCTTGCCTTTATTTGTTTATTTTTGTTTGTTTGTTTTTGGAAATATCTAATTCATCTGAATCAGTTCTATACATTTTATTGTTCGTCATCATTGTGATTGTTTGTCTTATCTTATCAATCTGAATCAGTTCTGTAAATAAAATTTCATTGTTTCATTGATCAAAATCAATCTTGTTATCGATTATTGATCTAGTCAAGGCTGAAATAACCTCTTCCCAAATATTCTACATGGCATCTCATTTTTGGAAAATATTGTATATTTAGTGATTTTCCCATCTGAAAAATCTGGAGCTTTTATGACAAAAAGGGCATAAAAACAATGTAAAAAAAATGTGAAAAATAATAAAAACGTATTATCTATGGTTAGGTCTGAAGTTGTTGAAAAGATTGATATCAAAAAAATTGAAAAAAAAAAATTACATATAACATTTTTGACATTTGACATGCTTCCTCCTTTTTGCACCACCCTTGCCCCCCATAAGCGAGGAACAGTCCCTAAAGGGTGTGAGAAGCATTTTTTATTTTGTTTTGTTTTCTGCTTTTCTTTATGATGAATGTTCATTCAAAATGTCAGCAACATTAATAAACCCTGAAAAAGGAAACAATTTGCACAAAGAGTCATCAAAAAAATTACATGCAAAACATTACTTGATTTTCTTTCTCTGATAACATTTAATTTATGTATCTGAAATTCGGGAAAAACCGGAGTACCCGGAGAAAACCCAACATGCGCCATTGCTGTCTGCCACCAACATGAGGAAAATTCTGTTGATTCAGGGGTTGTTCCTCCTCCAGGCCTGTGTATGGAAATTAAGTTGCACCTCCTCTAATAGTGGCATAAAAAACAATGGCAAGAAAGACAGCTATGATCTCTCCCTGTTGAATGGAGTCTGAACTGTTTGTTGTCTTATGGAATAAACAGATGCAAGGGCTCTGGAGGAAGAAGACACAACTCTGGCTTGGGTCATGCTGTAAAGAGCTGACACTGTTGCTTGAGTCCGGGTGAAAACAAGCACAGTTTGATTTACAATCATGACCACAATTCTTGATTGTGCCATGTTCAAAATAAATACTTCAAACTTCTGGTGGGAGCCAGTTAAGTAAAACCTGAATCATTTGTCGTCTTATGGAAAAAACAGCTGCACGGGCTCTAGAGAAAAAATATGCAATTCTGGCTTGGGTCGCTCTTAAAGAAGCTGACACTCTTGCTTGAGCCTCGGTAAAAACAGCTACAGTACCATCTGTGACCATGACCCCAAAATCCACAATTCTTGCTTGTGCCATTGACAAGAAAGGTGTAATTCTTGGACGTGCCATGGACCAAAAAGGTGGTACACTTACTGGTGGAACCCCGTGGAATAAAGCTCCTTGTGCTCTAGAAAAAACAGCTGCACAGGACTCTGGGGTAAAAAGACTCAACTCTTGCTTGGGTCAGGCTGAGAAGAGTTGGCACTGTTGCTTGAGCCCGGGTGAAAACAAGCACAGTTTCATCGATAACCATAAGCCCAGATTCCACAATTCTTGCTCGTGCCATGGACAAAAAATGTGATAAAGCCTGAATCGTTTGTTGTCTTATGGAAAAAAAAGCTTCACGGGCTCTGGAGTAAAAAAACATAATCCTGGCTTGGGTCAGGCTGAGAAGAGTTTGCACTGTTGCCTGAGCCTGGGTAAAAAGAAGCACAGTTTCATCGATCATCGTGAGCCCAAAATCCACAATTCTCGCTCGTGCCATGGACATAAAAGTTGGAACCCTGTTATAGAACACCTGAATCACTCTGTGTGCTCTGGAAAAAACAGCTGTACGGGCTCTAGAGTAAAGAGCCACAGTCCTGGCTTGGGTCAGGCTGAGAAGAGTTTGCACTGTTGCCTGAGCCTGGGTAAAAAGAAGCACAGTTTCATCGATCATCGTGAGCCCAAAATCCACAATTCTCGCTCGTGCCATGGACATAAAAGTTGGAACCCTGTTATAGAACACCTGAATCACTCTGTGTGCTCTGGAAAAAACAGCTGCACGGGCTCTAGAGTAAAGAGCCACAGTCCTGGCTTGGTTCATGCTAAAAAGAGTTGGCACTGTTGCTTGAGCCCTGGGTGAAAACAAGCACAGTTCCATCTCTGATCATGAGCCCAAAATCCACAATTCTTGCTTGTGCCATGGACAAATAAGGTGGAACCCTGTTATAGAACACCTGAATCACTCTTTGTGCTCTGGAAAAAAGCAGCTGCACGGGCTCCGGTGTAAAAAGACACAACTCTTGCTTGGGTCATGCTGAGGAGAGTTGATACTGTTGCTTGGTCTTGGGTGAAAACAAGCACAGTTTCATCTCTGATCAGGACCCAACAATGCACAATTCTTGCTTGTGCCATGGACAAAAATGGTACAATTCTTAATTGCCCCATGGTCACAGCAGTCATTCTGGTCCTGGAATAAAAACCTGCGAATCTTGTTTGCAGCGTGGAGAGGACTGCTGGCTGTGGTGGCACAAATGTTGCGATATTCTCCCAGCCTCTCACAAACACTGGGAGACAATTACATCGAAATAGAGAGCAGTGGCGGGCAAAAGGGGAAAGGTTAAACCTCGCGCCGCCTGAAGGACTCTTGTAAATCACAGCTCTGCTGCATACAGTGGTGCTATCCTGCTCTGTAGGCTCCCTGCTGCCCAGACCTGACCTGGGAATAACTGAGTGGCTGCATAAAGGTCTATTGAGCTCTCGCCTCCTCTGTAGGGTTTCATCGCTCAGATGGCCCTGGTCAGGTGTTGCAACAGCATCCTGATGCAAAAACTCTGTTGGGGCTGTTGGTGAAAAAAACTCGTCTGGAGGTAATTCCTGGACAGCTTCTGCTGAGTCAACACGGACTGAACTGGGGCAATTATGTCCCAGAGCAGACCTGATGAGTCCACCAGCAGTTTTGTGGACCCAAGGAAGCGCAACCCAGCCCGCAAGAAGGATCAACATGTTAGCTGATGTATGGAGTAAAAAAGAGAATTTCAAAAAGTTCCCCTGATATCTAATGTAGCTGTCAAGTTTTACCAGACTGCAGAAGCGCGGACGATAAGTTGACTGATTCTGAAGTGAGAATTCAGTAAGTCGGACTAGCCTAAAATCCACTGGTATATCTCGCTATTTATTGTGTCTCACATCAAAGAAAGCCTTTGAAGACATTACGTCACGTGACGTCAGAATACACGAGGTTTGAGGCTGGCTCTAGGCATGTGATGTCATAAAGGCAGAGTGGAGATGATGTAATTAAGCATGACATCATAGTGTTCCATTATTTTTTTTGATGATTTTTTTCCCCCATGGGTTTTTTTTAAATAGTAATAGAATTAGTGCTAGAAGTCACTGGATAATATCACTGTATAATTTTAATTTATAATTTAGCAACTCTAATTTTGTTGGGCAGCAGATATTTGTAAGGAAGAGTAAATACAGTCTCACCATCAGAAGTCTGGTCTGTCCTTTTATATTTAGCAGGTGGTAATGTTCCCGGAATAAGTGAATATCTGATAAAAGTATTGTTGGATTTTTTTTTTGTCGTGATTTATTCCACATTTTCTGCGTGTTAAAAAGTCAGTTCGTGCTCCGGCGTTCACCGCTAGAGGCCGCTAACGGTTTACAGTGGGACCTGAAACGGCGGCTCATCTGCAGTCGTTAGCTTGTTGTCCGTCTTGTTGTTAGGCAGGTTGTCAGGGGCAGCGCACCAGCCAGATAAGCTAGCTAACACAGGATTAAGGGACCTTAGTTAATGATGACACACTTATTTATCAAAGAAAACGACTGTTGTCATTCCTGCTTTTTCACTCGGAGCCACCTGTGTTTCTTTGGGTAAAAGCAGCGGAAACGACAGCGTCGTTTTTCATAGAAACAGCCAGATATTTGCTGTGCGGTTTGCCCCGTAGCTAGCTAGCTAGCTAGGTTTGCTAACGCCAGGCAGCCAGCTCATGCTATCAAACAGACGCAAAGAGATTGGCACCAACCTTACCTTGTAAATAGATAGGCTATCTCCAGGTTTCCATTGCGATCGTTTGCAAAAATGGAGGATGTTCAGGGAAATTTGATGGAGCAGGAAGAATACGACGAGAGCGACAAACCTCCATCGTGTCTCAAAGAACCTTTTCGCTCCACTCGACTGCACATCCAGAGAAGTAATGTCTGCTCTCGGGCTTATTTCGTGGTGGTCATGGTCTTTTTTCATGTGTACATCTTGAATGTTATCGGCCTGCTGCTGTATGTGCACTACAACAACGGCCCCGGGGATCTTGTAGGAGGGGACGGGGCCACCTCAGCATCAGTCAGTGAGAGTGGGGCCCCTTTGTCCCATCCTGCTCCAGATTCAAGAGAGCTACATGTGGAGGACTTCAGTCAGAGTTTCAGTCTACCTCGCATTGAGGGGATACGGGTAAGAAATGCGAAGAACTAGGGAATGGAAAAGGGAAAGTTTTACAGTGCGATAACTGTTACCCAAGGAAAGATATTGTTCCTCATATTTTACCAAACGCTACAGTCAGTCATCTTGCAGCCAGTAAAATACTCTTTAAATGTCAGTTTATCAACAAAAACTGTGTTACAGTTTAATCTGTAATGATCAGTCTGTTCGTTACCAGCTATTAAAATAATCTCAAATTACTTTGGTATTGATTTATCAGTTTGAGTCATTTAAAAAAAAAAGGAAATATTCTGTAAGTCCTACTTCTTAAAGGGGAATACCACCAAAACTAAGAAATCCACTTTGCTATGTTTATGACCTGGGAAAGTTCAGTCAGTATTTGTGAACATGAGCTTCTCTCTGTCAAAGCCAGAAACCAGAGAAGTCTGATACTTGATGTTGATACTTGGATGTCATCAAGTATAAAGTCTGGAGCTGCTCCACAGACGATTGTAGTGTCCTCAGTTCTGTATCAGAAAATGTACCCATATGCTCTGAACATTGTCTAGGATGCTCTTAGTGTCATCTAAACCACTGGTTCCCAACCAAGGAGGCGTGACCCCCTTAGGTGGGCTCCAAAGAAACCCTCTTTATTTTAAGGGGTGTAATATTTTTAATGTGTTATATGTCAGAATTTAATTCGTTTATGTGTCAAAAACAAAGAAATTTAAGACTTATATTTAAAGCTTATTCATGAATATAAAAATAAACAAGTATATAAAATGTTTAAATTATGTATCATGGGGATACAGGCGTGTGTAACGTGTGTATGAAGGGGCGCACCAAAGTCTACAATGGTCAAAAATATGGGTCCCTCAAGAAAAAGGTTGGGCACCACTCATCTAAACCATCGTTCTCAATTCACTGTCAGTGGAGCACTTTCAGACGTCATACCCTATGACATCACAGATTTTAGTTAGTACTCTGGTTTTTGGATTCATGAAAGATTTGTTCATGATTACTACTAGTATTTTGGGTCGTCTTAGACCATAGGAATAATGTGAATTTAGAAAATGGGTGTCGTTCTCCTTTTAATGTCATTATTTTCTGGTGTCTTGACAGCAAACTGAATATTTTTGGGTTGTGGGCAAAACAAGACATTCGAGGACATCATCTTGGGCTTTGGGAAACACTGATCAATATTTTCCACCATCGTTTGACAATTTACAGGCCAAACAACTAAAAGATTATTGTTAAAATAATCAACAGATTAATCAGCAATGAAAGTTATCATGGTTGCAGCCGTATTTACAGTATCATCATATTATTGCCCACTTCCACCCTAAGTAATGACTACACATATTCACTAACAGCTGTAAGGTCATTAATCCCCAGCCCTGTAAATCACATCTGAAATTTTAATCGCTGATTTTGCTGCCTAGGTTTATCAGTATTTACTGTGACACAGAGCAGCTATAGCAACGCCCATGCAGCTAAACCCTCATGTCATGAATGTGTTGATAATGCCTTTTGTCACTTGCAGGTGGGTCATGTTCAGCAGGTGTCCCTCCTGCCAGACAGAACACATGAGATGAGGACATTGAGCCTGAAACCTCTGCTGTTTGGTGAGTCCACTGTAGTCTTTGGGTATGATCCGCTGTTCATGAACAAATGGCGTTTCATCAGGATTTTGAACACAACCTTTAACTTTTTACTCAAAGCCATACCAATATAGACCAGCGATATTTACTTAAAATTCACAGATATGTACATTTTCTATTAAACATCTTTCATTACGATGACCCCCGCTGCCTGAGAGACACCATGAGCCACTTAATGAGCTCCTTTGTGACCAGCTGAGCTGACTGCATATTATTATCTCGTCCATAACTATGGAAGTATGGAAAATATTTGAAAAGACAAGACCAAGCATAAATCACAGTTGTAGGTATTAAATCAAATTCTAAATGCTATGTCTGTCCTTTCTCCATGCATAGCTTTTTAATGCTTGCTCCACATCTCAGTTCTTTTGAATTTTCTCATCTAACATACAGTCCTAGCTCCTGCATCTGTGATGTTTCCATTTGCGTGCAGCTGCCATCAGGTTCTTGTCTCGTCTTTGCCAGGCATAAGCCTTGTTGACCACCAGGCGCTCCCCCTGCACTGTGCCTGTCACTAGGAAGGTCCCGCCTCGTGCATGGTGCCGTGTCATGTTCCTTACACAGGTGGCATCCCTCTCCAGCCACAGCTCTATGCGGGAGCGAATCTGCCCACCTAACAGGGGTCCGTGCTTTAGAACGTCTAGTTTGGCAGCCAGCGAGAACTGAGACAGGCTTACTGGGCTGTACTTGAGCCGTCTTAGACGCAGTTTCACAACTGAGAAGAAAGCAGATAAACACAAACCGTGATTGGCATCAGCCTCATAAAGAACAGTGTGCTGTTTGTGTCTATTTATTGTCCAGAGTTAATATA
The DNA here is from genome assembly GCA_019142605.1 of Cephalopholis sonnerati. Lineage (NCBI taxonomy): Eukaryota > Metazoa > Chordata > Actinopteri > Perciformes > Serranidae > Cephalopholis > Cephalopholis sonnerati. Next base: position 18,105,077 of record JAGQAX010000011.1, on the reverse strand, counting down.
AAACATAGGAGAGTTAAGATAAAATAATACTGATATTCACCAAAATCACTCCTGCAAAAGGTCTCCAGCGTGTCTTTAGAAGAGGAGGCCTCCTCCAGCTCACAATCCCGACAGCTTGCCTGAGGCACTGAAATAGTCAAATCACTAATTGAATCTTTGGTTAAATGAAGTTAACTCAAGTTTATGTGTCTATTTAGCCAGCTACTTACCTCTGCGTCCCCCTGCGTGAACAGAGCTGTTGGTGATAGAGGAGATACACATACGATGGTCTGCAGGATACTGGTCACAGCGCAGAATTTCTGGCCAGGGGTATCCATAACAGCTCATGATTGGTGCACAGCTGTCCCGTACAGATTCACACAAACTCCTGCAGGGCGATATAAACCTGATGAAAAAGGACATGAAGAGGCGAAAATGGTCAGCATTGAATTGATCAAAGGATTTGAATCAATAGTAAAGTGGTGGGGAACAAACAAGACTGGATTAAATCACATGTGCTTGCTTGTTTTTCTTTTTGTAAACTCAGGAGGTGCTAATGTGACTAAACGTAGATTATAGTGCTTTGATGGCTTGGTGTCTGAGTGAAACCAGGGCTTCTCCTCAGATATCAGCACCAATTTGCAGAGCTTTCAAAAGATGTTATCCCTTGATGACCCTGCTTCTATGTAACTTTGTCGTTAATCTGAGTGTATTTTCCTATTAATAAAGCTAGTCTTTACCTCTCATTCTCAGCCTACTGTAAGGGTGGTTATTTGCTGTATCCCTGGCTACTACACTACAACACTAACAAGAATGGCTAAACAAACTTGTGAGCACTGTCCTGTCATCATCACAGTACCAACAAAAGTAAACCTTAAAAAGGTTGACACCAAGGCTGCTATAAACAAATTGCAGGAGCTGCAATTAAAAAAAATTAAAAAAATCATCGCAGACTATCTTTACAAATAGCACCACTAAAGCACTGTGGTGCTAGAGAGATGCCCTGGCCTACAAATCATATTGCAGATGTAAAAGAACACGCTTGTTTGGTACCTACCCCAGCAAAAATCACATCACAAAACAACATCATTATTCTACTATTATCTTCAGTGAAAATGAAATGCAGATATTACAGTTCTTAGTAAAATCATAGCTCCTATCGCAAATGCAATATAGACTTTTTTGCATATCATGCAGCCCTGTGTGACACTATATGATGAAAAGCTTTATCGTGTAAACTTACCTGTCAAGGCAGATGGGTGCAAAGAGAGAGCAGAGGAATATCCGGGCATCAGGGTGGCACTCTCTGGCAAGTAGTGGCAGCCAGCTGGCACTCTGTTGTACAGCCTCAGCTGGAGACTCGTGGCCCAGCAGGTTGGGCATCCTCATGGTGTCATATCCGATGCTTTGGCACAAGGCCATGCCTGACGGGATAGGGACACAGCGAGAGGAACTGCGGGGCTCCCACAGTCCACCTTCGCCTGTAGAAAGCATGGACCTGAAGCCGATAGTAGTATCAGGATCCCCCCACACCTCGCCATCCTCTCCTGCTGCAGCTCCTGGTCTAGACACACGAGTTTCTCCAAATCCAGTTTCAGTGTTGCTCTCAATACTCGCCCTGTCCCCGCCCTTGTCCTTTACTCCAGATCTAATCTTGCCTTCAGCCCTCGCTCGTCCCTCTAGCCCTGCCTTCACTCTACCAGGACCAAGTGCTACTGTGCTGCTGGGCCCGGCAAGCAGAAGGAGAAATAGTAGGGAGGCTGAATGGGAGGACTTTCTGATAAAATGAGGGCAGAGCACTGCAGTCATCCTGTGACGGTAGCTGGAAAGAAGGAGAAATCCGGAAGTTTGCCTCCTGAGTGAATGAAGAACCCTATGTGACAGTGCAGGAGAGGGTAGCAGAATAGGTGTATTTATAGTGGGCGGTGGTTACATTTGCATAGGAAGGGGTAAGGGGAGGTGTAGAGAATAGTAGGGAAAAGGGGTGGGGCACACAGTAATATGTTGTTAGAGATGTGGATCCACTTGCATTTATCAACAGATTTAAGTGTGTTTGACAGAGCCCAGGATCAGTAAGGTGCATGATTTGGCATTTGGATACTTCTGGCTGTCTGCCATTTCCTTTCCCACAGCTGCTGTGAAACTCCTCCATCCTTCCATCCCACATTTTACGCCAACCCACAGCTAACTACCCTTTTCCTCCCTGACCTCTTTGCTTTTCCACTTCTTTTTTTATCCTCATCTTGTGTTGAGGGGGAAAGATTTAATGTTTTTTTTTTTTTAATAATTATTGCCCAAGAGAAACCAAAGATGCCCATAATAGCAAGGAGACAATTATGCTGCCCAGAGGGGGAAGTCACTGCAAAGCTATAATCCTCCAAGAGAAGATTATCAACATGCAGAAACTCTCTCTAACAGTGAACTGCAGCTATTAGTTGACTGACAGAAAATTAATCAGCAACAATTTTTTAAAAATTGCTGCAAGTTTGTCATTGTTGTAAGACTTTTTTTTTTTTTTAAGGCCCACAATTCACTGACTGCATCTTCTCTAGTGTGAGAAATTGCTGTTTTTTCTTGTGCTACATTACACTAAACTGAACATTTGGGGTTTTTTACGTGTTGGTCATAAAAAAAAAAGAAAAAGACATTTAAGGACATCCACTTGAGCTCTGCCACATTATGGTGGAACTTCTCCAATATTGGCTGATGTTTTATTGACCAGACAATAAATCAGTTAATGGAGAAAATAACCAGCAGATTAACCAATACTGAGTATATTCATTAGTGCAGCTCTAGTGCATTGGTGTGGACACAGACAAACGTGTGTAGGACACAGACAAAATTGGTGTCGTCCTGCTGCGTAGCCATGGCCTGATTCCTGTTCAGACAAGCAGGTCACTTCCTTTCCGGGGGAGAAAGAGACAGTGGTGGGAGGGAGAAGAGGAGGGCTCAGTCCCCCTTCATTCATATCAGTTATCCAGATTAATGAGGCTTGACTGGACAATAGGGATTAACCAAGTGGGTACAGTGTAAAAGACACGGGTGACAAACAAGGTCTCTACTGTACAGGCAGCCAACCTGCCGGAAGCCTTTTATTAGGAGGGAAAATGACTGACAGGCATGGGCGGATTGCTGGAAAAGAGCAGGCGGGAACCATGGAACAGTAATTTGTACCTTCACACTTACATCAGAGTAAGTTAAATAAATGTGTCTAATAGAATAAATAAAATGAGTTCTCTTGCTGGTGTGACTAATTTTCTAGGAAAATTAGAAATCTCGGTGGACCAAGCAAAATAAATATTTAAGGACATATCTCAGAATAAGAGAAACTGGAGACTGTTTTGATGTGGGTTGGCTTTCAACAACATTACTAATAAATATAATAGGTGTAAATGAGAATAAGTACACCAAGTCTGATTCTTTTACTGCTTTGTACTAATTAATATTAGCAATTATTGACTCCCAGAAGCTCACACTGTTTCCACCCTCTGGGAGAAGTCCAGTGCCATCACTCATTAAATCCGCCCATGGGACAGGCTATACCACAAATGGCACACTGGGGAATGACAGAGGGGAATAACTTGTACTCATTATATACACAGTGTATGTATACATTCACTCAAGAGTTCCTGTGGTGAAACAGCTACTAAAACATTCAAGAAAGAAAGGTATGATTGATTAGCACAAAGCTGTTGCTCCAAAGTTTAGTGGTTTCCCACACTAAACTGTATGTGATAAAAAATACCCTTATTCGGATATCTAACTCTGTGTTCCAGTAGTCTGGCTTATTATGACATGTAAATTAATTAAGGACCGATAAAATAAGAGGTGCTAAAACAATTAGCTCGTTATGAGTCTGTGTTTCAATGAGAGAGTGTTTTACTAATGCACCATGATAAGTAGTTTATGGGATTTGTCTTGCTTTTTAGAGCCTACACATCCTAATCATACCACTATTAGCATACACTGATCAAACTATCTCACAATTGCCCCTTCACACTGAAAGGTTTTGTTAGGCGATCTGGATTAATCCATTTAGTTTAACAGATCAAGCCCGCACTGTCAACGGAGATCTTCTAATCCACTTAAAACACTCACTCACTGTCTCAGGTGCGCAGTAAAGTTCCATGTGTGTCTGTGCAGAGGTTGTGAGTGGGGATTTACACGAGAATTTTTAAATGAATTTGAATGTTACTGTTGTGAATCTGCAATTTTAAAAGAAGTTTGACATGTGAATGTGTAAAATGCACAGCAGTTAAATCATGAATCAACCCAGAATGTCAGCCACAGTTGGCATGTTTTTTATTAGTGTTGCATAATCTCTAAGGCACTGGCTTTGATATATTGTATATTGTTGATACTCACTCTAATCTTGGGTAGACAGAGGGCCTGCTGGTATTATGCTAATATCAGCCTTTCATTTTCTATAATCTAATTTTGTGTGCCATTTCATTTGTGCTTTACAAAATCAGCGACTAAAATAAGTTGGCTGAGATTTTCCTCAGTCTCTCCTGGGGAAAATATAAACTCTACAGACTCCATATAAATGGTCATGAAAAACTAATTTCGTGTATCACATGATTTGGTTGAGTATGTAAAAAAAATTGGCAGCATCTAACCACGCATATCCAATGCTGCAATGTGTTTTAACATTCGCCACTGTTTTTTTTTTTTTTTCCCCTCCTGATCCTGTCAGAGATCCCTGGCTTCCTGTCAGAGGAGGAGTGCCGTGTGGTGGTGCAGCTGGCTCAGCTCAAGGGTCTGATGGAGAGCCAGACGACAGCATCCAGCCAGGGACAAGAGGAGTCAAACCAGCCTCTACTTTCTCTCAGCACAGAGGAGGTCTTCAGTCTGTTGGACCTAAACCAGGATGGGCTGCTGCAGAAGCAGGAGGTGACATTGAGCTGTAGGAGGGAAATTCATTTCCAGAGAAATCAGTTCTTAGTAGAAAAAAAATTAGTTGAACTGTCAGAACATGTTACGTTTTTTGTCAAAAAAACACAACAATATCCTGGTCTCTCCTCCAGATTGTGAGTCACTCGCGCTCTCAGGATGGAACTTGGTTGAACCCAGACAACTTGCGGCAGATACTCACTGGTCTGGAAGCCTGCCCAACAGGTTAGTTTCCCTCTGACTTATGTGTCTTTGCCCTAGTGTGTGTCAGTACATATGTGACTGTTCTGACCATTGACTGTATATAAAGATGTATTTAAATAGCTCTATATACAATCTATTGTTCAGACCTGATTCCATACAGAGCACTGCATCTCTTAAGTAAAGTTTTGGGGCACATACAGTACGAGTTCAAATGACTCTTTTAGAAAAGAAGTTTGTTAGACACTAGGAGAAACTGAATGTGACTTTAAATGGAATGAATTAGTCTTTTAACCATCATTTGAAATGTAACTTTCTCAAGTGAAAGGAAATTTTCAGAATTTTGGTTGGGGTCTTTGTGTCATGGAAATCTTAAATCTGATTTCTGGGAGTTTTATTCAGTGTTTCTGCAGTGGCTGTGTACTGGTAAGCGTAAGTGGCTGACAGGTGGCTGTGGTAGCGTGCCAGTCTTTGTGAGTGGCAAGGCCGGAAGAGGGGTGACACCGTTTTAACCTAATGCTATTGTGCCAGGCGTTACACATCCCAGTCCGGATGTGCTTCATCCTATCTCATTAAAAACTGATTATCCTCCAACCCCTTGTCTTAATTTTCCCCCGGATCCCCTGCTAACCCCCCACTCCCTCCTCTACTACTCTTTCACCAGCCCACCCCCCTCCCTGGCCACCTCTTCTCTGGCACCCCAGAGCTATTGTTGCGGCTGGGGCGCGGTCTCCCAGGGGAACTGATGGGGGTCAGACATTCATTCAGCTGAGAGTAACAGCTTACAGTTGGACAGGAGGGAAGGAATGGAAGAAAAAGAAAGAAGGGAGGCTGTTGTAGTCTACTGTTCAGTACATTGCCCAGGGATTCAAGATTAAACTGAACTGGAATCGTGATACTGCGTAACTGAGAGAGTGGTTTAACAATTTCACAGAGCTCCATTCATGTCTGTGGCTCTGAGGTTATATTGTACTGTACTTTTACGTCCCAGGCTTCCAGCTACATGAAGGAATAAAAATAGTTTGCTAAATGATTGTGTGTGGGTGGGTGTGTGCTTGTGTTCCTGGCAGGGATGCTGACTTTGGAGGACTTCAGACATGTTTATGATGTGTCTCAGCGCCCAGGACAACAGCGAAGTGGGAAGCTCCGGAGTCAGTTCAAACAGAGAAACAAACATACGTGGCTTTACCAAGGCCCGGGATCCCACCACGTGTTGCAGACCATCAGGAACAGGTAACTACAGTCACCTACACACACTTTGTCATAACCTTACAACAGTAGCCCATTTATATGATTTAAACTATACCTGTATTTTAGTTAAAGATGCACTGATCGATTGGACGGTGACTAGAATCAGCCAATTTTCAGCCTGATGGGACGTGAACGGTGACTAGCCAGCCAGTCTCAGGGTGCTTTCACACCTGCCCTGTTTGGTTCAGTTCAGTCGAACTCAAGTTCGTTTGCCCCTTAAGTGTGGTTCAATTGGCCAGGTGTGAACACAGCAATTGCACTCGGGTTCGCACCAAAACAACAAGTGATCTAGGTCTGGTTACAAACAAACTTGGTTGCGGTTCATTTGTGGTGAGAACATGTTCTGACCTTGATGCGAACCAACTGCAGTTGCATTGTTTGAGTTAAACAAGCATGAGCATGTTACAGTCCTGGAGGATTATTAATGTGCGCCTCCTCCTGTCCTGCCTTAATATGCACATTCGGCACATCCAATGCATCAAAATATTGTTTTCTAGTTGGAGCAGCGCCTCGTTTTCAAACTGTATGGTTAGCCTAAAATAAACAATGCAAGCAAAATAGTACACCAGAATCAACCTGCGTAGTTGTCCCCTTAATTGTGACATTAGAAAGAGTTGCATGTGTACTCTTCAACATTTTGTTTACTTCCTGGATTTTTTCCTGCATGGAAATTCTGACCAATCAAGAGCAGCTTTCTCACGCAAGGGATTTTATTTGGTCCGCTTGTAAATACTGCCGTAAGAACATGAACCGACTCTAGGCAACGATGCAACTTTGCAACATAAATAGTGCCTGAACAGTTGCTGCAACTCATTCCCAAGATGTCAAAAAAAGACGCTTTGTCATGCATTTTATTTGTACAAAAAAGCTCTGTTCAGTAACCCTGGTGCAGTTTGGAGAAAATGCTCTGTAATAGTTATTCTTTTATTATAAACATTCAATGAATTTTTTTATTACAGAGAAGATACAAAAATATTTCTGTGCTTTCAGTTATAGTTAAGGAAAGGAAATCTGAATGGGCAGATAAGACTTAAATCGAAAATCAGAATCGGCCAAGAAAATTGCAATAGGTGCATCTCTAATTTTGCTCTCTTATATCTTTTGCTCAGAGTAATCAGTCTGACACGTCTGCCTTCCGCATTGGTTGAGCTGAGTGAGCCGCTGCAGGTGATTCGTTATGAGCTGGGAGACTTCAGTAATGCCCACCATGATAGCAGCCCTTCTTATTCAGAGACTACCTGTGCACACACACGACTGGCGGGAAACACATCTGCCCTCACAGAGGTCTCATGCAGGTACGTTTTGTATGTATTTTCCATTTAGTTTATTTCCACTTACTTTCCAAATATTGATAGCTGAGATAAGCTTTTCATTTGACCACCCTGACTGATGCACAGGTTTATAATATGTGACACTACTAGTGTTTTCAAAAATATCAATCTATTGATACATATTGATTCTGCATATTTGAAACAGTTTCAATACCTATTTCCTGCAGTATGGATACACTGGTACCAGCTACGCTTTCTCGCTCTCCTTAAAGTTATAGCCTTGTTATTATTTAGGTTTTAATAAGAATGTATAATTTAATGCCGTCAATGTCAGTTTTCCCCCTTGGTTACAACTTTCTGTGCCAAAGTTAGAAATTCCAGTACCATGTCAACACTAAATACTCATACAGCGTGTATTTTTCTCTCTTTATTTATTCGTAGATTTACTCTGATTTAGGTGTAATGGTTCAATAAACCTGTGATTTTGTTTTTAAAAAACACTCCATAGAGAGTTTTTTGAGGATCAGTGTTAGGTGAAAACACAAAGAAATTAGTGCCTGTTTATCAAAATGATTACTTTTGTGTGTGTTTGTTGATGTCTGTTTTCCAGGTATCTTACCGTGTTATTCTACCTCAGCTCTGTAGAGGAAGGTGGCGAGACTACCTTTCCCGTGGCAGACAACCGTACTTATGAAGAGCAGGTGAGCGTGTTCTCACAACTCACAGTCATAAACCAGCAAAGTATTTTTTGTTCTATTCTTTATGCCACTGTGAAATGATGAGAATTGTATGTGACCTGAATGCTGCTGTTAACATGCAGACAGTGCTGATCCATGACAAGGAATCTGACACCCAAGTGAACACGGTGTGCCAAAATAAATGATTAGACACAAGCTGTTGACAGTTTTGTGTGTCCTAGGCACTGGTACAGGATGGAGTTGATTTGACAGACACCCAGGAGACATGCGGCAGAGGGAACATGAGAATAAAACCTACCGCCGGGACAGCTCTCCTCTGGTACAACCATCTCTCTGATGGTAGAGGTAAGAACAGAAGGCTTTGTAATATTGGCACACACTTTGCAGAGGTGATAAATTCTGGTCTCCCTTCTAATCTCAAAATGTATCGCCCACAACTAAACGTGTAAACCTAGTGAGAAAATTACTACGTCCTTTAATGTTACTTTTCTCCCTCCACTTTTGGTTATTTATGTCTGTAACTCATTTCATTCAGTCTGTGGTGACTATCATAACTTCTTGGACTGAAACAATTATCTAACTGGATTCTATGAGAGATGGCCAGCTTTGTAAAATACTGGGTGACTCCTATGACCAGGGATAACCCATTTTAACAATTAAAATCTACCTCGTTGAAGTACTCTAGCTTAGAAACTCCTTTTTTGTCTTTAAATCATCCAGTGTTATCTCTTAAAGTTCCAGTCATCCTTAAATACTGTTCATCTCCTCCAGGTTGGATGGGCGAGCTAGATGAGTATTCCCTGCACGGTGACTGCCCAGTCAGGCGTGGACTGAAGTGGATGGCCAACAGCTGGGTAAATGTGGACCCAGATCATCATCAGCAGGCCCGCTACCAGAGACTAGTTGCTCAGAGGCATCGAGCTAAGTCGAGCATGGATGAGCATTACCAACCTTTCTCACACAGTGACCTCCACCAGGATCTATAGCCTGGTGGAGTCAGTTTTGCATCTGTGAAGCCAGTGAGGCCTGCCGAACCTTTTCATAACGTCAGATGCTGTAGTTGAACTGAAAATTGCACAAAATAGCATCCCAGATATCTTCTCCTTTCAGTAAAGGTGTTTTCACATACAGTCCGTCTTTAACAAACCACACTCCCTCCTCTTAAAGTGGACCAAAAAGTGGACCGACAGAAAAGGGACTCAGTTCTTTTTGCGTTCACATTGTGAGTTCATTTGAAAGAGGATTTAGTTCTCTGTCTGGTCAACTCCCACTCTGATGGGGCCGCAGTCTACTTTCTGTTCACACTATAGATCCTCTGGAGCTCAGACCTTTGCTGCTTTGTATATATTTATTTACTAATAATAATTTTAATTATATTGGGAGAAAGACAGAGGTGGTAAATAGCGTGTTGTGAAATACTTTTGGATTACTTTTTCTTTATTTTGACACGGCATTACAGCGCAGTTATGAAGCCCTTTGCTTTCATATGGACTGAATTGGAAGAAAACCTCAGCGTTTATGTGTGTTACAGTTGCTGTTTGATGTGTCCTTCGTTCCACATCTGGAGTAGTGCAGTAGTTTCTTCTGCAGACCAAACCACTCCGCGTCCCCCTCCTTGCTAGCCTTGCCAACGGACATTCCTCGTTCTTTTTTTTTTTTTTTTTTAGCATCCCAGTGCAATAGCATGCGATCTAGAGGGCTAAAATACAATGTCAAAGGGCAAAGCGAACCTGGAGTGCTTTGTGTTTACAACGCATAGGATTAGTGAACTTCAACACAGACTTGAAGCAAACCGTACTCAGACCACCTTCGTTTCAGAGGGGTTCGAGTTCTTTTGGAGTGTTCACATATGCTGGGAGCACAGAAAGGAACAACGTGTGAAAACACCCTAAATCTCTCTCTCTCTCTCTCTCTTTTATATAATGTCTCTCAAGCCACTGTTTGGATATCTTCATTAGCTTAATACATAAGTATATTTCATTAGAATTGTTTGGTGAATTTTAATATAGATTTTGATATGGAATTGTGGTGGGCCGAAAACATGGTTTCATCACAGTTCATTTATGACATAAAAAATAACAAATACATGAATTTAACAGAGTGACTGCCAACCTCTATTGAATCACGCCTTAAATAAATTATAATGCATTCAGAATAAGATATATATAGGGAGAGAGGAGGAGGTGGAGGACGAGGGGTAGACGCAGATGCAGTCATGTCTAAAAGATAAGCCTGCTTATTTGCCTTCCATTTTGGTTGATAGGCAGCTGTCCCCATTGCAGGTTAGTGTTATTTATTGTTATAGAATTAAAGCTTTTGTTAAAAGCCATATTACAATATTAATCTGTGAATGTGTTCCTAAGGGAAATCTTTGTGAGATTATTTATGTCTGTTCTGTTCTTCAGTTCTTCAGAGTTAATGAGCTTTTATCAGAGAATGTTTATTTAATGAGGGTTTGCCACATCTACTGCAAGTGCAGCGCTGTTCTTGACTGGATGAAATGATAGCTTGTCACGCTGGCTGTGGGTGGCCAGTTCTTCAGGTGTAATTTAAACTTAGGTCTTTGATATTCCAACTTCTGTCTTTCTTATCCTCACACCTCAAAAATATTTAATTGTCTGAGAGTATTTATTTGAGTGTTATTTATTACCACCATTTGGTGATTTAAGTTAAAGGAATGGATATTTATTACAGTTTGATGTTGCACTGAATCTGACACTGTATTTTGCTGTATTTGTTCTGTTATGAAATATATAAAGCGGTGTTTTACTAGTGGTGTGAGTGTGATCACTTGTGCAGACCTGTTGGTTTAGACAGTGTCCACTAGATGTCGCCCAACACCCAATACAGCACTGTAATGTCCATGGGCTAAACATGAGCTTGTTCAGATATGGTTCTCTTTGTGGTCTATTTGACAAGTGCAGCACTAGCATACTGTTGGCACCAGTTCCTCTGGGTCTGCTGGAAGCATTTACGCACATGACACATGGCTGGTTAATCCTTCATTGTGCCCTGATACTTATATGTGAGCAATCATGAAAAATCCCCAATTTTCTGATGGCACGTGCGCATTCATTATGGGCAGTCTTTAAAGCACAAACATGCCCTTATAAGTTTTTATTTCCCCACAGCCACAGTGCCATTGGGTTAGGTTTGTGTTAAAGATTTTAGGAACTACAGCTAGTGAGGGCCTGAAAGTTTTATTAGGATCTATTTGAGCGCCAGAAGTCCAAGGTACACCCCTGTGAGAGCACAATTACCCTACTAAAGGTGGGGAGATAGGAGAAGAAGAGAATAGGCAGATAAAAATCATAACATACTCACAGTCAGTAACTGTGTAGGACAACTTTGTAGTTGGTAAAGTAACAGTAAATGTGTTTGGAGAGCAGTGGCGCCGCCACAGGAGGAACAGGTGGGGCATGGTCTCTTGAACTCTCACCTCAAGATATCTGAATGAAAAGAGGTTCTGTGGGTACCCACGAGTCTGCTCTACACTTGAGAAGGCTTGATCCCAGTGATTGTTTTGCTCCTTACAGTCAATGTATTCCTTCAAATTAAAGCTGTATATTTGTTTTTTTAAGGGAAAAGGCAACCAGCCTATTTGAAAAACAATGAATTGCCTAACATATAGATACACAGGATTGTTGCAGAACTCAAAATGTTAACTGTAGCGGTATTAACTCAGGCCCTTTTTCTTTGAAAACTGATATTTTTCTCCTCTGTTCTCCTCTCTCCAAACACTTGCCAACGTCAGCTGTCGTCAGCAGTCCAACCCATCACAAAGTTGGTAAACTGTACCTAAAGTTACCTTTAAAAAAAACAAAAAAGTACCTAACCATTGATTCACATTCAATTTAAGGATGAATGAGCTCACTCAAACATATGAGTGATGCTCTGGACATGCGAAAGTTTTCCTTTTAATCCTTATCAACAAAATCCTACTCTGGAAAGTGTCCTACGTTATTTGTGCCAGACTTTAAACCGCAAACGATGAGGTGGAGCAAAAACATTGGGTGCAGCAGATGCCTCTGTTTGTCCGTGAAGTAGTGCGGTTTGTTAGCAAACCAGTAGTCCGCCATTGTTGTTGTTGTTTCTAGCATATGCTCATTACCCAGAGCAACAATAGGCATGTGGGAATTGAGGAGATCACATCATCGTTTCCCATGCACCTGTTTTACAAATCCACAGTTACACTGGGGTCACACTGGATGTGGAAAGGCCCCAATTTGTTAACTGTAGTGCAGCTGCCTGTCAGCAGCCGCCTGGCTGTTCACATCAGAAATGCATTTCTCCGCGCCAGTTGGCAAGCAGTTCTGCTCCTCTGCTCTGTTCTAATGTAGAGAGCTCTGTCTGCGTGTGTGTGTGCATGCTTTTGTGTGTGTCCACTCATCTCTCTTGCACTCTGTTCAGACACAATTGACAATATGTGAAGCATATTTTATCATTTATCATAATTAGATGATTTATACCATATCTAATATAGCCTTTGTGTCATTTACAATACATTTTTAGGGTGTTTTCCTGCTAGATTCACCTGCGGCTTATGGAAAAAATAAGACTAGACGCCAAAACTGTCACTGCCGACAGCTAGCGGGCAGCGCTCCACAGAAAATTAGCGCGCTTTGCGGTGCTTCCGTGTACAGTGTTAAACCTGGCGTTAAACAGACACCTGGAGTTTAGTGCCCAAACATTTACATAAATTCCTGTTTACAAATATAACTGTAGACGTGTAGACAGGGTCATATTTTAACTAGCTACATAATTGAAAAGCTATGGCGGTAAGCCTACTTTGATAGCATAATTGCATTCCTGAAATTTAGTTTTGATCTTGCTTTTTGTGTGCCACCCCAAGACTTACAGTGGCCCCATCTAGCCACCCCTATAAAAAAAAAAGATGGCACATCTAGTGTGAACTGTCCAATTGACATGGGTGCCGAAAGCAAGCGGGCAGTGCTCCACAGAAAATGAGTGCACTTTGCAGTGTTTCCGTGTCCCATGTGCACCTTAGCAGGCATTTTTAAAATTCCCATTTACAAGAATAACTGTAGACCTGTAGACAGGGTCAGGATTGAAGAGCTATGGGGGTAGGCCTACTTCAACAGTACAATGGCATTCCTGAAATTTAGTTATGGTCTTGCTATTGGTGTGCCACCCCAAGATTTTCAGTGGCCCCATCTAGCCACCCCTATTAAAAAAAAAAAGTAGCCAGAATGCTCGGTGGCACGTCCAGTGTGAACTGTCCAATCAGTTTGCACAGATGCCGAAAGCAAGTGGGCAGCGCACCACAGAAAATTAGTGAGCTTTACGACATTTCCGTGTCCAGTGTGAGTTTTGAAAACTTGCACCTTAGAAGGCTTTTAAAAAAAAAAAAAAAAAAAAAAAAAGCTCAGTAACTTTTTCAAGATTTTCAGTGGCCCCATCTGGCCACCCCTATAAAAAGAAAATCTGGGTGCGCCACTGTTGGGTGCCACCTGGGCCCCTTGCTCCCTGCACCCCAAATTTGAACCGTCCACTCAGTCCCTGCTGTCACGAGATACAAAGCAAATAAGCAGAGCGCTGACAGACAGCGCCTTTCGGCCATTTATCTCCAGTTATTTGTGTGATTTCAGGTCAAGGACGTATGCGGCGTAATAAACCCATCCTTGTGACTCCTGTCTGTTTGACTGGGCGCTGCTGCTGATGCTGTGCGCACCGCACTGTGCTGGCTCCAGCCAATCACGTCAGCCGGCGGCGGGAGGAGGCGGGGGGAGCGTCCGTCACAGCTAACTGACCGTGGAGCAGCTCACATTCTCCGTCCGTCGAACCACTGCATCATGTACAGGTTCATGGACTCCTGACTGGACTGCTCAAACCAGAGGATCTTCACCCTAAGGCGCAGTATCATTTTCATTTAACCGTTATCCATGAGATTCTTCAGGCTTACCTTCAAGTGCTTCGTCGACTGCTTTTGAATCTCCTTTGTCAACGGCTGAACTGACCGCGGCGCTTTGTGACAATTTCCATCTCTTGGCTGAGCTGAGGGGTTCCAACGTGTTATACTTACAAAAACTGCGATTTTTCCAATTTCGAGAAGGCGAAATAACAAACTCAGAAATTCAAAAAGACAACTGGAGCGCTGCATACCAAGGCTACATCTCTGTGCCTGCCTCTCTGAGCCCGCCGGGTGCCTTGTTAGCCAGGCACATTTATCAAACTTCAGCAGCCCCTGGCTAAACCATCAGCCAGCTTGGCTGTTTGAAAAAATTATCTTTATTTTTGTGCCAACAACATGTCACCAGAGTTGGAAGAGAATAGCCAAGGTGAGTATCAGTGTGTGACCTCCGCTGCTTAATAGAGATTTAGTATTTACAGCCACTAGCTAACACACAACCACATGCTGATGAATTAGAGCATGTCTGCCTCACACACTCTGCTTTGACATTATTCTTTGTGGGTGAGAGCAGACCTGTGCTTAACCTGCCTCAGGCCTCACCACAGTATGCAAACACTTAAGGATATCTCAATATACACTTCACACCAGAGCTGACTCAACTGTGCACAAGTCATTTTGAAGCTAAATGTGGTGCTGCATAGGTGTTCATACAGAAGATCTTCAAACCAATCATTGTCTAGTTTTACGTCATTATCATGAGAGCATCATCATTTAGTCAAATTAGGTGACTCGTGTACACAAATCAGGAGAGGCCAGGGTTATATTTTTTAACATTTACACCCAAGAACAATATCTTTTTTTATTGCCTCAACCTAACAAGTGATATTTTTAAAATTTACTTCAAATAATGCCACACTATGTGTAACTATTCCTCACACACATTGTCTTAAAACCACAGGTATTCTTTTGTGAACTTGCTGTATGGATGCTGACATCCCATACCTTCCCCACTCTTTCCCCCTCCTCTGTTCACACACCCCCTCAAACTGCTCTGATCTGGATTCAGCTGCCTTGCTTTGCATCCAGCACACACACACACACACACACACACACACAGAGCGACTGAGGCTGATATCGTGGAATGGCACTAATGAAGCGACACGTTGCTTTTATTTGTGTTTGACAGTCTGCATGCATTTGTTCAATCGGTGGTGTGTGTGTGTGTGGGGAGGGGGAAAGAGAAAATGAAAGCTTTGCAAGTGACAGAGGAGCTGTACCTTGAGCCGGCTCTCTGCTGTGTTGTACCGCAGCACACTAATCACCCTGTCTGTAAGACATGAACATCGGGGGAGGGCTTAGTGATGACAATACATAAGTGCAACACGATTTTTGCCCATATACCAATTCTGTGAGGGCAGGTTACACTTAAAAAAAATGGTAAGATGTATTTCAGTCCTGTTATGGCTCAGTGGAGATGTGTAATAATTGCCTAGGGTACTGTACTGATAATGTACTGGCGCTTTGTTGCAGTGAATGGAAGATGAGCAGTCTCCGTCTTCCATTCATTGCGAGCCTGGTCCAAGAGAGTGTGGTTTATCTCCAGCGCTGACATGTGACGTGAGATTGTCAATGTGTATATATTAGATATGAAATATTGTCTGCAGTCCCCTTTGATAAGAATGGGGATATTGTATTAGTGCTTCCCAGACATACTGCTGTCCTGTCTGCTTCCATTTGTCCTCCTCCTGTCCCTCATGTGCTTTTCCTTCGCCTCTGACCCTCGTACTTCTCTTTTCTGTCCAGGTGAAATCAGTCTCCCCCAGTTGGAGGCAGGGACCCTGTCCGAGGAGGAGGGTGGGGGGTCAGCTCGCCCCCTGGTGCCTGTGCCTGGAGCGGGCCCAGGGATGTGGTGACGGTGGAGGGGCTGGCCCGCCGCAGACCCAGGACGGGGCTGCAGCTGGGACTGGAAATGGGGCTGTAGCAGGTACCAGTGGTTGAGAGGGAAACTTGGACGAGACAGATGGACTTCATCATGTCCTGCGTGGGTTTTGCTGTCGGCTTGGGCAACGTGTGGCGGTTCCCTTACCTTTGCTACAAGAACGGAGGAGGTGAGCTTCAAGAGCATGATGTAGTTAATGGAGATGTCTGTCTTATGCAAATACGCAAATCAACGCTGTTACAATGAACATATAAGGAGTTTCACTTTAAGATTACTTTAAAAACTTTATCTCATCTTATTTACTTACTTACAAAGGACTTATTACAAAACTACAGACGACTATAAAAAACTATGCAAACAAAGACCACGGCGTACATCATATTAAATATTGATTTTATCCTGTATCACATTTCTTTTGTGCATGAGCTCGTCAAACTATTCTACTCTGCAAAGCTCATGACCTCTTCGCAGTGTGCTCCATCATCATTGCTTGCAATCTGGCCAGCGATGGTGGTGTTGTCTGCAAACTTCATTATTCTCTTTTAGTGAGATGCAGTCATGGCTTTGCAGGGTGAACAAAAGGGGGGCTGAGCACAGAGCCCTGAGGGACACCTGGAGGAGTTTTTTTTTATTGTGGAAGCTTGTGTCTTGTGCCAATCCAAACAGCCTGAGGTCTGTTGGTGAGGAAGGCTGCTAACCATCAAAACCGCTTTTCATCAACATCAAACAGCTTCAGTTGCCTTTCATGCACCTAATTTTGAACTGTTGGAAGCATTTCAACCAAAAATAAATTCGTTCAGTGTCAACAGTGACAATATCAGTGGCCGTGTTATGTTCTACAGGTTGGAAAGAGAGGAAAGAGTCTTGCACGTAATAATCTTCTACAGCTTCTTTTTCATTATAGTTGAGCCATGCTCTTTTTTTTTTGGATAAAAACAAGTAACGAAACAAAAGCTCAGGTAATCAGTGAATCCACTATCTTGCTGCTATCGTTTACATCCATTGTGCATTCTGCAGCGGCCTCCATTAATGATACATCTCTTGATTACAATAGTTCTGCTCAAAACTGGTGAAAACGTGGGCTTGTTTGCTAGATAGCGCAATGTTCCAATAACCGTGAACAGAGCCGGTTCAAGAACCAGAGCTAATTTGGTTGGAAAAGGGATATAAGAGGGTGGGACTTTCTGGCGGAGATTGTTTTGAACGCTGAGCTAAATTTCACAAAAGAACCCTTTTTCCTTCAGCACTTGCAATATAGTAAAATATTTATAGGTAAAAAATGTAAAGTTTAAAGATTCAGAGATAGCTTTAGCTATTAGAATACAGTAAGCATTTTCGAAAAGAAAATCTAGATATACAAAAGTTTCCCTATATGAAGACTCATTCTGGGATTTTATTCAAGTCCATTTATAACAGTTCAGATAACCTCAGATGCTCCTGACAGTTTATAGGGCAACAGTGAAGGTGAAATAAAAGTAACAGGCAGAAAAAGCCAGGCCTGCGTGGCTGTGAGCACGTAGCTGAAAAGCCATACCCACCCACGTGGTTTCACATGATGTATTACAGCCGCCAGTTGCTTAACAGGCGGACTTAGTACAAATTGCTTTACAGTGTTCCCGCTGCTCTCTCACTGGCATATAAGGCTGTTTGTGTTGTGTGTGTTTCGCCACATCCTCTCCTTTTATATCTCTGCCAACTTGTCCACTGGTAACCTGCCCTGAATGCAGCTTTTGGCCTTGACTTCTCTTATCTCTGTCCTGCCCACTTTTCTGTTTTTTTATGAGGTGATCCATTAAAATGAAACTTAGTATGCAGCTCTGTGTGTGTGTGTGTGTGTGTGTATAAGTCCAACCCTCCCTCTCACTTATGTGTGTGTGTCTTGTGACCCATGGCTCTGATACCCACCTTGTGGTATCATATAACAATGGCCTGCCTCACACAGTCCACCCCCTGTGTTCGTGCCCGGCACTCATGAAGCATACAAAGGTGCTCTCTCCCACTCTCCCTCTGATAAGGAGGCATATGGATGTGTCACACAATAACCGTCCTGTGACCGTGCCCGTCATTTCTTCCGCCTAACGTCAGCACAGCCACATCCGCTTCAGTGCTTCATTTTACTAGAGCTGGGCGATATGGAGAAAATCAAATATTACAATATTCATGAGCAAATACCTCGGGACAATATTGCAGGGTTGACTATTGGCTCTCTTACAAAATATTTACACAATGATATTTTTGATAAGTAATCATCAGTAATGTGGATGTAATGACTAAATGGATAAAATTGAATAATAAAACAGCTAGAACAGTCTGGTAAGTTCAGAAAATTGCATGATTTTACCGAAATGCAGATTTTAAAACCTGGAAAAGTCAACAGTTAGGACAATATGATATCCAGAGCCTAATAAGATGTCAAGTCTCATATTAAGATATCAAAACAATATCAATATATTGCCCAACCCTACATTTTACAGCTTTGACTGACCCAGGGTACACCTTGAAACACAACAACTCTATCAGATAAGCACTGGGGCTCTTCATCAGACCTGCTTGTTACTGAAACAAGGACACACTCCAGTGGAGACAGTCAATGTAGTGTAAATGCAGGGCATTAATCTCATGCATTTAATTATATATTTAAAACTGTGCTGCAACTCCTGATATGTCTGGTCAGTTATGATTAGGAAGGATTTACTTAAGCCTATTAAGACGCGGTTCCTCGATGATTGGGCCAATATGTCGGGGTTTGTCAGCACAAGTATTTCCTCCAGTCATTCCATTCACGCCTCCTATTGGATCTCTCTGCCTTTCTCTCTCTATCTCTCTCTGTGTCTCACTCTCCCACCCCTTTCTGTCTTAGACTCACGCTCATGAATGTTTCCTTATATGGCTGCAGTCCTACTCTCAGAGAATGACATAAAGAATGATGGACTGAATGAGGCACAAATTGTCAATCAATAGCACTGTTGCGGAGCCGACCAGGTCAATGCCTCAGTGTGTCATTTTTGTATTAGCTGAACCTTCTCTACCACAGCGTTGTCCCAGTTTTTCTGCCTCCCTGTCCTGTGATATATCCATCTTTCCCTCCTTTCTTCTTAGCCTCTCTCTCTGCTCTGCGTCATAGCTGGTCATGTGACTCCTTCCCATCTGCGCACTGTGGTGGCATCACCCAGTTATATTATCATTCAGACCTAATAGTTGCGATTGGATTTAATGTGTTAAATATCTTTTGCCGCCTTTTTTCATATAGTTTTCTGCTGTGCATTCCTGATAACAGCAAGCTTCTGCTACAGTGTGAGAATCCATTAGAAGTAGATTATTTATAGAGAACACTGAGCACACACCGATTGCCCTGGGCCAACTACCACTAATCAAAATGAAACAAGTCCTAGATGTCGAATAACTCCCGCTGGAGTCTATTGTCTTTTTCCTGTCTCCATTTGATAGTCCTTCGTCTACCATGCAACTTTCAAGTTCAAGGACAGTCCTTGCTGAAACTGTCTAAACACTTGTGGAATGGGAGACGATGCAGTTATCTCCCACGTACACCTCCAATGCATCTCTTATCTGTGGCCTTGTCTGTCCTTCCTCCTGGCTTTCGCACTTTTGCCCTTTATTGCTTCCTCCCCCTCTCTGCTGTTCCTTGTTGTGTCGAGTGCTTGATCTGTATGCCAGTGTTTGTGCTGCTTGTGTCCTCAAAAACTTTAAACGTGACTTTTACCTAAGATTTTCTGCTGTTAAAGTGTTGCTAGTGCACCTTGTCTTCCAGGAGCAGGACATACTTAATGCTTTTTACTTACTTAGTACTTAAAATAATTAAAGAACAAACTCAACATTGATTTTGATATTAATAGCTTAATGTAATATTGATGAAATAATTACATTACATTAATAAGTGGTGGAAGAAACCACTCAGTACTGTAGTAATATATTCCCTGTTACATATCCAAACCTTGCCAGTGCTTTACTTTGGAGCAGATGTAATTGTATTGCACTGAATGTCCGGCTAATCAGTAGACAGTATTTTCCAGTATGCAGCAGTGTTCTTACCTGCCCATTACAGTGTATTTTACATTAGGAACAATTGATTTTTACCATGCCGTCTCCACTTCCGCGCTGTTCAGCGTAATTTATTAGTCAGTAATGTTAACACTAGTGTCCAAATTGTCTGATCCATTGAAATCTTTCTCACAGTTGCCCATTGCAAAACAATAATGTCAAAGTCATGCATCTGCCCCGTTGGAAATTTGCACCAAGATGGGCTCACGGTGGAGAGGACGATACAATCCGAAGCATGGCTTCGTTTCACAGAGAAAGATGACAGCAGTGCTGTTTCTGATATCTGTAAAATGATCATTTCAAGAAGGAGTGGAAACACCAGAAATATATCAAAGCATCGTCTCACACATCATGACCTTTAATTCCAGGAATGCCACTGCTTCCCAACCAGTCAGCACAAAGATAAATATCCTGTGTTATAATAACAGTAGTGCGATGCAGGCATATTTAGCAGATAGCCTGACAAAAAACAAATGCTGTATATTCACATTTTGCAGCGTTTGCAGACTCAGAGACAGTAAAACAGTTGTCTTGACGCTGACAGCTTGAGTTGGCCTACTTTTTGTTTTTACACAGAAAATTGACCAGTAAACAAGAAGGGAAGTGATAAAGAATTGGACCGATAAGCAGTGTTTATAATGGCACTGGTATCAATAAAATCTTAACAAGTCAAATTATTGATATGGAGTGTATTAAAGTAAACATCATAAACCATACTTGAGACAAGCTTTTCAAGTGGATCTTGGCACGGATCGATAAACCATGCCTGGGTATGGTACAGTGTTTACAATAATCATAGTGGACTTTGTGGTCAATTGTGCTCAAATCCAAGGCCAGGGTCCTTGATATGAAAGGCTCCTTACTTCAGATACCATGTGATAAATGAGACCTTGTTATGAATATGTGTGTTGCAGGGGTTTTCCTGATCCCCTACCTGCTGATCGTGTTCATCGGAGGCATCCCAGTCTTCTTCCTGGAGATTGCACTGGGACAGTTCATGAAGCAGGGAGGGGTCTCTGCCTGGAACATCGCACCCCTCTTCAAAGGTACCTATCTCTGCGTTTGTTAGAGTGTCTGACACACCAAGAACACAATAATGTTTCTCTGAAGAAGGTATTTTAATGCTGTTCGTTACCTCCTATTTTTAAATCACATCCCAACACACCTCCTCTTCCTTCCTCTCTCCCTTTCGGTCAGGTCTGGGCTTGGCTTCTATGGTGATAGTGTTCTTCTGTAACACCTACTACATCATGATTCTTGTGTGGGGCCTCTACTTTCTCTTCCACTCCTTCACCAAACAGCTGCCCTGGGCCACCTGTGGACACCCCTGGAACACCCCCAACTGTACACAGGACTTCCGTCGCACCTGCCACAACCGCAGTGCTACCCAGACTGCTCTGCCATCATCTTCTGCCAACCTCCTCTCCTCCACGTCCCCGCTGAACCTTTCCTCAGCCCAGCTACTTCTCAACGGTAGCTGCTCAGAGAGCACAGAGGGCCTGCGCTCCCCAGTCATCGAGTTCTGGGAGTATGTTACACCTTGTCTGGGAATTGTAATGTGGCAGTTGAGCAGGAGTTATCTCTTATCTACTGACAAACTTTTTGGGGTCTTAACAATGTGTCATTTGCTATGAATCCGGAGGTTCCAGTCATGCAGACTTTTATTCTGATCAATCTCAAGTTTTTATGTCTTGGCCTTAATTGACAAAATGTATTTCAACTTGCAGGCACCCTATCTACATTGTTTACCATTTTACTTTGTATGTGTTTGGAAACCTTTTTTTTTAAATTGTCTTGTAGAATCATGCCTGTGTTCTTCCTCCTAGGCGTAAGGTGCTCCGTCTGTCTGGAGGGCTGCACGAGCCTGGTGACATCAGCTATGAGATGGTGCTGTGTCTCATTGTCACCTGGGTCATTGTTTACTTCTGCATGTGGAAAGGAGTTAAATCTACTGGCAAGGTAAAGTAATTTCTGGCTGTACAATTAATGTTACATGTCACTGTCAGGGGTTATTGAGTGCGGACTGATATTTGCATGGCTTCATGCAAAGGTTTAAATAATTGCAGCATTCTGCCCTTTGACCCCAAATCAGCTTTAATTTAGTCAGAGGATCAGTGTCTAGACACTTTTTTTCCTGTTCTATCACGTGTATTGATGTATAGGTGCAGTTTAATGTTTAAGTCAAGCTTTAATCTTTGATTTATCTCTACGTCCCTGTGCTCTACATATACATTGCTTAGAATGACCTTGATTTGATAGCATTAAAAAGTTGCCTCTACCCAGTCTTTTTAACTGTGTGTGCTCTGATACACTAGAATAATGAATGCATCCTTATTTTGTAGCATATGGAGATGTCTGTGTTTGCATACTTGTGTCTCCAGAGTAGCCAAAGCTCATAGAGCGAGGGAAAAAATAATGAAGGAGATTGAGCCAGCCAGCCAGCCAGCTGTAAGCCGATTAGTAACTTTCCACCATGTAGTTGTTTGAGAGCTGGAAAGGGGCTTTTCTGCCCATGTTCGCCCTAGATCAAGGCAAATATGTGCTTTCTCACTACTTTGCGCTTACCATACTGATTTAGCTGGGATTTGATGCTTCTGCTAGGTAGCAGGGGGGCAGCTTTCTCAGCATAACTTGACAAAGACTACCTTCTGAAAAGGTCTGCCAAAAACCCCTGCTATTGCAGGAGGTTTACAAATTGTCTGGCTTTCCATTTACAGGCTACCTTTTCTTCAAAGTAACATGACAGGGCCCATTACACATCTACTACAAGAAGGACCTAATGGGCTTCTACTTAAGACTTGAGTATTTGCAAAGCAGGTAATTGCTTAATCAAAGTGATAAAAAACATACTTAGGTGCAGTTACACTGAAACATTTGACCATAGCTGATAATCCATGTTGATAAGCACTAAACTTTTCCAACTAGCTTGTTAAATTCATCATATAACTGCATCTTTTTATTTACTTACTTCATGTAATGTGAGGAGTTTAAATGTTTTAAGGGTTTACTGTGGTGTTTTCTACTTTCACTTAATTCAAGTTTTAATGCATTGCACTCAAACTTCACCTCCCCACCCCCAAATATACTTTATAAATTGATCCCACAGTATCTAAAGGTGTACTTCACATTTCTCTTTTTCCATCTTTCTCTAGGTTGTTTACTTCACAGCTCTGTTCCCCTACCTGGTTCTGGTCGTTCTTTTGGCCCATGGAGTCACTCTACCTGGAGCTTTGGATGGGATTGTTTACTACCTGAAACCAGACTGGTCCAAACTTGGAGAAGCACAGGTATAACTTTTGCGTAAGCTTGCATTTGGGCATCCCTGTACATTTGTCTGTAGCAGCGCTGTGACAAGAAAATATTGTATATCAACAACTAAGAAACACAGTCAACAGATTGTGAAGCATCACTCAGGCTATTCTGTTTGTGATAGGTGTGGATTGACGCAGGCACCCAGATTTTCTTCTCCTATGCCATCGGATTGGGCGCCCTGACTGCGCTAGGCAGCTACAACCGCTTCCATAACAACTGTTACCAGTGAGTTTACACACCACATAGAATCAGACACCACTGTCACTGGAAGGAGGCCAACATCAACACAGCACAGCATCAGCACAACTCATGCACACTGCTGCATGGGATTTCAGTCTTGAGTACTAAAATCAAACAAACTAAGAAAAAAAAAAACAGTATCTCCAACAGATTTCTTTCACTGTAGACACTCTGGCAGAAAGAAAGCTACTTCAGTCTTTACTAACAATCACATGAAGTACCAAAAGATCAGTTCCTGTTCTCCAAAAAAAACCCCACTCTCATAATTACCAACAGGCCAACTTAGAACTGAGGGCTTCACTGAGTAATTTGAAGCATTGAAGGTTCATTCATAATGTTGACACTCAAATTCTTGGCATTATTAGCATTATACTACTATATTTGTAGAATAAGATTCCAGTGATAGCTGCAGCGGATTGTTTCTGACTAGTGTTATTCAAACATTTCCAATAACTCCAGAGCTTTGTAAAGTCCAAAAGTCAAAATGTATTGAAAAATTCACAACATGTTTTTATCTAACATTTCTCTTTACAATTAACACTTGAAATGATGAAGGCACTTGAAAATGACAAGGTAGTACAAAATGTAAACCATACTTTGGCTTCAGTCCGTACTTGTTGGCATTCATCCTTTCAAAAGCAACACTTTTACTGAGGTCAAAAAATATTTTGTTACTTCCGCTTACAAAAAGAGGCATGCACCAGTGTTAACAAGGCAGTCTAGCAGCAGTCTAACAGCACCATAGATTACATTTATTCAATAAAGAAAGTTGATTTAATATATAAAAAACTTTTTTTTAGGGTGATGATGATGTCAGTACATATGACAACAGACATTCAAAGCTTCTCCCAAAACCTCAACAGAAGCTGTGAATGTAAGAACCTGACATTCAGCACAATCCTTATATACTGTACGAGTGTGCCAGGAATTGTGAGGCCTAAAGACTTCCCAGCACACTACTCACATTTCAGATGTAAAATTATTTCCCTCCCTGATCAAAATAAAAGCAAATAGGTTGCCAGGAAAAATCAAAGCAGTGTCTTTATGCACTGAATATGTAACAAGCTCTGTTTTATTCCATTATAATTTCAGAAAGTCTATAAAAGTTAAGTGGTATTAGAGAGGGTCAGTTAGACAGTAAATGAAAATTGGAGTGTAGACCCAAGTTACAGAGTCTATCTCTAGTAACAGCTGGCCCCAGTATTGCTGTTTATGTCGGCTGGTTGATGGGCTTGCATGTGTTTACCTTGTACAAGATAGTTAGCTCCTTAGCAGTAGCAGGGATATATGCTTTTTTTCGTAAATCAGCACTTGCTTACATATTTGGAATGCCCATAATAGGAGGAGCCTCTTAAATATCCTGCCATCTGACATTTTCTCTGCCTTGACCTTAATTGGAAGTTGAAAGATGAGTTTAGATGCTGAGGTATGTTAGCTCAGCTCTGTTTCTCACACACACTTGGAGTAGTCCAGGAATAGCACGGGAGATGTGTAAATAAACTGCCTGCAGATGCCGATGTATAGTACATTTAGGGCCTGGTCCAGGACTAAATTTTTTTCTTGTTTACTTCCTTCCAAACCACACAGCTTGACTTCATATGTCTCTCTCAGTCATACTAGTGTTGTAGCTGTATGGATCAAAATGTCAATCTGTCCATCTGGTGGTTCAAGACTTTGGTCAGAGTGAAGTATTTTTAACCACTGGACAGATTGCCATGAATTTTGGCACATCAGCAGTCTGACTAATGCTAATGTGCTAACATTAGCCAGTGTTTAGGTAAGCATTACATGCTAAACTTTACAAGTTAATGTTACATGCCAGAGTGTAAAATGTTAAATAATAAACATCGGAACAATAACATCCAATAGTTGTTGACAGTTGGTAATATTTACATAATGAAGCACACTAATATTAGCATTCAGTTGAGCTAAAGAAACCTGAGGCGGATTTTCACCTTAAGGGGCTCAGTAGCAATGCCTTTACAAAATAATGGACAAAGCTACTGTGATGTTACCCACTTGTGTGTGGACTCCCATGTTGAAGTTTCAAGTTTGGCATTTTAGTTGTCGCCATCTTGGATTTTTGGATCCAGAAGTGATCATATATGGATGAGACAGTGGTGCTTAACATAATGCTAGCCACTAGCTTGGTAAGCACAGTGTATTTACAGCTAATCTACACAAGCAAAAAAGAGGGTCTTTTTATATAACCAAACACCGAACATAACTTTTTTAGGCAACCAAAATGTTACTATTAACATCCTTGAACTGAAAACACACTGAAATAGCGACAGCTACGGCTAGTCTGTGAATCTGGGATTACGCCATGGTTGTGTTACCTAACCAAAGGTGTCCCCATGTTAGGGACTTGTCACTGGATGGCATCCACCTGTCACTCAAAGTGGTTGCGCCCTTAACTGTGTCAGCCTTACTAACATTTAAACAGGTGAATTTTCAAAAATGGTTCAGTTGTCATGAATGTGAAAATAAGCTATCGAGACCAACACCATTTTTTGTACCAGGCTGTAAACATGATTATTTCTGCTTATGTTGGGTATTTTAACATAGGGTTCTGTGGGGATTAAATCACTCTTGGAGGCAGCTCGAAGTGGCCAGTCTAGGAACTGCACTTTTTGGTACCTCCACGTTGGCTTCATTTTTCAGTCGGGGAGGTTGCTATGTTTGGTCAGAAGGCCCATAGCTTCAAAAAAGCCCTCCCCACACACCTGATAAGGGAGGTCTGTGTCAGGCCGTCTCTGTAATTTTTTTTAAAACTGATACATTCACAGCTGTGCAGAGGAATTAAACTTTTCTCTAGCTCTTTTTTTTTCTTTATTTCTGTCACTTTTCATGTGAACACTCAAGTGCAACACTATGAAGGCCCTCCTGAAGAGACTGTCTAAGAATATTGCATCTCCCCCCTCTCTATGTCGGCCCGCTTTTCATTCAAACTTCAATTGTGGTAGTTTAAATCAGGTATAAACACTTCCCGATGTGTTAAAATAGCACATTGCACTAAGAACTACTTCTCTTCGGTTATAGCCTGACCCTTAGACTGATGAAAGCTGAGCCTGGAATGTCCTAAAACCCCTTTGAACAGTAGATATACACTTTTGATTCATGTAAAATCCTCAAACCCTTAGGCAATATGGAGCACTTTTGCACCAGCAGTGGTAAAGTTAAACAGAAAGTGTAAAGTGCATTACAGCATCAGGGGCTAATAGTGTGGCTATTGACTGTTAGTCTTGCTTAATACTTGTGGTCTTGGTATGGGCTGCTCACTTAACCCATACACTCATGCTCACTTGTTTTAATTATTCATATTTATAAGCATTCTTCTCAGTTTCAGATTAATAGATCCAACTGGCTGTTGACTGAGTGGAGTTTGCTGCTCAACACAGCTGCTACAGTGTCATAATAACCATTATGGTGCAACTGTTGTTTATAAATTCTTCATGTCAGAAAGGATTCTTGGCCGGTGTTGCGAGCTAAACACGACTTGTCAGGATAAACAGAAGGTCATTCCTAGCTATGTGGAGCCGATAACTGGGATGTTTTTGACTTCATATAAGAGTTAGAGTTCCAATATAATTTGATTAATCATGCAAGCATTATTATTATAATGTTAGATATATGTATGTGTGGCAAGGAGTCCATAGGGGGTTTGCTTTCACTATTTCCCCTCTCAGACCTTGAGACAGACTTGGCAGATCCATTGCCTGCTCTCTACCTGCCAACTACAGAGACAACAGCAGCTTTCAGAGAAATTGCTATTGATCCCCTATGCACCATCCCAGCCCTTCCGCTGTTGCCAGTGTTTGTCTTGCGTATCTTACGTGAGCCTCATGTTACAGCATATTATAATGCATCTTTTTCTCACAATGTCATTCTCTCTGTTCTGTGTCCCCCCTCCCTCTCTCTCTCTCTCTCTCTCTCTTCCTTCCTCTTTCTTTCCTTCTGTATTTTACTGCAGGGATGCATTCTTGCTGGCCATCATTAACAGTGGAACCAGTTTCTTTGCAGGCTTTGTGGTGTTTTCTGTGCTGGGCTTCATGGCTGCAGAGCAAGGCGTGGATATCAGTAAGGTAGCCGAGAGTGGTAAGAATAAAGATATCCTGCAAATTGGCTGCCTAAAACTGACATTAAGAGCTATATGCCCTTGATAGTTTATGCGTGTGACTCTGTCTCTTAATGTGCAGGTCCAGGCCTTGCCTTTATAGCCTATCCCAAGGCTGTGACTCTGATGCCACTGGCGCCGCTTTGGGCAGCACTTTTCTTCTTTATGTTGCTCATACTGGGCCTGGACAGCCAGGTAATCCTGATTTCTGACACATTTGAGTTTGTTCGAGGATTGCGTTCAGCTTAGAGGAACTTGACTTGCTTCTATATTTTGCCTTCTTTTTGGTTCTGTAGCACTTTATGTGGACAAGATAGCTAATCTACATTTCTTTCACTCTCTCTTTTACTTCCTCTCACACAAGTACGACACAAACAGTCTACACCCATCACATCCAGTTTTAGCATTGCATTTCTTAGCAGCCTGTTTGTTGTGTGTCTGTTTGAGCCAGTGCCTACATCCATTGTTTTACAGCCCAGGGATTTGTCAATGAGCTTCTGTCTGATTCACACAGAGAGCGTCTGTCTGCTCTCCCATCCATTCATTTACTCTTACTTTCCATTCTCTTCCTCATTTCTTCGTCCATCCACGTCTCTCCTTGTCTTGTCATAGCCACATTATCCATGCATACGCAGATGTTTCCAGTAAATGATGTAGAAATAGCTGCACAGCTGTTATCCTGTTGGCTCATTTTGGAGGTTGAAATGTGTTTTTGCAAAGATACATGTCAATATTCTTGCATAGAGAGTCTGAGGAGAGGTGTCTGGTTTGTCACCTGGATATTTTTGTAGGGTATATCCAACAATGTCACCTAGTGAACACATTAAAGTGCATGTATTATATCAAAAGATAACAATGCAGGTATTTGTGCACAACACTGAGCCATGTTCACGGAGCCAGAAGCATGTTCCAGCAGATTGAACTTCACTCCCCTACATTTGTGTCCCTCTGTCTCTGGCTGTCTCACTCACTTTTTCCATCTCTCATTCTCTCTGTTATCTCTGTGCTCTGTTTTTCAGTTTGTAGGAGTAGAGGGTTTGATAACGGGAATCATGGACATGCTACCGCCTAAATCTGCCCTGGGCTCCCTGCGGCGAGAGGTGGTAGCAGCCATCTGCTGCGTCATCTGCTTCCTGATTGACATGTCCATGGTCACTGAGGTACAGTGAGGACTTTGAGTTTAAGTCCTTATTTAGTTCAATCCTGGGGCTGGCATTTTCAAACACAACAAACCTCTAGCCCGAATACGATGCTATTCAGAAATTAGATGAAAGGCCAGTCTCTCACCTGAACTTGAGGTTGTTTTGCTACTGTAGCGGAGGATTATTTTAATGTTTCTTTAAAATGCATGACTTGTGTACCTAATTCTTAATTAGACACACAGGAAGCCATTGCCAGGAAAGAACTGGGATGAAAGCCTAAACACTGGAGGCAAGGCTGAAAATAGGTCACACATAAAGTATTAACAGGATGGTCTTGATGCAGACTGCTCTCTCTGTGTTTCTGTCAGGGAGGGATGTATGTCTTCCAGCTGTTTGATTACTACTCTGCCAGTGGCATCACTCTGCTGTGGCAGGCCTTTTGGGAGTGTGTGGTGATTGCATGGGTCTATGGTAAGACAGTACTGCACAGTTAAGACAACACAAACCACAAGATTCAACGCATTATCACAACATCCGCATGTCATTTCTGTCAGGCGCAGACCGTTTCATGGATGACGTGGCTCGTATGATCGGCTATCAGCCCTTACCCTACATGAAGTGGTGCTGGTCCTACATCACACCTTTTGTCTGTGTGGTAAGTAGGGGTGGGGATAAATAGCTTTATCCTTAACTACTGTGATTTTTTTTTTTTTAGATATATTGCAGGTTTTTAATGCTTAAATCAAATTCAGAGGTTCTGCTTTTACTGCTGTAATCTCTGAGTAACACCATGTCATATCTGTTTCAAGAAAAACAAAGCTGAAGCAGAAAATGGCGTATGGTTCGAGGACACAGACCTTGAGTTAGCAGCTGTAGCAACTTGAATTCAGCATAAAAAACAAAGTGCTGGGGGTTTGAGCCCAGAACATCCCGACTCTATGCCAGATCAGCAAACTTTCTGTTGCTGCCGTTACACAGGTTAC
Organism: Cephalopholis sonnerati; assembly: GCA_019142605.1. Lineage (NCBI taxonomy): Eukaryota > Metazoa > Chordata > Actinopteri > Perciformes > Serranidae > Cephalopholis > Cephalopholis sonnerati. Next base: position 18,075,120 of record JAGQAX010000011.1, on the reverse strand, counting down.
ACCCAGTGCTGCTGCTGACCACCAGGTCACTGTGGCCCCTGACGATGGGGTTTGCACTGGCTGAATTCAAGTTGCTACAGTCACTAACTGAGAACAGGGTGAAGGGCAAATCATTGCACCGCACAAAGCTCTACCATGAAATAAGATTTTATCCTTTTTAAATACAAAAACAATACTTAGAAAATCAATATGTGGCGGCCAGTGTTGATACTGTGGCAGCCACCGTAAATAAATCAGTGTACTGGAAACACTGCACTGGCTTGATGAGCAGGGACAGCTAAATGTAGCTGTTACTGTCAAAAAGATTATACTTTGTATTAATCCTGTTGTGCACGTACATTTTATTTACCACTTTTATATTCAGTATATGAGGCTGCTGAAATAAAAGTCAGGAAAAACTGACTGACATTTGATGTGCACTGGTTATGAAAATATGCTTCATGATGAATGAAAGTATCTGAATAATCTGTTTCCCATGGTCATGTTTAAAAAAAGTAAACAAAAATCACAATACTACAATCGCAGTATTTAAAAATCACAAACATGTCGAATCAGCACCCTAGTTTCGTGACAGTGTTGGGAGACGGGCATATAGTCCCAGCCCCTAGTGTTAAGTGCCTCTCTGTATGTTTTACCTTTGTAAATGCCTGTCTTTTTTTGTGCATACAGGCAGTGTTCCTGTTCCATGTGGTGAACTACAAGCCCCTGACCTACAACACAGTGTACACTTACCCCTTGTGGGGTGAAGCGCTTGGCTGGGCATTGGCCCTGTCGTCCATGCTCTGTATCCCTCTCACCGTTATCTACAAATTACTGCGCTGCAAAGGATCTTTGCGGGAGGTCAGTATGGCTGGGTGCAGGCATGCATGGTCATACACAGTCTCTTGTGCATGCGTTTCTGTTTGTAATCAGTAGAAATGTGTCTCCTTGGATACTGCCCTCCCTCTCCTGACCGTTATTTGGTTTGCTGATTTCATCATTACTCATTAGAGAGGGCTCATTAGAGAGGACTGAAGCATGTGTCCAATAAACGGTTCATCATCTGTATGCCCGTGTGTTTCTCCATGTAGCGGTGGCAGCACCTAACCACCCCAGTTTGGGGCCGACATCACCTGGAGTACCTGGCACCGGAGAGCGAAGCCAAGCTGCTGCCCCCTGCAGGAACCAAGAGCACGCTCCTCTTTGAAAGCGTCATCTGATGAGCTGCGCCCCACAGAACACAGCGCCGAGGTCACCCTTGACATCAGCACACACAATCACAAAAAACACACACGACACAAAACACACTTACACCACACAAGCCTGGTAAGAGAAAAGCGCAGATTGGTAACACACCCTACAGTTTTAAATCTATGAAAAAGTGCTGGGCAAATGGACCAAAGATTAAATGGGAGAAGAACTGAAACGCACCCATACAGTCATCATATGCTGATACACCCTCTGCTCTGCTTTCTGACTCTACCTCGCTGACTCTCCCTTCTCTTTTCTGCTCCCCGCCTTTGTGCCGTCCCGTCCCGTCTTGTTCTGTGAGTGTGATGTGTCAACTGTAGATGCGGTATCTCCCCTTTCTGTGCCTGTCTGTCAGGCTTTTAACAGCCTCATCCGTCCCAACACGTCATGCCATTTTGTGCTGAGTGAGCAGAAAAATTAAAAGATTCTAATGAAACTTTAAAAAAGAAAGACCTCATATCTGCTGCTGATATGCCATGGTCTAAGTGTGTGTGTGCGTGCGTGTGTGTGTGTGTGCGTGCGTGCGTGTGCGCACGCCCATGTATGCCTGTAAATGTGTGCCTGTACGTGTGTGTGTGTGTGTGCGTGCCTGTACGTGTGTGTGTGTGTGTGTTTGTCTATAAGAAGGAGTGTGTGTTGGACCATGGCAGTGGTGTCTTCATTTACATGTGACATCGTCTTTGGCCATTGTTTTCTGCCAACTGTATTCATTCAATTAACTGTACAAAAACAACTTCCATTTGTTAAAAAAAATCTTAAAGAGACAATGCATCACCACTTCCAGCTGTGTGTTATGAACTAACTTAAGTATCCAGTGTATTGTAGGGTCTGTGAATCAGTGTTAACAATATTTGGAGGGGATGATGATGATTGGTATTTCCACCTTAAGAGAAGGAGAGAAACTGAAGACTGAATTGTGCAAAGAGCAGGAGACTGGTATTTGGGGAGGGGAAAGAGACTTGATGCCATGTTTGGGAAGAAGCAATAAATGACCAGCTAAAGAAGGATGCAGTGTGTTTTTATGACTCTTTATTTACATGGTCTCATTTGTATTTTATTCACAAAGCATACACTAGATATAAGTACAAAAACTACACTGGTTTAATCACGTTAGATATGTTACGCTAACTGTATAAAAATAAAATCAGATCAAACTTGTTAAGTGTTTTTCAGGCCAAGGACCCCTTAGCTTAAAGAGAGACAGAGCAGGAACCCCCTACTACATGTATCGTGTAACATGTATTGTGTGTGAGTTGCACTTGTTTCGTGGTCTTCTCTAGTTTGCGCTTGCCTGTAGCCGCTAATTCAGCTGCAGTTTTAGCAAGGCTCGGTGCATTAGCCTCACAGCCTGCACTTCCGTCAATGGTTTCTGACGTGGACGATATGTCAGTCTCTTGTTCGAAAATGATCCTTTGTGGCTCACAAACATTTGGTCCATACATTTGGAATAATGATAAACTAATTGGTCAGTATGTTGTAATAGTACATAAATGTCAGCTAACCAGTTCACCTCACTTTCATGGGTAAGTCATAGATGTATAATAATAACTAAATACCAAAACTTGCCTGGCGCACATGCCAAAAAAAGTTTCTAGCTTCTTCTTCGGTTTACTGAATATACGCAGCTGTGTTTCTCCTGCTGGCCTCGCCCACGAGTTCCCTCTTGACTCATAGACTTTACATTGTGACGACATCACAGATTTTTAAATGTTTTTATCGGCCACAGGAAAGTTTCACAAATACAAAATCTCCATGGACCAAATATTCTAGAGAAATATTCATAGTTGACCTTGTTTGCAGTTTGAGGTAACCTGTCAACAGAAGTCTATTATATTACAGTGGTCTTTGGGGAAAATGCTTTTTGGGCTGCAGGGGATTAATACTGTGAGTATTATTATAAGTAGCAGTATTTATCTTTGCTTAGAATATATTGGATTTACTTAAATATGTAGTTTTAGATATGGACCCCCAGGGGTTCCCGGCATTATATAGTCAGTCAGGTACAACAATGGTGAGCAACAAGCACTCTGGGGGAAATATGTGTGTTCTCTCATTTACGACACTTGACCTTGTTTACAGTGCAGTGGTTAATTCAGTGAACCAATATTTGAGGATCACTGACACACACATATCAGTGTTTTCTGCAGGCTGATAATTTATTTACGGTTGGAAGTCCTGACATCTCACTAAGAGTCACCTGATACACACTTGTGAGTTAATATGATTAGGAAAGTTATTTTTCCAGCTTATACAACTTTTAAACACAAACATGTATTTCTCACATAGATTTTTGAAAGTAAAAAAACAAAAAAAGGTCATATCTTTTGGTGGGCTACTTAAGTAATAAATTAGCTCAGGGATGGGAATCGAGCGCTGGTTCCAGTTGAGATCCTGTCCCACATTGATCAATCCTTTGGAATGGTACGCCTTCCGAGCTTATCACTTCCTTTTATCGATGCCGACACAGTTGGACTTTCCAAACTTGCAACAAGAAGGTCCAAAGCATGGCTTCATTTCACGGAGACTGATGACAACAGTGCTGCTTGCAGTGCTTGCACACCTGAGTCACGTGCATGCTTTTTTCCCTACTCTTTCTACGCTGTGTTCAGACTCAGAGACAATAAAACTGTGAAGGCCTTTTTTTTTCTACACAGAAAATTGACAAGAACTCAACAGAGAATCGAACCGGCAAGCAGAATCGATAATGGCATTGGTATCAATAAAATCTTACCAGTTCCCATCCCCAGTTTAGCCTCTGATATTTACGATAGCAGATGCTAACGCTGGACACTCGATCCCGAAAATAGACGGGAGCTCAAGATGTCAGAGGAATCAGACGTGTGAATACTGAGGATAAATACACCCACATTGTGTTTAAAAGCTGCTGCTCATTTTGACGCCTATTACACCATATCTGCATTTCAGCTGAATGCTGAAGGCTTCTGGAGCCAATGAGTGGTAATGGGAAAGGCCTGGGCATATCAATGACAAATATTTACATTTTATTCATTTGTTGTGGAAGGCGTGCATTGGTTCAAGAATAAAGATTGACAGACAGACGTATGCACATCTGTCGTGGCCCGTCTGTTCACAGCAACACCTCTCACATATGAGCTTACCCTTACAGTCAACCTTTCACTCACTCTCTACTCTCTCACACAGGCTATAAATACAGACTCCTATTAGTCCAGTGTTACATTCTCCCACTCAGCCCCCGCCCCTTCTCTGTCTCTCACAGTGAGAGAGCTGCAATGACGTATTGCTGGCTATCTCATTAGGCGATATCATAAAAAGCCTGTTGCCACAGCAACCGCTCCCTGTATTACCATGGCAACCAGCCGCCATGTCAAGATGGTGCATTCTCCCCCACTGAAGGGGGAGGAGACCATGACGACAAATAGCGAGCAATGAAGCAGCCTAAGAAGAGGAGGAAAAGGAGGAGGAAGATTGCCAGAGTTGGAACATTCTGACCCCTGCTGGTCACATCCGAGTGCTGCGGGACACATCCTGAAAAAAAATCAGCAAGATTTAGGGGCTGACGGTAGGAACATTTCAGAATATATCACAGCAATGACAAGTGATAAGTGAAGCTGAGAGAGTGTACAGGTGTAATTAATACTCAGAGTGATGAACTCACAAGTACAAAGTCAGTCTGCTCCGCTTTCCTGAGTATATGAAGCACTGCATCATGAACTGTGACAAACAGCCGGCTCTTTGGGATGGACTCTGAGAAGAAACCTGCAGTTTCCAGCTGCTCCACGACACATGCTAATATTTGACCACACAGAAAAGCATTCGTGTCAACGAGCGACCTTATGAATGCATGAATCAGAAAGCATTTTGCGATGAAAGAAATAAATATTTTTCTTAGACCTATGCGTCTAACAGGGAACAATGTGGCGCCACTGAGGCTGAGACCTTGACGCATTCATTATCTGAAGCTTCAGAGCCTTGACTTTGCATTAAGGACGTTAAGTTTGTCTCTGTTTTGTCTGGTGTGCCACTCACCTTGGCAGCCTGCTAGATAGATGTCCAAATCAATCTCTCCAAAGTCCCTGAATATCTGGTGGGAAAACACATATCACTTTATGTCTGTTTTTGTCTCCTATTCTTTCTTTCAAAAATATAGATGAACATTGTCTCTGTGGTCATTTATTCAAACATCTGATGGTTAACTTAGAAATGTCAGCACACAAGGATCTTGGCAGACGTACATTTTTCAAGGTCTTCACAGTGACTGTATCCACAAAGCTCGTTGTCGAAATGTCCAAGATGATGCTGTGCGTGCCCGATCCGCTGACCCTTCCCTTTTCCTCATCACCAAGGTGCGATACCTGTGTGGTGCTGTCGTCACCATGGCAACCTGTGTCTGAATCTGAGTCTGACATGGTTGTGTCATGTTGGTAAGCCCAGTTTACTTGTCCTTTGCTGAAGCCATTTGCAGAGGTTTCTTTCAAGCTTAAGGCTACAGCATTGCCCTGAGTCTGTCCCTTAAGTCCTGCTGAGTCTTTCCTCTCATTCATCTCTGAGATTGTGCCGTTGGACAGGTGGCTGACTGCTTTAATCTGCCAACAAGGTTGAAAAAGTGGAAATAACTATTTGCGACTTAAAGGTTCAAACCCATAATTTGTGTAACATGAAGTATCTCTACATGTGTCGTTTAGGATATCATACTTGTTTTTTCGCCTCCTTTTTGGCTTTCTTTCTCTCTTTCTCTTGTTTACGCTTCAGCTTTGCGTCTCGCTTCTTCTTTGCCGTCAGCAGCTTCCCGATTTCAATCCCACTCTGCACAAAAAGCCGAGCATCACATTAAAGAGAGAAAGGGGAAAGTGAGACGAGGGAGAGAGATAATGAAAGCAATTAAGGGGGCTGTGGACAGCGGACTGGGATTACATTTTGTAATCAAATGCAAGCCTACACACAAACAGACATCCACATTCATGAACACATGCGCACACACCTTCTCTTGCAGGGCCTCCAAGTACATCTCAGCATTTGTGTAGTAGATAGTTGTAGATGAGCGGAAGATTTTAATTCCTGGAATCTCTTTAGCCTGCAGGGACACATTGCGAAGCAGAAGAGTTCAGAGACTCACACCCTGTTTGGCTCTCATTTGCACTTTGTACCTCCCCCAGGTATTGTTCAACTAAATGGAGTTCTTCTACCACTTAATGACTGAAAGTTGGACTAACTCTATCCACAGAGTGTTCCTGTAAAGGGTCAGTTCACCCAAATTTAAGGAGGGAAACAGCATTCTTTCTCATTTGCCCTTAGCTGCATCCTGTAACGCGGATAGTTTTGTTTTTGTTTGCCTACTTTTAGAGATACCTGTGAAAGGAATTTTTGTTTCATTTGTGGCGTTCACAGCATTAGCAAAGTGACACTCAAACAAGACTATGAATGTGCAGCCATGCTACCAGCCCTGTGAGGCTGCACCTAGGCACAGAGCTAAATGCTAACACCAGCATGCTAACATGTTTACAATGACAATGCTGACATACAGATATCAAGCACGTTTACATTTACAGTTAGCATGTTATTTTTTTAGCATTTGCTAAGTAGCAAAAAAACGCAAATTACAGTCATTCCCAGGCCATATGAGATACGTAATCCCTTCAGCGCGAGGAGGAATCCTGATGAGATGCCCGAAAAACCAAGATGGCCACGTCCAAAATGCCGAACTCGAGGTTTCGAAACAGCAGTCCATAAATTAGTGGATGACGTCACTGTAGCTACAGCATGTCCATTATTATTAACGCATTCTCACTATGACCATATTGACGTTTGCTCTTATGTTCCATGTTCACACACGACGTGCAAGGTACCCTCGGTGCGCTGGTAGTTGATGTTCTGCCTGTTAGATGCATTGTCTTCTTTCAAAATACACTTCTGTTTTCACAGGAAACTTACACTTCTATACAGTCTCTTTCAAAATGAAGGCACTACCTCAGAACAACACCGCGAATTGATGTTATTTTTTCCTTCAAAAACAAACACACATGGTTGAGTTTAGGCAACAACAGCACGTGGTTACATTTAGGAAAAAAGAGCTGGGTTTTGGCTTTAGAATCTTACGGGATGTGAACACCTCTCTCTCGGGTGTCTGTTGGACCCATCCACCACCCCTCCTGCCCACCCCACTCGGACTTTTGCCGCCTTAACTTTCGTCCATGTCCCGCTGCGTTTACCCCTGATGCCACCGGGTGCTATCATTGTCAATGCTGCGTATCATGCCGACATTAAAGGACGGCCTTTATCGTTGGTTTCCAAAAGATCACTGCCTAAGCCCCAGATTTCGATGACTTCTGAGTGAGGCCGGGCTCTTATTTCATACAGTCTATGGTTTCAAGTTGTAAATCGCACTGTAAACAATGGCCGGCACATGCAAGAAGGAGTCGTAGTCCACTTATCTGTTAACCAGATACCCGCCGGCTACACCAGAACCCCTAAAATATAGCCTGTTGTCTCCAGAAGCTAAATCTTTCATTTATCACTACAGAACTCTTACCTCCTTGTAGGTGTCAGTGTCCAGATACAGGCCAGTGCCTGACACGTGGCCCAAGATGGAGTAGCGGGGCCTGAAAGATATTAAAATGACATTATTATGGCAGCTCTGTGAAAGTCTCATCAAAACCTCTCGCTGTGTTTACATCAATAACTCATCATTAGTGGCGCGTACTTACAGTTGTGTCCTGAAGATGACAGTGAGCATGGAAAAGCCAATGGAGACAGCTAGACCCAGGTCCAGGTTGAGCAGGATGGTGCTTGTGAATGTTACCAACCACACCAGCTAGAGGGCAGCAAGCATGAACACTGAAGGTCAGAGGGGTCAAAGTGCAACAAGGCTCACACAACATTTAACGGAGCATCTTAAAGGAGAGTTAGTCGTACCAGATCAACCTTGTTGGTCTTCCACAGCATAGGCATGTCCATGAACTGCTTGAACATTCCTTTCAAATTCACAAACACTATTGTGGATAAAACAGCCTGAGAAAAACAAACACACAGAGAGGTGTTCACGTATATCCAGAGCCTTATTGGTTATTAAAAATATATCTGCAGAGATACTGATCATTAGAGAGAAATGGTACTGGTGGGATAGTTTTACCTTAGGGAGATCTGAAAAGAGAGAACCTATTTTCAAAACCGTGATCAGCACGATGACGGACGAAATCACGCCCGCAACCTGAAAACACACACACACACACACAGACAGAATTATTGTACAATAAACAGCCTCACATTGAACATAAGAATCAGATGTAATCAGATGTATTTGTGCTGTGTGTGCGTACTTGTGTCTTGCCCCCTGTGCTCTCCTGGACAAGGCTGCGAGACAAAGAGGAAGTCACAGAGTAACACTGAAAAAAGCCGCCGACAGCGTTACTAAGACCCAAAGCAACAAGCTCCTGTAAAAATAGAAAGACAGACACAACTTCTTGATCTTTGATACGGACACTTGAATGTAATACTATTAATATCTATGAATAGCTTATCATCCAGTACTGTATGTCTGTAACCTTGGGATACCTAACACAGTGTACTGTTCATTCACTTTATGGCCGGGTCAATACATCACTGCCAGGCTGAGGGCAGTGCCAAGCATATTTAAGACACACTTGATTGCATAAAGCTTGTTGAGCATTAATGATTTAGCAGGCCAGCTCTTAGAGTCTGAGTGCTCCCAGCCTGTCTGTCCTCAGAGCAGACTGATTACAGTCACATGCCTCTGCAAGTGTGTATGTGTGAATAAGTCTGTGTGCTATAGACAAGAATAAGACATTAAAAAAAACATGCCTGTATGAACTGTTGCACTAGCAAAAGGAAGAGAGTGCAGTTCAATCTCAGGCTGTGGTTTTGTATAAATAATGAGTTATCAGAGGAAAATGAATATGCAGAGGGACTGATACACGCTCTTCTATAATACCTGCTGAGATCCTTTTTTGACATGCTGGTTTCATGTGATCTGTATCTACTTTTTCATCATAAGCAAAACTTGATTGCTATCTTGCTTATCTTAAACTGCAAAAATAAATTTACTATACCTCCCACTTTATGCCCGTTGCACATGCGTATGTGTCCGACTGTGGGGCAAGTCGTAGATGACTTTGCAGTATGACGTTGTGAGACATTTGAGGCATTATGATATTTAGAAATGGACTTCTATAATTACTGGCTGAAATGCAACTCCCTAAGAGGTTTACGCGATCAAATTTCAGTCTGTCATTACTGTTAGGATATAATTCAGAAATTGATGCTGCATAAAATGACTTGTAGATGAGGACTGTGAACAAACAACAACAACAACATCTTCTCCCATCTCACACAAATATGCAGTATGAAATATGCAAAATAATTTCTCAAATGGAAAACTGTAATTTGTAAACAGTGCTGTCTGCAAACAGAGGCACACTCAGTGGCGCCCCCCAGAATTTGTCATAGGGGTGGCCAGTGAAAATCTTGGGGTGGCTGATGGAGTGTACAGGCTGGTAAGAAACTGATTAGTTTCTTATTTAATGGTTAATGTTACTAATCAGCTACTAAAGCTGATCTCTTTTACGAACAACAATCACATCTTTGTGAATTGCAATCTGGTTTCTGCTCTCAACACAGCACTGAGACTGCACTGGTAAAAGTCTCCAATGATTTACTGCTTGCTGTCGACTCAGGCCTGTACTCCATTTTAATTCTCCTTGACTTCAGCTTAGCTTTTGACACAGTGGACCAAAACGTCGTAATCAACCGCCTGAAAAACTTTGTTGGTATCAGTGTTGTAAACCTGGATTGGTTTATCTCCTCTCTGTCAAACAGGTTCTTCTCTGTCTTATTTAGGTCTGAGATATTATCTGATTATCTGATTCACTTTTCCACTGATGTGACAGTCATGACAAACTGTGAGCGAGCAGAGAGTAAAGTCTAATTTTAGGCCAGAGTTTGACTCTTCTCTGTTAGCAGAGAGTTGGACAGGAACAGGGACTCCAAGTATAACTCTCACAGTTGTTTGTGAGTACCACAGTCTGTGTGTGGCCCTTTGCAAATTCAAAGGTGTACGTGGGTGTGTGTGTGTTCCTCACCTGGTTGCTATCCACCTTGTAGCCGTGTTTGAGGGCAAATGTTTTGCCCAGAGAAATGTTGATGGCATAGCCTACAATGGCCACTGCAAAAGCATCGCCGATCACCTTTGAAAACAATGTGGCGTCCGGAGCTTGAGGGGCCTTGAGCCTGGAGATGGGAGGTAAAGATGATAAAGATATTTCATGTTTTTATCACTTTTATCTCAAAGAGTCCTGACACACAAGCAGCCTCACAAACTGCTCAGGACATTAGGACAGCTCACATTTTCCCAGAGGTTGTTAAAATCTCTGAACTGTAACTTGTGACTACTAGATAGTGTGAGCTGCTGAGTGTTGGAGTTATTGGCTGTAGAGATGTCTGCCCTCTGAAATGACCTGTTTACTGAAGATAATCCACAGACCTTGTTGGGAGCAGTTTCATACAGTTTTCTCTCTATCAAACTGAGCACAGTCTTACTCCGAAGTCTTGGGCAATGACTTGCGGCGTCAGAAACCAATGAAAAAAGGCGTCCTTTAACGTCTGCATGATACACGTTCGGTTGTTGTTATAGTGTAACGGTGCCTGGCAGCATCAGGGGGAAACATGGTGGGACAAGGACGAAAGTTAAGGTGGCAAAAGTCTCCATTGGAGCGTGCGGGCGGGAGGGATGGTGGATGGTTCCAACAAACATTAACTTTGTGTTCACGTCCTGTAAGATTCTAAAGCCAAACCCTGTTCTTTTTCCTACAACTAACCGTGTTTTTGTTGCCTAAACTGCACCACGTGCTTTTGTTGTTGAAGGAAAAAAAACATGGATTTGCGCTGTTGTACCAATGTAGTGCGTGAAAGAGACTGTATGTAAACGTTTAATTTCTTGTGAAAGCGGAGGTGTATCTTGAAAGGAGAGAACTTGACACAGTGTCCCAGAACATCAAGAACCAACGCACCCTGGGTACCTTGCACGTCGTATATGAACATGGAAAGTCCATGACCAAAACGTCAATATGTGACGAGGTGGGAGGGAGAATGTGTTGCCAAACTACACCCACCAACCGTAAAACTGCACAATACACTTCCTTCTGTGCAGTGATGCAATCAGCAGGTGCAGTGTGCGAGAAAGAAAATAGTTCCTACATGAAACTGCTCACAACAAGGTCAGTGGATTATCTTGAGTAAACGGGTCATGATTTCTGGAAAGAGACATCGCTGTTGAGTTTTCCATGTGTATTTTTTTGGCACTTTGAGTGCCATCTAGTTCCATTATATTTAAGAGAGGGCAGACAGTGCTACGGCTAATATCTCAAACACAGCAACTCAAACCAAAACAATCTAGATTGATAAATAGCACAACAGGTAAGGGGATTTTTTTGAGGTGAACTGTTCCTTTAAAGTGCAGCAGGATGTGTGACCCTCACACAGGCTGTAATCCTGTTGTTATTTTCTCTGTTTTTTAATACTATGGAAACACGCCCATCTTTAATTTTTTACCCAAAGCAACCAAAATGATAATTCCATGAATATCAATATCTGTTGTCCAAAACAAGAAAAGCTTTAGCTATCATACCCTCTATTTACACCTCCTTGTTTTATGCCTGTTGGTGAAACTCTGCTCGCTTATGGATGTCTTTTTTTAGAAAGTCATTTAAACAAGCACACACTGTGACTCTGTTCCTTTGCAGGCTGTTCCTTCGTCTTATCAACAACCACACACAGTATCTCCACAAACACAAAATGTGGTACTTCTGTGTTTGTGATCTTGGGAACAGTCTTGCACCAGCAGCTGCCCTGAATCTCACCTCTCCCACCTCTCTCTCTCCCTTCTATACACACACACACACACACAAGATGAACCTACCCACTTGGAATCTCTCCAACCACATCAATGCTGTATATGGTTGTAAGTCTGCAGAAGTGGGTGATGATTGTTGCTGCTATGATCTGTTAAAAAAGGCACAAGGAATGTTGGTTCTGTATGTCATGTAAATCATTACTTTCAGCACAAGCAAGCCCTCTTTTTTTCATGTGTAAAACAAGGTCATCAGTGCCTCAGTCCGTCACGATCACTGTGGTCAAGGTGCCCCCTGCTGGACTATTTAATGAGCACACCTGCTGAATAAGTTAAAAAGAAAGGAAGCAGGAATGCGGGGGACTTACCACTATGATTTCTATCGGGATGGGCAGAGGCAGCTTCTGTCTGTAGCAGCCATTGATTTCTTTGACCACAATGAGAACAGCGAGCGCAACCAGGCTGACCACCAGCTCTGGCAATTTGGTCTCAGGCAGCAGCCGACAGATATCCACCAGAGTCTGTGAAGGACGGAGCAGGGGGAGGAAGTTTGAAATAAGATTATTACACATATAGTGTAGAAAGCAACCAAGTGTGTGCAGGCTTGTGATGGTTTCTCTACTGGCTTTGCCACTGTGCTGCCCCAAAGTAGAGGGGGTGGACAAAGTTGACTCATAAATATGTGGCTTATACACAAATTATGGTGCGTTCCTTTGTGTAACAGTGCACGAGAACAGCCTGAAACAGTATAATGGATGACATACTTACATAAATAAGAGAGAGAGGACCAGTGAAGCGATCTGGCTTGACTCCAAACAGGTACTTGAGCTGGGAGACGCACACATGGCATGCTGATCCTGTGGTGTAGCCTCGAACCAGTGGCTCAGACAGGTAGGTGACCACAAAACCAAACTTCACCACACCTAACATGATCTTTGAGTGGAAAAAGACGGTGAACAGAAGTAGCACAATATGACTTTAGAGGGGTTGTTCAGTACCTCGATACAGTCACTAAATGTTTTTAGTTTGGTCAAAATGGACAAACAGACACACCTGAAAGATTCCTGTCAAGACCGTGAGGGAACATGCTATCTGTACTCTGTACGCGTCCCGTGCATCGAGGTCCACATCTGAAGTCCCATTAGTGCCATTTACAATGAAGTTACTGTCTGGTGCCAGCCTCTCTGTCACACTCCCAATCATGATGCTGATCACAGCAAACGTACCTGAACATAAAAAAACAAGTGTGTGTATTAGCCCCGTTTCCACCCAACACTTTCGGTATGGTACCTTTGGAACTAATCATACCCTTCAGACAATATGAACAGTGGTTACATAAGCCTCAAAATCAGTCACAACTCAGCCCTGAGTGACCGTCCGCTATTGACCAATCAACAGACTGCAGTGTTCACAGCTCCACCTTTTAGTACCAGATCTGTGTGCTAGATACCCCAACAGAGGAAGGACCAAAAATGGTGACCGTGCGGAACAGTTCCATTGGTGCCATTCACAACTTTTCACAGTGGAAACAGAAAAAAAGCGTACCAACCTGAACCGTACCATGCTGTACTGTTCGGTGGAAATGGGGCTTTTGTGTTTTTTTAAGTAAATATAAAACACCGCCACCTTCACACACACTTTTTTACTCACCTATGGAGATGTGCCTGGAAGTGCCAAAGATGAAATAGATCAGCACCGGGTAGAGGGAGGTGTAAAGGCCAAACACTGGGCGTAAGGAAGCCAGAAGGGCGTATGCCATGCCTGGTAAAAAGAAATAAGAGATGAAGTCCAAAACAAGTTCACTAATAGTATCACATGTTGGCTGCTTAAAACAGTAAAAGCATCTTCCTATATTAGCTGAGAATAAGAAAGAAGATTAAATCTCACATCTGTCCGTTAAAGATGAAGCTTTAGCCAGGAGACGATACAAACACATTTTGTTTAGCGAGATAATCTTCACAAATGAACACCACTTTTTTTTCTTTTTGAAGCGTATGTGCAATCACCAGAAGTAAAAAGCTAATGTTAGGATATAAACAAACTACACCACCAGTGGCATGACTATCCCAGCTTACACTGAGCAAGAGGTGGGGTACACCCAGACTATCACAGGGCTGACACACAGAGACAGACAACCATTCACACTCACATTCACACCTATGGGCAATTTAGAGTCACCAGGAAACCTAACCTGCATGTCTGGATTGTGGGAGGAAGCCAGAGTACCCAGAGAAAACCCACGCTGACACAGGGAGAACATGCAAACTCCCAAAGAAGGGCTCCTCGAACCCTGGGTTCAAACCCCCCACCCCAGATTCGAACCAGGAACCCTCTTGCTGTGAGGCAACAATGCTAACCTCTCTTCCACTGTGACACCCCTGGTGCATAAAAATCCCCAGAAGGCAGGAAATGAGGCGTTTGATGCTTAAAGTTTCCTGAGGGAGGACCCACAGACCCCCCACTTAATATGTGTCCTCCCCAATGTTGAAATAAACCAACACACTTGTTTGGAAGGGCTGTGCTAGCTGTTTCTCCCTCTTTGCAGTCTTTATACTAACCCTCTTCTGGACTGAGCTTCACACCAAACGGACACATATGAGGGTGTTATCAAGTCTTCTCCTCTTACTTTCAGCAAGAAAGAGAAGAAGTGCATTTCCAAAAATCTCATATAGTTTCTTTTAAGTTTGATGTGAATAATCTCTCAGCTCTCTCTCATTCATACATACACACCCTGCGGCAGATGCATGATGCCCACGCTGCAGCCAGAGATCAGGTCCCCTATGGCGTTTTCTCTGATGGAGTAGTGAGGCAGCCAGCCGAGAACAGGGACCCAGCTCAGTACTATGTGCTTCAGTCTGGACACCGAACACCTGCAAAAGCCATCCCAGAAATTCAGTACATACCATTTACATCATTAAGAACACTATTCCACTTCTGGGTTTTTCACCAGGGAGTGGTGTGTGTGTCCGCCTGAAAAGTAGGTACAATATGTAGGATTTTAGCTTTAATGCTCAAGTTCATTTGACAGATAAAGAAAGGAACTAATGTTGATGTGATTACATTTGAATTATGTTTGCTGAAGAGTCATTCATTCCTGTAAAACATATGAATACATTTATGCTGTTTTAGAAAAAAGGGGAACAGATGTAATAAATTAAAAAATCATAAAATAAGGCTTGTGAATTGTAACACCTGCTACAGGTTTTATCAGCTGGCCTTGTAAAACAGTGACACAGTGGATAACACCTGCACGTCTATGAGCTAGTGTTAACCTCTTGTAACAGATTCAGTGTGGTACTGAACTGAATATTAAAATGTAAGAATGCCTGTGTAAACAAATATTAGATCTCTTTTTCTTGAACAGTTTTAGCAACTTCATCCAGACTGAGTTTTGTCATCCACTGCTGAAATGTCTCTATCATTCATTAACTGTCTTAACAGAATGGAAAATATTCAATTTTAAAACACGTCCTGTTATTTTATTGCTTAATATTCATTTCAAGAGTCTTATATGATGTATCACAAGTTATCATGAATGCTTCCTCCTACGTAAAACCGTGAACTCTGCTCTGTCATTGTCGTTGAACGGCTCAGGTTACACGATTGGTCAGCCTTTTTTAATCAACCCTGCTTTGCTCTGGGACAGTAAAACAGTTTAACAACTAAACTTGCGCATGCATAAATTTGCATGCACATGCAACAAACTCATTCATGACTCATTCACTAATTCATGAGTCACTTTTTACAGGTTGAGTGAGCAGTTAAAGGTACAGCCACACACACACACACACACACACACTGACACACACAGTTGCAACACATTCTCACTCCCAACTCAAATACCAATGCTTGGTCAGTGGACTTATACGTCAATACATGATTTGCTAGGTACCGCTCCTGCATCAGTTTAGTTTCTGAACATTAATCGCGTACAGTCTTTTTCAAAAGAAACTTAGAATGTAGGTAAAAACCTCGATTTTTAGGTAATTTTTTGGCAATAAAAATGTGATTAGGTTTAAAAAGAACCAACATCATGTTTTGGCTTAAAATAAGTATGCATGTTACTAATGCAGTATAACATCACATGACATACATCACTAGCGTATGTGCTAAACATGCTAGCACACTACTAGCACACAACTCATGAACAGTGGGCTCCCGGGTAAAAGTCCAGAGTTTGTTTGACCCATTCACCTCCCCTCCCACCCGCCCAATGCAGACTTTCTTGCTTTTAATACTACAGGAGTTGCCAATAAATGTTGCCAGTGTCGTCTCATATAGCTGCTAAAGGATGCATCTGTGCAGCTGTGTCTGATGGCGACAGGCTGCTGACCAAGTGCCAGTATTTGAAAGTTCTGAGTGAGACCGGGTTGAATAACACTTGTAGTAAAGACTCCCGCACACTGTCTTTTCTACAAGTTTTATTCTTCTTGTCCCTCTCCTACACTCCTGTTTGGAAATAGATATGCAAAGTAATCCTTTGTAGTGAGACAAAAGATTTTGCAAGTGTGCAAAAACACATTCACATTCAGAAACAGTGTTGGGGAGTAACTAGTTACATGTAACAGAGTTGCGTTATTAAATTACAAAATAAATGTCAATGTAATCCATTACAGGTACTGAGAAAAAAATGTGCAATTAAATCATAGTTACTTATCAAAAGGTGTTAAGAAGGGGCAAAAATTCATATTTAGAATATAGCGTTCATTCTGTTCTGGCAAAACCATGAGGACAAATCTGAGTGCAACACCATTGCCTCCAAGGAGCTGTCTCTATGTCCAGACAGATTCAATTTATCTGGCAGTATGCACTCAAATTTTGAGCGCTGTTTTTGATTGGTTCTCTTGCTTGAATTTGCACCACCTCTCGTCCGCTGATAAAATCAAGTTGCATTGCTCCGTGCTTTTGAAGTCTACTACTGTATGTCTGGCTGCAACCAGTCAACCACGCTAAGGCAGGTGGTGATGTCGCTGGTCTTTCAGTGCCGGAAATTCAATGACATTTTCATTTTGAAATCAGAAATGGGCTCTAACATTTCTGTACAGTGTGAAGCTTGTTTACCAGCAGTGAAAATGATATCAATGTCAAAATGCTTGACGTCAAACCTGAGGAAACATCTACAGGCCAGTCAATGTAACCGCCATCAGCTGCATGAAAGAAGTTATCAAAAAGTAATAAAATGTACTAAGTTACATTACTTTGATGAAATAATTAAAATGATTACATTTCTTATTATATTTTAAACAGGGTAACTAGTCATAGACACTGTCCACAAACACACACAAATGTATCCTTTTTGCCAGATTGTGCCATTTTTCGTGTCTCCATATTTTCTCATTTGCATGTCACACCACTATCCCCACATCCTCTCCTCTCTATCTTTACCTCAAGGACTCTTTCACCCGTTCACCCAGGGTTGGTTTAGTGGACCAAGTCCCTTTCTGTGCCACTTCATCCAGACATAACTCATCCAGGACCTTCCTCTTCACAAAATACTCCCCAGCTGAGCAGCCCCTCTCCTCCATGTCCACGTCTGTTAGACCAGATTCAGCCAACTGCCTTAAAGCCAGTGTCCTCTTTTTCTGCCTGAGGGTCTTCCTGAATGAAGGCAGCACACACACTTAAACTGTTGTCACAAGAGAAGCCAAACAATGTGCAGTGAAGCCTCCTCGCCTCTCTGTACTGATTGACAGTGCTTGTTTTTGGACTGTGGGAGTGACTGTTCCTTTCCAGTCCTTATAAGAGAACAGCTACCACCCCACATGTCCCCGTTCTCCACGCACACACCTGAGGTTATGTGTGTGTCACCCTGTAGTGATTAACTTGGTGAAAACTGCAGCTGAAAGGCCGAACTTTGGTAAACACTCCAAACTGTAAAAACTGTAAAAACACTGACAGTCACCCAGCAACACTGCAGCTGACACACTTTGTTTAATGCGCGAGAAAAACACTTTTACACAGTTCTGTGTTTAAGATTAAAGTTTGCATTGTTGTTTTTGTTTTATACAGCAAACGTCTCACCAAACTGTGGAACAGAAAGTACGCTGGTTAGGTTTGTGTGTACGCACCAGACTGAATGAAACATCTTATCTTTATGGCTGCCTAACTTTCCTCATTCAAAGATAAAGAGAGATAAAGCAACAACATGTTTACTGTCAGCAGCAAAGTCGAACCACATTGTATTATGAGCATTACTCAATATGCTTTATGGAATTAGGTAATCAAATAAAAAACATTTTTCCACAGATTGTTCACATAAACCCAGAATAACTCTGACTGAGAGCAGACCAGCAGACTTACATGTGACTTGTGGCTGGTCAAGTTCTTAAATCTTATTTAACCAAGACAGTTTTTTATCTTTACTAAATCAGATGGTTCACCCTCTCTTATACCTGTGTTTTTACTATTCAAGTGACATCTGTTCTGCCTAAAAGTCGACAGTCAGCTGCTGGTCAATGTTGGGCCGTTGGAGAGCGTCTGTTGTCCTAGTTTTTGCAGTGTGAATGGCCCCATTGGCACTAGCTGGCCCTTGTCTGCCCTCGCTGGCTCTATTTGCCTGATTCAGCATGTTCAATTGGCATCGGGGACGGCGGCGGCCATCAGTGATTGAAATCGCTCTGGCAGTTCAGTGCGAGAAACAGAAGTGAAGGAAGGAGACAAACAAAAAGTAAAGAGGGTGCGAGATCGAAACAACAACCCATTCTCACTCTGACCTCGTCACATATTGACATGCTGGGTCGTGCACTTTTCAAGTCCACATACAATGTGCAATGTTAGGATTTTGCTTTAGAATCTTATGGGACGTGAACACAGCTCTCTCAGGTGAAAGTCTGTGTTTGTTGGACCCATCCACCACCCGTCCTGCTGCCCCACTTGGACTTTTGCTGCCTTAACTTCCGTCCTTGTCCCGCTGCATTTTCCCCCGATGCTGCTGGGCGCCATTAAACTATAACGGCAACCGTTACATTCTGTTAGATTCCAACCATTTGTTTGCACTGCTGGTAATTGTAGCCAGTTTGTTTAAACATGTCGTAATTGTCATTGATTGTTAGTGGTATGGGGATTTCTTCTTACACAGACGCAGAACATACATGCTAGTTCACTGTTGTCTGTCGTCTTTTTGGGCAGAGACACAGGCGAGGCAGTGGTTGGCCTTTGTTGCCACTAATTCTGTAATGTTGATTTGGCGTGTCTGGGCTTTCAAGAGACCACTCAACATTTAGTTCAACCCTCTCCTACCATCATAGAGCGACAGAAGTACTATGCACAAATTTTTCTGATTGTGGGACACTCCAGGGCTGTAATCGAAAAAAAAAAATCTTACATCAGGGGCTTTTAAATTTTTGATTATTCATTCATTTTCCGTTACTGCTAATCCTGTTGGGTGAAAGGCAGGGTACACCCCGCAAAGGTTGCCAGACTGTCACAGGGATGACACATAGAGACAGACAACCATTCACACTCACATTCACACCTACGGACAATTTCGAGTCACCAGTTAACCTGCATGTCTTTGGACTGTGGGAGGAAGCTGGAGTACCCAGAGAAAACCCACGCTGATGTGGATTTGAACTGGGAACCCCCTTGCTGTGATGCAACAATGCTAACCGCTGCACCACTGTGCTGCCAAAGTTTTGATGACTGAGTGCTATTGGAAGCCAGCATATTACTTTTTTTTCACGACAAATTATACTATGACATTTTGAATGACTTTTTTTTCATATGACATATTATACTATGACTTCTTTTATGACATTTTTACGACCTTTTTATGACATCTTAGTCAATCAACTACTTTTTCATGATATACTAGCACTTTACCAAAACGACAATTGAAAGTGATATAGCCTATGTAACACTCATATTACATTCTAGTTTTCCACTTTTTAATATTTAATAATATTGAATATTTGAAACAAGGGCATAGGTTTGCATATATCTTGGGAGGACAGAATTGTGCCAACCAATATTTGAGCAAACTTGATGCCAGATCAAAAGTGTTTTCTCAGCTTTTACACATCTGCTTCCCTTGTTTCATCCAGATAGAGTCCCAGGCGGGGTTCTGTGTCTGTCAGATGATCTGACATCGGCAGATGTAGATATCTGTGGTGTCTTTTTGTAATATTACAACTTTTTTTCTTGAAATATTAAAACTTTATTCTCGACTTCTCAGAGAACACCGATAGATGGGATATCTCTTGAGTGTGCAGAAAGTTTTGAGCATGAGCAGAAATCATGCTGAAACATATACAAGCTAATAAAGTCAAGATGGTCGTCAGTTAATTAAAATGGATTAATTTATCATTGATGTGAATTGGTGCCACATGCACATTTAAAGAGGTAACTGTCCCCTAAAAAACACTCCAAAGAGGACTGAAGAGTAAATCACGCCCACAGTTTGTTGATTCCACCACCAAGAGGTGAAATGAACTGGTTAACACATTCTCCTTTCATCAAACTTGAACTGTACAGATGAAGTATCATACACAATATGTATAAATGTTTCTCTATAAGCATTCTATATTTAAAAAGGACCCGATATATCACTCCAGCTTCAAAACTTGTTAAATAAAAGCCAGTTTAACTTTGAACCAAGTGACCTTATAACGCAAATTCATCAGTCACAGTCCTGACAGGACTCGTTTAAATCATCCATTTGATGTCTGTGAAGAGCTGGTTAATGGTTAATAGGGTCTTTGTCAAAATTACTCTCAGTATTGATTTTGAGGTTTATCTTGTTATTCAGTCTGTGTGAAAAGGAGCAGCGTACACGCTCAAATGTGGACACAGAGGTGATGAAGGTTTGAGACAAGCAGGATAAACTAATGCAGAGAAAGAGATACCGCCATCAGGTTTAGTTATGAGCAGTTTAGAATAAAATCTCTTACAGATTTATTTATTTAAAACAAAAACAGTGCACACACTCTGCTCTTTGGGAACAAACTGTTTTTGTTGTAACAGAAGTTTGTTTTTCTGTCCGATTATAATCTTAAAATTGAAATTTTCTTTCATTTTCTAGCATTTTCTAGGTGGGGCCAAGTCATTGTTTTGCAAGTCACAAGTCACAGGTCAGGCCCTAAAGCTTGAGTTTTAAGCCCTAAAAAGAAATAATGCCTGGTATCTCCAAATATAATGCAATTTTAACAACAACAACAACAACAACAACATAATAATAATAATAATAATAATAATAATAATATGTTAAATAAAAAAAAAACACGAATGCTTTTTAAAATTTGTATTTATGTGTTAAAATAAGTTGATTACAAAGTTCTTCAGCTGTTAGATTAATGTATAGATTAGCGTTTTCACTCTTAACCAGAGCTGGATGGATGGATGGATGAGAGGGAGCAGCCAGGCTCCGTGCTAGGCTCTCTGTCCTTCCTCTCGAATGGAGCATGGAGCTTCCCTGGCAAGAAAATACAGTGTGGAGAGCCAGTGATCTGCCAAGCTGGTTCATTTTCCACTGAAGATGCATGTAGCCTGCCACACAGCTGGTGTGTCTCGGATGTTAGAAGCCAACTGGTTCTTTTTGGGGGGGTCGGGCTTGGTTGTGCTCTGGCTCAGTATTTTATGTGATGATCTCAGACAGGTCAGGTTTGGCCTTCAGCTCTCATGGGACAGTTCGGTTCGGGTTGTAATTTTTTCGGCCTGTTGAAAACTCTAGGATGGATTAGTGAACAGGCCCACCAGGTACAGGCCTGGAGGTGCAAAGTGTAAGGGGTCCCCCTGGTCTTTACCTGCAAAATGTCATTCAAATTAAGACGTACTGCAGGAAGAGACTCAAAATGACCACAAAGTAGACCACAAAGAGACTGAAAACAAACAAATAAGACAGGAAATCACTTCAAAGAGACAGAAAATGACTACAGACAGACACAAAACTACCACATCGACACACAAAATGATAAGGAGATGTATAACAACTACTGTACAAAGACACGTAAAACAACGAACAAAAGAGGAAAAACCCTGTGTCCAGGGGCCCATTATCTAATTTTCTGCCCATGGTTAGGCTAGCATTAGCTCATTAACGGTGTGAACATCAGCCTCAACTTACTGTCTTTTGTGAAATTTCAAATGTCAAATGTAGTCATAAGCTGTTGCATCTCTGTCTGTCATTTTAGACCTGCATGTTTTGCATAGGCCCACTACAAATAGTTTTCTGTAAAGCACTGCATAGTTTTTGCACACCAACAAAATTATCTTTGGTGTCACTTTTTCTAACTGGTGCTCAGCAACTTAACGTTAGTTGGTCATGGTTCTCTCTTGTAAGTTGCCTGGATGCTGTCAGATTGGTTCAAACTAAGTGGATCATTTGGGGAATCAAGCAACGATTTACAGGGAATGTTAATGTTAGTTGAAGTCAAAAGGCTCAAGTCCGAGTAAAGTCATGAGTCTTTACTGTTAAAGTCCAACTTAGGTTGCAAGTCATTTTTAATTTTGTCAACTCAGATCTAAAGTGATCACATTTACTACTCCACACCTCTGTAGATTATACCCTGCACTCAGTATATCAGTGATAAGCACTTGGCAGGACACATACAAACGCATCTTTTTACGTTTAACATGCCTCAGTGTTTTATGTTTCAATTATGCCTTTACTGACAAGGTGTGGTTGAAGATGAAACGTCCATATCAATGGAAGATAAGTTGTGTAATTATATTACATTTTATTTTAACCTTGGATGAAGAAGAACAGCTGGTGATATGCACAGTTTCTCTGAAGGTATTAGTTTTATACAGTATATTATCACAAAAGCCAACATAAGAAGTGCTTCGCTCCTGCAGCAACACGGTCTTTATTTGTTCTTTAGGTACTACATGTTTATGTAGTTATTTCCAATGCTCCTGTTTTTTATGTTTTCCACTAATCACTGGCAAAACAAGCATTTTAAGTAAAGGAACAAATGGCTCACAGTAGATTTCATTGTTGTGACTGAAATGACTAACAGTAATGGATGAGTGTTAGACATAACAGGAAACGTTCTTGCACATATTAACCTCAGTCCGTGTCACACCCATGTAAATGTGTGCTGTTAAAACTCGGGAACATCTTGAAAACAAAGCACAGCTGAAAGGATAACTAGCATGAACTGCCCCACTTACATCCCAGATCATTTACAGATGATACAAAATAAGAATAGGCTAAAAGCAGAATTTAATTCCATATTACAGAAAAAAGTTGAATATGCCAAACATAAATATTATGAACAAGGGGAAAGAACTGGAAGATTTCTAGCACAGAGAGCAAAGCAGCTGTACACCCAGTCAATTATACCAGCTATACTAAATGACAGAGGCGAACTGAAGACAGACGATGCCGACATAAATGCCATATTTGCCATATTTTATCAAAATCTTTACAAATCAGACAACCCAGATTATGAGGATATTGGATCCTTTTTATCTAGTGTAAGATGTCCAACCTTGTCAGATAAGGAAAAATGTGAACTGAGCTGACATTATGTTGGAGGAGGTTAAAAAGGCTATAAAAGACCTGCAGGGTGGGAAATCCCCAAGGGAGGACGGCCTCCCGCCCGAATTTTATAAAGCTTTTTCAGATCTTCTTGTCCCGCGACTACTTACAGTCTTTAAGGATGCACTAGAAAAAGGGTCTCTTACAGATAGTATGCAAATTGCCATAATAACTTTGATTCATAAAAAAGACAGGGACAAAAAAACTGTCTTCAACTCAACCAAGACAAAATGGAGGTCTTAGTTATTGGTTCTAAAGCTCAGAGAGAGAAACTTAACTCAGAACTGCAAGAGCTGGCACTAAAACCCTGTCAGTGAAAAACGCTGGAGTTATCTTTGATTCGAACCTTAGTTTTAAACCACATATTAGAAGTAAAACCAAAACTGGATTTTATCATCTGAAGAACTTTGCCAGAGTACGACTATTTCTCTCCCAGGCCAACACAGACAGAGGAGCCTGGTCTTACTATGAAGTGGTCAAAATCCTGCGCTTGGGCAGTGACTTGCAGCATCAGAAACCAACAAAAAAAGGCGTCCTTTAATGTTGGCATGATAAGCGGCTAGTTGCCATTGTACAGTAGTTTATCAGCGCCCTGCAGTGTCAAGGGGAAACACGGCAGGAGGCAGGACAAGGACGAAAGTTAAGGTGGTGAAAGTCCGAGTGGGGCAGGCGGAAGGGGTGGTGGATGGATCCAGCAAACACCGACTTTTACCTAAGAGAGTGGTTTTCACGTCCCATAAGATTCTAAAGCCAAACCCTGTTGTTTCTTCCCAACCCTATAATTTTAGTCTTTACCATTACAGTCTTTGTATTATGTGTGTTTGTGTTTATTGTGTAAAGCACTTTGAGTTTCATTTTGTATGTATCAAGAGTGCCATAGAAATAAAGTTTGAATGATTGATTGATTGAAAACAGCCCCCCCCCCAAATAATGCTTAATTTACTTTTCTTTCTTTCTCACTGAGCCTTTAAAATATATTTATTTTGTTTTGGTTTTTTTTGTTTAATGAAACCGTACATTTATGAATTGTTTTAAAGACCGACTTTTTCAGTAGGAACCAGAGGGCTTGGGACTGAGTGGCTCAGAGAGAGAGAGGGGAGTGTGACCAACCCAGAGCAAACATTAGCATTGTGGAGTAGAAAGAGATAAAAACAGAGAGGGACGAAAGGGGAGAGTGAGGACACAGTGTGAAACAGTGTGTTATTTGCAGATACCTCTTCATTGTTGCTTGCAGAGGAGAGTGTGAGGAGGTCTAAACTTGCTACAGGTTTACTTAAGAGCACTGGCTGAAGCTGACAAGCACAAAGGCATTATGAAAGAAACATACATGACAGAATAAGTGTGCTGAACACAGACAAATATGCAGAAAAAAGTCACCGTTATCTTGTAATGGCTGTGCCATTAACTCCACGTGAGACTTCCAAATATAGGACTGTGTTGCCCACTTCTTGAACTAATAGGTAAATAGCCTGATAAATCATTGAACTGCTGGGATTAAGGGGTGAGGTGTTTGCTAACCTATTGAGGGTTATATATTTCTTGGTTGGCAGGAAAACAAAGTCAGTTTGTTCCCTAAGAAATTTCTAAAATAGGTTTTCTTGGTGTATATATACACCCCAGATCCCAAACACAAATTAAAAGAGAATACAATAATTTGCAAATCCTTTTTGACCTGTATTCAGTTAAATACAGTACGAAGACAAGATATTTAACATTCAAACTGATAAACTTTATTGTTTTTGTTAGATGTACACTTACACTGAATCTGATTTCTGCAACTCGTTCTAAAAAAGTTGAGGCACCGTGTGATATCGCCTTTTCTTTTACCAGCACTCAGTAAGTGTTTAGGAACTGTGCTCTCAAACTGTTGGAGGATTATAAGCGGCATTTCTCGCTCAAGATTCATAAGATGGCTCCCAAAATTATTCAAGATTCAAAGACTGTCTGTGTGAATGAATGGGCCAAAATCCCTGTCATAGTCTGTGCCTTTCCTTCATTCCTCGTGTGTCAGCAGTTTTCCTCCATCCACTTTGTTTCTTGGGTTCCTTGTTTGTCTCTCTTTGGGTGTTTCTCAAAGTCAAGGAGGGATCCTTAAACGCCTGAATTTCAAGGATGCTACGTCATCAAATCCTGCCCAAGGACTGTTCCAATGTCAGGGATCCTTCTGAATATCACAGAGGACTCAGTCCTTCTTTCAGAGAAATTCCAAGGATGCATCCAAGGGTGCCTCAGATCCACGCTCATCGGTCACCTGTTTGCCTGCCGCTCCAGCCTGCCTGCCCTGTTTCCCCCGAGTGTCCTGCATCAAACCAAGACACCCCTTGCCTAATTGAAAATTAATACATTTTAAAATGATAAGATGTCTGAGTCATGCTTTTGGGTTCAGTACTATTCAACAATCACATTTGTAAGCTGTGAGTTTTTTTTAAAAAGGAACATGGCATTGCAAACAGAGGCTCTTCCAATGTCAGTTAGGATGTTTAATGCCTTTTTCCTGTGTCATTCCACTTTATTGCAAATCATTTTTCTGGACTGTAATGTAATGATTTCTTTATCTGCCTAGTTTTATTGAGTTAATACTGATGTCTGGTCTAAATTTCATGTGAATAGCTGCACTGGAAATTTGTTTGATGAAAAAGATTTTAAGGGGTTGAATACTGGTTTCCTTTCACTGTATGTCAGAAAGGATTTGCAAATCACTTCATTCTGTTTTTATGTACGTTTAACACAGTGTCCTAACTTTTTTAGAATTGGGGAAAGAAGAGAAGAGAAAAAAATATATAACAACGCTAAGATTTTATAGCCAAACCAGCAGCACTACGAGGCTGTGCTTTGAGCTAAATGCTAACATCACCATGCAAACATTTCTCACAACAAAATGCTTACATGCTGAGGTTTAGCACATTTTCTTTTTACCATGCTCAGGTATGAAACCCAAATATGAATGTGTGAATGTTTGTATAAACTTAGATGGCAATCTGTCTAATAGTTATTAAGACATTTCATTTAAAACCACAAATATCAACCCATGGTGGCACTAGAGGAAAAGCCAGGGGGACCAAAAAAGTCAGTGGGATTCATCCTCCAGGGACCATTATAAGTGTCTGAGATTTCAGCCTGAACCAAAGTTGGCCAACAGAGCAACACTGCCATTTTTGGAGCTACACTGACCTACAGTGAATAAAGTGTATAACTTGTACAATAGTTAAAGAAGTTAAAAAATCAAGAAAAGAGGAAAAGAACAGCCACTTGGATGCTTAGACATGCCAACTCCTGATTCAATTTAAAACTGAGACAGACATGTATGAAGAAATCATTCGTTTTTAAAGCACTCTTGTTGACAAAGTGCTATAAAATGGCTTAAAATTTAGCCGCTTTGTCTTCATCAGTAAATGAAGTAAATAACTGTACACTGAGGCCTCCCTGCACTTGGCCAAAGGTCCTGATGAAGGGGCGGGATCAGAGCTTGCAGCGTGACAACACTGTCCCTGAAACACGTGAGCAAGCACATTTTACATGTGGAGGCAAGTTTACATATACACATTGTGATCAAGTGTCACTGATTAATCCGCACCGCCGACTGACTGTAAGGACCACATTGTTTTGCTCATGCTGTTGTGTAATGCACTGTGCTCGACTGTGTGTGGAAATACTGTTAGAAAACGATTAGCCTGAAATAACACTGTAGTGAAATTTATGTGATCTCCAATAAGGAAGCAGACGTATCACCTATCACCTGCAGCCTGTTGGACCTGCAACAGAGTCTATAAAGTGACAATCATGATCTTTGTGTCTGCACATCTTTTGTAATGTTTGACTGTATGTGTCCAGTGATCTAAGGTCTTCATCATTTGTCCAAAGAACCTACTATCAGTATCCTACTAATCAGTATTAAACAACTGTATAACCCAGCCCAGTCTCATTCTGAAGTCGTCGCAATCCGACGCTTGGGCAGTGACGTCAGTTCGCATTGTTGTACCGACTTAGTGCATTTATTTTGAAGGAGACTGTATATAAAGCTTAAATTTCCTGTGAAAACGGAAGTGTATTTTGAAAGCAGACAATGCATGTAACAGAACAACAGAACTTGACACGGCGTCACAGAACGTCAACAACCAACGCACCCAGGGTGCCTTCACGTCAAATCTAAACGTGGAAAGTTCATGAACAAATGATGATGAAATGCTGAATAACCATAAAATCTGCTTTGAAGCAAACTATAACTTCAGGAGTGTTTGAAACATAAACTGTATTAAAAAAACAGAACACAGCCATGGTGAAGTCACCCATTGGTTTGTGGACTCCTGTGTTGAACATGGATGGATACAGTGTTGAAGGCGGAACCGTTCATTCCTCTGTAAACTGTGCAGTGGTGCATGAAGCCAAAAAAGTTTGACTTCCCAGGTATAAAATTACACAGATCTTGCGGTGAAAAAGAAATCAGAGCGACTTCAGCTTCTGTGCCAACACATTCTCACTCTGGCCTCGTCACATATTGATGTTTGGTCATGTACTTTCCCCTTCCACATATGACGTGCAAGGTACCCTGGGTGCGTTGGTTGTTGGCGTACTGGGACACCGTGTCAAGTTCTGCCTGTTACATGCATTGTCTTCTTTCAAAATCCTTCCTTTTTGGGAAACAAAGACACACAGGTGTAGCATGCTGTTGCTAGTTAGTGAGCTTAATCTTAGTTCTGTGCAGCTAAAAGTTAAAGATTGATTATGATTGTGGATGTTGTTATCTTATTGGGTGAAACTGGTTGGTATTAGCTTACGTTTTTTGTGTGTTTTTTCTGGCGTATGTTGTTAAACAGGTGCACAATATGTCCAGGGATATAATCTGAAAGGGTTGAAAGGCAATTTTCATTTCATCTCAAGTTAAACTGTAAAATATATAACAATTCCCCCTGCTTACAGTTGTTATGAATGTTGAGATTTACTATAGAAACCACAACTGTTCACTGTACCAGGCTGTAAACATGTTGACTCTGCTGTAAAGTTAGACATTTTAACATGGGGGCCTGTGGAGATTGAGTGACTTTTAGAGCCCTTCAAAGAACTGCATTTTTTAGCACTTTCGTGTTGGCTTCATTTTTTTCATTCTTGGTTTGAAAGTGGGGTAATTATCAGATAAATTAAAATTTATTTCAGGTTGTTTTTTTGTTGAACATACACGTTTACACTGTTGACTGTAAACTTATCGAGAGCTGGTATTAGGTGAGTTTATCCAAGGTGAAGTCCCATCATATAATTTCTTTACTTTTCTATTTGTTTGTTTGTTTTTTTCAACATGCCAACAACCTATAAATGTTATGCCGCTGATTCTTGCAGTTTCAAAATGAAATCATCAAAAAAATAAATAAATAAATAACACAGAGGACTTGTAGACTGTTTGCCCAGCCACTTCTAGAAACTCGAACAGCACCACTAGCACTTGCTGATCTATTTTAAACCTCTACACCAGTGAGCACGCTATTGCCCTCACTCACAGGCAGCAACTAGCACACAACACAAGACAGACCTGCCAGCAAACAAAAACACAGTGTGTGAAGAGTAGTATAGGATATCATAGCTGATGTCATCTCAGTTTAAAATCATCTGAAACCTGGCGCTGGGTAGCCTCAGGACACCTCCGGTACGATAGATCTTTTCTGCATGTGCTTAGCTAATGTCATGCTAACATGCTACTGCTCGTACTCAGAACTGACTGTGCATGTCTGCCTGGTGTGAGGTGGCCTGTGTATGTTTAGCACACCCACTGACAGTGTCATTATGGCCTCTGTAGAGTGTCTGAGTTTGTTGGCCAGCTGTTCAGGGGCGGAACCAGTTAAAGATACTGGTCAACATGGAGAAGAAAGGCCTCTACATATGGAGCAAAGTCATTCAGTGCCTCTCCAATTAAACACCATCTGAGAGGCTCCTTTTTATGTTTGTCTATTGTAGGAACAACCACATTTTGTGCAATAACTGCATTTACTATATAGAGACTATTGTGATCATTAGCTGTAAGCTTACTAGAGCACAACACCCGGCAGTGATTCATTAGCTCAGTTGGGGAAAAAAAGAAAAAGTGAACATGGTGTGCTCTGTACATAGATCCAGTTCACTGGACATAGTTACGTAAATTCAGCCTTTGCACTTTGGAAAACTTTTTTCTCTTATGCAGTATTTCAATCAGGCCAGTTGATGCACATTTTTATTCAAGTTACAGCTATTGTTGAGCTCAAGTTACAGACCACCGAGATTACAAAGCAGTTCTCGAATGGAAGCCTGTAGTGTTTGCAGTGGCGCACCCACAAATCTTTCATGGGGTGATGACCAGATGGGGCGACTGAAAATCTTAGGATGGCACACTAAAACCAAAAGCCACAACTTAATACCATTATGCTGTTGTGGTCTATAGGCTAGTTTAAAACAATGTCAATATGAAAATTAATAGCATAGTTTGGTTTCTTATTTTACATGTAGGGTCTCATTCACGACGTGTAAGTAAATCTGAGAGTGCATTAAAAACCTGCTCCAGATTAATAAACACCGCAGAAAACTTTGATCGTAGGCACGTGTGTGTGTTCTGCTTGTTAGCAATTAGCATACATCCCTGCCCATATATGTGTAGGCAATAACCCACCATTGAGTTTAACAACAGCTAAGATAGTCTGGCGTGAAACCACCGTCTCCCTCCAACTTTCTGCCCACTTCGGGGTCAGAGACAGACACCAGGTTAGATTTAGGCCCGTGAAGTTACTGTGGTTAGGATTAGGAAAAGAAACATGGTAACCACATACCTGAAAGGGAAAGTTCACTCAGAGTTCACACGGTTCCAAACACTGGTCTCTTGGGGCAAGGAGTTTTGAGCCCAATCCACCTCTAAAACCTGCAGCTGCTTGGCACCAATCACCTCTTTACTCCCATCAGCGCATTGGTCACGTGATTGCAACCCTCCAAAATACGTTGGTCATGCATGAATTACTGGCTTGTGATTATGTACGAATTTTAGGGCATTACTTACATGAATGAGAACAGCCTGATTAAGGGTGGCCAGGCTCTCTTCTCTTTGCCCCCCCTTGGCGGCACCACTGAATGTTTGGCTGTCAACTTACTTTAAGTTTGTTTTTGTTTGATATGGACAGATTATAAAACTTTAGACACAGTATGTTCTTATAAAATACACATTGATAAAGATTAGACCTGTGGTTTCCAACCTCTAGTGGGCTTGTGACCTCTTACAAGAAAACAGAATCAATTTTGAGCCCCTCATTATGTTTCAAATGTTGCAAATGCTAACAGAGACATTGCCCCTCTAAACGCCTCAGATGGGTTAATTTAAATACCTCTTTGACACTCACAGAAACAAAGATAAGAAAAAGCCTAAAATATAAATAGAAATTTGTACAGCAGAGCTTTATTTTTCACCCACTGGAAGAGGTCCAAACCCCTTACTACAATTTACTGTTACTCAAGTAAGAATTTGAACCATCTCACTCCTCTTTTTTTTTCTTTTATGATGCGTAATGGCATTGCTCTGCCACCAGGTCACATACTCTATGCTGACAACAGTGGTACAGACATCCAGAGTCCATGGATGATCCCGTGCTGGACTCTGCTCAGGCAGAGCACGGCTCGCTTCTGCTCAAGCAGCTGGAGAGGATGCGAGCAGCTGAGGAGCTCACTGATGTGGTGCTGCTCGCAGAGGGGATTCCCTTTGCTTGCCACAAGGTGGTGCTGTCTGCATTCAGCCCATACTTCCAGGTAAAGATGCCATGCACAGTGATTGAACATTACTGTGCTGATTTGGGAAATTACAAGGTGATGCAACATGTGTCCTGCAAATCTGTTGACGATGAGACTGTAACTGTTAATCGCTGTGTCCAGGCCATGTTTACGTGTGGTCTGAAGGAGACACGAGGAGGAGAGGTACCTCTTAGAGACACACCTGCCAAGAGCCTGGAGCTGCTACTGGACTACATGTACCGAGCTGAACTGCCCCTTTCCAACGATAACATCCAGGGTGTGGCTGCTGCAGCCTTCCTGCTCCATGTAGACGGAGCCTTCAGGTGAAGAGACTGGGAAGTGATCATTAGTCCAATAAACTAACATACTGATATAAGAATATCAGAGGCATCAATAATATGTACATAATAAATCTTACAGTAGTAACATGTGTCAATAGTAAAGAGGACTGTGACCTAACGTTAGTTTGAAGAAGTACTGACAATATTTTGTGCCCGTCACCATCTTGATGTTACTGCCTCAGGTTGTGTCAGAGCCACATGGAGGCCCGGATGGACCCCTCCAACTGTGTCGGTCTGTACCACTGGGCCAGAGACCTGGGGGCCACCGGTCTGGCCGACTGTGCCTTGAGATATCTTTGCCAACACTTTGCACAGGTGGGGCATTCATTATTAGTAGTTTCAGATATTCAACTAATTCGAGTCATAAATCAACAGGGGGTCCGTGACCCCTAAGTGGTCCTCAGAGTTACTGCAGGGGAAGTGGGTAGGCAAATCATTGTTACGTCATCATTTTTAATTGTCTTTTTTTTTTTAAATGTTGCATTGTGCCACAACTTTTCTTTGTTAAAGTGAAGTTTTCTCTCTCACCTGCCTGAAAAGCAAATACAGATCAAGAGAGAAGCTAATATGGGCCTCTGCCCGACATCCCACTTCCGCCCAACTCAGTTTTATAAAATATATGTAGTAGTGGGGGGCCTGCTCTGTCTCTCTTTTGGCTAAGGGGTCCTTGGCCTAAAAGCACTGAAGAAGCCTGCCATAAATAATTACTCCCAGCTCCAAGATAAAATGTTTTACATGGTCTGGAAAATGATATGGCCTTTATGACCATAAATGCAGTATGTCTGTACATGCCTCTTCAGACCAACCTGCTTTAAAGCTGCAGTCTGTCACTTTTATGAAAATAATTTTGTGACATATTTCCTGGAACATTCACTATATTCTGATAAGTGTACATTAAACAGATTAAACTCATGTCCGTCCTCCTACTGCTTCCAACAGCATTCACCGGAATCGACTCTGGCGCACTAAAAACAACCAGTAAGAGCCGAGGAGTCTATTTTTAGAAACATATTTTAGCACGCTGTTTAGCTGTAAAATGGGAATGTTTGAGACCCAGCTGCCATGTTGGAGACAGTAAATCAACGTACCAAGCATCACCCACTAGCTGTAGCAAACATTCTCATTTTATGGCTAAACAGTACACTAAAATTTGTCACTGAAAACATCCAAGGTGAGAAATAGGCAGCGCAATAACAGAATCTTGAACAGAATCTTTCTAGTTTGACAGTTAGCCACAACTGACATGACTGACACTTACATGAGATACCCCTCGGCTCTTAATGGTTGTTTTTGTTCACATGCTGTAAGGGCAATAGAGTAGGCAGAGGAGAATTAATTTTTAAATGGATTATCTGTTTCATGTAGTGCTGTGTGACAGTTTCAGTAAATGTGAAAACACTAATTTTACATAAAAGTTACCAGCTACAGCTTTAAAGGCTCAGAACAGATGATCTGTTGCTGCTCTAAACAACTCTTTAATGGCACTCTTTGTCATCATGACATCTTACCAGTTCTCTCTCTGACTTGTTTTTCAGCTACTTGTTGATGCCACTAGGTGGCAGAAATCACTTGCTCTTCTTTTGCAAAGTCAGGCACAGGTGTTGAGACATATTGGGAATTACAGTGTACTGCTTTGGTTTACTACTCTTTGCTGCCATCTACTACATACTGTTTCTTTTTAACTCAGTCGTTGCTGTGGTTCACACCCCTCTGTTTCCTCGCTGTCTTTAGGTTTGTGAGGAAGAAGAAGTGCTGGAGTTGGATGCCCAAAGTCTCGGGGATCTGCTGGGTTCAGATGACCTCAACATATCACAGGAGGAGGTTGTGCTAGAGCTGGTGCTGCGTTGGGTGGAGAGGCGAAGGGGGGACTCGCAGAGTGAAGCCCAGGCTGTGGATTTACTTAGGCGTGTCCGGCTTGAACTTGTGGACCCTGGATTCCTCCGTAAAGCCAGGAGGAGAAACCCGGTGAGAGAGGAAAGGGAGGGAAGGGAGGGAAGGGATGAATAATAAAAGTCAGGAGTTCTTATCCACTTTTATCAAAGAATTGGTCAGATGATCATGCCTTTAAATTAATCCTCCAGGTGTTGCTGAGGGATGCTGAGTGCTTTGGGATGATTGACGCTGCCCTACAGACCTCAGGTCTCTGTGAGACGTCAGCTCCACCTCGGCCGGCCCTTCGTTATGGCATGGAGACCACCGACCTGCTGCTCTGCTTGGGTGGGGTGAATGAGGAGGGGGTGCCTGCCCGCCGTGGAGGACATGCTGACCTCAGTTTTTGCTTTGCCCCCAATGGTAGAAAGACTTACTACATCCCATCTCCACTGAGGGGCTGTGGAGGTAGGGGGCAGATCACAGCTGGGGCAGTGACACGAGACAACAACGTAGTGGTGGCCATAGAGACAGAAGACCAACACAGGATGAAGAGGGTGGATATCTACAGGTGTGTGGGGGATCACATATGAAAAATCCATTCTTTTTAAATGTCACTGCATGAAGACCAGATCTAAAATCTTTGTTTATGTTCCAGATACGATAATTCGGAAGAGAACAGCTGGGTGGAGCTGTGCTCGACAGCACACAGGGACATGTACGCTTTAGGGCTGCTAGGTGACTCCCTATATATGATAGGAGGTCAGATAAAAGTGCGTAATCACTATATCATCACAAACAGCATGGAGAGATGGTCGCTGAAGAGAGGAGGCAGCTGGCTGAGCTTCGCCTCTCTGCCTCTACCCTTAGCCTGCCACTGCACCGTCAGCCTGAAGGAGCATCTCTATGTGCTGGGGGGCTGGACACCACAGGTACACAGACCTGTCATTAAATACTTTGTATGTTCAACCAATACCAGACTTTCCCCACGATCAATAATATTATTATATCAAGGCCCTGAAAACCTATTTCCTCAAACATCTTCTTA
The DNA here is from genome assembly GCA_019142605.1 of Cephalopholis sonnerati. Classification (NCBI taxonomy): domain Eukaryota; kingdom Metazoa; phylum Chordata; class Actinopteri; order Perciformes; family Serranidae; genus Cephalopholis; species Cephalopholis sonnerati. Next base: position 18,040,582 of record JAGQAX010000011.1, on the reverse strand, counting down.
CTATATAGACCAAGGGTGTCAAACATACAGCCGATGGGCCAAAACTTGCTCGCCAAAGGGTCTAATCTGGCCCACTGGGTGACTCTGCACACCTTATATTGGTGCACTTGTGGAGGCTAAGAGGTGCCAGGTTTCAGGAGCTAGTTAAACAGTGAGTAGGCTACTTCTTGTAAACTTCTTGCTTCAGTCTTTTCCACCAGGAACAGAATACAGTTCTCGGAACAATGAATTGGTGTGGTTAGCATAATGCACAGGAGTGCATGTATGGAAAAATGCACATGTAATGACAATGGGTTGTAGACTGACTGGGAATCAAACTGTATGTGGCCCATAAACCAATATGAGTTTGACACCCCTGCTACAGACGATGGCGCCCAACAGGAACACTGTAGGTAAAAATCAGGATTTAGCAATATTCTGTATGTATTTTTATTAATTAATGAGCAAATGGGCTTTAATTGCTCATATGTGTTTTTTTTTAGCAAAATGTTCAAATCACAATCACACAAAAATCCTGCACGCAGTGGCTTTAAAGCAACTCAATGATTTCAAGTTAGTAAAAGGTTGATTATAATGTTTGCCCTCTCAGTCCTTCACTGTTTCTCCTCTGCTGCTTCTCATCTCTCACCTCAATTTCCCATCTTTTTCTCCCTCCTTCCTTCCAACTTTCTCTCCTCCACGCTCAGCATCAGCCAGATGATGAGCCTGACAAGCTGAGTAACCGTGTGTTTCAGTATGACCCCGGCAAGGACAGGTGGATGGAGTGTGCCAGGATGAAGTACTCCAGGTACCGCTGCGGCACGGCTGTACTCAATGGAGAAATCTACATATTAGGTCAGACCACCGGACAGACTGCGACTGTATTCCCAAAGAGAGAATGGTGCCGGATGATGATGATGATCCTGAATGGCTTGTTTGTGTGTGTGTGTTCTTTAGGTGGTATAGGATGTGATGGAGACGACCGTGGGCAATCACGACGTTGTCTGAGCTCTGTGGAGATCTATAACCCAGACACAGACACCTGGAGGGCGGGGCCAACTCTGCCCACTTCTCTACTTGCCCTCCGAACCAATGCCTCCAATGTAGGAGCGCTGGAGGGCAAGCTCTACCTCTGTGGATACTACAAGGGGGCTGGTAAGTTAGTGAATACCTGTCAGTGATTTTTTTTGTTTGTTTGTTTCGTTTTACAGCTTGTTTTTAATGGTCTCTCAAAGAACTGCTCCCCAACACGTTTAACTTAATGGTGAAATGACCTTTGCACACTAACAAGACACACTCTGTGTCTGCATCAGAGTTAGGTAATGTCAGCTAACTAATGAGGCAGTATCTGTGTGGAAATTAGATTTCGTTCAGCCATAACTTACATACTTTCTATCATGACTGCAGGCCGTCATGAGATCATCACCAAGGAGATTTTGGAGATGGACCCTGCAGACAATGTGTGGACGGTGGTGGAAAGACGAGCAGCCGTGCATGACAGTTATGACGTCTGTCTGGTGGCTAACCTTAATCCTCGAGACCTCTTCACACCCTGATTCATCTCCTCCTGACTCTGAGCAACAACGCATGAGGCCAGGATGTGTGGGAAATGAGCTGTCCTCTTAATCTCATACAGCTTTATCAAAAGTGGGCTTGATATTGAGACTTCACATGTATCAACATCAAGGTCAATATACATGTGAAATCAGGATGTTAGTTGAGGATTTCCCCAAAAAGGCAATGTTGTTCTTTTAGAGAGTAAGTTTAGTATTATTCCACTTAGACCCTATTTTCCTATGTTTTTGTGTCAAAGTGACTAATGAAAACAACATTTTTTGAAACTGGTCCAGCATTGAGTGAGACCGCTGCAGCCGGAGGCAGCAAAACAGGCCGCAGTGTAACCCACTTAGGGCATGTTCGCACCATCAATTTACATCCTCTAAAAGTGCTTCTTTTTGCCCTGACAGGCTCAGACAGTTTATGAAAAGGATCCCCACAGAGACAGACCTTTTTCTCTAAGAGTACGATTCTTTTTGTTTAACCAGAAACAGCCCTGAAATTGCAGTCGCCAAACCAACCAGACTTCATTTAACAAAAACATAATTTTATTATTGTTAAACATACTTCAGTGACAATCCCTGAAAACAAATTGAAACTCATGAAAGCTGTGTTGGTTCATCTTTCTGCTGTTCCAACAATCACTAACTCTGGTTCGATTGAAATAAACCCTCAATTCAACCAGGTAGATGTAAAATTATGCTGGCTCTATATATGCTAAAATTACTGTTTATGTAAATGGAGTCTGGTGGTAATGGCAACGGCAATGGTGATTTTGGGGCTTTTTCTGGTGAAACAAAGAGGACCTACTCCTTCACAAAAGTCCATCTCTGTAGGGATGCTTTCCATAAATCGTGAGACACATTTAATAACAATCTGAGCCTGTCAACGACAAAAACAAGAACTTTTAGTGAACATAAATTGATGATGCAAACATGCCCCAAGTGGTTACACTGAAGCTTGTTTTGCTGCTGCCGTCTGCAGCAGTCTCACTCAATGCTGGACCAGTTTCAAAGACTGTTGTTCCCATTAGTTGCATGGACACAAAAACATGGGAAAATAGGGTCCAGGTTAAAAAATACTGATCTTATACTTCATGCTTTTAAACTCAGGAGCATTTGCACTTTCCATTTTATAATGCTGCTAAAATGCTCCCACCTAAACAACAAGATTAATTGGTTTCCTTAAAAATGACCCCCATGACCTTAACAAAAACTTTTCATATGAAAAGCTCGCCACAGCTGTGGTTAAGGTTGGTTTAGTTAAAACTATGTGAATAAGAGTAGGGAAAGATTGTGGTGGTGTGACTGTGGTTTTCATAGGAGGCAGGATGCAAACTGCAATCTCTGGTGTAACACACTTCCTCCACTTTTGCTTCTGACAGGCAACAGTCATTGATCACGTGACCACAAGAGATTCCATCCATCCATCTTCTAACCGCTTATCCTCTTGAGGGTCGCGGGGGGGCTGGAGCCTATCCTAGCTGACATTGGGCGAGGGGCAGGGTACACCCTGGACAGGTGGAAAGACTATCACAGGGCTGACACATAGAGACAGACAACCATTCACAGTCAGATTCGCAACTATGGGCAATTTAGAGTCACCAATTAACCTGCATGTCTTTGGTACTGTGGGAGGAAGCTGGAGTACCCAGAGAAAACCCACGCTGACGCGGGGAGAACATGCAAACTCTGCATAGAAGGGCTCCTGCACCCGGGATCGAACCAGAAACCCTCTTGCTGTGAGGCAACAGTACTAACCACAGTGCCGCCCCCACAAGAGGTTGATTACTACAAAACATATTTGGTGTTTTGAAGGAATGGTTTGCCAATTTGAGAAATATGCATATTGGCAGTCTTGCAGAGAGGTAGAATGACCTTCCATTCTAATTCTGAGCAAGGATGCGAATGAGGATATTCCAGAAAATGTAACTATTTCTTTAGCATTTGAGCAAATAACAGATGCTGTCGTTTTTTTCTGGTCCCACATTTGAGGTGAGGAATTCCAAATGAGCTTGCTTTGTTCTTTAAAAATCCAGTGTGTTGGATTTCAGGGGATATTTTGGCAGGAATATAATATAATAAGTATGTTTTCTTCAGTGTGTATTCACCTGAAAATAAAGAACATCGTGTTTTCGTTACCTTAGACTGAACTATTTATGCCTACATAGAGAGCAGGTCCTCATCTAAGGAGTCCACCATGTTGCACCACCATGTCTCTATAGTAGCCCAGAACAGACAAACCAAACACTGGCTCTAGATAGAGCCATTCATGTTTTTGTGTTGGTCACCATAGTTAGCAGCCCCTCTGCAATGAGCAGCTTTGGAAAAATGTAGACTTTCTAATGTGAAACTGCTTTATTCGTATGTTTTTATTATTTTTTAACAAATTTAAATGACAAGATCCGTTTGCTTTGGAGAGGAAGAGACCTCTTTGGATAATATGGCTCCTGGTAAAATCCTCCTGAACAATGAACACTGAAGGTCTTCTTAGCAGGAGTTTATGCTAAATAAATTGTAGTAAATTGCACAGGAATGGCTTTTTTATTCTTATAAAAGCTTATGACTGATGGGAAAAGCACAGATAAATTGTTGATTGAGTGTTACACTGACATTTTTAGCCACAATAAATAATAAACCCAAGTAATTCTTATTGTATAGTGGTCCTGTAATTCATGGATGTATTACTGAGGTCCAGAGGTCTAAAGTGTCAGCACCCCCCCACTCATATTGCACTCATATTAATGTGACAACACAAAAAACAAACACAAAAAACAAAAGCAACATTTTCACCAAACACTTTCAGTATGGTAACCAAAAGTAATCCTTCAGACATGGTACCTAGACTGTAGCCTTTGCACTGCAAAAGGGTAGGGTTGTTGTCACTCACTGCTCCGTCCAGCACTCGCTGTATTTCCTCCTTTATCAGTCTGCACCTTGTTTATCATCCAAAGAGCAGGGTAGCACGCCAACATTTTCAGAGCAAAATAAAACAGGCTGCAGTGAGAGTCTCTCTCCATGGGATATGTACAAATAGCGGGGTTGTGCATTTAGTCCTTCTCAGGTAAGCTCAGGGGTTTAGTGTTGCTGGAGCCTGCAGGAACGAGGCTCTGTGATGCTTTTTTCTCCAAGTGAGGATTAGATTATATGCCGTTCACATAACCCAGTCGAAATGAATATATAATTTTAAACCCTTTAAGATCCACACATTACCAAAAGTGTATGTCATATAAAGGTAGTAGTAATGGTCAAAGTTGTCACAGTGAAATTTAAGGTGTGCTGATGGATTCACGTCGTCAACTCATGCATTGAGTAACATTACAAGTTAATATTCCACCTTAAAAGTCGCCGGCAGTCAGCCCAGTGAATTAAGCTACTTTCTCTCCGACTCCAGCTGCTGCAAGAGGCAGCAAAACATCCTTTCATTTTATAGTTACAGTCTACTAATAAAACTCTCAATGGTATGAACAGTGGTTACATGAGCCTCAAAACCAGCCACAACTCAGCCCTGAGCAGAGTGACCGTCTGCTATTGACCAATGAACGGACTGCACCATTCACAGCTCCACCTTTTAGTACCAGATCTGTGTGCTAGGTACCCCAACAGAAGGATGACCCAAAATGGGGACAGTACGGAGCAGTTCCATTGGTACCATGCACAACTTTTCACAGTGGAAACGGAAAAAAGCAAACTGACTGAACTGTGCCATACTGCTTGGTCAAAACGGGGATAAACTGACCACATAGAGATGCAAAAGAAATGCAAAGAGAAAAAAATAACTATAACAAGGGGCAAAGCAACCAGGAGGAGAAACAAAATGACTACAAAGAGACACAAAACCACAAAAAAGAGGCAAACAACACAAAGTCTGTGTGTCTTGCTCCTGTGTAGGAAAGGTGGTGGGGCCTTTTGCACATCTGTGCCCAGGGCCCCACAGTCTCATAATCCGCCCATGCAGTAATCCCATGATCACTTTTTGCATGGTCTTCTTTATAAAGTTTCAGTGAAGTTGCCTCTCCATAGATCATTAACCTTTCATGTCTTTATTATGTAGATTTTTAATAAAACAGATGACTTAAATCGTGCAGTCTCACTAACCACCATGACTCTTTCTCTCTGACTTCAAAGTCTCTGCTTCCTCCCTGTTTCCTCAAAATCACAAGGGTTTATTTTTTTCTGAGCTCACCGCATGGCACAGCATCAACAAACATGTCTGACTGAAGTGGTGGATTTAGGGTGAGTGTCTGACCCGCATGACATTCCATACATGCCTTCTTCCCCTCTCTCCTGCTGTTGAGCCGGTCAAATAGGAGCCCTCAGAAAACCCAAAATGATCCCAAATGAGTGTGCCTCGCCGGGATGTTGCTATGAGAGCTGGTTTAGGAATGAGGAGGCTCCACCCATCGCTCCAGACCATGTGGTTCCCATCGCTCCTGTTGCTGTGTTTTTGAGGAGAGGGTGAAGGAGGAGTGTGTAGCTGCTGCTTGAATTGATCGGATGGGGTTATTTTGGATTTGCTCATGTTTAAGACATTAGACTAGTTTGTGGCTTTGATAACGCTCTATATGGGCAACTGCTTGGTCACTAACAAGCGCTGTGGCTGCTTTTGTTCAGAGCTCAAAGTATTTAGGGGATCCAGTCTTAGCGGAGGCTGCTCCTGACAGGTGCGCACAGTGCGCAGAGAGGATGGGCAGACGTGAGGCGGACAGCAGAGGCGCAATGAGCACCAACGACCGCTCCGAGCTCGGTTGTCTGCGGGACGCGGCTTCCAGCGGCCACCGTGCCGGAGAGGAGTCCCCGAGGCCGGGCAGCCGCCGTCCCTGCAGCGCGGACAAGAGGCAGAGAAACCCAGACATGGAGGCGGTCGGACCGGCACCGAGCGCCACAGCGCCGATGGAAGTGAAGAAGCACCAGCACAAACACAACTTGAAACACCGCTATGAGGTGATGGAGACTCTGGGGAAAGGCACGTACGGCAAAGTGAAGAGGGCGGTAGAGAGAGCAAGCCTGAAGACGGTTAGTGTTGGTGAACATGATGCAAAGTATTACTTATGTGCCTGTGGGATGCTTTTTTATCATCTTAAGTATTTAACATGGAGGGAAATGGAGTTAGTGATGATGTGCAACATGATGGACGTGTTTCTGAAAATGTTTGACCTCTTAACCTCCAACTAAAAGCTGTATAGATAATGTGATATGCTACTAATGCTTTTGTCTTCTTGGGAGGTATTCAGCAGCCTCCCCATATGTGTGTGTGTGTGTGTGTGTGTGTGTGTGTGTGCACCAAAATTTTTTGCTGCTCCAAGAATGTTGCCCATTGCTTATTAAATATTAATTTAGAGGTGGAGTTAAGCTCCTGGATGGCTTATTTGTGTGTGTGTGTGTGTGTGTGAGCTCATGAGCTGACGCTGAACCCAGTTCTTGCTTCCTGTGCTGCCAGGCTGAGATGCCTTTGGTCTGACTCACTCAGCACTTGAACAAGGGGATAAAATTGCTACAATAGGTCTCCTCCAACAGGAGTCTGACCCCCTTCACCAGAACACAACCACACACATGCACACACTCAGACAGACATAATAATATAATATGTTTCTGTTCAGCTTTACATTCTGAATAACCAGGTTAACGACACAACACGGAGCCAGATTAATTTGAATAATCGTGGGTTTATGTCTACAGTCAGGCTCTAATCCCCCACTTTGCTGTGATCGGAGCACAATGAGACAGATACCCCGTCAGCCTGAAATTCCCCTTCTGTTTCTTTAGTAAACAAACACACTGTAATAGGGATAATCTTTTTTTGCAATCTGATTGTGGAAGTGAGACTGGCATAATTACTTTGGCTGCTTTTACTGTAACTCTGAGACCTACATCTGTGAGGGGGGTGAAAGATGGAGGACAGGTAGGAGATTGATGGAAGGATATATAAAGAGAGGAGAGAAGAAAGAGATAGCTATGCAAGTGTGTGTGTGTGTGTGTGTGTGTGTGTGTGTGTGTGTGTGCAGGGTGAGTGGGTTTGGTAGGACAAGGGGAAAACGCTGAATTCCTGGAGCCAGTAGCCAGCACATACCAAGGATTCTTTGAAACAAAACGGACATTATTTTTGGAAACAAGACCAGGGGGCTGTTTTTTGAGGAGGCAGAGAAGGAGACAGTTTTAGAGCAAGGAAGAGGAAGAGGAGGAGGAGGAGGAGGAGGAAGTAGGTTTGAGATTACAGTAAAGAGCTGACTTGAGATTTTCCGGTAAAATGTCTGAGTTTTTGTTCCTTGTTGCTGCAGGAGGTGACGAATGTACAGGATGAAATAGAAGGAAAGGATGATGAATACCGGGTCTTGAGCAGGGCCACTGATCTGTACTGTAGGTCACTGGTTCCCAACCTGGGGGCCCTGACGCCCACTAAGGGTCACCAAAGCTTCACAGGGGGTCTTGAGGCCTATTTCAGCCTTCCCTCTCTGCTGAAGAGCCTTGACCTGCAATAGAAATGTACCCGGTTAAATCAACCAAAAAGCTAATACAACAATGGCCAAGCATCAAGGAGATGAGAACACTGAATTTGTCAAATAAGAGGCCTATTAAGTTTGTATGATGATTAAAAACTAACATAAAGACACAACACAGACAGACAATCATGTTAAAAGTTACTAAAAATATCATGAAAACTCATCTGTTATATAATATTCACAGGAAATAAAGTCCACCCACATTGCTTATTTTACACAGAGTTCCTGCAGTTGTTGTGTTTACTATTCTGGTTTAATTGTTCAGTTAATCAGTTGGTCTGTACTGTTATTGTTATGCATTGAATATATTATGAAATATCCATAAAACATGTCACTTAGTCAGGGGTCGTCAGTTTACTTAATGCTAGAAAAGGGGTCCCTTAAGGAAAAAGTTTGGGAACCACTGTATTAGTGCATGTGAGTTCCTGTGTGTGTCTCACTGGCCAGAAGCAAACCATGCTAGCTGAAGTATCTGTCCTAGGATGTTCGATTCCAGCGATCAATGCAAATTCAGCCAGTTCCCTTGAATTCTGCGCTACCTTGCAATTTTGTCCAACTACCACAAATTTTACTTTTTTATTTCATTGTAGAGCTGCGAGCAGCATGTTGATTTGCTTCGCCCCTCCCTGTCTCCCTGGTAATCATGACAGTGCTGCTGTGGGACTGGAGCTCAGTGCCTGGGACAGATTCATATACACACAGTGACAGGGCTAACTATTAGCATCGCACGGCTAACACCTATGAACATTGCAGCATGGATTTCAGTGTTTTAGAAGAGCTGCCAAAGAATGAGCCATTTCAGGCCGCAACAATCCCAAAAATATCCTGTGAAATCCTGGAGGGACTTAATTATACACTGAAACAGTACCTTGTTTGACCCTTCTTGTCTTTTTGCATTGAGTTTGTGTATTTGTCCATTTTCTATCTCCCATCATCAATAGACAGCATAGTACTCTAGTTCCTGGTCATGGCAAGGGGCCATGTGTGTGTGTGTGTGTGTGTGTGTGTGTGTGTGTGTGTGTGTGTGTGTGTGTGTGTGTGTGCGTGTTTGTGTGTGTTTGTTTGTGTAGCTGGATGGTGAGGTCAAGGGTCCATTTGGCAAGGAGCCTGTATAATCCTACTGTTAAATCTTTCACAGATGCAGCAGGGATCTTTACTGATGCTCAGGCTCTTGGGATGTGTTCTTGTGTGTCTGTGTGTGTGTAACCCTGCATTCATTTGGTGTAGGAATAATCAGAAAAATTAGTTCCCCCACTGGGACAAATCCCACAAACCCCCCTTACATCAGAACAACTATTCAGAAAGTCTGCGAACATTTTGCGACACAAGTTGCCGAGTTTTCTTATGCTGGGGCGGCAGGATGCAGAGTGGTTCAATCACCAATTGGAAAATTGGCGGTTCAATCTCCAGCTCCGGTCGAAATATCTGCAGGTGTAGGTGGCACCTTGTACTGTAGCCTCGACCACATGTAATTTGTAATATGGTATATTAGGTGTAACCGTTACTTCTTGTCCACATAAAGTGAGCAAGATACTGTTTCACCATATGTGGATAGCAACTTGAGTCCTCACTGGGACATTAAATGCTCTTAGCAATGAAACCTAACACATCTTCTTTGTGTTGTTTCCACATTATGACTTGAAAGCTCATGAACACACAGAAATCGGAAGAACGACTTTCCAACTGGGGAAATGGGACCATCCAAGGAGCACGTAAATGCAGCAAGTATGCGTGAGATTTCTGCGAGAATAATAGGACAGGAAGTCAGCAAGTGGCCACCCTTAACCCCCATCAGGACTTCACACTAGCAAAACACCTACAGTGCTGTCAGATTTGTGCAAAGAGGAAACGTTGTTGAGGAGAGGACAATAAATGTTCTATGTTGTCTGGTTTAAATTAGGTCTTATATGGCTGTGCAGGACATAATGCATTTCTCATGTACGTCTGTATTGGCTGTACCAGCACGAAATGTACGTCATGTTTCTGTACCACACGTTCTCTAATAATGCAAAGGGATATCTACTTACATCTGCATGACTCACACACATAGCTACTTATGTTTCCTTGCATGCATCCTGTTGCAGTTTGGCATTTTTAGCCGATATCTCACACACAGCACATTATTTGGATGAACAATGAGATATTGTCAGTGAGAAGGATACTTTGGAGGTCAAACTCAGACATGACGCATATGCAGCACATTTGCATGGGTGAGATCATACATACCCACACTTCCTTTGCGCGCACGTGCCCCTTAAAAAATGCTCTTAGCACCCGAGGGCTGAACAGTGTCCAGTGTGTGTCTAACTTCTCCGTGCTCTGTTGATCAGGCCTTAATGCCCAGTCCAGGGGGGGCAGTTAGAGTTTAAATGGACAGTGAAATACAAGCTTTTTTTGCCCTAAGTCCACATACTTTGGTGGACTTTATCCACTCCTTTCACCTGTCCTGTTAGCTGCCACCTACATCCTCCCTCAGCTTATTTCATATTCCCCCTTCCCTCCCTCGTGTTGCTTTCCCAGCCAGCAGGTATTTGGATCACAAAACATTCACAAGCACGCAAGCGGACACATGTTCATAGCTGCCTAACCACTGATATGTGTGGCCTAATCTCTGACCCAGCATCCAGTACGCCCGGCCTGACAGATGCCACATCAGTGTGGAGTGTCTGGTGATGTGTGAATAATCCTCAGGTTTCAGCAGTGCTTTACAGAAAAGATACAAACCTAAAAACTTGAATATTCTCCTTTGCTGGATAGTGTCACATTAGTTACAGAAGGTCAGTTCGGTCCCGAGAGTTCCCTGGAGTGTGTTCGTGTTGTGTTGCATAACCATTGCGGTTGATGGAGGAGCGTGTGAATTGTGTCTTCCAGTTTCTTGTAGATGTTTATTTCCAGCAGCTGAGAATGCTGGAGTTGTGACCCAGGGAAGAGGCCTGCTCGTCCATAGGGACAGTGACAGAATTGTATGATCAGTGCTATGTTAGGTTGTCAACCTCACAAACTTGTCCTGTTGCCTCATCTGCACATTTAACCTCATCTCCCTCTTTTGTTGCTGTTTTTTAAGCTCATTGTATTTCTACATAAGACATCGTCATGTCTGTTTATTTGTCCGCCTCTGTCTTGTCCTTGTATGGTGCCATTTTGGTGACTCTATCCAAAGAAGTTTAGGGGCTCATGTTGTGTCTGTTGTGTGTGTTCGGTGGTTGTGGGTTACATCGGGGTACAGTGAGTGCCTAGGATTAAGGAAGCAGAGTGTGAACAGTGCAGCTGTCAACCGTCCTGCCTCTGAGCGTGCTCAGATCACAGGAGACCTGCTTTCACACATCCAGCTCTTAAAACCTGCATAATCACCTCTAATACCCACAGATTTTATTTGTGTATGTGTGTGTGTATAGTTGTATCAACAGTATGTATGTCTTGGTTTCCATGTATGTCTATACAGTAAATACATGAACCATTTATAAGAGACTACGTTTACATGCACACTAATGTTCCACTATTTTACCCAAACATGACAATATTCTGAATTTGATATGGGTCATGTAAGCAGAATATTCCGTTCTGATATTCCGAATTAGGCCTGTTTCCCAATGAAGCATTTTTTGTTTAAGACGTGGGATGAGCTGATATTATTTTCATTTTAACAGCATTCTTTGGACATGTATACAGCGCATTTGGAAAATGCATCGCTCAGTTTGCGACACACTGCATCTTGCATGTTTACAGTCAGCTCTGTGTGTTGTCATGGACACGTTGTATACAAACCAACTCGCCAACAGTTTGCAAGGCTGGGGTGGAAATGCCTGCCCTAAAGAAAATCCCATATTGCTGGCTGGAAGAAGAAAAGATCAACTTTAAATATTATGACAGACTTTGATATTAGGGGAGCGCGGGGCACAACCCAATGCAGGGTAAATTGTAACATGAACTTGTTATGTGGTTACACAGGGTCGATCCATTTGTGCTTCTGTAAAACTCCACAGAGAATGGATGTGTTTACCTGAGTTCAGTAACAAAGAGTGTTTTCAGCTTTTTTTGATTACTGAGCTGTCCATGTAAGTCACTGAATCCAACCATATATCATTTTAACAACTGTCTTGTTGCCTAAAACATAGCACCATTTTAAACTATGTAACCATACCAGCAAGTGTTAGCAAGGCTCCATAAAATTTCCACACAGCGGGTTAGTTGTAACTAGGGATGTTCCTGGCGACTCATTTCCCTGTCGACTAAAAGAACATTTGCTCCAGCCTGGAGGTGATCACTTAATGTCCCGGCAGACTCAACATATTCCATGAACTTCCTGAAGCCTTTACCTTCAATAAAGTTAAGTGGAAGTGTATCTTGCGAGGTCATTGTCGTGATGAGCTCCGTTATCTTCTCAGACTGGGCGGGATCACAGCACGTCTGGGTGAACGATGTCAAATTGGTCTGAGTGGGGCCAGCACCGCTAGCCAGCAGCAGCCGTCGTTCCGTGCAGGTTAACATCCAAACGCTTGAGATTAATGTGGTTGCACATTGCTCCAGTCGAGTGATTATATGCCAGTTTTTTCTGACACAGCCAAATGCTGCCTTGTTTTCATTCTCTAGATCAAAGTACTGCAAAACCTCGCTGGTATTGCGAGAGGACATCTCTCCAGTTTCCCATCATGCTGTTTTAAACCTCCATTCTACTCGAGCATTACCGCAGGGAGGGGGACTGCTGTCTGACGGCTCTGTAGCCCCTACTAGTGGTGGGTGGTTGCATGACAGTTAAGCGGCCTTGTACGTGAATAAAACACTGATTGGTGTAACCGTATAATATTTCTGGTGCCGACTAGCAAAGGGGAGGACGTTTAATCGTTTAGACGACGCACTAATCGCACTTCCAACTAATGTTCAGTTTGAACTAATGTTCTTAATTAAATGAGATTTACTTTGTATTTTTAATTTTTCCAGGAAAAATGAATTAACTGGTGGGTTTGCAGAAGAATTAACTGAAGATGAATCCATGTTTGCTGGCAGCTGTGAAAAAGGACAACAAGGGTTGAACAACTGTCTCCTGAAAACCTTATGCTGTTTTCTAGCTGTGAAAGATGAGCTCTACAGCTCTGTTGTCAACCACCAGTAATTCCGATATGTGACACGCACAGACTCAATAGTGTCTCATTTTTACAGGTGGCGATCAAGTCGATCCGCAAGGAGCGCATCACTGATGACCTGGACAGAATTCACATCCAGAGAGAGATCGAGATCACCGCCTCGCTCAGGCACTCAAACATCATACGCTTCCACGAGGGTAAGTCTGTAAACAGAACATGCACACACTACACAGTCCCAAGTTTTATTGTGAATTATTACTTTTTACATTTGGTGTGTTTGTAAATATCCACCTCCAGTACCTGGACCATTCGTAAATTCAGAGCGCTGTTCGAATGCACTGTTCGGTTATTGAGAATACCACACTCTCGGAACAGCAAAGCGTTTTCTGAAGAGAGAAAGCAGAGGAGTGCAAAAAGCTGGATCGGTGCATCTCTACTGCAGATTCTGCATACATACGCAGAGTGTTTTTATACAGACTAAGGCAGGGGCGATTGCTCTGAGACAACAAAGGAGGCTGAACTTCCCCTAAAATTTCATAGAAGAAATGGTCAAATATGCGCTATTGAATTTACATTAAAATAAGAATTTACATTGCATTAAATGTGCGCTAGGATGCGTTTAACATCATGACTATGATGTTCAAACGTCAGCTGTTTATCACCAGTTTTCAAATGGGACCTCCCTGTCATACATTCTGGTGTCAGCACAGGTGGATGCGGAGCCTCCAAGCATCCTGTGAGACAGCACTGAGCAGCTTTTTTTTCATGCAGCAAAGCGAGACATCATCGTCATTAAATAAATGCGACAAACTCACGTCACTTCCAGGGAGGCTCAGCTTCCATGGGACCTGATGGAGCGGTAGGCGGGAGAGGACGCTCGGTGTATGCATGATGATTGGAGGAATTGCCTAAAAGGCTGAACCCCTTTGTGATTGACAGCGCTTTTGAAATACACACCAGAATCGTGGCATTTCGAGCTCAGTCCCATGCAGATATTTGCGAGTGGAGTCTTCTGACAGAGTGCTGTTCGGAGTTCCTTATTTCCATAAGCGATATAGCTCATTTTTTACCGTTTGTACAGTACACACACAACACACACTGTAAATAAACGTTGCGTTATTGAGTTTGTACTCAATATGAGACATTTTATTATGTAAACTTAAAGTGAGCTTCCCCTGTTTGAAAGACCAGCAGCCGCCACTGGACTAACCATAAACCCTCTTGTTGCTGTAAGTACTCACTAGAGCAGCAAATGCACAGCCAAAAAGAGACTCCAACAAGTGCAATTCTTACTCCTGTTTGAGAATTTTTCTTCAGCTTCATAACGCAGACCTGTAAATGTGTCTTTGCAGTGTTTGAGAGCCGGGATAAGATCGTGATAGTGATGGAGTACGCCAGCAGGGGAGAGCTGTACGATTACATCCAGGAGAGGAGGAGACTGCCTGAAACAGAAGCCAGAGGCATCTTTAGACAAATTACATCTGCTGTCCACTACTGCCACAAGGTTTGCACACACACATACTTTCTGCAAGTACACCACAGGCATTCAGTGTAAATTGGGGATGTAGGCACGTGCTGAATCGCACACTGTGGTATTCAACTGTGCACAAGCAAACACAGTACCGCTAAATCCACTAAATCCTAATCCTAATACTGCAGAAAAACTTGACTTGCGTTTTCAGATCTCTCTGGGTTAAGAGCGCATTAAGCCTTGATTGTTTTCTACAGTCACACACTGACACATTTAACAAACACGTTGCCTTACTTCCTCCCTCCTCATTACTGTAAGCCCTGGCAAAGGAACAAATTCTTGTTTGCTCCTTTGGTGATCTTTATTTATTTGTGTATTTACTTGTATTTGCGTACATGAAATCAACAGCTTTGCCAAAACACAGTAATTATCAAGGAAATACATAAATCCCTTCAAAACAGAAGCAGTACACAGCAGTACAGTAAGGATCTGAGCCTTGCAGTCAGCTGAGATGGATATGAAAAAAAATGTTTTTGTTTTCATATAATTCTTATTTTGGTAGTCTCCACGAATCCCTCACATTAAACTCAGAGATTATCATTCAGCTCCTGTAGCTTTGTAGTAGACAGGGAGGTGGATTTTGTGCTCCTCATGCCCTCAAATATTGTCCCAAAATAGACATGAATGTTCCAGCATGAATGAATTATTGAATGTGCCTCTGAGGCATGCAGGGCACATGGAGGGATTATTGAGGCTTCAAAAGAAGAATGAGAGTAATTCAGAGTCTTTTTTTTTCTTTTCTTCAAATCTGTGTATAGTCATGTAAAAGCAGAATCATAACTTGGTTTACCACATTGATTCTGCCTTTCTTTCTCTGCCTTGCATTCACATACACATGCATACACAGGCTGACATACTGTACATACTGTGCACAAAACATTGTCTGAGGTCATGGGTCATTTCCTCCACTTAAGTGCTCTGAAGAGGATGTAATTAAGGAAAGAAAGGAGGCTATTCTGGCTCATTAGCTAGTGGCTTTAAGAGAAATGTCTGCAACGTTTAAAATTTCCCTGCGTCATGAGGCTTCCTGGGTGGCCACAGTTATCTAGAGCAGCATTGTCTCTTCCCATGATTTACTACCCACTCAAAGAAAACCTCACCATCAAGCTTCCAGTATAGTCTTCCTCACCAGGCCCCACAGCTGTCTACACTCTGTGGCCTCTCACTGGCTCCCAGGTGCTTTAATGCCATCAGTGGATCAAATCGCATCTCATCAGATGAATTAACCCAAACAAAGCACTTCCTCATGCCTGTCGACGATTACACTGCCCGAGAGCCCTTTTCATGGCTTTCCAATATGTCAGACACAAACCCTGCAACGTGAGGCCCGAGTGGAATGTTACTGGTTATAAAATGTTAAATGAAAGACAAGAGCCTCGTGCACCACAGGTTGGGTTTATGTTGCAAACGTCAGACCCTTCAGTCCTAATGTTTGCTCGCAGAGAGAAAAGATCTGAATGTAAACGGGAGGGAGGAGCAGCGCAGGACCTCATGTGTCTCTGCTCTCTTGCAGAACGGTGTTGTGCATCGAGACCTCAAGCTGGAGAACATCCTTTTAGATCAAGATTTAAAAGTGAAGGTAAGATTGATACAGCGTACACAAACTGAGCCCTCAGATCACGTTCCAGCAAAGACTTGTGTTTATGATGCATGTTTTGGAAAATAAATGAGAGCGTGTCCTTCCAAAAACAAGATATTTGTTCCTGGGTAAGAGGTAGATAAGCATTGTTGGCCTGAGCTTTAAATACATTATGTGCTCTTATAATGTATCATCCAAAGGCCTGCGGTTGCACATTTATTTGGAATATGAAGGCATACATCTTCTCGACACACTGGAAGTAATTTTTTTTTCCACTGCTGCTACGTTCAGTACACGCTTGCTACACATACTGCAGCTGGGAATGGATTATGGTGCCAGCTACAAAGAAATATGCAAACAAAGTGCACATTCAGAACATACATCGGAGCCATTCAGCCCACAGAAATTTTAATGTGCTGTAAAGCCATGCACACTGAACCAGCACAAACATGCTGCCAGGTCTTACAAAAGTCCCAAGGGGTCGTTTTTTTTGCCTGATTTGGATGCACCTCTCCTTATATGGGAGCTGTGTATGCCACGGTTAAGTGAGAATGCAGGGAATCCAGTACCAATCGCGCCAGTTGGAGGGTTTTAATATAAGTATGCTCCGTTTGTCCATGTAAAGAAAACACTATGTGCAGACCTCTCAGCAGCTCGTCATTCATGGCAAACCTCAGGTTCACCACATCAGCCGCTCTCTGCATCAGCAGGAAATGACCAAGCCTCTGTGCAATGCATATGCGTGTTATATCTGCACAATAGCTGCTTCACAGCATGTGTAGAAGGCAGGCACAGCCAGACGTGATAGGGAAAATGTTAGGCTTTGGTCACTTTTGAAGTCACAGATTATGATTCAAGAGTATAAACACACTGAATTGTCTTTAAATCATTGGTTTTGATGATTCTCATTTCCTAAGTGGCAGAAGTGCACTTGTTTTTTATTTTGTTGTTGTTGTTGTTTTTTTTTTTTTACTGTTTTCTGAACTGTGCATTTTGAAAGTGTTTGGTAACATATTCATTAACTTTTCGAACCACCTAGGTACTGATACCTAGCATTGTGATTTAGTACAACAGATAATACACCGCATGGCTGTTGTGATTATGTGAAATGCCGTAATGTAAAAATAAAAACCACACAGACGATTAAACATTTGAAGAGTAACTTTGGTATTTTTCAGCTGCTACCATATTTTTGTCATGTTTTTGTCTAAGTGACTAACAATTTTTGAAACTAGTCCAGTATTTCTGTCCACTAAAAAGGTTTGTTATTGCCACTGACAGGCTCCGATTGTTATCCTAAGTGTCTTACACATTACAGAAGGAATCCTTACAGAGTAGCCTTTTTTGCTGCTTTTTGTTTAACCAGAAACAGTCATGAAATTGCCATCGCCAAACTCACCAGACTCCATTTAAATAAACATTTTAGCGTGTATAGAACCAGCATGTTTTCACATTAAACTGGGTGAATTAAGGGCAACAAAACCAGAGCTGGCAATTGTTGAGACAGTGGGAAGATGAACCACAACAGTTTTTGTTAGGTTTGCTTTCTTTTCTCTGTCCAATGAAGTGTGTTTTATGTTGATAAAATTACTGTTTACTTAATAGAGTCTGGTTGGCCGTTAATTGCAGCCTGTTTTATTGCTGTCAGCTGCAGCGCACTCGCTCAGTGCTGAACCAATTTCAAACGCTGTTGTTCCCATTAGTCACTTAGACTCAACAACATGGTTTAATAGCGTAAAGGCTATAAAACAAACCGAATGCTGTATTCATACTACAAGCAACAACACAACAGTGTGACCAGCTTCATTATCATAGAGTCACTGCTGAAGTGTTGTTCAAGCGCTGGTTAATGTAGTTACATCGTCACAGACTTGTGCAGGCCCCTAGGAACGCTGCTCAGCCTTGCTTCCAATTTTTACTAGTGGCCACTCGCAGTATTGCAGCAAAAAATCCCCTGTGGCCCAAAGAGCATTTTGTATTATGAATGTTTTTCTATTATGGAAGTTTTATACTTGTAAAACTTTCCTCAAGCTCAGAAATGTGATTTAAAAAATCTGTGACATCATCACAATGTCAAGTCTATTTTCCAAGTGGGAAGTTGCGGGTGGAGAAACATTACTGCACTTCAGTCAGGAACACTTTTGTCAAAGAAAACTTCATTTCTATTTGCGGTATTATATTTGTCGTTATGGCTCTGTTCTGGGGCCCCTCTGCCTTTTCTCAGGCCTACGCAGAAAGAATTAACTCTATGCTCAATATATTCAGATGCAGACTCAGAATTAGAGACACTTTATTGATCCACGTGGGGAAATTGTGATTCACTGGGCCACATACTGTGGAAGTAAAGAAGCTGGTTGAAGAAGGTGTACCTTCTTGGTGTTCAGTATCTAGTTATTATTACATATCTTTGGGCTTGTGTGTGTCTGCTACTTGGCCACTTGCCACAAAGCACCCTGACTGAACATCGTGTAAAGTTTGTTTTTGTTTAAAAACCTTTTGATTAATGTCTGAGCCTCATTATAACGTCACATTTGGCACCATGTTGCATCCTCATGTGCATCGCAATGCACAGAATGCTAGCGTAGCATCAGCTAACTAAGCAAAATAACAGAGATCCACAGCTAGAAACAAGAACATATGATTAACTGATGCTTCACCACGTCATTAGTGCCCTGAAACAAGTTTAAGCCAGCTCAACTTTGATGTGTAGCATGTCACGTCCATCAGCAGCGACAAGTGCCATCAGTTTGTAATGTCGTGTCACCAGCTTCCATTGAACATAGCCTGTTGCCTGTCGCTCGTAGTGCGAACACAGCATAAGTTACCCTTCAAGCACAAAATAACGTGAAAACGATATGCAGCCAGAAGATTTTTTTTCTTACCACCGACATATAGAATTGGTTCTTATGAAGTTCAACAGAGACATGCAACAAAGACTTGAGATGATGCATTTGACTAGTGTGGATATAAAGCAAAACACAAGTAAGATTTGAACTTAGCTCAGACAAACCAAATCACTTTGCTCCTCTAACCAGTTTTCACTTCTCTCTCACATGAACCTCAAAAGACAGCTCACAAATTTACTCCAACAGGCTGCGAGCTGCTGTAGCACATTAACCAGTGACCTGTTTCTGTATGAGAGACAGTGGCTTCTCACAACAGTCCATGTAATTCCAAGGCACGTGTACAGGACTCGTTTGTATGTTTAAAGAAAGAGTGTTTCTTATACAAGCATTCAACACTGAGGAATGTCTCCACACTAAAGCACTGAAATGAGTACAGGAGCCTCACGCACATTTATCTCTGGTGGCGAAACAGAATTTACACCGCAGGGCGCACACACGCAAACACAAGGTAGCTTGTAGAAAGTAAACGAGTATTAACTGCACAACTCGCATGCCCTCTCTACACATCATTACTGTGTGTATAATATCAACTGTGAGCTGTCTTGTATACACAGTGTCATCGTCCGTCTGTGAGGTCTCTGTTCCCCTGAACCTCTGTTCCACGGAAATAAAGCTGTCACGCTGAGTATTTTTAACACCAGAGGGGCTGATAGTGAGCTGGTGCTCATGTTAATAATCTCTTCAGATAGAGAGGAGCCCCGGTATGTCTGCGTATGGCTCTCGCAGCCTCGAGTGAGTGATTGTTCCGTTACGTGAGTGTATGCAGCCTGATGTTTTTGGCCCTCTGCTCTTCCCTCACTCACACTTACACTGGCAAAAGCTCAGCATACCTATTTTTGGCTCCTTTAAAAGGAATTGTTTTGAGTTATTGTGTTTTTGCCACATGGGTGAGAGTTTGCAGTACATACTCACTGAAAAGGAATCTGGATGGCGTGAGGAGCGACTGTGTGTTGAAGTGAATGAAATGAAATTTATAAGGGGTTTGGTGTTGACGGATTAGTCTGTTATGTCATAAAGTTAAAGCGTTCTGTGCTGCCAGTTGTTATGTATCATCTGTGACTGTCACATAAACCCTTTTGTTTATTTGATACAACAATGTGAACACACCAGATACACATATTCAGCTGGTCTTTGGTGCCCACAGCTGTGAAATGTTTAATTTGACACATGAAACTTGTTTTTTTCCTTAAATATAGGTTGTGTTTTTGTTGTATGTATGTTTTTGCAGTTGTTGTTTCTTAAAGTTTAGTAAATATTGTCTATTTTATTGGTCCTATATTTAAAATCACTGAAGATCTGCCTTTTATTTATTAATAGATCAAATGTGTTGATTACAATGTTTTTTTTTAGTTTAGTAGCTATGCAGCCTCCTGAGCTACATAATTGTCCTCTTGCAGTTTGTCTTTCTTACATATGCTGCTGTAACTTGACTTGTTTCTCTAGTTACCACATAAAGTTACCCAGTTGTAAAGTAGCTCAGGAGCAGAGCCAGCAACAAACACAAAATCCTTACAATCAAATTCTATTTAATGTTCTCAATTTCTCTGACTCTGCAGCTGGCTGACTTCGGCCTCTCCAATCATTTCCAGAAGGGCACTCTGCTGCAGACGTACTGTGGAAGTCCACTCTATGCTGCCCCGGAGATAGTGAAAGGACTGCCCTACCAGGGGCCAGAGGTGGGTCGATGCACACGGCTCTCGCTGGTTTCCTCAGGAGAAATTCAACAATGCACCAAAATCAACTAAAACTGTGAAGCTGTGGGTTGTGAAACAAAAACAATGAGCCGAAAGGGGGTAAAGCGCATTGTAGAGCTTAGGAGAACTGCAGCTGGGTGATAATTCTCTGTGTGTTCTACACTATGAGCGAAACCTTTCAGGTTATACTTCTTTATTTGATCTGTTTCTAAGAACAGGCATTTTCACCCCCAAAATGACCATTTGTTTCAATTACTCACTTTGTGTAACCTTGAATTTGTGAAGAAAGCTTTGTTTTTCTTGCCTGCGTCCACGGTAAAGGAAGAATCCAAAAACAGAGAGAAATTTTGATGAATTGAAGTAATAGTGGTCCGCGTTAAGAACAGCTAAACTATATCAAAACATCCGATTATAAACTCTCACGCAACTCGTGCAGTAAAGTCCAAGTCTCATTTATCCAGTCGTATGCTCAACGCTTTCCAAACACATGCGTTTTCTCTAAAACCTTACGATTTAAAACACCTACGCGTAAACAGTCGAATGCAAAAGCTATTCATCCCCTTGACATAGTCAGTGACTCGATCTTGGTCTCCAACTTCTCTTGACATCGGTCCTCTTGAGTCCTTATCTTGCGGGTCAACAGTTCCATATCATATGTTTCATTCACAATTCTCAACCATTCATCTTGTGTTGGTGGTTCTGTCTTGTACCATCTCTCTGTGATGGCCTTTTTACAGGCTGCCAACAAGATTTTGAGAGGGTATGTGTCTTCTCTTAACACAATTCCTCCTGTCATGTTGGCTAAGTACAATACCATGCATGATCTAGATATATAATAGCTCCAAATCTTAGCAATAACCACATGAACATTTACCCAAAACTGTACAATACCAGGACAGAGCCAAAATACATTGCTAGGATCCGCATTTATTGCCTGAATCTTCTCCAACACGGTTGTGCTATAGATTTGCTCTTCTTCTCCCAGCAGTGCTCTCTCCAAGTACGAGACAATGTTGTAGACAGTTTTGTTCTCCAAATATGCACCCATTCATCTTCTGTAATAATCACCGATACTTCCAAAATAGTTAGGTATAAGTAAAAATGCATGTGTTTCTGAAGCACTGAGTATACAAGTGGATAAACGAGACTTTGATTTTACTGCACTAGATGTGTGAGAGTTTATTTTGATGTAGTTTTGCTGTTGTTAAACGGAGATGCCTTTCACTCCAATTCATCAACAATTTTCTTTGTTTTTGGATTCGTCATTCACAGTTGAGATATGTGAATGAAACAAAGTGTTTCACATGGATTTACTGTAATACAGGGTGAGTAACTGACGTACAAATGCTCATTTTGGGGGGGAGATATTCCTTTATAGCACTGACTTTGCCTTGCATGTGCTGCAAAGGAGCCACAGGAAATGGGTGTAGCATAACGTAATTTTCAAAATCTCACATATTAGATTTTGTAAAGATTGTTCTTCACTATGTGTGTTTGTATGAAAGGTTGACTGCTGGGCGCTGGGGGTGTTGCTGTACGCCCTGGTGTACAGCAGCATGCCATTCGATGGGGCCAGCCACGCCACACTCACAGAGCAGATCAGCCAAGGTCGCTACCGCAGACCCAACCCCCCCTCAGGTAACCCTTCACAATGTCATTAACGTTATATTTACATTTCTAGTCATCAGAGTGTCTGATGTTATTTCTTTGTGTGTCGCTCTTACAACATGGTATCCTGTTAATTACAATGTCGTAGTCAGTGTGGCTGCTATAAATAACTGTTGAGTCTGTTTCCTCCAGACGCCTGCGCTCTTATCGACTGGTTGTTGACAGTACGTGTGGACGAGAGGGCTACGATAGAGGACGTAGCCAACCACTGGTGGGTGAACTGGGGTTTTGAAGAGAGTGTGTGTGACTGCCCTTCATCTCCACACCAAGAATGCCCCTCTCCCCTGTTGGCTCGCTACATCGACTGGCAGAGTCGGGTCGCAGCTACCAGCAACATGACTGTTGACCCAGGGTGCCTATCCTCAGACTCGTCCTGTCCACCTCAGCTCTCTTCCCACCCCTTTTACTTCAGCTTACCTCTAAAGAGCGATCGTGGAGGAGGAGGAGGAGGAGGAGGAAGGGTACGTGGAGGAATGTCGAGCCTGAGGAAGTCACGCAAGGAGAATACAATTCCCCAGACTGCACTGGGAGCTTGTGGTGGTGTTTGTGCAACAGCTGCCTCCTCTGCTGCAATTTCCTCCACTTCCACCATTGAAAGAAAGAAACCCAAAGGTATTCTAAAACCACAGAGGAGTTTTGACTCAGTCTTTCACAGCCCTCCTAAAGAAAACTGTCCTTCCCAACCGTGTAACGCTGCTCCCCAACCTTTCCGAACACATACTGTTACCCACACACATGCTGATGTCCTGTCCACCAGCCTTCCGCCTCCCTCTACATTCAGTCAGCCCTCATCCAAAATGCCCAAGAAGGGGATACTGAAGAACTTGTATGGAGGGGAGTCAGGTTATGGCTCATCCTCTGAAAGAAGGATCTCTGGAGTGGAAGTTAAAGAGGGGGGTGATACAAGTAATTTGTGCCCACACAAACAGCACACTTGTCTCCCAGCAGCAGAAGACAGCCCCACTATGCGCACAGAGGCAGTCAGAAGAAGGAAGGGTATTCTGAAACGTAACGGCAAGTTCTCTCGCAGTCTGGATCTTCCTGATGACCACCACTCAGCCTCTGCGATGTTCCCCGCGGCTCTGCAGCAGCTCCTCCAGGCCACAGGGAGCGCCGAGGGTCGTCACAGCCGCCCCTCCAGTGTGGTGAGTGAGGATAGTCTCTTCTCCTCTGATTCTTTCGACTTACTGGACCTCAGCGCCCAATCGCGTCGCAGAATTTTCTCCCGGAGGAAGCAGCACAGCGCCTGCAGCTCTGAGGAGGACCTGGAGCAGCTGAGAACTGAGGCCGAAGTTAGTGGAGACAGCGAAGGACAGAAAGAAATGCAAACATAAGCCAAAGGAACAATGCAGATATGAGTGTAGTGAAAAACTACGTTGCACACCAGGTCTTCAGTTCACATTTCTGTGATAATCAGTGCCTGGCATCTTGAAAAGATTTCAGTGAACTCTGGAGAGGGGGCTTCTTGAGAACGAGGACTCTCCCATTCATTGAATTGTCAATGTAAAGCACCATTTCTTGGCATATTTTTCTGTATTGAATGATGAATGAAACTGCATTCATTGCAAGTTCAACTGCATTCTGAATGCAAGGCAATGCAGAGAGTGACCTGGCACTAAATGGGATCTGGTGTCGGCCATATTACAGACATGGGGCGTGAATGTGACCGAATGGACAGTCTGTGTAATGAACTTACTCTGACCTCACCTACACCTGATGTTGATCTTCTTTAAATTTGACAGCAGATTTCTGTTCAGCAGAGCATTGAAAATCTGAGTGTGGATGCTGCCAAGTTAGCATTGCAGGTTTTTGGAGGTAATGAGAAGTGTAGCACCGTGCCATCTTGGATGTTTGAATCCAGTATGTCAATAGTGACAATTAACCAACAAGAGATGTTAAGTGCGTTTCCATCCACCTGCTTTTATGACCATTTCGCACATAAAACCCTGAGAGGAAACATTGGAAACTGAGGTGGAAAAGATTAACCAACGCAAAATTTGATAAAGTGAAATTGAAACGGGCTAAGGCCCTATCCCATTCGTATTTTAACCTCTACCTCTCATTTTTGAAGCACCACCTTGCCTCTCCAAACAGAGTTGCAAGGGGTAGTGGTTGTAATCTTTACCTATAAAATGGGACAACTCTTCAGGATTTGTTAGTCGTCAATAGGCCTTTTTTCTTGTTTGACATATCACAGTAGGAACAATTGCATGAATTCTGTTTAGCTGCATTGATTTCAAGATCCTTGTATCCTGCATGCTTGCTCACTCTCACTCTCACTCTCACTCTCACTCTCACTCTCACTCTCACTGGGGCATTTGAATGCAACAGAGTGTTGTGGAAATTATGAATATGTCGTCCTCTGCTATGGTGATTTATCTGGTCTATAGACATCCTTTTATGGTTGTCAGGACACAACTTAAGTCAACTAGCGGTGCTCAGTAGGCTAACGTTAGCAACCTATGCTCCTAGCCTGCCAGTCTGCACTGACAATAGAGGAGTGAAAACAAGTGCAACAACTTTGCTGCTGGACTTAAGTTATATTATAGCGCCATATGTCATCAAAGGGAGGAATGTTACATGCAAATATGTCAAAATGTGGGACTTTGCTTCTTCTGCAGCCATCTTGCCAATGATTTTTCACAACGCTCAGTTTGAAGTGTGCCTTTGAAAAACCTCTACCCCGCTATCCCAACAAGTGGAAGGGCTAAGGGCTAAGTGGTAGCAGCAAGGGGTCAATTGGGATTGGGCCTTGGTGAATAAATCATGACGTACATGAAGAATGTGAGACAAATACATCAGATCTGTGTGGACCGCTGAGAAGACTGCTATGTTCCTCAAACTAACAAATGAAACAAACATAAATGCCGCATTTCTGTCATCTGTTTCCACTGTTTGAGGTCTGACTGGCACTCTTTTATCTACTGTACGTCATCTTGTTGTGTCCTCTTTTTATTGGATCATTTTAATGGCACTGGTCTGAACGATTAGCATAACCATCTGTTTACCTTGATGCACTCAATAAGTCATTAAAAATAATAATAATATTTTGTTGTGACACTTCACGGTAACACGTTCCCAATTTTAAAAGCCCTTTATGAGAAACAATAGATAGGCTATAACACACTATAATGTCGTCGTAAGCAGACATTATATTTGACATTTATTTGCAGTATTTGTCAACAATTATAATTCTATAAAGACATATTTTATATTATTATCCCTTCTAGGCATAAGCCTGGTGGGGATCATGCATTGGTCGTGTGTGTGTGTGTGTGTGTGTGTGTGTGTGTGTGTGTGTGTGTGTATCTGTCTGTCTGCAGCTAATCTTGCAAAATACTGGACCAATCAGCCTAATATTTTGTGTGCACCTCTAATGCAGTATGTTCAAGGACCTCTCGTGGTAGCAGTGGTTCACATTTGTTGAAAGACCTGTTTTATTGACTGTTTTATACCATCATTGACCGCTGACTCCTCATTCCTCTTAACTGGCCAATAGGGGCCACAAATCTTTCAGAAATCAGCTCGACTAAAAACAACAAGCCTTGCCACCTGTTGCAGGCCGCATTTTGGCGGTTGCTATGGCTCAAAAATTGACATTTATATAAAGGTTTGGTCGTATTATGAACCAAAGCATCTGCAGATTCATTTGATACTCGATATGTTATCATCCACTGAATTTAGGCACAATACTAGGTAAATAAATCTCAATTTTTTGTTATTTCCTTTGCCATCTTGACTGTAAGGGAGCCAGGAGGGACATGATTTGTGACTGTGTTTCACCCACCCACCCCCATCATTACATTGCAGGCTGTCTATGTACAGACACAGTGCCTGTCAGGAGGAGAAATCAATCAGCTCTGTGTAAGGCACTGCTGCTCCGTCAAAGATAGACAAGGCTACTTTTACAAGCTTCTGGTGGCTTTTGAAATGCGCTGCTGAATTGTCACTGATGAGATGACGATTTAACAGAAGTCTTTGGTGCTTGGACAGCAGAGGGAGATATTTTATGTTCAAGGGACATCTGAGCGGCAGCAGGATAAAACCCCCAGTGGAGACCAGACACTGGTGGTGGTGGTGGCTGATGACTCTGAGGCTGATGAGGCTGATAAATCTGTCAAGACTGGGTGGTGATGGGGAGGTGGAGGGCGCGCACGATGGCACCAAGAAAGAACTACAGCAGAGAGAACAATATTTAAAATGAGGAGCGGGAACATGATAGGCTGACGGAGAAGGTGTGTCGCTGTGCTATTGATTGATTGTGAAACAGCTGATGACTCCATTGATCTACCCAGACAATGACGCCTAGAGATTGTGAGTGAGCATATGTGCAAGGAGTGAATGGCAGGGTGAGAAAGAAACTTACAGCCTGAGCATGAAAAGTATTGTCTTCCTGAATGAACTTCGCTAGAGCTTCATTTGTCTCTACACCAGTCTCCAGTAAAGGGTGCCCACAGGATACAAATACATTAATAACTGCTTATTATGACATTATAGTGTGTTGTAAACCATTCATTAAATGTGCTAACCAGGGAGAGTTTAAGTAAAGCATTACTTATTTCATTACATCATAGACTATATTTGTACTACACGGTGATGTACTGTGCACAATTTGCTCTTTTGCACCGGCCGACAGTGTGAATAGCAGATGGATCACATTGCTTTTTATCGCAACAGTGCTGCTGTGGACATTTAAATGTATGCAGTAGATATATGCAGTTTTAAATGTGTATTTTTCTTCTTGTGAGAAAATAATTCTGTTCTTTTTTTAAAGGGTTAATAAATTATCTGAACATGAATACTTTCCAGTTGTTTTTCTGGGGAGAAGAAGAAAGGCAGCAGGAGATGAGGGATGACTTGAACATATACTCTAGCTTTAAAGACAGTAAAGATAATATGAAGCACAGATGGTCAGTGAAAAAGGACATTTTAAGACAAATCACCCTTTTACTCCAAAAGTTACTCTATAATCAAGGACCTTTTTGTCCTTGTGGCCCTGAGCAGGACACAATACAGAGAATTTAAGGAACGTTGTTTATGAAATACCAGACGCTATCCAATTAACCTCTTGAGTCCTGTGTCTCCATAAACACAGAGCTCTATTTAGCCTACAGACTGTTTTCATTATGGTTCATGTACTTAAACAGAAATGTATTTGAAAGAAGAAAACACTCAGCAGAATAGGTCAAATAAGGCTTTGTTAAAACATTGAAATGACATGAATTTAGTATTTAGAAATGTCACTTAACTTCAAGGTAAGTTTACATTTTATTTGATTACTTTGTATAAAGAGAAGGATTAATACATCAACTACAAAACTACACCTTTGGCTTTCACTAAATGCTTTTCTAAACAAAGAACACATTTTGCAGACCCTTTCCACTGTCTTATGGAGAGAGCTCATCATCACTGTCAGGTGAAAACCTCATATCTGTAGGTTTTCATGCTTTAGGAATATTTAAGAGTTACATTTTCCTAGACTGATAAAATTCTCCAACCTCTTATGCTCACAAAATCCCTTGAAAAGTTATTAGATATTGTCAAAATGTTCTGCATTTACTTAAAAAACAAAACAAAAAACTACCCTTTAGGATATACGAGGTTTCACAGTGTTATACATGATACAAAGCAAAGCTCACTAGCAGGTCTTGTTTAGATTTAGAGAAGTCTGGTATGGCTGACATATACATGGGGCTTACTTTGTACCAGCCACTTGCATAGTTTTAACCCATTCAAGTGTCCCTCCTGTGGTGTTACAACTTTAACATCAATGGTTGATTGATGGCAGCAAAGCTCTTTGTTCATTTGGCCATAATTCCAGAGCAGAGGTCTGATGGTGCCAGTTAAAAACAGTCCTAATCTCCTGTCAGTCACACAGGGACCATACTGTTATGTAACAACTGCCATTTAATGTGTGTTTAGCTAATGTTTACACTGCATGTACATGACAGACAGCTGGAGCAAAAAAAAAAAGAGTGTGATCCAGGCTATGTGCTGCTAAGTTATGTTGTCTCTGTCCGAAAAAGTGTTCTGTTATACCTCATCATAACTTAACAAGTGGGATAGACACAGAATCATCGCTGTATATGGGATTGAT
Source organism: Cephalopholis sonnerati (assembly GCA_019142605.1). NCBI lineage: Eukaryota > Metazoa > Chordata > Actinopteri > Perciformes > Serranidae > Cephalopholis > Cephalopholis sonnerati. Next base: position 18,011,991 of record JAGQAX010000011.1, on the reverse strand, counting down.
CTGGTGATAAAGGTCATAAAATGCTCTATGTGAGGAACTGACGTCTGCAAAAGACAAAGTAGAGCTTTAGATTCAGGTCACTGTCACTGACATTCATTCATTTATTCATGTTCGCTTATCCTTATTAACACTTATCCTGTTGGGGGTTGCGAAGGGGCTGGAGCCTATCCCAGCTGACAATGGGCACCAGACTATCACAGAGTCACCAATTAACCTAACCTGCATGTCTTTGGTTTGTGGGAGGAAACTGGAGTACCCAGAAAAAACCCACACTGACACGTGGAGAACATGCAAACTCCAGCACAGAAGGGCTGCCCCATCCTGGGCTCAAACCCCCCACCCTGGGTACGAACCAGGAACCTGCTTCCTGTGAGGCGACAATGCTGCACCCCTGCCATTACTGTCGCTGACAGTTTTTACACAAAATAAAAGTAATATTATAGAATTTAGCCAGAAAAGGAGCAGTATGTAGCATTAAGTGGAGTCTGGTGGTGAGGACTGCAGATTGCAACCATCTGAAACTTCTCCCGTGGGCCAAGCATGAACCCTGGCTATGATTCCTTCAGTGTTCCTTGTTTAGAAGGTTCTCACCTGGAGCTGAATTATCTTACTCTCCAAAACAAATGGAGTAGGTGATTAAAAAGTAAAAACACTTAAGTGTTTTCATGTTATAATCAATGTTTTTCCAAGGCCGTTTAACATTGAAAATCTGTGTTTTTCCAGTACTGTTTGGTTCATCACAGAGGGGCTTCCAACTACAGTGGGTGACACAAAAACACAAATGACCCTGTCTAGAGCCAGTGAAACATGACGATGCAATATGGCAGACTCCGTGGATGAGGACCAGCTCCCTATGTAGATATAAACGGCTCATTCTAAGATAACGAAAACCACAGTGATTCTTATTTTCAGGTAATTATACACTATATATTATATTTAATTTCTGCCAGTATATCAGAATGAACCATTTAAAAAATCTATTCTAAAAAAGGGTTGACTCCTGGCTGAATAGTAATATTGATAATTAAAGATTTTTTTTGCATGTGTCCACCAGCTGTGACGTGTTCAACCATAGAGTGATTTCTGTCTTAGCCTTGTTTAATTTGAAAAATTTTAATGGGCAAAATTATCTAGTAATCCTCAAGGGAGCTTTTGGAAATATCACATGATCTTCCTCAGTAGTTTGAGTTTCCCCAGTTGTCATGGAATTTTAAATCTTAAAGCTACAGTTGGTAACTTTCATGAAAATAACCTTTTGTCATATGTGCTGAGACTGTCACTACATCTAAACTGTATTACATGAATCTGAAAAAAATCATGCCCCTCCTGCTCTTCCTACTGCTTCTGGTAGCATTCGCTAAAATCTACTGGGCGCACGGATCAAGATTCTGTTTTCAGAAACATATTTTAGTGTACTGTTAAGCTGTAAAATGAAAACGTTTGCTCCATTTTTGGTCTGGCTGTTTACAACATGGCAGCCGGATCACAAACTTTCTCATTTTACAGCTAAACAGTACACTAAAATATGTTTCTGAAAAACATAGTGACAAGACACAGGCAATGCTGTAACAGAATGTTGTTTTATATTTGATCAGTGCTCAAGTAGTGACTGACATGCTTAACAGCTGCTTTGGAGACTCCACGGCTGTGAGGTAATGTCATAAGAAACACTACCAGGCAATAGACAGTGGAATATGATTTTTTTTTTTTTTTGACGGATTATCAGTTTTACCGTATACAACAAAAACGTATTTTCATAAAAGTTACCAACTAAAAATTTAATTTCAAAGACATGAAGGAAAAGTATTTTTTAGGACAAGAAAAGAAAAGAAAAGACAAGAAAAAAGATTTAAATATCTACAATTCCAAACTTTATAGTCAACCACAATTTAGAGGGAACTATTGTGTAGTTAATTTAAGATTTTGCCTAAAAATACTTATAATAAGCTCATAAAATGCAAAGATTTAATTCCCACTGGTGGAAAGACCCTGCTTCAGCAACTATGACATTGCTCACCACATAAAATGGAGAGTATCTGGAAGATGCAACAAGTTTCAGTACTGCTTTTCCTTACATCTTTTCATGCTGCTATCAGGTAATGGTAGATTTGAATTGTGAGTAGTCTTGAGCAGTAAGCTGTATGATCCCAGTAATGGTCTCCTTCACTGGAGGGCTCAAGAAACTAAACGAAGACTTGGCTTTAATAGCTAGAGGAGGATAACTGTAGGGTAACAGCAGCTTAAAGCATTTACATTGTGTGTGGGCCTCCTGTCAGTCACACTGACAATTTACCAAAGCAGCATGGACCCAGTGGCCAAGGACTTTAAAGATGCTGAAGTATTCCAGATATCTGCAATCATTACTAATGCAGACCAGGGGGAAGGGGTTCACAGCTAAGTCTTGCAGGCCAAGAGGCTTTTCTTTTTGTTCCCTCACGTGTGGATAAAAGTACCATTCGGTGGACAAAAGCAGCCAGACTTTACTGGTTTTAAGGCTGATTACTGGGGCTCAGGCAGTTGGGGAACAGTAGCATTATGAGGACGAAATCCTTCATTACCCACATGCTGCAGCTATGAGTCCTTGAATTTGGTTTTTGGTTTGGAGTGCACAGCCCTAAGAGTTGGAAGGAGCAGTCAAATCCAACCACAACAGTTCTCAATTAAAGGTCCTATATTTAAATACCAAGTAAGAAGAGCAGCCAGATAAATGCAGTGAGATAAAAAACTATGTTGCGTCTCCCTCTGAGACGCAGCAGAGTAAAGTGCAGTCAAAATTAAATTTACAATATGCCTCGTTTTAGAAAATCTTAACAGAATGAGAGGGAGGCTGATCAATGAAATGGGAGGGCATGAATTTAAGAGGACCTATCATGCTAATTTGCAGGTTCATACTTGTATTTAAGGTTTCGTGTTTACATGCTGTAATGATCCAAAAAACACCACATTTTCCTCATACTTTCTGTGCTGTAACACCTGTATTCACTCTGTCTGAGATTCCGTTTTAGCACGCGTCTCTTTAAGCCCCCTCCTGAAAAAGCTCTGATTGGTCAGTGTTTTCAGGTCTTCAGTATCTCAGCGTCTCTGCACCATAACTGGGGAATGACTGTAACAGGGAATAGCCACACTTTTTATTGTGAAAAATCATCAATAAAATCTTAACAAGCACACATGTTCCGGCAGGAATATCATCGTAAATCAAGTAAAAATTTACAACATTAGCAAACAAGTTTACATGTTTCCCTGATGTTAGCATGTAGCTACGTGTATGTCTGCAGTGCACTTGCAGCCGGGGAGCAACTGCAACTGAGAATAGTGACACTTTCTACCAATAAAAATCACCAATAAAAGCTTCTAAACACAATTGGACATGTGATACGAAATCAGGGAAAAAATTCCACCTTTGGCAACTAAGTTAACATGTTTCCCTGACGTTAGCATGTAGCTCTATGTACACTCACTAGCCACTTTATTAGGTACACCTTGCTAGTTCCAGGTTGGACTCCTTTTGCCTTTAGAACTGCCTTAATTCTTCGTGGCATAGATCCAACAAGGTGCTGGAAACATTCCTCAGAGATTTGGGTCCACATTGACATGATAGCAGTTGCTGCAGATTTGTCAGCTGCCCATTCCACCACGTCCCAAAGGTGCTCTATTGCATTGAGATCTGGTGACTGTGGAGGCCATTGGAGTACAGTGAACTCATCGTCATGTTCAAGAAACCAGTTTGAGACGATTTGAGCTTTGTGACATGGTGCGTTATCCTGCTGGAAGTAGCCATCAGAAGATGGGTACACTGTGGTCATAAAGGGATGGACACAGTCAGCAACAATACTCAGGTAGGCTGTGGTGTTTAAACCATGCTCAGTTGGTACTAAGGGGCCCAAAGTGTGCCAAGAAGATATCCCCCACACCATTACACCACCACCATGAGCCTGAACCGTTGATACAAAGCAGGATGGATCCATGCTTTATGTTGTTTACACCAAATTCTGACCCTACCATCTGAATGTCGCAGCAGAAATCGAGACTCATCAGACCAGACAACGTTTTTCCATCTTCTGTTGTCCAGTTTTGGTGAGCCTGTGTGAACTGTAGCCTCAGTTCCCTGTTCTTAGCCCATCTGCTTCGAGGTTCAACGTGTTGTTGGTTCAGAGATGGTCTTCTACAGACCTTGATTCTAATGAGTGGTTATTTGAGTTACTGTTGCCTGTATGTCATCTGGGACCAGTCTGGCCATTCTCCTCTGACCTCTGGCATCAACAAGACATTTTCACCCAGAGAACTGCTGCTCACTGGATATTTTCTCTATTTTGGACCATCCTCTGTAAACCCTAGAGATGTGTGAAAATCCCAGTAGATCAGCAGTTTCTGAAAACTCAGACCAGCCCATCTGCGATGTTCAAAATCATTTAAATCACCTTTGCTCTTGCTCTTTCACCATGAAATGCGAGCGACCGTTAGTTTTATTGCATTGTTTTCTATTGGAATGTTCTAACTGACCACGATGGACACAGTGCTGCAGTTCTGAGCTGAACTTTTGTCAGATCATACTGTTTGTTTTTATTCCTACACAATAGCTCCTCATGTAACCACAGAAACCTTAATAAGGTGGCAGCTGGTTAGAAGAAGATCACAAGCAAGTGGGAGGTTTCTGGTAAATGTCCATCACCCATAACAATTTCCAGTTAATATCACAATTAAAAAACATATGTTTTCTATTTAAAAAGCATAAATGGAGAACGATAGTAAGTACTCACCCATCTTTTAAGTGGTTATATTGCCATTTGGGTGTACCGCTGATAGGTAGCCTGCGTGGTTTGCTTATTAAGCATAACAAGTGCATATTTAACAGATTCAGTGTGGACAGAGAGCGACACTTGAGGACACGGTGTAACTTTCATATGAGGCACACATTTCCCATGAACAGAAAGAAAAAGTGTGTGCAGTGCATTTGCCACACAAGAAAGGCAGATGAGATGCACATCCAGAGCACTGTCGAGCGCTTTTGGCATGGAAATATAAGACCCAAACAAAGTAGCTCAGCAAGACGATTTTTAAGTATTCCATAAGTAATCCAACCTACATTACTTAGATTATGTAATCAAATGAAATACTTTACAAATTACATTTTAGAGCATGTATTCAGTAATCTGTAGTGGAGTACATTTTCAAAGTAACCCTCCCAACACTGATTACTTACACATACGTTTACCACTGGTGTTGCCATAGGCCTTCAGGGCTTTGATGCTTTTTCTTTAGCCCCAGTTGTGAGTTAAGAAGATGGCAGTGTTTCAACTCTGTGTCTTAAATGAGCAGAGACATGATGAGAACAGTACAGTGGTTGCAAAGATGTTACATGATTGAGCTCATTGGCCTTCCAAACTGGGAGTGTGTGCGGTACACCAGAGGTAGTCCCGGGGTGAAAAATACACAGAAAAGCTTGGAGAAACTTTTATTTTGTAGCCAGCAAGGTATTGAAAATGAGCATATCCAACAACACCTAACCCTAACCCTAATCACCTTTGACAGGAACATCCTTTGTTGTAACATGACATATAAGACACAAAGTACAAAAATGCATAATATCTCCCTTTTAATGTGTGTGTGTGTGTGTAAGTATATGTATATATATGTTTTGTTACTAATTTTTGTGTTTTACTCAAAGATGAAGATCTAGGCATAAAAAAGCATGACTAATTCAAAATTACACTTGCAGCACTTGGTTAATACTCTTAATTACCTTGTACCTCTTGTGACCCAGGCCAGACAGCTTATTCACCACCTAATTCAGGGTGACCCCATCCTTTTTTTAATTTCATTTTTATTAGTATTACTGCTTACATAAAGTTTTATCTTTATCTTACTCAGTATAATCATGTTCATCTTTACTCACCTCATTTTCAGATCTTAACAAAACACTAACCACAGCAGTAACTAAAATATATCAAAATATATCTAAATAAATATCAGTTTATCTTCACTTCATCTTTTTGTTGCTGCATGTTAATAAAGTCCATACTTTTCAGTTGAGGTATAACGGTCTGTTTCTCTGTCCCCCATCTACAGCCACATGCAGGCTTTTATCACAGCAGACATTTTGACCTGTCATAGTGGGAAAAGCACAGGTGTTATTGATAACATGAATGATGGCTCTGTCATATTCAGGTGCCCCAGTAAGAGTAAGCATGCACGCAGGAACCTGAAATCAAAGCAGCTTAATGGAATTCAGCCATTATTAATTTCATTATTGGCACCTGTGCGTTTCCTACTATGACATGTCAAAATGTTTTCCCTGGAGAAGACTCTTTCCCCAAACCAAACCACTGTCATTCTTCTTCCATCCACCAGATGTCCTCAGACTTCACCTCCTTTCCTCATCACCTGACCGCCCCTGTGATCGACACACACCTGCATCTCATTACCTCATCAGTCACTTTGCATTCATTCCCTGCCACGTTGTCAAAGTGCCTTATCCTTTTGCTCTCTAGATACTGTAATCTGCATTCAATAATCTGTTTCTTGCCTATTTTTGGACTGCCTCAAGTTTCGTCGTAGCTTTCTTTTTTGTCGCTATTCCCTGAACTGTTTCTGTTGGCTCAGATATCTGCATTTGGGTCCTATCCCTGTTGTCTCACACTCACCAGCCATGACACGAGGACCTTGGCCCAAAACTAAGGTTTTATCATCCTGATGACGCCAAGAAAACCAACCACCCTATCAGCCTAGTCGGATAACAATTCTGATGTCAGTTGTCAAGGCTTCTGAGGATATCTGACATTACAGCAACTACAGTATAATTAATATCTGCACAGAAAGTGTCTTAAAACCTCCATCTGTGATGTCAAAACCAGAAAACCAGTGGGAGCTGATTTCTTGCTGTTGATAGTTGCACAGCTGTCATGTTCCCATTTTGGATAGGACTGGGGGAGAATATCACACATAACTTACAGACATAGACTCAAGTTTTATCTTAAAATTTTAGATAGATATATTGCCACAACTCAGAAAACCCAACAGCATCCAACAATAATAATATTACTAGAGATGTCCAACCTCTTTTGTTGCGATACAAATACTTCTGGATACACTAACTAACAAGATGGGGCGTCATCATCATAGAAAGAAAGACCAAAGTCCCCAGAAGACCAAAGAGTACTACTTAGTTGGGCATATGGTGCAGCAGAGCACATTTTATTGGATCACTTAATGTAAAGCAGGCTGAACTCTAAAGAACTGAGCAACAGTGACATCTTGTGGCCTCTTAGTGTTGTTGTATAAAAGTGCCCATGTGTAGTGAACAAAAAGTTCACACAGAAGTGTGTAAAGACTATTGTTCATAGATGACTGCAGACAGTGTGTTCACAGTGGGAGAAAAGAACCAGAACTTTAATCGAAATATGTGTTACTGAACAGTTTCCTGATGTTTCAGATGTTTAATTTATAATATTTCTGAATGCTTAATCTTTTCAGCTCTACTGGGGTGTACTATGTATAAATAGTTTTTTTGTTTGTACCTCAAATTATGTGTCCATTCCTCAAATACCCTGTAAGTTATTCATATTCCTTTCGTCAGTGAGGGTCCTCAGATCATAGGAAGCAAAGGGGTTTTTTAATAAAAATGAATCCAAGTTGTGAGTTTTGTTTTAACAGGATAAAATTGGTTTGTGTCAGTACGCCAGGTGCCGTGATCCTCAAGTGTTGTAACTCTCTCTCTCTGATGCGCTGTCTGTCAGAGCTAGATCAAATGAATGATTCATAATTAATATGTTATCTGAGGTCAACTTTTTATACAAGTAATATTCATACTGGTTTAAATAAACAATTTGATTTTCTGTCTTTGCTGATTAACAGTTTGGTGTGAAAGAAATTAAAGGCCTGTCCCAAATATAGGCCTGTTGACTTTAATCATTTAAGCAAATAGTGGCCCACATTATGAATTTAAGTTCTAATTGAACTGTAAACACTCCCTAATACTTATACCACTAAATTTACAGCACTGAAAGATTTCTTTTTTTTTCTTTTCCTTTCATCATCCTTGAGGCTTTTTTTTGTTTGTTTATACAGCATTTAACAATTGGTCCACAAAAGGTTTTTCTTTGACAACACATTGTTGAAACATTTACACATAATCATCACAGCTGAAAAACACCAATGTATGATGTCATCTGGGGCTGGACAAGTGAAACTGCACAATGACCAGAGAAAAGAGTTTTATTTCAAACAGACAGGCATAATCTGTTATCAACCCATGTCAACAGGAATACAGCTGAAAGGCTCTAATAACCTTTGGTAGGTTTCTCTTTACAGACCCATCACATATTAAGAATCTGATACATTTTCACACCATTAGCAAAACACAACGATGGTTACATCAAAGAAAGCAAAGTGAGCTTAAAGGTATGACTACAGTGAGAAATAGTGATATATAACGTACTCATAATAGCCATCCTAATGATCTTATTTCATATTGACAGATGAAACACAAAGTGTTTCCCAAGAGCCAGTTTTTAAAAGATTGAAGATGTGTGTGAAGCGTCCACATTTTAAAATAGCTTCTTAGCATCTCCATATTTGAAACATTGTCTACAGCTACATATACAGTCTGGAGAGACATGGATGAAGGCCTAACTTGACTGGTTAGCAGAGACAACCTCAGGGCAGTAAATCTAGTATGTGTTTATAGCGCCCTCTAGTGCTCCATTTGAATGAGACAGTCAGGGTGTGTTTCAGGTACCTGCGCTGACATTGCTGGAAGTGTCATAATGATTGGCCTATTTATGTGCTAAGCCACGCCCCCTCAAAGTTAGTTGGTGGTTCTTGAGGCCAGTTTATAGAGTGTAAATAGATAGATGTCTGTGCCAAGTTTCATGTAAATCAGACTTATGGTATAGGGGACTTTTCAAGTTCAAATTTTTTTTTACCTTAAATTATGGCACCCCAGTTTGGCTTATTGGGATCATATTTGTTGAACAAGATTTGCACCAAGCTTCCAATCATTGGTGAAAATTGAATGTGTCTTTCAGCCCTTTGGGCTTGAAATCCTAATAAAAGATGCAAACAATATAAGAGACATTTCACAAACAGATTAAAAGATGAACAATAAATAAGTAATGATAAATGCAGCAGGTGAGTAAAGATACAGTAAAATGACCAAGTTACAACCACAACACCAAAAACAACCTCTAATCAAAAATCACTCAAAGTCAAAATAATATCTGATCTGATTACCACATTAATTCACACAATTAACATCAAAACCAAACACCATCAAATATGAAATGTCCCTAAAACTCAAATTAAATGTTCACTTTAACTCCAGTACACATGTTGGTAGATCAGAGGGAATACACAGAGAATACATGAAGAAGAATAAATGGGATTAATAGGAGAATAAAACAGTTCCCTAAAATATGCTGCGTACATGTGATTTGTTGACAGCTGAATTACACAGTGGCAACATGGTATTGTGGTAGTGTGACATATATTGCTGCAGATGGAGTCTAAAATAAAGCTGATTATAAGTGCTGATTATAAGTACTTCAGGGTCCTCAAGGTTTACACGTTGCTGTGTTAACATACTCACCTTACAGAACACTGAAATTATTTTCAATCATAATAAACCAATGAGTATCAGGGAGTGTTTGCCTTCTTTTTTCAGTGTTAATCTTCATCTGCCAAAACTTATTCTCCCCCTGGGTTTAGCTGCGGCGTTTCTTGGCCTGCCCCCTGCATGTAAAAAAAGACAGAGAAGTGCATTGATATTAACATGAGCAGTGCACTGAGATATGTACTTCGACATCACTGAAGCAGGGCACTGTACTCAGGGGTTAATTTGACAAGTGATACTAAAGAGCATCATCAGCCTAAATTCAAATTGATGACTGCTACCCTTGACCTGAGCTAACAGTGACCATGGATACCAAAGCCTGTCCTGCACCAGGCCAAATTAGTCCATTACTGTGAACTTTACCACAATACTGCAGACTACACAGTTACATAGCCTGTGTTTGTTCAGACTATCCAGTATTCTCACATGGCCTCTGAATAACTCAAAAATGATTATCATTAATTTGCTGTTAAAGACATTTCACATCATCAGTTCACCTGACAACAAAACATTATGTACATATCCACTGTCTGATTAAAAAAAGATCTTGAAAGAATGACATTACTTATGTAAGCTTTAAATTTCTTCCAGTTTATCTGAACATTCTTACCTGTGATGATCTGTCATCCTCTTCTGTCCCTCATTTCCCATTGCTCCATCTTTGAGAGAGAAGTTATCACACATTAACGTTAATAATGTACTTTCTAACATGAGGACACTTCATGCTTCTCATGATATGACGCTGACAGTGAGTGCAGACAGACCAGGGGAGGAGGGACCTTGTCAGGGATTTGTGACAGTCATTGCCAGCACGGCTGGGCTCGACTATAAACAGTGTCCCCCGACTGGCTAACTACCACTGTCTTTTACATCAGACGAGGTGAGGGTGGAGCTCAGGAGACTGTGTACAGGGAAAGCTGCAGGCCTGGATGGAGTGTGTCCAAGGCTCCTAAAAGGCTGTGCAGCTCAGCTAGCGGAGCCCCTTCAGTGGATCTTCAACAGCACTCTTCAAACAGACAAAGTACCGGTGCAGTGGAAAACACCTTGTTTTGTACCGGTGCCCAAAGTGGGGCACCCGGCCGAGTTAAATGACTACAGAGTCCAGTGGCCTTAACATCACACATTATGAAGACCCTGTAGTGTCTGGTGAAGTCAAAGGTCACTGATGCTGTGGACCCCCTCCAGTTTGCCTATCAGGAGAATATGGGAGTGGAAGATACAGTTCTCTACATGCTGCATCGGGCCTACACCTACTTGGAGGAGATGGGATGTTGTGTGAGGATCATTTTCCTTGACTATCCAAGTGTGTTTAATACTATCCAGCCCCCCATACTGAGAGACTGGTTGGAGGAGGTGAGAGTAGATCACCTCCTGACCTCCTGGATAACAGACTACCTGACAGAGCGGCCTCAGTATGTCAGGCTTGGAAGCTGTGTATCTGGGATGGTCAGGAGCAGCACTGGTGCTCCACAGGGAACTGTTTTAGCACGGTTCCTGTTCACACTCTACACAGCGAACAACTCAGAGTCCTGCCACATACAAAAACACTCTGATGATACAGCTATTGTGGCTTGTGTCAGGAGCAATCAGGAACGGGAGTACAGGGACCTCATGGATGCCTTCAGGGAGTGGTGCAGTATGTGCTGTCTCTACCTGAACACAGCCAAAACCAAGGAGATGGTGGTGGATCATAGAAGGAAGAGGTCACCCCATCAACCAGTCTCCATACAGGGGGAGGACATTGAGGTGGTGTACACCTACAAATATCTGTGGGTCCTCCTGGATGATAAGCTGGACTGGTCCTCTAACACTGACGCCCTCTACAGGAAGGGGCAGAGCCGCCTGTTCTTCCTGCGGACACTGAGGCCCTTTGATGTGTGTGTGGACATGTTGACCATGTTCTATCACACAGTGGTGGCCAGTGCAGTTCTCTACACTGCAGTGTGTTGGGGAAGCAGCTGGGCGGACAAAAACACCAAGCATTTGGACAAGTTGGTTAAAAAGCTGGCTCAGAGCTCGGCAGGAGACTGGACCCACTAAGAACTGTGGTGGAGAGGGGCACACTGAACAAACTGGAAGCTATAATGGACAATAGCAGACACCCTCTCCACAGCCTCCTGGAGCAACAGAGGAGCAGCTGCAGCAGTCGGCTCATCTCACTGGGTTGCAGAGCAGAGCGTTTCAGGAGATCCTTCGTCCCCACGGCAATAAGACTGTTTAACACCTCCTGAATCCAGTCACACACACACTTACACACATTACATTAGCCACAACTGGACTGGACTGTTGGAATGGGCAATTTTATCTTAATTTAATTTCTATCTGTGCACTTATTTTAATGTATTTTATTTTATGTGTATTTTAATGTTCTATTTTTGTCTTTTATCAGCTGCTGGACAGCTGAATTAATAAAGTTCTCTCTATTCTCTATTCTATTCTAATTTGGCTGGTGGCTGGTGCTAATTTCCAACCCTGCTGGTGCTGAAGTGTTTAGTTGATAGACGGACAGTTATTCTGCAACTGTGTTGATAAACAATAAGCCATTCATTTATCAAGTAAAAATGCCACACATTTCTGAGGTCCAGCCTCTCACTTGTGAGGATTTGTACTTTTCTTCGTCTTACGTGATTGGAATTGATGATTTGGGGATTTTGGACTGTTTGTCGGAAAAATCAAGCTACATGAAAATATTAGCTTGGGCTTAAGGAAACTGTTACATCTATAGACCAAACTATTTTAGTCAATTAATTGATGTGAAAAAACCATTAGCAGCAGCCCTACACAGCACTAACTCCAGATCCAAGATCAGAGAGCACCTGAACTGCATTCAGATCTTGATGCTCTGACAAGATGTAACATAAATAATTGTGCCTTCCCTGCTCATGTCCCCATCCTAATACACATAATGTACTACAGACTACAGTATCACTGCCATTTAATAGAACCTCGAGCCTGAGGGCCCCACACAGTACTTTTCTATATATAACAGCCTAGATCCTAATATTACCTGAGGCACTGCCAACCCTCTATCGTGGCACCAACCCCTGAAGCGCACACGGGCACGCTCCAGTGGCTCTTCATCAGTCCTCTTACAGTGAACCCGGATCAGCGTCTCAGAGAAGCATGTTGGGAGAAGGTTGGACACCTGACAAGAATGACAACAGCGTAAACTTGAGAAAGATGACATAACACAGGTTGTCGTACAAAGAAATACACAGAAGGAACAAAGACAGAGATTATTTTGTTGTCACTGCGTTAGTTCTGACCCGGTCTCTGGCAATACGGAATGCTCTGGTGGGGTTTCTCTTGCTGTAGAAATACACTTTTTCAATTGGGTCCCTGTCTTTCCTCCCATAGTCCATAGTAGTGTCCTAAAAGAGAAGGGTTAGACAGAGGCCTATTTTAATATTCACAAGTAAAAGGCAGCATCTTACAAATTAAATCATAATCCATAAAACCCAAGATTAACAGAAAAGTGAAGTAAAAGTGATACGACTAAAAACTCACTAAAACTACAAAGTCCTGTGGTTCCAGCCCGTCACCCTCAAGGGCTCCAAGCAATTGCTCTTTCCAACGGGGAATCATGGCCTTAAGGAGGGAGGATAAAAGATGAAAAGTGGGAGGGGCAAGAGATTTGAGTTATATTCCATCTTGACAACAAACAGTAAGAGTACGTCGACATCAGGAATTTAAATGAGAAAAAAAAAAAACGTATCTTTGTTTCTCATTTTTGGCCGTCTGTCCACACTGAAACATGATCAGACGATCCATACGTTATTCAGAGTGTATAAATCTTAATATGAATATTTTACTGTGTTTGGGGAAAATTGAGCTTTTGCAAAATGATGATGTAAGCCTGCCCAGTTTTTGTCTGGGGGCTTCAAAAATCATGTGCCTGGTCCGCTCAGCATCTTGGCTTTCCCTGGAGCTAATGGAGAGATGCTGCTCTCCACTGCTGGAGATGTCAGCTGTGGAGCCCGTCGTCTCCCCCTCATTGTGTTACTCTTTTACAGGCTGGAGAATGTTAAGTGCTTTCAAATCAGCTAATTCATTCATTGATGAAGTCTACTTTTTAAAATAAAAAGGCTGCATACTAATTATAATTTGACACTATGTGAGTTGCATACTGTTTCTGGTGAAATGTTACAGTATGCAAACACTGAAAACTGTGACGGCATAAATGTCCCCACAATGAATTTGCGTGAGCCATCGTAGATGGATGCAATCTGACTGGCACTCCCTGGTTTAATAACTAGGGTATAGAAGCATTTTGACCTCTAACCCTTGTGACTGGTAGGAATTTGTTGCCCTCTACATGAACTCCAGGTACAATACCCATAGAGGCAATGTAAAATGATTTACAATTAAAAAAAGCCATCTGCGCTCATCAACCACAAAAGGAGCACAACATCCAGCTCTGCTGTAACAACACCACCAACACCTTATAATCGTGGGTGTACTCATAGCCACAGTGAAATAGATAACATGTCAAACTGAAGTGTTTTGCTATACAGACACAAAAACACACGGTGCACACCTCTAGTTGGCCTGGTGTACACTTTGTTTCAGCCAGTAACCTGTAGTGGTTTCGAGAGACGATCCTGTGTAGAATCTCCCTCGCCTCAGCCAAGTGCGGACCAGAGGAGTTGAGTATTTGTTCAAACACACAATCTACAGGATAAACACAGTAGAAGACAGATTAGTTAGAACAAACCAAAGGAAAGGTCACAAATCATTCACAAAAAAATAACTGACACTGTCAACTCAGAGGTTTAACTCACCAAACTAAGTAGTGAATAAATGTGATAAAATTACCTTTACTTAATTAATTTGTTCATGAATATGAAAAAACATGGATAAACTTGAGCAAGTTGTTCTGCTCTCAATTAAACACTTGCTAAACCCAACTGTCTGATCATAGCTTGGCAACATTAGCTAGGCATGGTGAGTTTTGATTTCTCCACATGCTGAAGTGATGTGCACGTGGCTGCAGTGAGAGCATTAATGAGCATCAAGACTTTAGAGGGTTGTGTCTCTTCTTGTTGTTGTTGTTAGTGATGTTAAAAGTAAAACAGCACTGTTTGAAAATACAAACAATAAGGCTTAAATCAAGTCTTTTTCTTACTCATCCAAGTATGTTCAAACTCAGCAGCCAAACAGGGTTATGTTCTGATCTCCCATTTTTCCTTATAATACTTACTCTACACTGCAGCTCAAGAACAGTTCTCTTTTTTTGTTTCCATGTATTCCACATGGCTCATATTGAGGATTCTGACTTTTTAGAGCAGCTTGAATGAGAGCCCAGCAGTCTGACAGAATATGTTTGGACATCTCAGAAGACATGTAGTGTTTGTTGAACATGGCACAGATGGTGGTTTGTGTATCCTGCCCACTCCACCCTCTGTATTTATGTTAAAACACTAGCTTACAGCACACAGTGGTATCAACAGACCTGTCAGCTTGGTGTAGGCCTCCGGGTCATCTATGGCTTCTGAGAGAGTAAACATCTCCCCTCCTGAGCCTTTTATCTGGATGTGCTTGTCTGCTTTTAAAAAGGCCTCTGCGATCCTGGATGATCATACACAATATATGATCACTTAATGTATATTATATAAGAGAGTGAATTGTAAATCAAATGAAAATACATCAGACAGCAGACAAAGCTAAATGTTGTTTGAGTACAAACTTGAGAAGGGTCACTACTTACATGAACTCCATGACCTTGTTCACACTGTGCTGGTAGGCTCTTCTGTGGAGACTGTACCTTGTATGGAACAAGTCATACAGATTGTTCACCTCCTGTTAAAAGAATTACATGTATTTTAGTCACATCTAATCATCTAAACAGATTGCTGTTTAAAATATGATCAAAAAGGAGATGTAGCAAAGTCAGTACCTTGTCTCTAGAGCAGATTTGCCTCTGCCCGTCCACCTTACACACCCTGGCAAACTTAAAGTAGCGGAGATGATCAAAGTTGTTCTGGATGCCCAGGTGGTGGCAGTCCCTGAGAGGAGACAGTCAAGAAATGTGTGAGGAAAATAGGCTTTTTATGTTAAACTAATCAAAGCACCCTGGAGATTGACCCATACTGTTAAAATCAGGAGAATATAGAAATTGTTCTGGGGAAATAATACATGATAATTTATCTCTCTGCATCAAGAAGTAAATTGCTCTTCAGTAGCTGAACAACAAGCCTCACCTGGCAAAGTAGTCAAACTTGTCCACATCAATGCCATTTCTTTTGTTGGCCACAATTTCATAGAGGAAGGACTTTTCCTTTGGACGGCCTTTATATGGCCACTACAGAGATGACAGCACATTAGTGGCATTAGACATTAGCTGCTGTAGCAATAATGATACTGAATGATTTCAAACAATTCACACAGGCAGGACTGATGTTCTGCACCTTTGAGTCTGTTCAAATAACTCTGTATGCCCCTTAAGTGTGATTCCTGGGGCAGGCAAAAATAAAAGAGTAAAAAGAAACATACAACAAGACATATAAGGAGAAATACATGACAAACAACCAGTGACCATGTGGTTGAGAAATACAGTCCACAGCAGATGACAGCTTGACACCTCATTGACAGCTGTGTGACAGCTGATTGACAGCTGTCAGAAGTTGCAATGATGGATGACAGTGCTTTTCAGTAACTGATGACCAGTGGAATAGGAATAATAGGAAAATGAATAGTTGAACAAACAAGTAAACAAAATAATCATGAAAATTAGAAACAACAGTTGGACATAATTATGGAAATAACAACGACTGAGAAATTCAGATGTAATTTGACTGTTGCAAATATAATAATGTTAGAATCTACAATCTGTGCAGTCATAACTTTTAAGTTAAACTACACACATTTCAAAGTAACAACAGCAGAGCTCTATGCGTTGATCTCCATCTCTGGCGAATTTGGTGAGTGGTGTTTGTTGTATCTCCAAGGTAACAGATATAAAAGCAAGAGGGTCAAAGTTTGGGTTGTAATGTTATGAGAAAGTAGTATGTCCCCACTGTGTGCATACTGCATGAAACATTATGTACTTTTTAAGAGCAGCTGCAGAGCCAACTAAAAGTAAAAAGACAAAGTATAAAATTTGGAACAAACCTGCGTTTCTTCCTGTCTTTTTTTGAGTGGTCCTGCAATCATCTCTTTGATGAAGATCTGGTCATCAGGCAGCACCAGACCGTACTTCTTCATCTCCTGATCTAGGCCATTACATGTCAGTAGGTGGTCAAACATTTCTAGAGAGGCGTCCTCATGCTGCAAGATACATAGATTCATCAATATTTGAGAATTAATAGCAAAAATATAGATAGATAGATAGATAGATAGATAGATAGATAGATAGATAGATAGATAGATAGATAGATAGATAGATAGATAGATAGATAGATAGATAGATAGATAGATAGATGCTCACATAAAATAGGGCATATGTTTGCGTAGAACACGACAGGATAGACAGAATGTGAATGCTTGTCTTATCTCTAATGTTTGCCCAATAACACGTGTTGGTGTAAAACCAACAGCAGAGACTCTCTCCAAAATCTGCACAAACTCTGCCTCATGAATGGCACAATTTTATGTGTTTCAAATGTTTTGTGTGGGTTCATTATACCAAGGTTTGATGTTTAATTTATGCTGCTGACATTTATTACAGTACTAATAATTATAGTCAGGATAGTTTACACTTTCATTGTTGTTGTTGTTGTTCCATTGTTAAATATGTCATGTTGGATGTCATTTAATTTAATTTTTCCTGTTGTACCACATCAATAGAAACAATAGAAAACATGTTTGGGATGAACAGAGATCTTCCTCAGGACGCTGACGGGATGAAAGGACAAAGTAAAGTCACCATCAACACATCAGGGGACACACCATATTGTTTCCTTGGTAATGCTACATTGTGAACAACTAATCTGTGTTGACATCAGCAGGAGGAGAATTAGTTAATGTATTAATTACATTATGATGTGTTCAAGCTCTTTTCAGTAAAAATGAGGCTTGGGCAAAGGTTGTTCTCATGAGGTGTTCAAATGTAATCTTGTACAATGTAGGGTTTGGTGAGAAACTTGAATAAATACAGTTGTTTGAGGAAGGAAATCTGTTGATGTATCCAATATGAAACAGATATTTGAGAGGGAATTTATGATATATAGTGAAAAGGCTTTTGAAGCAGTTATATAATAAAAATTCACATGAAAGAATGTTGTTTTAAAGTTCTTTCATACACTTTTATAAATACATTTGTGGTCATTCAAAGATAGCATAATGAAGGACTGGATGACTGAAGGACTGAACAGTTCAGTTATTATTTTATGATTTATATTTATTTGTTCTTGGGCCCAAAATGGGGAATAAATAACAACAATAACAAAAAGCAATAACGACAAAAAACATCACCATCGGTATCTGCTTTCGGCCAAATTGTTATTTTAAACATCAGTATCAGCCCAGAATTATACAACCGATGGATTCCTTATTTAATTGCATAAATAATTAAAGCTGCAAGCAGCAATGAACGGGCCCTCGCGCCTTTGCGCAACTCGGGGGTGCTGGCAGAAAGTCTGAAGCCAAACCCATTAAATCTGTGGGAGAAGTTCTTTAAAATACAACACATGGGAAACGCCAAAACTGACCACGGAATTAAAAATGGCTAACTTCCTGTTGGGTTTAGAGCATGGCTCCAAGAGGCTTTTCTGTAGGTCTTGGGCTGTTACATAGGCCTACCATGTTTAATACTTCTAGGTCAAATGTACTGCGGGGGCTGCTCCTTTGAAATTTCCTAGGGGGCGTTACTGAGCTCCCTTGGCACATCAAAGAAAAAAATAAATTACAGACAACACAATTTAAGAGTCCTAATGTGTGTGCTATGTTTCATGAGTTTTCAAGCATCCCTTGCCCCTTAAAAACAACTTCCTATTATATGGTGAATAAGGCGTCGTCACGGTGACAGCATTTGATGAAAACTGAAAAGCTTCATTTTTGAGTATCATCAAGGTCTCAGGACTTTTTATTAGCAAATTTGAAGTGGGTCTGATAAACCTGGTAGAAGAGGGACATCAAAGTATGAAAAGAGTAATTTTCTGTTGCCAGTAGTTGGCACTATGACTATGATTCAAATTCCTCTGTAGATGTTTTCAGAGATGGACTGTTATCATATCTGTCAAGTTTTGGAAAGATATGCCCACGTGGAGTCAAGTTACAGCAATGTTTACCATCATGGCGAAACGTCAGATGTTCTGCCAAGATGATTTCGCCACTATGCCATGGTGACACCCTTTGAGGAAAACTCAGTTTCTACAATAAAGCATCATCAAGGTCTTATGGCTTTTTTGACCAGGTTTGAGGTGGATGTAGTCAACTTTGTAGGAGATGTACATCAAACTATAAAACATGTCATTTCCTGTTGCCAGTAGGGGGCGCTATAACTATCACTAATTATTCACATGTAGATGTGTTCACGGTGGGACTGTCATCAATCCTGTGAGGTTTGGGGCAGATTGGACCACTTCCTATTTAATGGCGAGGCCCCTAAGTTTGACGCTTTGCCACGGTCACACGGTTCGACGAAAACACAAGCTTGTAATAACTCTTCTTCTTCAAGGTGGGACAGATCAAGGTTTAAAGTCAACTGGATAAAATCTCTATGACTAGTTCATAAAAGTAGGACCCTTGGAAATGGCCAAAAATGCACAAAAATTGCCCAGTAAATTCAAAATGGCCGACTTCCTGTTGGATTTAGAGAATGGGTAGATCTTGGAGTGTTACATGTGCTTACCAGTTTTGGTACATGTGGGTTAAACCACCTTCTGTTGTTTCGCGGGGCTGTTTCGCGGAAATTTTGTAGGGGGCGCTACTGAGCCATCTTTATGCAAACAAGCATAAAACCCCTAAAATGGAAAATGGTAAATTTGACACCTCTTCTGATATGTGTGCAAAGTTTCATGAGTTTCTGAGTATGTTAAGTCCCTCCCAAAGGCAATTTATTTGAGTTAAGAAGAATAATGATAATAGTTCCTTGCATTTCAATAGGGTACTGCTTGGTGCTCGGGCCCTAATGATGGTTTTTGGAAACTGCTTTGGTACAACATACATAATAGGTCCAAACTTGGGTAAAGGAACATCTGTTCATAGAGCTGTTAGTTTAGTGTTCACCCAAAGACTGCTGGTCGCCTCACCTTCAACCCAAACTAGGGCTTGTTTTGAAATCCTTTGTCCACACTCTTATGCTCCTCTGATATTTTGCCTCTCTTGCTTCTGTCTGTGTGTAAGCCTTTATGGCTGCCTTTTCTTCATAACAAAACTTAAAAACTGGAGCTAGAGTAGTGAAACAGGAAAGACTTGCTGTGTTGGCCTTTAGGATCGTCTGGCTAAAAGAACCACGCTGCCTGACAATCAAATATCTACAGCAGAGACCCAGAATCTCTCCCTTCTTTCCTCATTTAGCCCAACTTCCTCAACTCACCAATGGACGATGATTTCAATGGTTATGACTGTAAAACACAGCCCAGGCTATTAATTGCTTAAATCACTGAACTCAACAGACGTCTATATGGGACAGGCCTTTAATTCCTTTCACTGTTGAAAGGAATGTTAAAATGTTGCTCAGCACAGATGGGAAATACAGTCAAACAGTTTATTTAAACCAGTATGAATATTACTTGTTTTAAACTTAGGGCTCAATTATGAATCATTCATTTGATTTAACTCTGACAGGCCAAGCTTTAGAGAGAGAGAGAGAGACAGAGAGACAGAGAGACAGAGAGAGAGAGAGACAGAGAGAGAGAGAGTTATGGCACCACTTTATCCTATTAAAACAATATTTACAACTAGGATTCCTTTTTATGAAAAATCCTTTTGACTCTTTTGATCTGAGGACCTTACAGACTAAAAGAATATGAATATGAATAACTTACAGGGTAATCGAGGGATGGACACATAATTTGAGGTAGCTACCAACCTGGTTTTAAACATCCAAAGAACTTGAACTGCTTGAAACCAGACCAGGCGTCTGATTAAGCGTTTATTTAGCAAAATGTGTAGCCACACCGGGCTAGTAAAAGGGACTGGGTGTTTAACTGGGACTAGGCTTTTGATTGAAGTTTTACAGTATTTCATATCATGTCATATGTCAGGGACAACAGAAATAACAGTTTCTCACCTTCCACCCTTTTCCCTCTTCGTCTAGACGTGCCTTGGGGATGAACATCCCATCATACAGATGGGAAAAGGGCCCATGTCCTAGATATGGGGAAATACCGTAAAATAAGTTAAACAGTATCCTATCAGGCATGTTTCATTTTAGGCTAGTATTAGAGACAGGCCTTTTCTTCTAATTCAGAGAACAACAACAGTTTTGTTAAGAAAAGAAACAAACATTGTACATATTCATGTGAAACATTGTTTTTAATGTCTGCCTTCATGAGAGACCAGCCATCGGTTGTTAATGCCTGCCATACCCCTGACCATTAGATCAACACTGGCTTTTATGTGACATTTTGTGGACAGTTACACTTTCATTTTCGGTCTTAATCACACCCAGCAAATACTATTTAAAACCTATTCCATGTAATAGTGAAAAAGAGTGTATCACTCACCCAGGTCATGGCAAAGACCAGCAATCTGGACACAAAGGATGTCTCTTGCAGTGATGAGGAGTTCTGGCTGCCTTGTGCTCAGAGCTTTTACAAGTTCTCCTGCTAGGTGCCCCACCCTTTATCCCCACATACAGAACACAACAACAAAAACCTGGTTACACAATTACCACACGAGTATCCTGCTGCAGAACTGGAAACATCAGCTTTTACTATACCTATACTAAGGTATACAATGTGTTTGCTTTGGTTGTATTGGCTATATTAGGTGCTTTTCTTACTGCTTTGGATTGTGATTTCCTTGAGACAAAAAACTTTATCTATCTGATAATATGCGGACATACCCAATAGAGTGTTCAAAGCGGTTGTGGGATGCTCCAGGGTAAACAAAGTAAGCCCCTCCGAGCTGCTTGATGTTTCGTAGTCTCTGGAACTGAGGTGTGTCAATGATTTTGACGAGTAGTGGGTGTAACTCCATATGCCCGTGGATGGGATCATTAAACACCTGGCACAGCACATAGAACAAAAATCAAGCCCAGTTATACGTACAGAAGAGTACCAGTAAAACCAGAAGCAAACATGAAGCCAAAGCTACAGAGGAATGGCTGAACAACAACCTGATAGGATCACTGAGCATGTGATAGAACAAAATACAACAAAGATGGGACACACCTAGTTTATCTATGACCCAGGAGATACCAGTAAAGTTATGCTTAGTGAACTAGTTTTTCTTTATTAAGGGTGCCTGCTGTAAACCAGCAAGGCAACTATATATAATCCGCCGTGTTTATTCTTATTCTTCAACTTCTGTCACATTTTTGAGGCGCTACTCCTCCCACAGCATTGCCAACACAAAGGCAAAAAAATACATCAAAACATGCAGAATGATCAGAAATGGTGTGCTATGACTTTTCTCAGAGATTTGCCCAGCAGTTATTATTCTTATTCCTATTCTAGTTTCATACTACAATCTCATTTGCTGTTGACTGACTCAACAATAGACAGTAAACATAAACAATCTTAGCTTTGTGATTGTGTTGGCTCATTCAGTGACCCTGGCACCTTCTACACTGTTTATTTTACAGTCTCTTGAGCTTTTCTCTGTTTAGTCTCTCTTTTCTCTCCAGCCCTGAAAATGTAGTTTAATGTACATTTAAACACAATGTATTACCTTGCATTGCTCGGTCAACTCCCAAAGCTTCCTGATACTGTCCTGGACTTTCAGACGGTCATCAGGATTTCTGTGGAAAAAAGAATATACATAAGAGCACAGTAGGGAATGAGTTAAAGACAGAAAAGTGAGGTGTGAAACAAAAATAAATCCAGTGAGGTGGGTGTTGTTGCACTGAATTACTGCAATCACTTAAGGGGGGAAAAAGCAAATTTTGTACAAAGCCTTTCATTTAGGATTGTTATCATTTTTAGACATTGCAACCTGGTTTATCAGGAGTACACACTTACTCTATGCCCATCTCCTTCAGATGATCCACCGTGAGACACCGTAGCCACTTACCGCTGAGTTCATGTTCTGGGTAAAAGAGGAAGCAGTTACAGTTTTAGATAAATTTAAAATGCAGCAATTAAAATACTGTGTATATACTTTGCTATATGCTTTGGCTTAATGAGCCCATGGCACTGATTTAAATATTTATAATGTGTAGAAATACTTTCCTTTTTTTTTCCTTTTTTAGCTTTTACTTTAGGTTTTTTTATCTCAAAATAGGCTACATTTTTTGCTATATGTAAACGGTAAAGACTCTTTCCATATTGTAATACAATACTGTGAATATATCACATAAATATTGCATCGACACAATCTTTGTATCAGCATAGGATACAGTGCACATCTGTCTGTCCAATCCAATTGGACTAAACTCACTTCCCAGAGTCTTATCTTACATTAAAGTTACAGTAAAGTTTGTCCTCACTGTATACACACAAAGCTATGGCCACAATTCTGAAAACCTGAAGCTCATGTATCAACACCAAGATGCCAGACTGCTCAAATTTGAGCACAGTCTCATTATTTTAACTCAAACAGAGATTTTTAAATCACATTGTTGCATAACTGAGCACACTTTGTTCACCTGAAAAACACTGGCCTTTAAAACAACACACCCTTATTATTACACGCTGGTGTGACTCACATCTCAGCTGCTCAAACACAATTAGCAAAACACACCAATCGTGTGTTACAGCATTACAAAGGCCTCAGGTGACTTCTACTGCGTCAGAGAAAAATTGAGCAGCACAGAGAACGGAGAGGAAGGCCTGCCAAAAAACATTTATTTTACAGCCAGTTTATTCAGATGAAAATTTTAGCGAATTACAGCAACAAATAAATATCTGTTTTGTTACCTTTTTGTATTTGTTGTACTTATTTCATCATTACATCCCCAGAAAGACATTCTTATCATTTCTTACTGTAGTGTTTCTCATTGTACTTACTCTGTCACTTCAATTACTGTGAGTCTGGCCAAAACAGGCAGCATCTGCGTATTCTTACAACTCCAACAATGTTACAGTATCAACTATAGGTTTACAGTGTGACTCTGGGATGTGAGTTTAGTCCAGTTGGAGCTCATTTCATTGACAAATGTCCGTCGTATCCTATGATGCATGAATATTTGTCTATCAAATGAGCTATGACCTAGATTATATTAATGCAATGATTATCTGATATATCCACAGTATTATTTTACAATATGGCCATAGCCTTTACAAAATACATCTACCAACAAATGCAGCCTATTTTGGGACAAAAAAACACACACTGTAAAAAAGGAGAAAAAAGAAAACAGTAGTTTCAGGACATGTGTTTGAATAATTGAAAAATGTAATGTTGCAATGGCCGCAATTTTGAGAATACACAAATGTTACCTGTTTTGGCAAAACTGCATAGTTTCATTTTATAATTTACATATTACATTGTAGTTATTATGACAAATAATCTTGATATTTTCTACCATGCTGCACAACAACAAAGCATTTCTTTTGTAAAAACAGTTCTCAACAGCAAACCTATTTAGGCCAGCAGTGAGATGAAAACTAGTCATCAATTTATTTAACCAGAAAACCTACCTCTAAATTTTTCCACCCATTCTCCGTGTCCTTCATCTTGTAGGTACTCACAAGTGTCATTCACTTCCCATTGATCACAGTTCAATCCTTTATAGCGTCTAGTGGTCGTAGCTGCGTTTGACATTTTTGATGTTGATCCGACAAGGACTGGTTATATCAGGATAGTCACACGAATTATGTTATACTACGTTGTATATCCAGCTGATCAAGGCAGACCTGCACAATGACAGGGTTTGAACAATACCGGCCTCTTATGTCTTCACCACACCTGTTTGCCTCATCAGTTTGGTCACTGGCATCATAGAAAAATTCTTTTGAGATTGATTAGACAACAAAAACATTTCAGAGCACTGACTAACGAAACTGAAACAAAACCGGCCCATAAATGCAGCAGAAGTAGCCCTACATTGAAATTTAGGGACGCTGATTATGCTGAAGAATAAAGGTGCCGTTTGAACCTCTGGGAAAAGACACTTGATTGTTGAGTCTCAATCCCAGGTTGTCAAATACCAATTCTTTGGGTTAGTCGAACTATCACCCCAAAGCATGGGTAACTGACGACCTGGGAATGAGACTCAACAATCACCTATCTTTCTCCAGAGTTACATACAGCACCTTTAAATCTCACAAATACTTCACAGAGGAACAAGAGATTCAGGAGAAGAATAGGAAAATGCTCTTGCGTAAGGCCCAGTGAGCCCAAGCATAAAGCCACAGCTACACAGGGATGGCTTTAAAAACATGCTGATGAAATCATTAAACACCTGGCAAAACAAAAACTGGACACACCTATTTATGACCCAATATAGTACCAGAAAAAAACACTCCCACTTTTGTCTTCATTTTATTTGGTAATTTTCCTGCCAATCAAGCTTATTTGAATTTTTGAGAGAGCGCACAGGAGAGAAGAGGTGAGCATGAAAACAAAAACTAAAATGAATCCAGAAAGTTTTATTCAGTCCCTATTTCATTGTGGGTACGTACTATGAAACTGATAGCAACAGTCAGGTAGTTCCCTCACAGTATATTGAATGCACTGCTGGATTGCAGTGTTGGGCTGCAGTAACAGAGAGCTGGTGCCAGTCCTGCTCAGTTTCTCCGCCATTGTGTTTACCTGCCCCTGCACGAGGGACCAACCAGTCACACAAGAGTCACAAGCTGCACTGTGCTAACAGATTAACATGCCAACACACTTTCAATGAATGACTCTGACATTTAAAACTGGTTTATCCATCTCATCATAGAGACAGAGAGAGAGAATATACCCAGAGGAAGATGAGTAAAACTGAGACTTAACTTTATTTAGTCACTCATTTATCAGTAAAGAGTGTTGAACTTTACTAGAAACAGTTTACAAGTCGCTCCCCAATGCTGCTGAAATGTAACTGTCTGCAGTGATAAGATGCTACAGACTCCTCAAAGACCCCCAGAATAATACGTCTTTACCTTTTTTTTAATCATTTTTGTGTCTTCTAATATATCACAATGTTATCTTGTGTGCTCAGGATAAAATTCCATCTTTTAGGATGCCTGGGCATGAGGAAGTTGCTTTGGTGGAGTCTAATCTAACCAAGTACATGTTTTGAGGTACTTGTTCTTTCATTTAGTATTCCCATTCTGCATTACTTTATACTTTCACTTCACTTCATTGATCTGACTGCTGCAGTTGCTGCTTAATGTGGAGATTTTACATACAATTGATTAGTTTAAAGAAATGTGACACATTGTTATAGAGTCAACCACCCAACAGTCTATCAAGTGGTTAAAATTTGCTCCACCTCAACCAACTACAACATTAAAATGCTGCTTACACATTAATGAAGCACCAATAATCATCAAGGTTGTATCTAATAATATGGAAATCACAGTGACCATTTGTCTGCATTACAAATAGTTTCATTTTGGTACTTATAGTACATACTGCTGATAATATTTACTAAGTGCTCACTAAGTATTTTCACATTGTTGTACTGCTACTTTTACTTCAGTTAAACATCTGAATACTTCTTCCATCACTGTGTCACAGCAGGGTGTATACAAGGCACTGCCAGGTGACCAATTTCCACTTCAGGAGAAATGAATCTCAAATTGGACTCCTTTTATTAACACTGAGGGGAACCATCACCCCAAAGCGATGCGGAATTTCACGACCTGGGAATGAGACTCAACAATCACCTGTCTTTCTCCAGAGTTACATACAGCACCTTTAAATCTGACAAATATTTCACGGAAGATCAAGAGATTCAGGAGAAGAATAGGAAAATGCTCTTGCGTAAGGCCCAGTGAGCCCAAGCATAAAGCCACAGCTACACAGGGATGGCTTTAAAAACATGCTGATGAAATCGTTAAGCACCTGGCAAAACAAAAACTGGACACACCTATTTTATATAATACCAGTAAAAACCACTCCCACTTTTGTCTTCATTTTATTTAGTTATCTTCCTGCCAATCAAGCTTACTTGAATTTTTGAGAGAGCGCACAGGAGAGAAGAGGTGAGCATGAAAACAGAAACTAAAAAGAATCCTTTTCAAGAGTCACAAGCTGCACTGTTTACAGAGCAACATGCCAACACACCTTCAATAAATGATAGTGGGAAATATAGTGGAATGAGACTCAACAATCACCTATCTTTCTCCAGAGTTACATACAGCACCTTTAAATCTCACAAATACTTCACAGAGGAACAAGAGATTCAGGAGAAGAGTAGGAAAATGCTCTTGCGTACGGCCCAGTGAGCCCAAGCATAAAGCCACAGCTACACAGGGATGGCTTTAAAAACATGCTGATGAAATAATTAAGCACCTGGCAAAACAAAAACTAGACACACCTATTTATGACC
The DNA here is from genome assembly GCA_019142605.1 of Cephalopholis sonnerati. Classification (NCBI taxonomy): domain Eukaryota; kingdom Metazoa; phylum Chordata; class Actinopteri; order Perciformes; family Serranidae; genus Cephalopholis; species Cephalopholis sonnerati. The sequence goes on along the minus strand of JAGQAX010000011.1, from coordinate 17,984,857 downwards.
CAATATAGTACCAGTAAAAACCACTCCCACTTTTGTCTTCATTTAATTTGGTAATTTTGCTGCCAATCAAGCTTATTTGAATTTTTTAAGAGAGCCACAGGAGAGAAGAGGTGAGCATGAAAACAAAAACTAAAAAGAATCCAGAAAGTTTTGTTCAGTCCCTATTTCATTGTGGGTACGTACTATGAAACTGATAGCAACAGTCAGGTAGTTCCCTCACAGTATATTGAATGCACTGCTGGATTGCAGTGTTGGGCTGCAGTAACAGAGAGCTGGTGCCAGTCCTGCTCAGTTTCTCCGCCATTGTGTTTACCTTGTTATGTCCCCAGTCTAGGGGAACCTAGACATAACATGATTTGACTCCCCCACTCTTCCCACTCCCAAGAAAGGCCAGTCACAAGCTGCACTGTGCTAACAGATTAACATGCCAACACACTTTCAATGAATGACTCTGACATTTAAAACTGGTTTATCCATCTCATCATAGAGACAGAGAGAGAGAATATACCCAGAGGAAGATGAGTAAAACTGAGACTTAACTTTATTTTGTCACTCATTTGTCAGTAAAGAGTGTTGAACTTTACTAGAAACAGTTTTTAAAGTATGCTGCTGAAATGTAACTGTCTGCAGTGATAAGATGCTACAGACTCCTCAAAGACCCCCAGAATAATACGTCTTTACCTTTTTTTTAATCATTTTTGTGTCTTCTAATATATCACAATGTTATCTTGTGTGCTCAGGATAAAATTCCATCTTTTAGGATGCCTGGGCATGAGGAAGTTGCTTTGGTGGAGTCTAATCTAACCAAGTACATGTTTTGAGGTACTTGTTCTTTCATTTAGTATTCCCATTCTGCATTACTTTATACTTTCACTTCACTTCATTGATCTGACTGCTGCAGTTGCTGCTTAATGTGGAGATTTTACATACAATTGATTAGTTTAAAGAAATGTGACACATTGTTATAGAGTCAACCACCCAACAGTCTATCAAGTGGTTAAAATTTGCTCCACCTCGACCAACTACAACATTAAAATGCTGCTTACACATTAATGAAGCAGCAATAATCATCAAGGTTGTATCTAATAATATGGAAATCACAGTGACCATTTGTCTGCATTACAAATAGTTTAATTTTGGTACTTATAGTACATACTGCTGATAATATTTACTAAGTGCTCACTAAGTATTTTCACATTGTTGTACTGCTACTTTGACTTCAGTTAAACATCTGAATACTTCTTCCATCACTGTGTCACAGCAGGGTGTATACAAGGCAGTGCCAGGTGACCAATTTCCACTTCAGGAGAAATGAATCTCAAATTGGACTCCTTTTATTAACACTGAGGGGTATGAGGAGAAATAAAGCTTTCAAACTGATTTCAAATCACTCATTTGTTCTTCATATGGGCCATAACAGATAACATTATTGTGTAGGCTACATGTTTATATTTATTTATACTAGTCAAAAAGATAACACAGAAGGACTTTAATGGGGATGTGACAAAACAAATTCAGACTGTACTGATGAACTGGAAAGTGTTTTACATTAAGTATAATACACTGATCAGCCAAAACATTAAAACCACTGGTGGGTGAAGTAAATAACATTGATCATCTTGTTACACTGCAATGTTCTGCTGGGAAACCTTGGGTCCTGGCATTCATGTGGATGCTACTTGATGCGCTCCACCCACCCGAACACCACTGCAGACAAAATAAACAATAAGCCCCCCTCATGGCAATAGCACTTGTGGATGGCAGTGTGCTACAGTATGCCCTGTTTGGAAAGCATTAAAAGGCACACTAAAGTTGCTGTACAGTATGTACCTCTGGAAAAAGACACTTGATTGTTGAGTCTCAATCCCATGTCGTCAAATGCCAATGCTTTGGGTTGGTCGTCTGGTTGAACCATCACCCCAAAGCGATGCGGAATTTGACGACCTGGGAATGAGACTCAACAATCACCTATCTTTCTCCAGAGTTACATACAGCACCTTTAAATCTCACAAATACTTCACAGAGGAACAAGAGATTCGGGAGAAGAGTAGGAAAATGCTCTTGCATAAGGCCCAGTGAGCCCAAGCATAAAGCCACAGCTACACAGGGATGGCTTTAAAAACATGCTGATGAAATCATTAAGCACCTGGCAAAACAAAAACTAGACACACCTACATATTTATGACCCAAAATAGTACCAGTAAAAACCACTCCCACTTTTGTCTTCATTTTATTTAGTTATCTTCCTGCCAATCAAGCTTACTTAAATTTTCGAGAGAGCGCACAGGAGAGAAGAGGTGAGCATGAAAACAGAAACTAAAAAGAATCCTTTTCAAGAGTCACAAGCTGCACTGTTTACAGAGCAACATGCCAACACACCTTCATTGAATGATAGTGACACTGAACACTGGTTTATCCATCTCATCGGAGAGACAGAGAGAGAGAATATAGCCAGAAGAGGACGAGTGAAACTAGAGAGCTTTCCCTTTGATATCACTCGTATAATTAAATCATCACTATTTGGTAATGTTGGGTAAGATTTTTTTCCCTTAAATTGTCTGGTATTTAATTCACTAGATGTGTCCAAACAGACATTCCCATCAAGTTATTTTATCTACAAACAATTTATTAGTTAACGTTTTAGAAACTGTGCCATAAACATGTAAACAAACACATAAAATTGATTGCATATATCAAGAAGATTTTTTTTCTATATTACCCATCTCTACTATTGCCCTGCCCTCCTGATGCTTTTAAAGAGGTTTTCGTTTTTTATGCCTCCGCACCAGTGTTAGCCGTGGACGGAGGCATAATGTTTACGTGTTGTCCTTCTGTCTCTCTGTCCATCCCATTCTCGTGAACAGGGTATCTCAGCCTTGAGGGAATTTCCTTAAATTTGGCACAAACGTCCACTTGGACTAAGCGATGAACTGATTAGAAGTTGGTGGTCAAACCTCACAAAACACGTTTCTGGCCCTAACTCAAGATTTTATATGCTAATTATGACAAAATTTCACACAAATGTCTAATAGAATAAGAAGGGAAGACATTTGGTGACACTAATATCGGCCCAGGTTTGTTTACAACATACAACACTTGTTTTTTCTTTCAGAATTTTTCCTTCTTCCCAAGTTCACTAGCAAGGACCACACCACAACAATATGTTGTTTAAATGTTTGTTGTAATTCGTTAATTCGTAATTCGTAATGTTAGTTGTTGAGGAGTGGTGAATGGATGTAAGTGGGGGTGAAGGTGGAAGAGTGATGTCTTCTGTTAGGGTGGTCTGGGAGGATGAACTTGAGAGAGACTCTGTGTGGGGGAACCGTCTCAGGCGTTTTCCTACCCGAGCTGATTGCAGGCCCCCAGACGTTACCTAGAAAGAGACATGGGAGAGGTATGCACCAGATCGAATAAGAGAAGATGGTGGAAGAAGGGTAGAGAGGATGGAGGGATGTTGGTAGGGATGAGGTGGGGAAGATGATGGATGAAGAGAAGGGGAAGGGAGGGTGGGGTCGAGAAATCTGAGACAAACGGAGCAGGATGGGTTGACTGGGTATAAGTAGGCCTGATGGGTAATCAGGGGAGTGGTTGAGGTGTGGCCCTGCTTCCGAACCTAGTTAACAAATTAACTTCATGATGTTGTGACTTTGTATGTTGGGACTTTGACCGATAAAACATTAACTTGACTTAAACAGAGGGTCAGTTGGAACAGGTTCATTATACTGCAGTATGAAGTATGAGCATAAGTCCATTTACTCAAGTTTAAACACTTTTGAGGTACTATGTGTATATTCTCATTCTTAGCTTTGAACCACATATTAGAAGTATAACAAAAACTGGACTCAGTCATCTTAAGAACATTGCCAGAGTACGACTGTTTTTCTCTCAGGCCAACACAGACAGAGACACTGATGCATGCTTTTATTACCTGCAGGATTGATTACTGTAATGCTCTACTTCCTGGTCTTCCTAAGAAAAACCTTGCTCATATATACAGTTTGTGTATATGTGCATAGTTTGTGTGTATATACATACTTTGACAGCCTGTCCCAGCTGATGCTGGGCGACAGGCAGGGTACACCCTGGACAACACATAAAGGCAGACAACCATTTACGCTCACATTCACACATACAGGCAATTTAGGGTCACCAGTTAACCTAACCTGCATGTCTTCAGGTAGTGGGAGGAGGCCGGAGTACCCGTAGAAAACCCATGGGACCCACGGGCTCCCCCACCCTAGGTTCAAACCAGGAACCCTCTTGCTGTGAGGTGACAATGCTGACCACTGCACCGCTTTGTACGGCTTTATACTGATGGAGAGCTACATTATTAACTATTATTAATTTATGGAGAAGGGGTGGGAATAAATACGTTTGTGCTTCCTCCCACTCCTTTTTGGAACTGTAAATTAAATCATTACATGTTGTTTTTAGTTTTCATGCTTCCTTTTGTAACCCGTTTGTTTTTTTATGTCTCTCCACTACTGTATGATTATTTTGTTTATTTGCTACTTACAAGTTCAAAATAAACTGCTACTAAATAAATCTTTTTTTTTATCAATCTATCTAGCTTGCATCCATCCATCCATCCATCCATCCATCCATCCATTTTCATCCGCTTATCCGGGGCCGGGCCGTGGGGCCAGTAGGCCAAGCAACGCCCCGCAGACATCCCTCTCCCCAGCAACACTTTCCAGCTCCTCCTGGGGGACCGCAAGGCGTTTCCAGGCCAGATGAGATATGTAATCCCTCCAGTGTGTTCTGTGTCTGCCCTGGGGCCTCCTACCAGTTGGACGTGCCCGAAACACCTCTAACAGGAGGCACCCAGGAGGCATCCTGATCAGATGCCCGAACCACCTCAACTGACCCACTTCGACGCAAAGGAGCAGCGGCTCTACTCCAAGCTCCCTCCGGATGTCCGAGCTCCTTAACCTATCTCTAAGGCTGAGCCCAGCCACCCTTCTGAGGAAACTAATTTCAGCCGCTTGTATCTGCTATCTCATTTTTTCAGTCACTACCCAGAGCTCATGACCATAGGTGAGAGTTGGGACGTAGATGGACCAGTAAATCGAAAGCTTTGCCTTCCGGCTCAGCTCCCTCTTCACCACAATGGTCCAGTGCAGCCCCTGCATCACTGCAGAAGCCGCACCAAACCGCTGATCCATCTCACGCTCCATTCTACCCTCACTCGTGAACAAGACCCAGAGATACTTGAACTCCCTCGCTTGAGGCAGTAACTCTGTCCCAACCCAGAGGGGACAGTCCACCAGTTTCAGGCAGAGGCCAGAGAACCATGGCCTCAGATTTGGTCGTGCTGACTCTCATCCCGACCACTTCACACTCAGCTGCGAACCGCCCCAGTGCATGCTGGATGAAGCCAACAGTACCACATCATCTGCAAAAAGCAGAAATGCAGTCCTATTTTGTTACTTGTTTATTTATTTTAACTTATTTAGTTATTTATTGACTGATTTAAAGTAGTTTTCTATTTTGAGTTTTTATCCTGCCTTTGGTGTTTCCCCACTTATTATAGTGTTTCCTCAGTTCCCATTTTTTCTATGAGTGCTTATATGGCACTTTTGAATGAAGTGCTATATAAATTAAGATTGATTGATTAATTGATTGATTGATCTATTTTTGTAAGCTGAAACCATTTCCCTCAGTGAAAATGAAGCTTTTATTTACTTTTATTTCAGAGATAAGAAACAATAAATTGTGAAGCCAATAAATCGTCCACAAAAATAGTATTTTATGTCTTGTGTGTGATTTATTCCTCAGGGATTTATACTTTGGGATTTATCCTGGCTTCATACGAGCAGAGGAAATCTCTGCTTGTCACTAGGCTACTTAATACAATGTAAAATGCCATAGGCTTTTGCTAATAATGTTAGCATTTTGTATTTGTTTGGAAAACGGGTTTAGTATTAGACAGTTGTTTTGTCAGTGAACCTTGTGAGTTGTAACAGAGCCAAATTATGTACCATTACCATTGTTAAATGTTGCTGGTTTTATATGAGAGAAAAGATCGCAAACTTCTAGGCTAATTTATACAATATAAAATGCCATAGACTTGTGCTAATAACGTTAGCATGTTGTATATGTGGGGAAAATGTATCCAGATAAAGACAACTGTTTGTCTGTGAATGCTGCAAGTTATAGTGAAGCCAATTTGTGTACTTGTGTTTGAAATTGTCCCTGTCCGCATGAGTGTAAATCCCGCTAAAGAGTTTTTATCTGACATGTCCTTCCCTGAATGAATGCTGCCAAATGTTCAGGTGCAAATCTCACAGGTGAGGCTAGGTCAGGTGTTAATGCTGGTCTCTCCCTGACAACTGGTGTTTAAAATCGCCTATCCATTCTTTAATTGCAATATCTGGATAGGAAAAAAAAAACATTTTAAAAACGCACTTGATGTCCTACATCGTCCTCACTGCACGTAATCCGGGGTTTAGGCGTCTACACTATGGCCTCATTCGCTCTGCTATATATGGCTCCACCCTCCGCGTGCCAGCAGAGGTGGAGCAACCTGCGTCAAGTTATCTGTAAGTAGCAAACAAAATACCGGAAACAAGTTGGTTTACTTTTTAAAATAATATCTAGGAAATACCAAAATCACACATTTGCTTTTCTTTGTGTCTGTACAGTAGTGAAGCAAGTAAGTTTTATTGGCATTTAGTTTGAAATATCCTATCCTGTAAAAGCAAGCATTTTAGTCGCTGCTGTAAAAAATTACCTTATAGAATCATTCCTTGTATTCAGGGTCACCATGGAGGTCATATTTGTTCTGGGAATTTGAGGAGTTTACCCTCACACCTGGCAGATGTAGGCTTATTACTTTAAAAATCAGCAAACTAAATTCTTATAACCTCCAGATCACAAAAATGAGAGACATAACTCAGAACTGTATTTCTGCATTTTCACCCTCATGCTGGGGAATACAATTTAAACACAATATAATTTCACATAAAGTGAATGCAGTTAATCAAAAATATGTGACCTAATCAAATGATAATAGGTGAGTGGTGAGGGTAACTCATGACCTCAGAATTTTGTTACTGTATACAATAACTGAGCTAAAACATTCAACACAGTTGCGGGTGAAGTGAATAACTCGATAATCTCATTACAACAAAATGTCCTGGTGGGAAATCTTTCGCCCTGGTATTCATGTGGATGCCACTTGACACGCGCAACCCACCCAAACACCGCTGTGGACCACTGCCATTAGGGGGGTGTACTTGGTCTGTAACGGTGTCACTTGAGTAGGAATATTTCCACATTGTCATTTTGGACTTACAAAATGAAGTTGCATTATTACGTGCAGTGATTATTCCACTGTCATGTGTAACACTTTAACTATTCTTTTATTTGTATATTAGCCCCACAGGCTAAGAATTATTATAGTTCCTACCTATCACTGTTTTCTAGGGAGAGCATGCATGTATCAAACAGTAACAGTGGAGTTGGGGGTGTAGGCTACAGCATCTTGATGTGTTGGTGTTGACGTGTGATTAGGGACTGTTTGCTTGTTATTTAGGTGTGTGTGTGTGTGTGTGTGTTTGGGGGACTTATGGGACGTGTTTTTTTTTTTGTTTTTTTTCTTTTTTGGCTAAGAGTAGGGGCATACAAACTTAAATGGTTGTGTATTACTTTACTGCACATTTTAAGGAAAACATGCCTTTCAAACTCACCTGTGGGCAGGTTTGAAAAGAAAAAAAAATGTTGCCAAAATAAACGGTTTGCACTGACTAACAAGAGAGGAAAAAAAAAGACTTTTTTTTTTAGCTCCAGGATTTGGTCTTCAACTTTTAACTTTAAAACATCAAATTTGTAGCTTCAGGAAGGGTCATGATTAAAAAATAATAATGATTGAATAATTCTCAGATAAGTAGAGAACAGTCCCTTATCTAAACACCAGAGGAACTGTAGCCCACTCATTACCCACAGACCAGAAGAATTGTCCGACAAAGAAAAATCATTACTGTATGTAGGCTCCAAGACTTTTATTTTTGAAACAGTCACCGGAAACGGCTCTCTTCCGGTTACGCTTGACGCACCCGGCGCAGAAACAAAACCCGGGTATTTTTCACCGCCTGAAAGCCTCCTGTGCAGAGCAACCCGGTCAGCTGTTGTTGTCGACGTGGGTAACATTACCGGCTGTAATTTTGCGGTCTGCTCCTCTAACTAACCCAAATTACTGCCTTTCTGTCACTAAAACATGGAGAACCGAAAACGACCGTTGGAGTCAGCTGTGACCAACGATGACAGCTTCAAAACGCCGGAGAAGAAAGTGTCAGTGGTCCGGCTGCCGGACTCGGACTACATGCGATGGGGAGTGGAGGAAACGTGTCAGTACCTGCGAACAGAGGGTCACGGAAAATGGGAAGATAAATTTAGAGGTTAGCTCAGTGGTTTGCTAGCTTACATTGCAAGTTGTCATTGTGGGTATAAGTGCAGTCGGTTACTGGAGAGCTGCTTATTATGCCGCTAGCCTGCTGTTCCAGTCTGTGGGTTGTGACCTTAAGCTAACATCGGTTATGTCTGCTCTGTTATCCAGCTCAGAAAATCACAGGTGTGGGGCTGCGGTATCTCAGTGATGCTGACCTGGAGAAGATTGGCGTACAGTAAGTGTGTCCTCGTGGATATGTGCAAATTAAGGGCAGTGTGGGTAGGAAGAAGTGTGATCAAAGCCACCCACATTGGTGTCAGAATAGGGCAAGACCACATGGCAGTCCTAACTGGGTTGCTGTCATGTTTGACACCTCACTTTCCTGTCCCTTTCACTCCCTCTCCCTATCCTCCATTTGTCCAGGTACCTTGGTAAACGTCTGGAGATCCTACACAGCCTCAGGAAGCTGTGGCAGATAGAAGCAGAGCCAAATAAGGTAAAAGCTGTAACTCAAAGCTGCACTTTCAAGGCTAAAGTGATAAGGGAGATAATAAAGAAGGGAAGCTTGTAGGATAAACTGCAAGGATGTGTGAGAAGACACAGGGGTTAGTGCACGAAACACAAAATATTTTTCTTCTTTTCATTTTCTGAGCACTACTTTGTCCCCCCAAACCTGTGCAGCTTGATGATGTTAGACAGTGGCACGTGACAGGATTCAGGAAATACTGGCTGTCCTTTACCCATTTAGCATGAGTCATTTTCACCGACATTAACCAGGCTAATTAATGAAGTTAATGTCGTCGGCTGTAGAAATCCAAGAAAACCTCAAACAGCATTAAATAACTGCAGTACACTGTGTCAACAGTTTAAGTAATCTCCTCTGTGCCTATATCACCAAACACCATTTTAGTTTTCAGATAGTTTTTGTGTGTAAAATGGTGCAGGGAACACAAGTGTGCTTTCAGGCAAACAGAGCTCACTGGAGACACTGCACACTCCGCCTTTCACCCGCCACATCCTAACCTGCACATAATAAAAGTAGTGTCGGTAAAGGTTCCCAGTCATCCAGGTCATGGTAATCACAAGTGCTATACGTTTCCTGAAGACATTTCGCTTCTTGGATGTCCAGTTGCCTACGATATAGCACTTATGAATAAAAGTAGCGTAACCTGAATTAGAAAAGACGTCAGCTCCGTGCTTTCTAACTTCTAGCTCACCCACAAGCAGCTCGATTTCTGCATCATGAAAATTAGTTCTCAGCCGTTGCAATGATTTACTGTAAAGAATCAATCAGGTGCTTTGCATTGACCATTTATGGTTAAATGTGGGCACTTACAGGGCGGGATATGAGGCTCGTCCATGTGCAGACAATTCCAAGTTGATCTGGGATTTAAAAAAGAAAATTGCACACTGGCAGGCGTGCGCACGATTTTATAATTCAGAATATTTTTCGGCGTATGTACATTTCCTCATTCATACGTATTCAGACATTTAGTGTGGAGCCTCGGTTCCTTGATCCCTGAGTTTTCAGAGATGCCTCAGCAAGGTGGAAGCTTTACTTAAATGTTCCCAGTTTAATGACATTTTTACCAGCCTTCAATGTGCTCATTCTTTTTTAAATCACTGGTCAAGTCACACTGTTATCGTGTAACCTACGCCTCCATTAGTTCACTCTACTCCTAACTGTTTTACTCACTTTATTACTCAGTGGAGAGATGAAACACTGAACAGTATGATTGTGGTTTGTTTGATTTTTGTAATCTCAGGCAAGATATGCCACTACAACCAAACTTGATATCCACGGCGATTGGCTAGAAAACTAGATTGTAGTTCAGGTTTTCGCCAACAGGGCACTGATATTCTTCAGCAAGCTAGTTAGTGACCTCACGAGAATGTTTGTTACAAGGAGTGCTGAGTGCGACTGTGTAATTCAGACTAGTTAAGTGCTGATGTAGAGTGGAGTTTAAAAGTTGTGATGAGATCCAAACACAGGATCAGCATCATTCTCACCCAGAAGCCAAGTCAAGTGTGGGCATTTTCCACATCACAGAGCATTGGCAAAATTAAAAAAAAAATGGTGTGACAGAACTGTCAGAAGAACTGTCAGTGTGAGCACCACTTGAACTTGCCTCGTTTCCCCGTTTGTGCCAGGTTAGATAGCTGATGATGGCAGTTTGGTTTCGTGTTCAAGAACCCATCTTCCTCTGGGTGTACATAATAGACTGACATCCCTGCCATGGGGACACCAACAAGATGTTGCCGGCTGGCTGAACGAAAATAAAAAACGAAGCGCTCCCTCTTCAGGGCAGACTCAACTTATAACAGTAGGCTGGGTGATTATGATAGCTTCGCCAAGTTTTACTCTGTTTAATCCTTACCGCGTCCGTAATGGCTACAGACTGGCTGTAAAAAAAAAAAAAACATACTGTCAGAGAACAAAACAGCCATCAAAGGACTAAACATGCAAACATGCAAAACGGCACCAGGTTTACCAAGCCAAGCTCAACAAGTCCCACTGGCAAACAAGCAGACAGGTTATTGAGTCATTAATCTCCTCTTTATGCCCGCCCTGTCTATCCGGTCTGGACTAGTTATATGTTTGATTATGAATGGTAAAACAGGTTTCTTTGCTGTTTGTTGTCCTGTCCTCTGTCAGGTGTTTAACGATCCCATACACGGGCATGTGGAGCTACACCCTCTTCTCATCAAAATCATTGACACACCTCAGTTCCAGAGACTACGAAACCTTAAGCAACTTGGAGGGACCTACTTTGTTTTTCCTGGAGCGTCCCACAACCGCTTTGAACACTGCATTGGGTATGTCCTCAGTTAAAAACAGTGTTTAGTGATTTGGGTTTATAATGAGGCATCATGAACCAACATTGTTCTGCTGTTAAACACATACATAGAGCTGTAAAGCCGCAGTAAAATCCTCAGGGTAGAATAAAACTTGTATCATAATGTTATACGCTCATACAGACCAGCATTGAAGGCATACAATGCAGGATTTGTCGCTTTCGGTTTGTGAGTTGGCTCCTTCTCCTCGGCTCAGCTAGACTAAAGCCCCGTTTCCACCAAACAGTTTTGGTTGTACCGTACTCTTAAATGTCGGCTGGGTTGTTGTCACTCACTGCTCCGTCCAGCACTCACTGTATTTCCTCATTACTGGTGACACAGATGGAAGTCTGCGCCTCATTTATCATCCACAGACTGAGGTTGAACGGCGACATTTTCAGAACAAATGGAACATGCAATAATGAGATTCTGTCTCGATTGATATTAAGAAATGGTGAGTTTGTGCATTTAGTCCTTCTTTGGCAATTGCAGGGGTTTAGTGGTGCCAGAGCCCGCAGGAACAACGCACTGTGATTTTTTTTTTTTTTTTTTTCCTCCAAGTGAGGATTAGAATATATATAGTTCACATTATCCGGTCTGAACTATATACATTTTTTTTTAATGCTTAAAGATCCTTTCCTTACTGAAAGTGTATGTCAGCCAAGAGAGACAATAACAGTATGAAATGGTTCCATTGGTACCATCCACAACTTTTCACAGTGGAAATGGGAAAAAAAATAGTGTACTGAACTGAACTGTACCACACTGCTTGGTGGAAACAGGGCTTAAGAGAGCAGAGGTGGTCCAGCGAATTAGAGAGTGAATGAAGAGAGGGAGCGACGTTAACAACAAGCAGTGAATCAGAATAATAAAACATTATTTTCTGAATGTTTCACAGCGGTTACATTTTATAGCACAAATCAACACCTCCACACAACACAGCAGGAAGATGCTGCATTTTGCATGAATTCAGCTGAAGTGCATGCTTCATTCTGTCCACCTGGTTGCCACATTTTTATAGAGTCCAAAACTTGGGTTGTTATTAGCTGGGGGCTACACACCACTACCCAAAGGTCAACACCCACAAATGTGTTTAAGAAACCAAAAAAAGTAGAAAATATGAAAATACAGGCAGAGGGTTCTCTGCAGATAAACACACCACCACACCACACACTTCATGTCGGTCATAAGTAATGATTAAGAGGGATTTAGGGCAGTCCAATCAGATTTGGCTGTTCAGTATTCATATCTATCAGTAGTCATTTATTGTCATGTTTTGTTGAATGTCCATTGTATATCTGAGTTTTGTTGTGCTGATACAGGGTGGGTTACCTGGCAGGGCGTCTTGTACAAGCTCTGAATGAGAGGCAGCCAGAACTCCTTATCTCACGCAGAGACATCCTTTGTGTCCAGATTGCTGGTCTTTGCCATGACCTGGGTGAGTGATACACACTTTTTCACCATTGCATGTAGTGGGTCTTAAATGTTAGTTGCTGGGTGTGATTAAGACCGAAAATGAAAGTGAAACTATCCACAAAATGTCACATAAAAGCCAGTGTTATCCTCGTCACCAGGTTGGGCAAGAGTGAGAATAAAAGTGAAATGTAAAAATTAAAAAAAAAAGAAAATGCAGCTGTAGCATAGTGCAAAGTTCACACAGAACAAAACTGATAACTTTGTTTTGATTCACACCCCCCTTATCCTCCTCGTGCCTGTCACGTTTCAGGACATGGGCCATTTTCCCACATGTTTGATGGACAGTTCATCCCCAAAGCACGTCCAGGAATTATGTGGAAGGTAAGACAGCTATGTGTGTGTTGTCCTTTGCCATATGCAGCAAGTGTCAAACTAAACAGCCAAAATATGAAATACCTTTATGGAGTTATAAGTTGCAATGACAGATTATCTAAAGCTACTTTTTTTCTCAGTTGGAAAATGCACAGTCTGGGACATTCACTTCTCGTCTTCTGATTGCTTCATTTCCTCTGACTAACAAAATACTTGTGTTGTTGGCACGTAGTTTGCAGAGGTTTCAAACTGGTGTCATGACTCATCTGAAAATTATTTGGCAGTCAAAGAGATGCAAATAAACACCCTTTGTTACACAACTGCATCATACGAGGCGAGACATGTAAGCCAGCTGAACTGACACAAAAAATAACTTCTTTAAAGGGCGTCTCTGTTCAGTTTTTTCAGCCACACATCTCAAAACGGACTATCCAGGGCTCTCAAAATAAGATAGCAACTGCTTTAGTTAAGATATTTTCACAAAGACAGATATACAGCATGTGTGGAAAAAATGGGAACACCCGGAAAAGTCAGAGGGACAGATAATAATTACTGTCTGGAAAACAGCTGGCTGTTTTTGAAAAGTAACTGGAAAAGGCCTTGAGGGCTCTCTTAGTCAGCCACTGCAGAGACTGTTACAGCCTGGGTGCTTTTATCTAAGACATAATGTTGTGATGTTGGATCTGTGAACAATTGCTCTTTTTGAGCAACTCTTGGAAAAAACTCAGTTCTCAAGTGGGAGAGAATCTAAAATCCTGCTTCTGAATCGTCCATGTGCATAATAAGGATGGGCATATTCAGTAACTTCTACATTTGAGCCCTAACAAAAAATATTATAGAATACTTGAGTACTTATGAAAAAGGTCTTATTAGGGCTGGGCGATAAATCGATTTTATCGATTAATTCGAATTTGTAGTTTAGGTCGATTTAATGAAAATCGAGTTTCTCTTTAACATCCGCCACCGACGCTCCCCGCCGGGGAAAGCGATCACGGATGCAGTCGCGATGTATATTGCAAGAGATATGGTGCCCAATCAAAACAGGGTCACACACATTTTATGTTTTGCATTGTGTCACTGTCAGTTTGAAACTAGAAAAGCTTACTGAAAAGTTACATTTTCACTGTTGTTTACAATGGAAGGCTACTATTTGATGCTGTTGATTATGCAGTGAATGCATTTGTTTAATTTTGTTTACATGACTCAGGGAATCAAAATAGTGACCAGATAGTCTTTGTATACCACAGGCACCTTTTTATTATGCAAAACATGTTAAGGTAGCTGAAAGTTATGTTTGCACTTTACTTTATCAACCTCAATAGAGGAAATAAACTGAATAGCAAAACTCGTGCTTAAAAAACTTGTGTAAATGTTTTGTCAAAAAAGGGTCACATAATTTTATGCTTTACTTATTTTTTAAGTTAGTTTGAGGGTGTATTGTGTCACAGTCAGTTTGAAACTTGAGAAAGCTTACTGAAAAGTTACATTTTCACTGATTATAATGGCAGACAGGGCCTGCCATCTCTTCTTTTTTGGCTTTTTTCTGATTGCATTTTAACCCCAAAATCAAAACGGGAAATCAAAACAAAATAAAGCTAAAACTTGTTTTGAACAATTTCTTTGTCATCTGCAAATTGATTTTAAGTAGGGGGGGGAAAAATCGATTTAAATCGTGAATCGGATTTGTTGTGAAAAAATGAGAGATTTTTTTTTTTAGGCCATATCGCCCAGCCCTAGGTCTAATATAAGAATAGGAATGTAAGTTGGCCAACAACAGAAACCAATTTGAAATTTATTTATTAAACAACCAGACATCAAATAGCCAATAATTCATAAATTTGAACTCAAGAAAAATCAGCAAACTTCTGTTTGCTGCTGTTACATAGGTTAGATACAGCACTAAAGGACCATCTCTGGAGTCCCTGCTCTCCTTTTGATCAGGTCAGCGGCTGCCTAATTAGCACGAGCTAACGCGGCAGCAGCCACCAGCATCCACCACCGAGCAGTTAAATGGTCCCAACAAGCTCACACTGACAACGACATGGCTCGACTTTGTTTTTAAACCTGTTAATTACAAGCAGAATTACAAGTTATTCATGAGCACGCACTCCCTGAGCTGACAAACGAGTTGTTCATGTACACACACCCACTGAGCCTTAGAACGAGCGAGAGCTGCTGCTTAGTGACAGGCCCTTGTTCAGCTGTAGGTACCAAAAAAATACAAGTCGTTCATGACTCAATATGCTTGTGGTGAGTGAACAACACAAACTGGCTTGGGGTTACTTGCGACCCAGTCTTCTCATCACTAATATAATGTAGCCCACTTTGTTTCCATCAGAACCATCTCAGAGTCCAATAGATTTTAGTATGTTCGTATGCTGGAATGACACAAATCAGACACAAATCTTCTCATCACGTAAGTCTCAAATAGGTGATGTAGTCTTTAAAATACACACTGAACTCCTTCCTTGGCATTGGTTGCCCTCATTTCATTCTTCCTTTTAATTGGTCAATAATTTGTAGTTAAATTATTTCCTGCTTTACCAGACGTTGTGAAGTTACAGCAATAAACAGCATCTTGCTTACAGAGGCTTTTAATGTTATTTGACTTGTAAGTGTGACAGTTGAGGGCTAAGATAGCGATTGCATTGTTCAGAATGAGTTGTATCACTGATAAGAACTACAAGGCACACAGTTGTTACGTAAGTTATGACCACAGACCTGCCGCCAGGAAAACACGAGATAAGACAAGTCACATTTGTGTCCTGTCATGGTTTAGCTGAGATAAGCTATTTCTATTTGAGTAATGAGTCATTGTGCTTTCATTTTCAAATTGTGACCATGCAAATTACCATAATAATATGTGTCTGTGTACTCTGCAGCATGAGAAAGCCTCTCTAGACATGTTTGACTACCTGGTAAATGACAATGGCCTGAAGCCGGTGATGCAGCAGCATGGCCTGAAGCTGCCGGAGGACCTGGACTTTATAAAGGAACAGATTGCTGGACCATTGGATCCCAAGGGAGCTCAAGGCAAGAAGGTAACTGTCAATTCTGCTTGTGTAAAATAAGTCCGAAGCATCATGGCTACAACAGCTCATGTCTGATTTGTTTAAATGTATAACTCAATGTGTATGTATATATTTTCACACTTACTAACTGGTTTTTAGCTGTGTGTCTGTTTGTATGTGTTTGTAGCTTCCTGTTGTTCTTCGCACTGTGTAAAAACATTGAGAGCCGTTTGAAAACCAGAGTGAAAATTCCTTGTATGCTCACAAATACTTGGACAACAAAGCTGATTCTGATGTTGCTGCTGTCTGTCATCTCTGCAGTGGCCATATAAAGGCCGTCCAGAGGACAAGTCCTTCCTTTATGAAATTGTGGCCAACAAAAGAAATGGCATTGATGTGGACAAGTGGGACTACTTTGCCAGGTGGGACTCTTTGATCTGTTAGTTCATTTAATAATAATATTCCAAATCATACGCTGCATGTTCCTGCTTCTCTCTTTCATTTAACTGCCTTACTTTTCACACATTTCTTCACTGTCTCCTCTCAGGGACTGCTACCACCTGGGTATCCAGAACAACTTTGACTATCGCCGCTTCCTAAAGTTTGCCAGGGTGTGTGAGGTGGACGGGCAGAAGCACATCTGCACAAGAGACAAGGTGCTGACTTTGTTATATCTGCTCTTTGAAGAGCTTTTAAAGCAGCAATGTGACAGGACAGGCACCACGGATTGATTAAAATCCACTTGTGAAGCCACACTGTAGCAGGGCTTTGACCACATGCTTGAATTTGGTATTCTCTTGCAGTGAGTGTAGTCGCATGTACGCAGCAGCAAACATTCCATAGTGTTAGTTAGCAACCTAAGACGCAACCTGCTGCTTGTACCTTATTTGCACCTTATTATTAGCCAGTTTTTAATTTTTTGCACATAAGTGTTATCTACTTTTTAAGGGGTATATACACTTACTGGCCACTTCATTAGGTACACATGTTCAACTGCTTGTCAAAGTAAATAACTAATCAGCCAATCCTGGGCAGCTACTCAATACATTAAGGCATGTAGACATGGTCAAGACGACCTGCTGAAACTGAGCATCAGAACGGGGAAGAAAGGTGATTTAAGTGACTTTGAACGTGGCATGGTTGTAGGTGCCAGACCGCTGGTCTGAGTATTTCAGAAACTGTTGATCTACTGGGATTTTCACACACAACCATCTCTAGGGTTTACAGAGGATGGTCTGAAACAGAGAAAATATCCAGTGAGTGGCAGTTCTCTAGGTGAAAATGCCTTGTTGATGCCAGAGGTCAGAGGAGAATGGTCAGACTGGTTCAAGTTGATAGAAAGGCAACAGTAACTCAAATAACCACTGGTTACAACCAAGGTCTGCAGAAGACCATCTCTAAACGAACAACATGTTGAACCTTGAAGCAGATGGGCTACAGCAGCAGAAGACCACACCAGGTGCCACTCCTGTCAGCTAACAACAGGAAACTGAGGCTACAGTTCACACAGGCTCACCAAAACTGGACAATAGAAGACTGGAAAAATGTTGTCTGGTCTGATGAGTCTCGATTTCTGCTGCGACATTCAGATGGTAGGGTCAAAATTAAGAGTAAACAACATGAAAGCATGGATCCATCCTGCCTTGTATCAACAGTTCAGGCTGCTGGTGGTGGTGTAATGGTATGGGGGATATTTTCTTGGCACACTTTTGGCCCCTTAGTACCAACTGAGCATCATTTAAATGCCACAGCCTACCTGAGTATTGTTGCTGACCGTGTCCATCCCTTTATGACCACAGTGTACCCATCTTCTGATGGCTACTTCCAGCAGGATAACGCACCATGTCACAAAGCTCAGATCATCTCAAACTGGTTTCCTGAACATGACAATGAGTTCACTGTACTCCAATGGCCTCCACAGTCACCAGATCTCAGTCCAATAGAGCACCTTTGGGATGTGGTTGAACAAGAGATTCACATCATGGATGTTCAGCCGACAAATCTGTATCAACTGTGTGATGCTATCATGTCAACATGGACCCAAATCTCTGAGGAATGTTTCCAGCACCTTGTTGAATCTATGCCATGAAGAATTAAGGCTGCTCTGAGGGCAAAGTGGGCCCAACCCGGTACTAGCAAAGTGTACTTAATAAAGTGGCCAATGAGTGTATATCGTATTTTATATTTGCTACACATTTGCTTTTTCTGTTGTGCTGTTTTAGTCCTCATAGATTGCACTCTTTGTGCAACTACTGCACAGCAATTTCCCTCAGGAAAAATAAAGTCCTTTCTAGGGAATATGGTGACACCTTTATAGTACAGTCAAAATCTTATACCTTTGCAACTCTTCCTTTCTTATGTTATGTATATTATGTTATCTAAAATACACATAATTCTTTTAACAGGAGGTGGGCAACCTGTATGACATGTTCCACACAAGGAACTGTCTCCACAGAAGAGCCTACCAGCACAAAGTAGGCAACATCATAGAGACTATGTAAGTAGCTGTTTGCTCTGATGTAGCTTGATGTCTTTGCTTCATGGTTGAGTTTTTGAAAATGATGTTTGCTGTGATCATCCAGGATCACAGAGGCCTTTTTAAAAGCAGACAAGCACATCAAGATTGAAGGCTCAGGAGGGAAGATGTACACTCTCTCCACAGCCATAGATGACATGGAGGCCTACACCAAGCTGACAGGTCTGTTGATATCACTGTGTTCAAATACCAAATTGATGAGCAAACAAATAAATCACTTGTATATTATTTAGCGTAACATTTTTTCACTTTGTGCTAAGCTATGCTATAGGGGTGTGACAGACCAGCGGTCTGGATCTGTATATTAATTAAATGATCCAAAATATCATACCATATCATCATCTTTAGGATTCTGCGTCACCATCAGACAGCAGCAGGCAGATGGCAAGCAGCCAAGAGAAAGACGGACAGGATAATGTTACTTACTACAGGTCATGAATGTAAACAATGCCGTTATAAGATAAAACATTATGTACCTGCCTGAGGTTTTAGGAAAAAGATGATGGTTTAGGGTGAAATGAAAACAGTTTTTCCAGAAAAGGCCTTTCTGGCAGAAACCCTGAAAGCTAACTTATGTGCTGTTTTATGTGTGGCAGAGTCAATGCAAAGTCAACTTTACTGCACTTGTTTGTTTTTTATGTTTTATGGGACAAAGCAACAATAAAAGGAGTGGCAGCTTCTCCTGTAACAGACTGTGTTGAATGGGCAGATAATAACTGTCTCATATCAATCACAGGCCCCTGAATCGCATCAAATTGAAACTGAAATTGTGGCATATTGTAACATGATGAAGCTAGTGATTGACACCGCTAGTAAACTGTTATTGTCGGCTGCCTTTAAAATAACCAGCAAAAAAATCAACCCGACCTTTGTCCCCTTAGCATTCTCCCTCATTATATTAGAGTTTTTCAGCACTGTGTCCACGATTGTCTAAGCTTCCTCTTGGATGCCTGCTGCTTATGTTCTGGCATCTGCTAGCTACCTTTTTATTAAGTCCCAAACTCACCTGCGCACTGTGCCCAGGAACATCCTGAACATAGCAACATAAGAAAATACAGGCAGAGGGCAGATAAATACATCACCACACCTCTAGTGGGTGATAAGTTATGATAAAGAGGGATTACTTTGGCGCTGAGTCTATACATTGCTTTTGTTTTTTTAGGAAAATCCTTCATACTGTATCTATAATGATGCACAGTTCTTATTTTGGATCACTTCTGTACCATAAATTAATAATATTTAATTGATTTAATGCACAAACAGTTTCAATCCCTGCTTCAAACCCAGTTAGATTAAAATGAGACAACTATGTGCGTTTTGTACTTACATGCACTTTTATTGCACTTAAATTTTTTACCTCTACACCTCCTGTTTTTGTGACATTTGTCTGTGTTGAATATATTGAGGCGATTTATCACATCCATGCTTTATGCTTCCCATTTACACAGTCAACTCTGTTTGAAAATCAACTTTGTAAAATAAAACCCTGGAGTAGGGCTGCCCCTGAAAGTCGGAGATTCAAATCATCAGCCTGAGACCCTCAGTCGACTGACAGTCTTCAAGTCGAGCAGTTGCTGTGTTTTGTTTTGTTTCATCTGGGGGTTTTTTTGTCAGGCAGAGTGCAGTGTGCTTCTGCGGATGTTTTGGTCCCCAGATTTAGCTGCAGAGTAAGCACTCTTCACTTTCATGCTGTTCTTCTGTACAGGCAGCTGCATACACAGAGGCAGCTGCCTGTAGGAGAGAGGCTTTGCCAGGTCTGCCAGGTTCAGAGATAATATTATCTTCTGCATAGAATTGGTGAATTTACAGCTCACAGTAACTTAATAAAAATCTAGTGTATGGCTTTTGTTTGATATCTAGTGTCGGCAAAAAATGTTTCACATTTCCGATCTTTCGATAGCGCAGCGTGTTTACTACATTACGTGACTGTCACTGTCACACTGAACATAGCACCACACCCTGCTCAAACTCTCAAACTCTGTACGGAAAAACTTAACAGCTAATACCGACTGACTGACATTATCCTGAGTCAGGTACAGCCCTACCTTAAAGTTCACAAGTAATTTAATAAAATAAATAAACAAATCAATGATTGATTGACTTTGGTGTCTTTAGGTTTGCTTCATCTGATGTGTCCCCTACTAATTTTCTGTGTGTCTCTTAGATCATGTGTTTGAACAAATACTCTACTCCTCCTCCCCTGAGCTGGCTGAATCAAGGCAGATTCTACGCAACATCATCTGTCGACGCCTCTATAAGTGTCTGGGCCAAACCCAGGCAGAGAAACCTGTGAAAGTAACCCGGGTGTGTGTTTGTGTCTTTGTATGGCTGTGTTGAACACACAGCTGCTTATCACAGCACCTATCGTCAGCAGATATTATCATAGTCGTAACTATGAAGTCTCTTTTGAACTGTTCAACTATTGCAAGAATTTACATCTGTCTTTGAGTACGAGGCTAAGTACGTCATATTGTTTGTTGATCAGCTGGAAATATTTTCTGTGGCAGCTAGTTGTTGTTTTGTGCAGCTTGTTTTCAGGTGTGTATGATTGTTAGCTAGTTGTGCAGTGTATTCTGAGATGCTTTTGAGTTGTCATGCTAACAGTCTTCTTATCAACTGATCTATCATATTTATGATCTGTCTTTTTGTTCAGTAGTTAATTGTCAAGGCTAAAACAGTGTCAGAATATGGTGAAAAATCCACTTTCCAGAGCTTGAGGTGATGCTTGTTTTGTCTGATGATAACTCAGTGATATTTAAGTCACTGTAATATAAATATAAAATGGAGAGCTGCATCATATCCTCACTGTTGAGAAGCTGAAACCAGCAAATGTTTGGTATTTCTGCATAATAATTTATTGTAACGATAAACTGAAAATTGCTCACAATTAGTTTTCTGTCGACCGTTAAATTGACTGACATTTTCAGACCCATTTGTTGATGCTTTGATGAAGCTAATGAGCTTCCTGATAAATGGAATTGAACTTGTTTGTGTCATTGGTTTTTGGAGAATAGATTGGAAAGATTAGATTTGAGCTAAGAAATTGCTCATCTAGTGGTTCAATATATTTTGTATTTCATTCTATATTGCTATCATTGCTATGATACCACTATGATAAAAATCCAAGGGTCATATCTCATTATTGTCCCTGTTGAAATGCTCTTGCTCTTTCTCCTCTAAAAGGAGATGATTCACAGCTGGGAGGCAGAGCTGGCTCAATCCACCCCTCAGAGCGGCTCCCAGGATGTCAGTCTGCAGCCAGAGGACTTTGTTGTTCAAGTGAGTTTTTAATGTAATAACTTCTAATCTAATACAGGTGGCTGTGGCTCAGAGGTAGAGCGGGTCGTTCACCAATCGGAAGATCAGCGGTTCGATCCCTGGCTCCTCCAGTCCGCATGTCGAAGTATCCTTGAGCAAGATACTGAACCCCAAATTGCTCCCGATGCTTCCATCGGTGTGTGAGTGTGTTAAAAACTGCGCTTTGAGTGGTCAGATGACTAGAAAGGCGCTATACAAATGCAGGTCCATTTACCATTTTACAGTCAAAGAAAAAGGGTCAAAATGGATGAGACGGAATTCTAAAAGTAATAAACAAACAAAAAAGACAGATCAGTGTCGTCGTTAGGCCTGTGCGTCCAAGGCTCCAGCCCCGAATGTTATGTACAGCTCCAGACTTTTCGGACGCTTTATAAGCAACTTGCTGCTTTCAGTCAGCGGCTCTTTTGGTAGCAGCACAACATCTCTCCCTGCTTCACTCTCTCTTGTCGCACGCAGGTAGGGCGTGAGTTACCGTGGTTACAGGTATCGGCACTAGTGGGTCATTTTGTCGTAAGACTGTCGCTACATAAGCCTACATGTATGTGAAGCTAGACAAAAACGTAACATGTATAAATGTGCGAAAGTCTGTGTAAGATAACAGCCTGTCAAAATAAATATGGATGGACGAATGGATTGTAAGCTAATCCCATAACCTTTGTGGCTTACTGCACTTGATGATCTAAAAACTCCTCCTTCTCTTTTAGGTCATTTTTATGGACTATGGGATGGGGGAGAAGAACCCCATCAACAATGTGCGTTTCTATTGCAAGGATGACCTAACCACCGCCATCCAGATTCGCAAGAACCAGGTCAGAACTGAAGGAAAGACCACAGACTTCAAATCTTGAATCTGTCTTTGCATGCTGTTGCGTTATGGGCGTTTTCCTCTTGATACGTAGAAGCTCTCTGTCTCAAATGGTGTGCCTCAGAATTAAACTATGTGCTGCTCTCATTCTTGTCAGGTGTCTAAACTTCTCCCAGAGCAGTTTGCCGAGCAGCTCATCAGAGTTTACTGCAAGAAGACAGATGACAGGAGTCTGGAGGCAGCCAAGAAGCACTTTGTCCTTTGGTGCATCATCAAAAACTTCTCAAAACCTCAGGTAATATTTCAGGTATATTTGTTGAACATGGGATAGGTACTTTGCCTCTCCGTCAAACTATAGGGACTTTTTACGATGGACAAACAAATGTAATAGTAAATGTAGCACTTTTGAGCCAAGTAATGAGCAAGTCCCTGAGTTGTTGGTATCATGTGTCTTATCAGATGCACTCACAGAGCAAGAGCACATTGGTGATATGACACATGTCTGCAAACTGTAGAGGGGGAATACGCTGCTTTAAACAATGGTTTTCAAACACTGGAAATTTTGCTTTAATATGTTTGTCTGTGGTAGGAAAGCATGTTTGCTGGGCGCATAGGCTGTATAAAGATCATGGATGTAGCCACCGTGGATCTGTTTTCATTTTAAAATAGCATTTTAAAACTATCTCCATATACACAAGTGTTTAAGAATTTATCTCCGTCCATACTAACACACCTGAGAATGCAAATCACGCAGATACAGAGGAGTGCATTTGCCGATAGAAACAGGAAGCAGATCGTCTTCTCTGCGGGCAGTGACCATGCCTTAAATTATGTGTGACTTTAAGCCTTAATAAAATTTGTTGTACAAAAGTTCACCCCTGTACAGTTGTTAAAAACAGGAATATTAGCTATAGAGACCGAACATGTTTATTTCTCCTGGAAATGTGGGCATTTTAATGTAGGTCTATGGGGGCTGACCAGGGATTGACTTGCTCTTGGTGCAAGTCAAAATGCAAGTGGCCATTTCAGGAACTGCAGTTGTTGGCACTTCTACGTTGGCTTCATTTTTCAGCCTTGGAGGTTGCCTGTTGGTTGGGGGTTCAAGATAGACACAATGTAAAGAACTACAGAGGGTACCTTTTCATTTACAAGTAGTGTTGGGTAGTAGTAAGATGTACTAGAGTATTGTTTTTACATCAAAAGTAGGAAGCATTTCTGTGGTTTTCAGTACTGTAATATAAGTGCTCCTCCTCAGATTAGAGAGGAGAAAAAGGTTACACACAAATTTGTCACTAAAAAACGAGTGCCGTTTGTCAGCATTTTGTACCAAACGCAAACAGAAAGCCAAAAATATCTTCATTAAATTAAGATGTGTGAGCTGAAGGGAGGGAGTGGCAGGCTGACATAGAAATTATTCAAATGTAGATTCCAATCTGAGAATCATGTCAGGAGTCAGTTCATCAGTGTCTATATGAATTTAGCTTTTAGCAGTTAAGGCCCTGACACACCAAGCCGACTGTTGGGCTGTCTGTGTGAGTCTGTCGGCCCTTGTCGGCTGTCTCTCGGCCAATTCAGCATGTTAAATCAGTGTAAGAGCTGGCAGAGCCTGTCGAGCCTGTTGATAGCTCAGCTCAGTGTATAAGGAGAGAAACTGAAGTAAGGAACGCAAACGAAGAGCTTAAGTCCAGAGGATGTGAGATCGAAACAAATTTATCATATTAGGTAGGATTCTTTTTTAGTCATTGAGCCCTTTAGCAGGAACAGTTTGTGATTGTTAAATATTTGCTAGCACACTTTAAATATCTTTTTCTTTTTTTTTTGTCAACATGGGGTTATGTTCATGTGCTATCAGGCTAACTAGCATCTTGAATCCGCCCTGTCAGTCTACAGGTTTCTCTTTTTTAATGACGAACACAGACTACGGCCGCCTGCTGGTATGGAGAGTTATCTCCTCTCATGCAGGTGCAGAATTACATCCTAGCTTGCCGTCAGCTGTAGTCTTTGGGTGTGCTCAAGCACAACTTCTTGGCTGAGTCACAGGCAACGTGAGGCGATGCAATAGTCAGGCTGTCATCGCCACCTCTTCTTTAATGTCTGTGATGATTCCTCCTCCAGTCCACACACGTTACTGAGCTGGGAAGGAAGAATTATGTCACAGATCCCCAACGGACGGCCCTGCGTCAGTCATGATGACATTGTTTTTGTTGTTTACACTTAACACTGCCCTGGTTAACTCTGATATCTATTGTTTTTTATTCAAACACAGGATGGAGACATAATAGCACCCGAGCTGACTCCTCTGAAAGCCAGCTGGTCGAACAACAATGAGGGCGAGGATGTCAAAGCTGGCAGCTCCAGGAAAGTAAACTGCGCTGGTGTAAATGGACAGAAGAGCGCCAAAACTCAGCTTTCATTTGACTAAGAAAGAGTAAGAGAGCAAACACCCCTTTGTTACACATCTGGTAGATGAGACAGTGTTGAGTGAAAATACATGTATTTTTCTACGAGGTGAGTGTGTTGGTGAGCACGGCAAAAATGAACAAAACAAATTCTGTTTAAAGAATTTTTAAAAAAGGATTCATTGTGGCATATTCAGGGCCAGTACTCAGGGTGTTCACACAGATCCCTCCTCAGTACTTTACACTCTTTTGTTTTCATTTGATCATTTTAATCAGGATTTTATTTCAGACTTGCTTTTCCATTTGAAGCTTTAAGCTGATTGTTGTTTTTTACCATTTGCTATACAATAGCACTACTATCATGTGTTTGTATTATGAACATTATATCAGGGTCAGAATATTTTACTCAACATGTGCACAGTGTATTTCAGGGCAGTGTGTTTTTATAGCTGATGTGTTTCAGGGCGTTTCTTTTATTGTTTTCAGATAAGATTTTTTTTCCCATAACGTTCAGGCTTTTATATCAAATATGCAGTCAGATATTTCTATGAGCAGTTTCTGACATTTAAAGTGAGCATTTGTTTTTACCTGACCTTACTTTTGACCTTACTTTGAATGTATTTATTTTTCAGAGGTGTTCTCTGGTTGTGTGTTGTGTTGTGCTTTATTTATTCTCCTTACAGTAAGTAGCTCAGCTTGCACATTGTTTTTTCCCTAACTTGCAGATCTGTGCAACATTTTAAATGTAATCGTGGATACCATTTAAAATGTTTTCCTCTTGCCAAAATGTGACCTCTCCCAACTTGCCTGCCTCATAGCTGGCTCTTTAATTTTGCCAATTGTGTACAAAAGAAGTATATTTTTGAAAGAATGCAGCAGCAGGGTTTGAGAAGATCCTGTCAATAGTATTTCTATATAAAAAAAAAAAGGGGGGTTGAAAACCATTTGAAAATAAAAACTCTTTCTCTCAGGTGTGTCCTCATGTAAGTACACTTGTTAAACACTAGAGGGCAGTTTACAGACCAGATGAATGTACCTCAAAATTGTTTTTTATGTAAAATCCTATAGCTTTGCAATCAACAAATAACATCAGCCCAGAAATGTTGAATCTGAATTTGACAATGCAACAGTAAAAAATATTAAAATGTTAAAGGTGTATGTGTGCAGGATTGTGAAAGTAAAAGTCAACCCCAGATTCCCTCTTGTATATTTGCATGTTTTTTGACGCAGTGTCACTTGGATGCCTGCTGGTTACAAACTGGCACCTGGCTTTACCTTTTTACTCAGCCCCGACCTCACCTGAGCGCTGCAGAGTTACGCTCCCATAAACATCCCAAGCACAGAAAACAAGGACGTACAGAGAGAGGGCAGAATATTTGCATATAAAGACACAATAATACACTTCTAGCTGGCTGTAAATGATGATTAGAGGGAATACTAATGTTTGAGTCCACAGGAAATCCGGCATGGTTCACACAAGTCTCCCATAAAACAATGTTCAGAGCACCGAACAAGTACTGAAACAGTTTTTCTTGTTGTATATGTGCTACCTGCCTATCCATCCATCTATCCATCCGTCTGTCCATCCGCACTTTGGAGGACTGAGCAGGAGGAATAATTACTGCCAGGAAAAACCATGTTCATGTTCAGGTGGGCACCTGAGTTATTTAATGATAGAATTTTAAAAATAGCGGGCGCATCTTTTAAGGGTTAGGTAGCAAAGGCACAGTTTCATTTTAGTCCGAGCTCTGAGGTCATCCAGTAGGCATTTGTGACAAGACCTGTGAGACTGTAAACTGTGTGTCTACACAACACTGTTGGCTGAGGTAAATGTATAGAGAATTGCAGTCATCTGGTTACGAAGTTGAGAATGATGATTGAGTATCAGCCTGTTTACGTCATCATCAGGATCAATATCAGCCAGTGGATTAGGTAGAGAATAGCTGTTTGATGGAGGTGGATGGTTTAAGGTGTGATATCCATAAAGGGAAAAGAAATCAGTGTCACTTCTGATATATTTTAATGCACACTGATTTACTTTAAGGGATTGGCACTGCCTTTTATTCACCTGGTCAGACACTGGTGCTTTTTGATTATAAAACCATAAATCTCAAACAGTATGATAGTTTTACTCAAATGCACAAAAAAATAGAAGTTTGTACTGCACACATTTTGCAGAAAAAAAACTTGTCCAATGTAAGCAAGAGGTTTTGCAATGATAAGGACTTGCAGCACGTTGGTCAGGGCGTAGGCAAGATGTAGGTCTCTAATACATGTTCCTCGTGTTGTTACAAATACCAGAGGTGGGGCCAAGTTGTTGTTCTGTAAGTCATAAGTACAGTAAGTCTTCAGTCTTTCCACTCAAGACAGGCAAGTCCTAAGTCATGTTACAAATCCTAAACTTTGAGTCCAAGCCCTATAGGACAGATGACATTCAACAAGACTAAAATATACTGAATTTTAATTTTTTTTATATTTGTATTTATCAAAACAAATGTATTGAAAATTGTTACATCTCTGGTGTAATTTTTGTATGCAAACATATTTTTTTCAACTGGCGCTCAGTCACGTAACATTAGGTCTCCATGGTTCTCTCCTGCAACCTGACTGGCTGCTGTTCGATTGATTTATACAAAGTGCATCTGGAGAATTATCCCTGCATTCATGTCAGAATAATCTGAAAAATTAGTTCCCCACTAGGTAAAAATTCACACGAACTCCCATGCAAGTCCAAAAATATGCGAACATTTTGGTACACAATTTGCCAAGTTGACATCGTATATGCAAAAACGTGGGATGAAAGTAAATGTGTGGTGGATGGTAATACGCTTTCTATTTATTCACATATTGCATGTCATTTTTTTGCTGATATGTAATTTGGTATATTAGCTTTTAACCCTTGGTTGCTGTCCAGGTAGACTGACTTAGATCAGTCAGAAATGTATTTGTATTATTCGGGTACAGCAATATTTTAATCATTTTAAAGGATGTACTGGTGCAGAAACAAGTCTGGGACAAAACCACCTTGTAATATAAAGCTGAAAACTGTTACCAATGTGTTGTTGAAATACTCTGAGCAATAAAATGCAACACACCTTTGCAGTGTCCTATGTCGTTTCCACATTACAACTGAAAGCTCATGAACACATCAAAAGTTGTAAGAATGACATTACATCTTGGGAAATGGGACCATCCAAGGAGCATGTAAATGCAGCATTAGTGTTGACTTGCTAGAAATGTAAAGGGTTAATGTTAGTTTATTTGGGAGGTGAAGGGAAATTATTTTATTCATGGCATGCTTCTTAAGAAACACTTTTTAATCTTTGGGCTTGGGGGGAGGTATCAAGTATCTTCAAATCAAAAGGCTCAAGTCTAAGTGAAGTCACAAGTCATTGGTTTTAAAAGTGCAAGTCGAGTTGCAAGTCATTTTTGATTCTGTCGAGTCTAAAGTCAACAAAGTTGTGACTTGAGACTGACTTGAGTCCAAGTCATTTGACTCGAGCCCATGCCTCTGACAAATACAGCACAAAGCTATGACGGTCAGACAGCATGTTAGTTGGTGTGTATCTTATTTGCACTGTACATGCTCCCATTAGGCTCCATTTTCCGCCAGCACTAAGTCTCTTTTCACTGTTATGTCGACAACACAAATCTATCTTCTGTTAAACCCAGGGGATTCCAGCTCCATCACATCCCTCCTGAACTGCCTGCCAGGATGTGAAATCCTGGATGGCTACAAACTATCTTCAGTTGAACGATAACAAAACAGATGTTATTGTTTTTGGTCCCCCTAAAAACACAAGCAGCATCGTCAGCCATTCAGGGCCACTCACATCTTACCTTCGTACCCATGCCAGAAATCTCGGTGTCATTTTTGATTCTGCACTCAAATTTGACAAACAAATCAACACTGTGGTGAAGGGCTGTTATTTTCAGTTACGGAATATTGCCAAACTCAAGTCCATCATCACACACAATGACATGAAAACTGTAATCACTGCGTTTATCTCCTCAAGGCTAGACTACTGTAACTCCATGTACCTGGGTGTCTGCCAGTCATCGTTGTCTCGTTTGCAGCTGGTGCAGAACGCTGCTGCAAGACTCCTAACCGGTGCCAAAAAAAGAGATAACATAACACCAGTACTAGTGTCCCTGCACTGGCTACCCACACTACACAATTTATTTGATTTACAGTTTCTTTATTTTCCTTTAGCTTTACACTGTTTAAATGGAGTGCACATATTTTTACACTGTAAGGTTAAAATTAGTCATTTTTGCTGTTACATTAATTGATTCTATTGTAAGACCTCTGACCTACATATGTAATCTGTCTTTCAAAAAAGGTGTTTTTCCTAATATGAAATCAGCAAAGGTAATACTAATATTTAAAAATGGAGATAAGCACTATATGGATAATTATGGACCAGTGTCCCTCCTTCCGCAATTCTCAAAAATACTAGACATTATTTGTGAAACAACTGGATGTATTCATTGATAAATAAGAATTATTGAGTGAACATCAGTATGGATTTAGGAAAAATAGAACTACTACCTATGCAGTAATGGAGATGGTGGAAGAAATAACAAAGGCAGCTGAAGATGATGAGTGTTCTGTTGGTATTTTTATTGATCTACAGAAGGCTTTTGATACAATAGATCACAATATATTACTGAGGAAACTGGAGAAGTATGACACAAGAGGTGTAGCCCACTCTTGGTTGAAAAGTTACTTAGAAAATAGACAACAATGTGTGCAAATTAGTACGGTATCAGGTTTTAGAAAGGTCACTTGTGGAGTACCCCAGGGATTAGTGACTGGTCCAAAACTTTTTTTTATTTTATATCAACAATATTTGTAATGTTACTGAATTGCTTAAATTTGTGATTTTTGCAGATGATACAAATATGTTGTGCTCTGGGAAAAATTTAAAGGAACTTTTGTCCGACATTGAAAGGGAGTTGGAAATTCTCAAAACTTGGTCTGATGTTAACAAATTGTCTCTCAATGTAAAAAAAAAAAAAAAAAAAAAAAAAAAACTAAATTTATGATTTTTGGAAATCGAATAGAAACTGATGGGGATATTAAACTAAAAATATGTGATGCTGAAATTGAAAGAGTGTCTGAGATAAAATTCCTAGGGGTTGTTATTGATCATAAGTTAAAATGGAAACAACATATTGAATATATTAAAGGAAAGATTTCAAAGTCCTTAGCAATCCTATTTAAATCTAAAGATATTTTAAATTATAAAGCTTTGTATGTAATTTATTGCTCACTTATAGTTCCTTATATGTCTTATTGTGTGGAATTGTGGGGGTCAACTTTTAAAATGATTATAAACTTTATAAAATCTCATGCTTTGAAATTTAATGACTTGGTATATTATAAAATAATGCAAATAATGTATAGAGCTAAAGCACAGTTACTCCCAGACTGTGTTCAAAAGTTTTTCTCAGTACAGGAGTCCAAATATGATTTGAGAGATGTCTCTAAGTTCACTGTATAAAAAGCAAAAAAAGAAATTAAAAGGAGATGTATTTCTATTGTTGGGGTCAAATTATGGAATAATGCTGATATAAATATAAGAATGTGTAACTCGCTCGTGAGCTTCAAAAGAATGGTGTATAATGCTATTTTTGAGGGTTATAAATGTAAATGACTTGTTTCTTTGTTATCGTAATTGCTATATATATATTTTTTTATTTTGTCCCTGGTGTTATTTTGGGGAGGGTAGCTTAAAATGATAAGTACGTAGGATAGGCATATATAAGCATTATGCTTCTGCCCATGCCTTTTCAGTCACTACCTTGTTTGTGCTGTATGTACCGTTTATATTTCTTGTACTGTAAGATGACTGAATAAATTTGCAATCAATCAATGAATCAATCAATCAATCAAGTCCTCCTCCCTGCTCCTAACAGTTTTTCACCTTATGAGCTCTTCTAAAGTCTAATATGCTCTGTGAGTAACTTTTATCTTTACAAGGACCCGATCTTAACTTCAAGGGTAAATTTGAAGAAAATGTAATAATCCTAGGAGTTTTGTCACTAGGAGCAACTCTTTGTACTGGGAAGCTTTTGTGAATACAGCCCCTGGAGTCTCCTCCAGTTGTCTGGTAATGGCTCACCATAGAGTTACTGCTGGACAGAGCTAGAGTAGCTGTTCCCCTCTGCTGTGTGCGCATAGCTAAGCTAATATCTAATATGTTTTCTCATCTCGCTAACTCTCTGCCAGAAAGCAGACAAAATACAAAACTGTTCCTTTAATTAACTCTGAGCAGACCTGGCAAGATATAATTCTGTTTGTTAAACATTCTATTCACATTAAAACCAAAAAAACATTAAAACATCTTATCTTACAAATGCCTGGTGGGCATCATGTCATTCTTAGGTTTGTGGTGTTGCACCTTAAGGAAACAGATATGATCATGGCTCCTGTAAGCATAGAGGGCGAATTTCATGCAGAGATTCATATTGTTCAAACTGGAGGAACATCAACAATACATATTTCCTCTATTACCTGTAGTGCTATTTATCAGTGCAGCTTGTTTTGGTGTGAGTTACCACGTGTTGGGGTTATCTGCTGTGGAGATGACAGTGTCTCTTTCAGGATATCATGACCTAGTTACTGAAGATAATTCACAGACCTTGTCATGAGTAGTTTCATGTAGGAACTATTTTCTTCCTGCAGAACTACACCCACCAACTGCACACTGCACAGAAGAAAGCGTGCATCTACTCATATACAAGAGGCTCGTGCTTTTGACAGCGTAAGATGTAAACATTAATGGCATCCTCCTTGGCTGAGCTGTAACATTAGTTAGCCCGGTGGTGCTACGTGAGCTAGTAGAAAATTAACGCTTCTTTCTGTGTGGTGATACAGTTGGGGGGTGTAGTTCAGTAGAAAGAAAATAGTTCCTACATGAAACTACTCATGACAAGGTCTGTGGATTATCTTGAGTAACTAGGTCATGATATCCTGAAAGAGACACCTGTCATCTCTACAGCAGATATCCCCAACACGTGGCAACTCACACCAAAACAATCTAGACTGATAAATAGCACTACAGGTAATAGAGGAAATATGTATTGTTGTTATCGTCTGTGGATTATCTTGAGTAACAGGGTCATGATTTCTGGAAAAAGACATTAATATTGAGTTTTTAAAATGTATTATTTGGTGCTTTGAACACCACAAGCTAAGTGCCATCTAATTCCATTATATTAGGGAGAAGGCAGACATCTGTACGACCGTGATCTCCAACACTCGGCAACTCACACCAAAACATTCTAGACTGATAAATAGCACTACAGTAAAAGGAAAAATATTACATTGTTGATCTGAGGTTGAACTGTCCCTTCAGGACACAACTGTAATATTACAGTGGTGTGGAGATTTTCGCAGCCCCAGAGTCAGAAACACGTCATGGCCAATGATAAGATGCGTTTTAGTCAGATGGACGCACTCCAACTTTACTCCATTTCTTCCATTCTGTAGGAATGAACAAAAATATTCTGCAGGTTAAATTAATGACATCATCATATTAAAGGAGAACTATTATGCTTTTCCTCTTTTCTGACCTATAAATGTTGTTACAATGTCGGATGCTCGTGTTAAACAGTGTCTTTTTTTAAAAGTGTAGTCCCATTGACGTCAATGCATGCCGGACTTACTTATATGGGCATGCCCAGGTATATGCTTTACCCCCCAATGTAAAGTTTTCAATCAAGCTGTGTTAGGCTTACCACATAAATATAGACGTGGATAAAGTATTCTTCTCATCTAACCGTGGCATGCGCACAATAACACAGATGTGCAACATGCAGTGAGATATGCTATGAAGTTTATTTTGGACTGTGTCTGAAAAAAAAAAATAGTGGTGTTGTCTGTCTTCAAGATAATGTGACCATCCCCCCAACGTGTTACCTGCATGCATGCAAATTACAAGCTCTCTGATGTCTGGTGCTGCTAATAGCCTTTTTCCACCACAATCAGTGGGTCTACCTGAGTTTTTTAAACGCGGGTAGAACCACAAAAAATCGTGTAATGACCCCATTTGTGACACCAAAGTTCGCTGTTTACTCTCAACTTCCACACCAACAAAATGAGGAGGTGGGGCTCGGCGGCACTCGCCAGCCCTTCGGAAGTCCTCGGGAGTGTGACCAATCACAGCAGAGTGGGCTCGGCGGGAGGCGTACATGGAGGAGGGCCGGGGGGTGGAGTAAATTACACAGACCGTTTTCGTGGGATGCAGGAAAGGGAAGCGATGCAGCGAGAGGCACAGCATCCCGAAGATCTACAAAGCTTTCCGTGCGGGTAATCATGTGCAGCTGCTCTATAGGAGTCCAAAAATCAAATACAAAGGCCCGAAAATGAGTATAATAGCTCCCCTTTAAGCTCCTGGCCTGATTTAGAGTAGTTTATCTGCATTTTGTGCAATCCTGTTCACTAGGGAAAGCTGCCATTTATAGAATTGGGGTTTTTAAATACTACTGATACTAGTATACACTGACTCAAACCCACCACTGACCTGAGAGTCTCCAGTTTGCAGTGTGGACTCTCCAGGACGTCAGACAGCAGCTTCACACCAGTTTCCTGCAGGTTGTTTTTATTCAGGTCCAGCTCTGTCAGATTGGATGGATTGGACTTCAGAGCTGATACCAGAAAAGCGCAGCCTTCATCTGTGAGCTGGCAACGCTTCAACCTGCAGAGATATGTAGTTTTTAATGGGGCTACTTTTGAACAACTATTGTGTCAGCGAAGCATGTCACTCATTTTTTTTATTACCAGAAAAGTTTCTCTAAAAGTCATTTGATCTCTAGTGTGCCATGACTACCTTTGCTGAAGCAAGCTGTTCGGGGTTAATCATCACCAGACTAATAAATATATGTTCATGTAAGGCAACAAAGATGTCAGGAAGTCTTAATTTAACACAGACAAGCAGCTCAGATGCAATTTATCATGTTGGCAAAACAGTGAGGAGTGCCAGTACCATGCACCAACAGCACTTTAGTAAAATTTCTAACTGCGAAACAAACCTACTGCTTATGTCCAATTAGAGTTCCACAGAGAGGAAAAGAGATTCCTTACCTCAGAGTCTCTAGTCTGCAGTGTGGACTCTCCAATCCAGCAGTCAGGAGCTTCACTCCCAAATCCTGTAGATCATTTTCACTGAGGTCAAGCTCTCTCAGACTGGAGGGGTTGGACATTAAAGCTGATGCCAGAGAAGCACAGCAACTCTCTGACAACCAGCAGCACCTCAATCTAAACAAAAGAGTAAAGCAAGCCGTTGTGTAATACATTATTCCTGGGTTGAAATGCTGCTTGAAAACATCCCGGCTTTCATAGCTGAAAGAAAATTGCTCTGGCTGAATTTAAGGTGCGACAGGATGCTAAGTGACAGTCCATCTGCCAAGCTGCCACTGTGAAATTTATATAATGGAAACACAGTATGTGTGGACTCTGTTGTGGTGGATGCCGGTCGTTTGTTGAGCTTAGATGACTCAATTTCTTAGCTTACATCAGCTACTATTGCGTAATGTTAGCATTGTAGCAGAGCTGAGGAGAGCCAAAACACACAGAACACATCCCTTGGATTTTCCTGGAAAATTCGTCCCGTATCGTTTACACATAAGTCAGTCCGCAGGCTGATAAGGGCAACCGAGAAGATCATGAAAAGCCTCTGTTTTTAAGCCGCATTACAACGTGTTCAACCATTGGCCATAAAAACCGATTAATACTGGTAAAAAGTTACACATAGAACTTTCAAGCATAAAATAGGTTATGACATCATGTTAGTCATCGTGAATCACAATACTATTGTCCTTATACTACTTAGTATTATCAGTGTAAAATTGACTTACTATGCAAGTTATTGTAAAGTGAAAACATGCTGACCTCAGAGCTTCCAGTCGACATTGTGGACTCTCCAGTCCAACACACAACAGCTTCACTCCTGAATCCTGCAAATCGTTATTACTCAGTTCCAACTCTCTCA
Organism: Cephalopholis sonnerati; assembly: GCA_019142605.1. NCBI lineage: Eukaryota > Metazoa > Chordata > Actinopteri > Perciformes > Serranidae > Cephalopholis > Cephalopholis sonnerati. The sequence goes on along the minus strand of JAGQAX010000011.1, from coordinate 17,949,778 downwards.
GGCTGGAGGGGTTGGACTTGGCAATGGCTGAGGCCAGAGATGTACAGCAGTTCTCCGTAAGGCCACATCTATCAAGCCTGTAATTGTAGGATTAACATTAGATCTGATATGCTGAACAAAATTAAAACATTTGTTTGTATGCCTAACTCCACGAGTCCTCTCTAACAGGCTCTATGATTCACTCCTGTGGAGCACCACTCTAAGGATGCTTTTGCATCTGCCCTGTTTGGTTCGGTTCAATCAAACTCAGGTTTGTTTGTCCCCTAAGTGCTGGTCGTTTGGGCAGGTGTGAAAACAGCAATCGCTCTCGGGTTCGCACCAAAACAACTGAACCGAGACCTGACTGAAGAGGTGGTCTCTGTCTGGTTAAAAATGAACTTTGGTGCAGTTTGTTTGTTGTGGGAACGTGTTCTGACCTCCATCTGAACCAACTGCAGTCGCACTGTTTAGGTTAAACAAGCATGAGCATGTTACAGTCCCAGAGGATTAATAATGTGTACCTCAATGCCCAGATATGTGCATTGGATGTACCTAATGTGCCTTAATATGCACATTAGGTACATCCAATGCATTAAACATTGTTTACTAGCTGGAGGTGTGCCTTGTTTTCGAACTGAAAGTGAACAGTGCAAGCAATATAGTACACGATGACCAGCGCTCAAATCAACCTGCATAACTGTCCCCCCATTATGACATTAGAAAGTGTTGCAACTGTACTCTTCTTCAACGTCTTGTTTACTTCCTGGATTTGCATGGATATTCTGACCAATCGAGAGCAGCTTTCTTGCACAAGACATATTTCATGCTGGCTGTAACAGTCTGCAGAACAGAGCTGGAGGTTGGCAACTACTATTTTCTTGTACTACTACTTTAAGCAAAAGTACTATACAAATTTAATTGCACTGCACAGCAACAGTGTGGTAGCCAATAGAGCCTGTTAGAAGAGACGAAATAGAACTTGTGCTTTCCTTTTATTCATTACAACATCTTCCCGTTACCATCTGTTGTAAGAACAGATATATTCCTCATTAAAGACATGTGATACAAGGAGTGAACTCACCGCAGATACTTCAGTCTACACCGAGGACTCTCCAGTGCAGCAGACAGCAGATTTACCCCTAAATCCTTAACTTTGTTTTTACTCAGGTCGAGCTCTGTCATGTGGGAGGGGTTGGACTTTAAAGCTGAGGCCAGATGTGCACAGCAGCTCTCTGACAGCCTGCAGCAACTTAATCTGGATCAAGATGAAGTATAGAGAATGTTGCTATTGAAGGAAAAATGTTTGGATATAATTTCAACTTTGAACTATTGTTTATTGTATTAATTAGAGCTGTAGATGTTTTAAAAATGAACTCTCGCAAGCTCAACTCCAAACACCTAAGCCATGTGCCAGTTTAAAAACAATACTAGTACTTAGGATGTTTTCTGTTTCAAAGAAAAATGTGTATCACGTAAATATACAGCATGACAGTGTTATTCCAAGGCAAAGGTTATCAGTTTAGAATGACACCAGAAAGAAATCAAATGGGGCCCATAATTCTGTGTCATCCCCCTGAATTTAGCAACGGTAATCATACAAAATTAATCATTGCACAAAGTTAATATAATGCTGTCTGACCTCAGAGTCTTCAGTCTACAGTGCGGACTCTCCAGTCCACTGCACAGTAGCTTCACCCCCTGAATCCTTTAGATAGTTGTTGTTACTTAGGTCCAGCTCTCTCAGGTGAGAAGAGGTGGACTTCAGGGCTGATCCTAGAGAATCACAACAGCTTTCTGATAAACTGCAGTTCTTCAACCTAAGCAATATGAAAAAGGACATAATTAAATCACACATTTAAGTCAGATATCTTTGGAGCTTAATCTGTAGCTCAGAATTGCTTTGTTCTAATCAACAGGTGCTCATGAATATCAGCCTTACATAGATGTATTCATAAAATCCATATGGTCTAAGCAATGTATAAACACATCTTGATATGAGAGTGTTATTACAATACAGTTACCTACATGCAATGTGAGTAAATGAGTACTTGAAGACAAAGGAAAAATAAGGAGGAGGAGAAAAGTAAAGAAAGAGATGTCTGAAAGTTGTCTGACCTGAGAATCTCCAATCTACAGTTTGGACTCCCAAGTCCAACAGACAACAGCTTCACTCCTGAATCCAGCAGATAGTCATTTTCACTCAGGTCCAGCTTTTGCAGATGGGAGGGGTTGGACATCAGAGCTGAGGACAGAACTTCACAATGCCACTCAGAGAGTCCACAGCCAGAGAGTCTGAAATATTTCACATTGAGTCAGCATTAAACCAAAGCAGCAGAGGCATGTAGCGTAGCAAAAGGTATTTGTAATTAATTAGCATTACTATTAGTGATAGTAATACTACTATTTGTAATTAGTGAAAAATACTAATGATTATAGTTTATTTCCAAGATAGTCATACACACAGCCACAAACACAGTCAACTGAGGAATAGAAGTCATATTTGTCAGTCAGTCAGTCAATTATAACTGAGTTGCAAAGTTTGCCCAAATGTGGATAAAAAATTTCAATGCAAAACTCAACTTACTAGCCTCTTTGATGCTTTCAACCATATCCCCCAGAGTTTATAAAAGTCAGTATATTAAGTCATCAAAATTGTATTCTGTACATGTATGAGAAAGTGAATATCGTCACTGCAACAAAAATGGCCATAGGCATAAAGGTAGCTTTACATGACTGATATTCACATCTGGACTAACCGAGCGTCTCTGCAGTTTCTCACAGCTGGGAGCAGTCTCCGTCGTCCATCACCTGATGAGTTGTACTTCTTCAGATCCAAGACCTCTAGAACCTCTTCTGACATCTGCAGCATGTAGGCAAGAGCTGAGCAATGGGTCTTGGTGAGTTTCTTCTTTGATCTGTTGTCTGACTGCAGGTAATCTTGGATCTCGTGATGCACCGAGTGGTCTTTCATCTCCATCAAACAGTGGAAGACATTAATGCTTCTGTCAGGAGAGATATCATAAGCATTCATCCTCTTCAGGTTGTCTATTGCTCCCTGGATTACTTCTGGACTGCTCGCTGTCCAGCCAAGCAGACCTCCTAGGAGACGATGGTTGGACTCCAATAACAGGCCGTGAAGGAAGCGAACAAAGAGGTCCAGGTGGCCATTTACGCTGTTAAGGGATTTCTCCACGACTCGACTGAGGAAGTCTTCCAGACCTGCATCACTGCTTTTTTTATCCCAGTCTTCTCCTAAGAAAGTCGCCAGAACTTCAATGTTCTTGTTCAGGTAACAATGGACCATGTAGACAGCAGCAAGAAACTCCTGAATACTCAAATGAACAAAGCAGTAAACCACTTTCTGAAAGAGTACATGCTCTCTTTTGAAGATCTCTGTGCACAGTCCTGAGAAAACTAAGGCTTCCACATCAAGACCACATCGTTCCAGGTCTTCTTGGTAGAACATGATGCTCCCTTTTTCCAGGTGCTCAAATGCAAGTCTCCCCAACTTCAAAAGGACTTCTCCGTCACTCAGCTCCTGTTGGATTGTGTCATTCTCCTTATTGTACTTCTGTGTCTTCCTCTTGGACTGGACCAGCAGAAAGTGTGCGTACATCTCAGTCAGAGTCTTGGGAAGCTCTTTTTGATCCGTAGTCAACATGTGCTCTAGAACTGTAGCAGTGATCCAACAGAACACTGGGATGTGACACATAATGTAAAGGCTCCTGGATGCCTTGATGTGTGAAATGATTCTGCTGGACATTGAATCATCATTGAATCTCCTCCTGAAGTACTCCTCCTTCTGAGTGTCAGTGAATCCTCGCACTTCTGTTATCCTATCAACATATGAAGGAGGGATCTGATTGGCTGCTGCAGGTCTGGAGGTTATCCAAAGGAGAGCAGAGGGAAGCAGATTCCCCTTGATGAGGTTTGTCAACAGCAAGTTGACTGATGATGTCTGTGTGACTTCAGACACAACCTCATTGTTCTGGAAATCCAACAAAAGTCTACTTTCATCCAGGCCGTCAAAGATTAACAAAACTTTACAGAGAGCAAGCCTTTCTGCTGTGACATTCTGTAGTGTTGGATCGAAGTCATGAAGCAGCCTGAGAAGACTGTACTGCTCCTCTTTGATCAAGTTCAGCTCCCGGAAGGAAAGCAGAATCACAACACTGACATCTTGATTTTCCAGGCCCTCTGCCCAGTCAAGCGTAAACTTCTGCACCGAGAAGGTTTTTCCAATGCCGGCAATGCCATTGGTAAGAACTACTCTGATGAATCTCTTTTGGCCAGGTAAGACTTTAAAGATGTCATGGCATTTGATTGGAGCATCATGCAGGGTTTCCATTTTGGATATTGTCTCAAGTTGCCACACTTCATGTTGGATATTAACTCCTTCACACTGTCCTTCAGTGATGTAAAGCTCAGTGTAGATCCTGTTCAGGCGGGTTAGAGGTTCTGCTTCACCAGTTCCTTCTATAGCAAATTCACATCTTCTTCTGAGACTGATCTTATGATTGTCTACAGCCTCTTGTAGACCACTGGTAACTGAAAGATAAGCAGAAAAAAATAAGTTGAAGAAATACAGTATATCTCATAGGTGGATTTAGGCCATATCTGGGCATGCTTTAGTCCACCCACCCAAGAATATTCCATAAAGGGCCTTCCAGACACAATGCGATTTGAGCTGCACTCACCACTAGGTTCAGCAGGCACAGCGCAGCTTGCTAAACGGCATGCTTTGCTATTGGAAAAATGGGTTTCAGAGTAAAATAGTACTGTTGTCGCATTGGTCTCAACGGGCCTTAATCCAATTGTTTGAGCAATTACGAACTGGCCATCTGGAGCACTGAAAGTTTTCCGAGTGGGCTGCTTGACAAATGGGCCAATGTAATTCAAAATGTACTGCACATATTTTTAAATAACCCCGGCAATACCAGTTCAACTGTTGGTTAAGGTCTTTGTAGCTGAAGACAGACGACAATTGGAATAATATAAGCAAGGTTTGTGTTTGGCTAGCTGGCTGTTTGGCTATATCAGCCGTCTTTTGTTTAAACACATTTAACTTTTTTAAATCGATGCACTCATCAATGTCTCTTTTCATGACCAATGACAGCCTGGATGGAGCAGGACAATAAAAAAAGTTGACTTGCTACAGCAAACTTTCAAAATTTTTAACTCACTGCAGTGGGTTCATAGCAGAGAGAGAATCACTGTGAAAAGCATACACACTACATTGTTTGAATCTGACATAAATTGTCATGAAGAGATACCTATTGTATGTGAATGACTTTTTTGATCATTTCTAACTGTATATAACTTCTGTTAGATGCACCCTCAGCAGGGCATAACAGGCTAGAGGATTTCTGAGATTGGTTTTTAAAAAAATAGTATACGTTATTTTGCACAGAGGAACAACCTGATTACTACATACTGCTGTCTGTCAGAAGCTGTCAAAACTGATTGGTTTATTTGGTTTCAAAGAGAAACTCAATCTGGATGGTTCCGGTAATCCATGGTTTCTGGTTGTGGATTGATTTAACTGTTCACACATCCTGACCTTAACAAGACAGCCATATGCACAGGCCTCCTCTCCTTCTCTTACCAGAGTCCTCTGCTCTGTCAGATCAGCATATGGTAAAAAAGACTCCTGAAACAAAGTTCCTGATATCCTGTCAGTTACTGATGCAGCACAGGGGTTGTCCAATTTGTTTTCCAACGCCTGTATGATGGCTAGCAGGATGCTAGTTCAGCTGGTGCTTATTCTTCTCCAACTTTTCTCCATGTTTACTGATTTGTTGATTTGATTTGATTACATTTGAAAACATTGACCAGTATTTCGCAGAAGGAGAGTTTACAGACTAGTGAGTTGATTTCCTCATCCCGAGGAGTTACCTACAGCCACAAGGCCACCACTGTCCAAGCCAACCATAAAAAGCACCACCAACACTTGCATTCTCCTATTTGAGGGCTAGTAGCTGCCACAACCTCAGGGTTATATTTCAGGCAATCCACTCAGAGGTTAACCCTCCTCCTAGCCAGTATGGAAGCATGCACTGATTTATATATGCAGTCTCTCCACCATTTCTCAAATAAAATAGACATCAAGACCAGACCAGAAATCTCCTCATCTACAATGAACTCTCTGTAACTATGTAACTACTCCATAACTATGTTTCACTTCAAGCAAACTTCATGACTAAGATTAGAGGAGCTAATCTTCTACTTACCAGTGCCAATTAGACACTGTCCCCACTAGATTTCTAAAAGAGGTATTTTAGACTGTTATCAACTGCTCATTGTCTACAGGCTCTGTCCCAACCAGTTTTTAAAGTGCAATAGTAAGATGTCTCCTACAGAAACCTACATTTGACCCTCTTGTTTTAAACCATTTTAGACCAATTTCAAACTTAATTTTTTAAATCTAAAATTTTGCTTAGTTTTTTTGTCTCTCAATTAGTCTTGCATATGAATAACAGTAATATCTTTAAGAAATATCAATAAGGATTCCGTACCCAGCATAGTACAAAAACAGCTGTTTTTAAGGTTGGTAATGATATACTGCTCACCGCTAATTCAGGGCTTTGTTCAACTTCTGCTTGATCAGAGTTCTGCATTTACCACCTTATTCTTATAAATCAGTTTGAAACTGTGTTGATATTGAGGGCACTGCTCTTGTTTGGTTTGCTCCTATCTCTACAACAGACCTGTTGTAATTGCAGAATTCTCCTCATCCCCAGCCCCCATCTCTTTTGGTGTTCCCCTGCGATCAATTCTTGGTCCTGTTCTATTTTCTATTTCTATGCTTCCTTTGGATTAGATAAACCATAAGTATAATTTTAATGTCCACTGGCAGGTGCCTAACATGCTCAAGCCATCGTGTGGATCATGGATGGACACAATACACTCCACACATATCGACGAACAATATTCACCACTCAACAAGATACTGCATGACGATTTTATATCTGATATGTAAGTGTTGTCTACATTTTTTACAAGTTGAAATATTTCTTGTCACAACATTGATAATATGCAAGTGTAAATAATATAATATATAGCTAGCAAACACTGATGACGGCGGCCAAGTCAGAAGGTGGGTTGAGCAAAGGGAAGATGAGAAATAGTGATTTGGGTGCAGACCCTCAACCACTTTTCCAATGTCAACCAGAGGAAGGTGTCAGGAAACATGGGCAACTCCACAAAGACCTTGTTGAACTTGACCTCAAATGGTTTGAGGAGAACAACGCCTTTGACCACAATAGAGACAAGTAGTTGCTTGTGTTCTTCTCAGCAGGATTTACAAGCACTGCAGGTGACGCAGTCAATGCTGAGAGAGCGGCTAAAGCAGGGAGGGAGATCCAGATAAAGCTGAATGGACAGACAGTGACATAAACTATGGAGGTGAAGTTCAAGATACAGACCCTGTCATTGCTCAGAAGAAATTCCCAAGATTAATGACAAAAAGATTCACCTAAACTCACTTGAGGTGTTCAACTGGCTGATAATCATGCATAGAGTATGAGCTGACTCCCTTCCCCTTGTCCTTGTTCAGTAACAAAGATCAAAAAATGAACAAGGCAAACAAGGCAGGCTTTTCCAAGACTAACCTGAAGAACTTCACTGATCTGCTTGACATCACTGACCAACCCTGCTCCAGTCTGGTGGTTGATGGCGAATGGCTTCTCTACATGGTGAAGTGGCAACAAGGTCAGACTAGGCAGGAGATTGCTGACACATCATTGTTGTCTTCGATGGCTAAAGCAGCTCACTAAAAGATCGCTGCCACAGCTAACCAAGAAATCCTGCTGTGATCTACAGATTCAACCAGATATGATACATTTGACACCAAGGGCAAAGTTCACGGACAACAAGAGTGTGCTAATCCATCTCCATTCCAGAAACATCTGATCACCCTGGAGCAGTGTAACAATGATGCTATTAACATTGTTGAATAACATGATGATTGCAGTTTTTTTGCACAGTTCAAGAAACTTTTCACATTTCTGGTTCTATTTTCAGGTGTGGGCAGAAGATGCTGGTGCACCATACCTTAAGCACTAATCATCCTCTCTTCTTCACCACATTGAAGGACTCTTATGATGTCAGGAACAGTAGAGAGGCTCTCTCTGAAAGACAGAGGTGCTATCTGCTCTTTTGTCATGCCTTCACAAGTTGTGATATGGTTTCTGCAACTGGGGGCCACAGGAAAAGAACTACACTTTGTGCAGGCATGAGGCATTCATGAACACATTGACGTCTTTCTTGACGTACAGGCTACTTAGGGTGTGATTATCAGGGATGGTATTGCGATTTTCCAGCACGTATACTATGCACCAGGTACAACTTCCTGTGCAATTTGTTACAACACATTCTTGCAGAAGGGAGTGGCCGGGCTGATCAAACCAGAAACTCTACCTCTAGAGGGTGCAGCTGCACAGCATTCTCTCCGTGCCTATTTCCAAACCCTGGACTGGATGCTTATGCAGAGCATGTCTTTGGACCCACTGGACTATGGATGGATGGTAGAAGTTCATGGTTATGAGCCGGTCCCAACACTAGACCCACTAACTGGTAAATGGTAACACCTACTGGTTAGTTTAACATTCTTTTTTTTTAGCTGCACCATCTCTATAGCTGAACTACATCACCGTATTAAAACATTGCCCCAGAGAGTGACATGACCTCCAGTGCATCATTCAGGTGGGAGAAAATGAACACTGCCCCCTATAAATGAAGGGTACGAGACCAAAGATAGACTGCTTTATTACAAAAACTGATTATAATTAATGTTACCATGTGTGAAGCAGCAAACATGTGACGCAATATAGGTTTGTCTGTTACCTCAATAATATCATAACAATCATCTGTTGATTGCTTCTGTTGTAATTTGGTTTTCTTTTTTGAAGTGAGGGTACGTCTTTCACCCAAAGTCTCTGGAAAATTACACAGTTTTAAAACAGTACATACTTACTTGGGTCAGTGCTGTTTTGACTGGGTGTTTGCAGTTCGGGACTTTTTCTGGATCTTTTTCCACATTGGGGACAGGGGGGGTCTCCTGTGGATTCACATTGCTCCCAGTATGAGTCACTGCATTCCCTGCAGAAGCAGTGTCCACAGGTTGTCGACCACGGATTCCTCAGGACGCCCTGGCACAAAGCACAACATGGCAGCTGCTCCTCAGTAACATCGCTAGTCCTTTTCTCTCTGTGAAGATGAAGGTGTTTTGTGTTCAGTTCAAAACCTTTTATTTATTGTTTTTAATAAAAGTTTTTACTTTTTTTACTCTAATACTGCAGAGACTGTCACATAGTACAATGCGGGCAGAACATGTAATGTTTCTTTTGGTAGTCTCTCATTAGTCACAGCTTATCATCTTACTGGTGCCCAGTAAAAACAGAGTTTAGTATAATCTCTCTAATTAAATATCCACTTTCTACATAGTATCATCTGATTGCAGCAATTGTGGTGTAAAAAAGAAGATTCAGTGGTTCTACATCAGTTAGTTATGCCTACGGAGGCTTTAAGGAGGCTATTTTCCTTGGCGAGGAGTAATAGGTACGTGTTGGGAGAGGAGGGAGAAACTGATGGTGCAGTCATGTCCCTTCACTTTTTTGTCTGAATGGGAAACTGGTTCAGTAGTTAGTGCTGCTAATATTTGGCTGAAATTGAGATAGTGAAGATTACTGAAAAATGTTAAAGGTGTCACAACTGCGCCTCAGTATTACTCCCTTGTGTTTCTCTGTGTTTTCCTCTCCTGTTGTGTTCCCTGTTGGTCTCTCTGAATGCATTCCAAGTCTCTTAAATTGCATTCATGTTTCCCTCACTTCCATCTTTTCTTTGTGCCTTAGTCCCTCCCACCAAGGATGCATGAAGAGATGCACAGAATCATTGTGATACAGATTAAAAAATTTTTTGAACAACTGGGCCCTGGTGCCTGAATCTCTGTTCACCTGTGCATCTACCCTAGGTCAGCTCATCAACTCTCCCAGTCGGCTCACCTGCCCCTTATCAGTTTATCAGCCTTGCGATATTTCAAACCCCAGCTCTTTACACATCCAGTGCCAGATTGCTGTCTCACCAGTCAGATGTTTCCAGGCCTTCCTAAACCAGTTAATTCTGTAGACTTTACTTGTGTTGTTTCCTAGCCAGACTTTAACTGCTTTTTTGCCCTGTACCTCAGGATCATCTGTCTTCATGCCTGCCTGTTGTCCCTCAGCAACCTCAGCCTGCCCACGCCACTCATGCACACCACCCCTCTACCTCAGCCACCTTTTCTTACGCTGTACACAAACCAATTCGCCAACAGTTTGCAAGGCTGTGGTAGAGATGCATCCCCAAAAGAAGAACTCACATTTCTGGTTAGAGGGAAAAATACACCGACTTTTACATTATGACAGACTGGGTTATCAACCAGTTTTTGGATATGCCCAAATATCACAACACCGTATACTAGCCATTTTTCCCCAGTCAGTTGCCATGACAAATGATGTTTTGTACAGACAGTTGTTATAAGCACACAGTTACATAATGAGGAGACAGCCAGAAACACCAAGGTGTCTCATATTTTATGAATATTGTATATCTGTTCTAAATGTGATGATTTGACAGCAGCTAATTTACATTTTCTTCCCTGAGGTTTGTTTTTTTCATTTGCACGACGGCATCCATTTAGAGGTAGACATGCAGTACATGTTCTTGAAATGTTTTTTCAATGAAAATAACATTCAACCTGTCTTCTGTCATTACAAATTTCCTCAATTTTATTGTTTTTTTCAAAAATGTGTTTAAAGTTCATTACCTTCTCTGTATTAGTAAAATACCTGTACTGAATGAATGGTGCTAATAAAATGTTTATCACAAAAGAAAGTTTAAAGATGGATGGGGCATGAAACATTCCTTTCTTCTAACGGGAGACATGACAGGAAAAGTTGAGGAGAGCTCTTACTTTATGTTGAATAGTCCAGGTTCATTACCGAAGGCAAGAGGAATATCTTTGGAGTGGTCACTCTTCAGAGACAGACAGCTGGGAGACTCTGCTCTGACCTCCTCATTCTTCCCACAAGAACTTAGGTCTAACAGGAAAGTCAGTGACACAAGAGCCCGTCAGACATTGAAATCAGTGTGACTCACAGATGCATGATTACCCAATTGGCTAAACTTTCCATACAATGAATACTGTGGCTTTCATTCCCCATTACTTACATTAAAATTAGGTAGGGTTCTCTTTGCTCTCAGTATGGACAAGAGGGACAAGTACACTGATAACGGGTTTCAACCTTTTATCAACATAGACTTGGAAAAATGTGAACCTATCCTTTAAGTAGTGGTGGGAGTGTGCAATAGGTAGTGGGGGGATTTCTTTTTTAGAGAGGGTCACTGCCAATTAAAATGCAGCTCACGTCCCTGAAACAAACTACGTATCGTGGTTGTGAAAACAAACTGCTTGCAATGTTGCTGATTCAAAGAAAGGAAAGTAGGCTATAGTTTCACTCTTAATGCACAATGATGCCATCGCTCACAATGTTAACAGACCATTAAGGAGCTCCCCTTTAATTAGTCCAGAGGAGTTCAGAAACACCGTTGAATGTTGCTTATTTCACAGTTCTTTAAATGGGCTCTACAGAATAGGCTATGTCATTAGAGAAACTTTATTTAAAGAAAGTTTGATCATATTTTCAACAAACAGGAAAAACTTGAACTTACTAAAATGTGGTGTTCCAGACCTATGCGTAACTATGTGGTGTTTCCGCGATACACTGTGTATTATATCACATCATATTAATTCAACCTTTCATTCAGAGAGTACCCCCCCCACACACACACACACACACACACCTATTTACCTGTCATTGGCGAAGGACTTTATATCCGTTGATTTTTATCAATCCATCCAGCGCTTATTTCTTTATAGTTTACGAGGTGACACCAAAGACACAAAAGGATGTTGCAATCCTCATCTTGTCTGACTTCTTGTTTTCTTGGAAGATGTCAGATTAAAAAGGCTGTACAGTCGCATTTCCGCATGGTTCGAAAACTATCCCTGTATTTTGAGCTTTACGGTAAAGAAGACTGCGTTCAACCCCTACAAACAGGGTTGCCAGGTCCGCTTTTAAGCCGCGACTTTGGGCTTGTTTTTGTTTTTCAAAGTAGTTTACAAATATTGGTAGTCGCGGATTGCGATTTTTTTAGGCTTGTTTCTAAAGTGGAGTTGCTTATTTGGGCTCGTCGCCTTTCTCTGTATATATCCGTCTACTAAGTTATTTAAATGGATGATAGTATGTCGGACTGCAGGATGTTTCCACAGCTCCGCTACCTCCGCCCCTCTCCCTCTCAGCACACACACAGGTGACGGTCACTTAATGAGACTTTTCACATGTAAATGTCGCGATTAATGGAGGTTCTTTAACTATTTCGCTAACAAGTGGGCGAAATATGGAAACAATACAATAAAGATTTGTACAAAGAGAGAGGATTGAAAGATTCGCTTCTTTTGTGCTTGTTTCTCTCCCAAGATCTGGCAACAATGCCTACAAAACGTAGCAAAACCTTTATCAAATCAAACAAGGTGATGCTTTGCAGATAGTCTTCAGCAGACTTCACTAATTTAATCGTCCACAATTCAGTGCAATACGGACATGACGATGTAGTTTTTTTCTTTTCAATAGCTGACTAAAATATAATATGTGTAAAACAGTTACTGTTGCGTATTAAAACTACTTGATACTTGTAGGCCAGTCAACACCTTATTGCAGCTGCGCAGTGTAGTGCCAAATATTAAGGCTAGAAAACTGGCAGAAAACCGAGAAAAGATTATCTACACATGGGATTTATAGTTTGTTATCTGCAGGGACAGATGAGGAGGCAGAATATGACTGTAGTCGTCACAGTACTGGCTCAATTGACACGTCCAAAGGGTTAACATTTGGCTGCAGCCTGATTGAGCAGAGCCGTAAAACAGAACGTGCCTTGGCCATTCACTTACCGTAAAACTGATAATACGGTCGCGCACACTAAATTTAGGGGCTGTAGGTGAGGTGTGGAATTGGCAATACGTCACACAAAAAAGTCACTTTTTCACTTTCATCCGCCAGTTTCTTAAAGCTACGGAGCCCCTGAAGTCCCCTGGAAAGGAAATGAGGAAAATACCATTTTTGCAATTTGCAGTTTCTGCAATTGTTTTCTGCAACTACAGCCCTGTATGTGATGTTTAGACAACACAGAGTCGTAAAGTGTCACTTAGAATATGATCTGTTGTATGATTCTTGGAGATTTTACATTTTTATATTTGATCTGATTAATGTTGAGTACATTTTCTAACTCTTTTTAGTACCTGGCCTAGAAGAACAAGTTTCACCTTATGAGACGGGGCTTCAAGATCTATTCTCCTTAACAAATGACCAGTGGTGGAAGAAGTAATTAGAGCCTTTACTGAGGTAAAAGTAGCAATAATCTGCTGTAAGTCCTGCATTCAAAATTTAAAAAGTATAGAGCAGTTATTAATGAAAACCTACACTTAAAGCAGGGGAGACCAGGTATGGGCAGCACGGTGGTGTTGTGGTTAGCACTCTCACCTCACAGCAAGAGGGTTCCTGATTTGATCCCGGGTGGAGTTTGCATGTTCTCCTCGTGTCAGCGTGGGGTTTCTCCGGGTACTCCAGCTTCCTCCCACAGTCCAAAGACATGCAGATCGGGGATAGGTTAATTGGTGACTCTAAATTGTCCGTAGGTGTGAATGGTTGTCTGTCTCTATGTGTCAGCCCTGTGATAGTCTGATGACCTGTCCAGGGTGTACCCTGCCTCTAGCTCAATGTCAGCTGGGATAGGCTCCAGCCCCCCCTCAAGAAGATAAGCGATGGATGGATGGAGACCAGGTATGGTTGTAGCACTTTTTTTTTTTTTTAATCTCAGCACCTATAACTGACTTAGGTTTTGTGTTAGAGCTCTCATTTTTTGATTCAAAGTACCCTCATTTGTCTACTACAAATCAATGTATCAGTGTTTACATCTTTTCCAACTGTATCACAGAATTTATAAATTGATGTCAAATTCAAGTCAGTATTTTGGCTGTAAAATCTGCATACTTCCTCACACAAATATGAAACTTTACATGTATGAATGATAATGAAGTAAAAGTAGAAAGGAGCATGAACAGTACATTTAAGTAAATACATTTGAATAAATATTACTTTGTAATTTCAAGACTCTAATTAAAATAAACTAAATGAGAGGGGCTGAAAATACCCTGTGTTCCGTTTGATAATGATACTATCTCAGCCCTGTTGTAATGCCACGTCTTTGACACTAGAGGGCATCATACACTCACGTACATAGTCCAGGACTTAAGACACAGCTCAACTATGTTTGAGATAATTGATCCTTTATTGATATAATATAAATATAATATAAATACCCCTCAACAAAACTACAGATTTGTTGCTTCAGATTGTATAATCACACAGGACATGTTATTCATCATAACAAAAAGTACTTAATTCAAAACTTTAACCACTGTATATCAGTGTTAGTATGAACAAGTCATTGCTTTACAAGTTACAAGTCTCAAGTGAAGTACCAAGTCCTAAACTTTGAGTTTCGAGTTCTAAACAAGTCATAATGTGCTCTTTACCAAATGTAAAAATCATTAATGCTTTTGAAAATTTGTATTCATTGTATTGTTAAAACAAATGCCACTTAACCATAAATTAAGTTGTGCTGATATTGCACATTCATATCATACAGCACTAGTACCAGAACAGCATGAATTCTGCATGTTTCAGTTTTCATTCATTTCATATTATACTTATCTTATTGGGAAAAAAATGTCGCCTCACAGCAAGAGAGTTCTGGGCTTGAACCCACCGGCCGACTGGGGCCCTTCTTTTCATGTTCTCCCAGTGTCAGTGTGGGTTTCCTCCAGGTTCTCCAGCTTCCTCCCGCAAGACATGCATGTACATTAATTGGTGACTCCATATTTGCCTGTAAGTGTGAATGTGAGCATGAAAGATCTCTATGTGTGATAGTATGGCGGTCTGTTCAGGGTTTACCTCTCCTCTCACCTAATGTCAGCTGAGATAGCCCCCCAGAAAATGTATGTGATCTGTAAATTAGATATAACATGACTAATCTTTTTTAACAAAATCTAAGATATTGTATAAGACATCCCGTTTACTGCACGATTGATTGATAAAAACATCTGATGAGCCCGTGTTATTCAACCAGGAAGGTTATCTCACAGGATGTATGCAGAAACACACCGCCCTGATGCACTGTGGGCACACACACACACACACACACACTCTTTTCCACATCCTCTGGCACTGTGGCAGGCAAGGAATATCCACCACACACACTCTGTGCACCGGCAGGACCAAGGCCAACTGCCTGCTAGTATTTTTATAATCTTCATCCTCCCTGACCTGTTGCTCCCCTCCTGGCGCCAGTGGTCTCAGCTCTCCCCCTGCCATGCCTCAACCTTACACACACACACTTGCAAACACACATGCTCCTGTACACTCAGCCGCCCCTCCACGGATAATTGAGACCAGCTGTTGCAAGGTGCCTCTTCCCCAGACCCTGCACCCCTCCTTCACCCTGCTGCTGCACTTGCCTTTCTGACAAAAAGCGATCCCAAAGCCCTCCCTCCTTTCCCTCTCTCTCTCCTGACACACACCCTCTCCCTCCCACATGCCTCTAAGTGAGTTTGTCTCTTCCCATCACTTGTGTTGACTGACAGAGAGGCATGTTTTTGTTTAGGGTTTTTTTTTTCTCTTTGTCCGTCTCTTGTTAATGATACCTCACCAAAGCTAAGATAAATCCCATTCTTGTTTCAACAAGTTGCTGAAACACCTTCAATTGAGTTGAGTGTGGACATGTAAGGGGCTGTATGTAGGATTTAATGGCAAGAGGTAAGGACTGCAGATTGTAGACATGGTGGTGCAACATGGTGGACTCCATGGATGAGGACACGCTCCCTATGTAGATATAAATGGCGCTTTCTAAGGTAACAAAACCATGGCAGTTCTTATTTTGGGTGACTGCACACTGAAAAAAAATTATATTATGTTCCTAAATCCTACACACTGAACTGTTAAATCAAACATATCAACACTGTGATGGTTGACTGATATTTCGGGGGGTTTGGGTTGTTGGTTGAACAACTATTTATAGGCATAACTGAGGCTTTAGGAAAACAAGCATTTTTTCATTGTTCTCTGACGCTTTATAGGCCGACTACATGTTGCTGATTTTTGATTATATGATATTCATTGTTATTGATCATTATTAAATCATGTAGTGTGTGCCTGACTTTAAGGACATCCCTTTTTCTCCACCTTTCTCCTCCCTGCCGTGGTTCCCCCTCGTTTTTTGTTTTTTTAGATGTATCTGGAGGCCAGTGGTGACTGTGAGCTGCTGCTCTGTGGCTGGAATTTGTGGAGTTTGGGAGAGGAATGGAGGAGGTGGAGGGGTAGGAGGAGGAGGGTTGGGACAGGCATGTCAGACTCTCTTTTCCAGCTGGTCCTGAGGGGTCAAACTGTGTGTGGATGTGTGCATGTCATGGCCTCTCATTAGGGGGTGAGACGCTGCGGCTCCAGACCCCCATGGTAGGATTGCTGGGTGAGTCTGCGGTGATCCTGCCACTTTGATGCCCCTGACCCCCCCCACTGGGAGGTTAATGAGCCACAGTGAGCTCTGTAGGCATGCTGTTATAGTGTGTGTGTGTGTGTGTGTGTGTGCATGGTAGGTTTGAGGTGGGAGCTTCAATAAGATGTACCAGAGAACCTCCAGACCCCCGCGATGCTTTTTACTGTGGTCCCTCGCAGATCAGATGATCAGGCTGTGTTCAGGTTTGGAGAGTAATGTAAGAAGAACTCTGAAATAGTTAAAGCAACACCAGCTCCTTACCCTAACCAGCCCTGAGGTTCAGGGTAAGGATTACATCTCATTACTTATAAGGTGAATCACATCTTCATATTTCATTTCATTTTCAGTAACCACTAATCCTCTTGAGGGTTCGCAAGGGGGCTGGAGCCTATCCCAGCTGACACTGGGCAAGAGGCGGGATACACCCTGTACAGGTTGCCAGACTATCACAGGGCTGACACATTGAGACAGGCAACCATTCACACTCACATTCACACCTACAGCCAATTTAGAGTCACTAATTAACCTGCATGTCTTTGGATTGTGGGAGGAAGCCGGAGTACCCAAAGAAAACCCTCTTGCTGTAAGGAGACAGTGCTGACCACTACGTCGCGTTAGCAGGTTTGTCTTGTACTGGTGGTGGGCGTGGTTTGGAGGGGCATGTTGTGTAGGCTTCAAACATGATGTGACTGCAGCCGCTACTCCACCTCAGGGTTCTTTAAAATAGGAGCATTCACGGTGTGGGGGGACAGAGTTATCTCGCCTTTCAGCCAGCAGCGAGGGTAATAACAGCACTGAATCAATGTCTGCGTAAAAGGGACCGTGGGCAGGATGGGATGGGTGATACATGTAGACCATGTTGTTTGTGCACCTCATCCCAGGGAGATTTAAATAGCAGCTAGCAGCAGTTAGCAGCTAGTTTGGCGTAACAGTGAGCTTCTCACCCTCAAAGCTGAGGCCGAGATCAGCCACCATATAACAGGGGCAGAAATGATTGTTAATGCAGTGCTTTGCAATTGGTATTGTTTTGAAAGCGCTGGCTGCTGACGCTTGGTATGGTGTCTAAAATTACACACTGGGGTGACATGATGCTGCTGTTGTTTGCTTCTGAGTAAAAAAGCATGTAAGTAATGCAGGAGCTGGAGCAGCTACAGGTCTCACCCACCATACCTTCACGATCGGCCCCCTTCGCTCCTCGGTCCGGAAGCACTGAGGAAAAGTTTACGTTAGTATTTAGCTATCTATAAATGTTAGGTTAAAATAGAGGCAGTTCAGGTTAGGGGTTTTTTTTTCTTCCTATTTAAGAATATTTACTTTTGGGGTGTCGGTGGTTTAGTGGATAGAGCAGGCGCCCCATGTACAGGTTTGATTCCAACCTGCGGCCCTTTGCAGCGTGTGGTCTCCCTTCTCTCTCTCCCCCTTTAACACCAAACTGTTCTATTAGAAAAAAGGCAAAATGCCCCAAAAATAATCTTTAAAAATGAATATTTAGTTTTAAAGTGGAGAAATTAATTGGACAGACAGAGGAGGAGAATTAATATGGTGATAAACTTCAGACAAATCAAACAGAAAACGTTAAGTTTGATTAACGGGAAGTAACACTGTTTTTTTTCTCCAATACATTTTAACATAAAGTATCATGGGTTTTCTTTTTTTTCCTATTTATTTCTTTGACAAGAAAAGTGCCATGATATGACAGAAATGATGGGTGCAAAATAGTATGCACGATATGCATTATGGGTATTTAAAACAGCTACGCTCTGTTTGTTTTTTGATGGATACACTTGAATTTTGGACAAAAAAAAAATTTGGCCTTTCCACTTGGCTCATGTTGCTTTGAAATCTCAAATTGCTTCTTGTCTGACATTTTCAGAGCTGCCAAATGTTGCTAACCAACACTCAAGCTAAAATGCCCCACCTCTGCAGCAGTGTTTGTGATTAAGTCTGTCATCTCTACTTCATGCATGCATCGGCCACTGTGAGGCAAAATGAGAATCTCTGTAAGCCTGCAGTTCAGTTTGATGCACTGCCTTAACCATCGGTAATTACTGACCATAATTACTAGTCCATCCCGACTTTTTTTTCCCATTCCTGTTTACCTCTAACCTCTGTAAATTGACCCAGCACTTCTTCACATAGCTGAACAGGCAGTGAGACCTGAAAGTGTTGTTTTGGGCGGGGCAGTGCAAGCCCTGGCCCGCAGAAAGGAAGGCATGGCAGCCCAAAACAGGTGCTCAGACTCTCTTTTTTTTTTTCGTTTCTTTTTCATCATTCACCGCCTTTCCCTCTTTCTTCTCCCCACACCTGTTGAACTGTGTGGACTCATGCTGGTTCAGGCTCTCAGCAGACCTGAGCGGAGGTGGGGGTCTGAGATAAGTTGTGGGTAATTACTTAACTAGAACATACTTTATCTCCTTTGCCACCCCCGTCTGCCGACCCCAGTCAGTCCCTGCTTGCCCTTGATGTAAGGTGTTACTTTGGGGTTGATTACTTTTAGCACTGCAGCTTAGGACAAAAGAGGGCGGGGAGGAGAAGCCAGAGGTGGAAGTGTGACATGTCCTGTTTACACAGCAAATTGAAATTACTTTTTTTTAAGAAAAAAGAATACAGAAGAGTCAAAACTAAAAGAGGCACAGCCTGTTATGTTACATCTGTGGCAACAAAGATTTTCGGTGATTTGATTCTGGTCCCACTGATTGCTCCAGCGGTGACGGGTGGTCTCTGCCCCCTGGTGGAGCACCTTACTGGGCCCACACTAAGCCCTCGGCCCCCTGCCTACTGTCACCATGACAGAGATCAAGATTTACCCAGCTGTTTGGGCTCTGTGGGTGTTTATACATGAGTGGCTAGAGAAAGTTTACTTTACAGAAGAGTGTCACTGTCCATTGTTAAGCATGTTCTGAATTTTGAAGGATTGCATAAAAAAAAAATCATAGTTCTTAAGCAAAATAAGCTATTTTAAATCCCAATTAATTTGGTAAAATTGTTTGCTGTTTGTTTGTTGTTTATTTATTTGCACATATAAAAGGAACAAATTATAGATTCAGTACAAATCACTCTGTTTAGACAGTGAGTTAGAGAATGTGCAGGTGAGGTCGGAAACACAAGGGGAGCTTGTAAATTGACCCCACCCTGACCTTGTTTAGTCGAGGAAAATTAATGATGTACATCTTATTGGGTAAAGAGCAAATACATAAAAATAAGAAGAAATAATTACTAAAATAAGGTTAAATAAAAGAAGCAAAAATGCAATACAAAGGAAGAAATAAAAAAAATTAAACAGAAGCAAAATAATCAAAACAAAATGACTGTATCACGATCAACTAAACTGTTAAACGTAGTGTTTAAACAGTTTCATCAATAAAGTTTTTTTTAAATACTGACAAGGAGAGAGTGCTGTCTGCACGTTAGGTTGTTAAGATGACTGAAAGACGTGACCTCCTATAGGTGACATAGGTGGCCACGAAGGGCGCTGGCCAGACAGAAGGCGAGATCCATTTTAAAGGATGGGTGAGAACTCACACAAATGGATGAAAAACAGGGTTTCCCCCACATCATCAAGACACATAGAGTAATAAGTTTTACCCGGTGAAGGTCTTAAGGTTCCCAAGCTGAGTCCCTGTGGACTGAGCCACTGCTGCCCCTGACTACTGCGCCTTGATGGACTTGACTTGACTGAGGCCGGGAAAAAGGTCAAGACAGATGATGACTGGGCAGAGGAAGGATACACATCATACAGAGCTCAGCGCTAATGACAGCAGGCACGGTGGGGATCTTCAGCCAAACACAGAACTACAGGTGAAGACTGATGTAATAAAAACCTGACTGACTATGTATTCGCCATAACAAGAACTGACTGCTTTATTTTCTACATCCTCTCCAGCTGCCTCCACCATCTCTTGAGTCTGAAGTGCAGAAAAGGTTCAAGGTGCCAGGCTGTGTTTGCATGTAGAAACCAAAAAAAGTGAGAAAAGACTAAAGGAAATCAAATGTGAGGAAAGACTCATGGTGACATTTTTATAGATTACATGCTTTAAGGATGTTTTACATTATCTATGATTTCCCAGTACCATGTGATATCATCTTGTAACTCCATTACACATAGCTACTCCACCACCCTGCACATTATCTCATGACCCTGCATGCATTTCCACCCACTGTGACTCTTTGCACTAAGCACTGCTTGTTGGCAGACGGTGTAATTCCATTACAGCCACCTATTATTTGATTACAAAACCAACTTTTGCTACCAAAATAGATATTTTGTGTTGTAATGGCATCTGGAAATGAAGAAAAGTGCACCCAGAAGAGTGCAGATCTCCGCCAGGCGGCTGCCGGAGCTCATCGGAGCCAATCTAGACAACTCTACACGTGGCACAGCTGCGTGCAGTCAAAATGGACGATTCCTTTAACGTCAAGATGGCAGAGAAAACAACAAGATTTTCAGTGGCCCCATCTGACCTCCCTATAAAAAAAATCTGGGGGTGCCACTGCTGGAAAAATGCAAATGTAGGGGACAAGAGTGAGTCTGGGGTTCTCGCTTCACAAACAGTAACCAACAATTCCTGCATAGTATACCTTAAAGTAACATCCAGCCGCTAGGAGTCAGTTCTTACACAGTGTAGCGATTTAATCACCATTTAATCGGCAATAAAACATACAACGGTCTCACCTAAATCACACCCATTACCTTTATATTGAAACCATTGTATCTGTTTCTGTAAGTGTAGAGTGCCTGAACAAAACATTGCACCGAAACCTGTTTTGAAAAATGCAAAATAAGTGGATCATCATTTCAATCAGGAGAGACTCGTTTTTTTTATAGTAAAGAATATTTATTAACATGTGCACATAAGAATAAAAAATGTGAAAAGTCTTTGGCGATCAGACCCCATCGAGATGGTATACTTTCAGGAGGGTGATGAATCCACAGTCGAACAGGGAAACCCCCCCTTGGGGTCTAGATGCTGGTGGTGGTAGAGGTGGTGAAGTGCCGATGATCTGGACGAGTAGAGGAATGAGCTTTTGTTGAGCTCGTCCTGGACTCTGGATACGATGGCTGGAGGTGATCGGGGTGAAGGAGGGCGCTGTCTAAAATGACAGCTGACAGCAGAAGAGAAGAGAGCAGATTTAAAATTTTGCAGTAGCGTCGTGATTGGCTGAGGAAGACTGTGGCAAAGTGAGATTGGAAAACTAGAAGAGTGAACACCCATGGTCAGCTGATTAGAGGTCTTCCTGTCATCCTGACTGAGCTTAAACTGAGCTTCGTTTACATTCACAAAATATTAAATTTTTCCACCTTATTCCAAAAAATGACAACATACCTCCTGAGCAGATTACATGGCTGATGAAAATGAATATTCTACTAATACTCCCGTTTATATGCAGCCATGCATACTCAGAATAACATTTCGTAACATGTCGTTTGTCACATCAAAATATGGAAAAGCATAACAGCTGCTTGTGCCATTTGCTTTTTTGAAACAAAAATTGGGATTCTTTCAAACATGCACAAGTCAAAGTTTTCACTAGTAGCAGTCTATTTGGACCGTGTGAACGCAGTCTCCCTCTTTCAATCCTTCAACCACCTCAAAAAGGTCAGAGTTGTGATATTGCTGTATATCCAAATACAGGTTGATATCCCAGTTCATTATCTCAAAGAGTGGGTGTTTTTTTCTTCTGACCAGGACTGTGGACGTTTCCCTCTGCCGTGCATCTCTGCTTCAGCCTTGCAAACTGTTAGCGAGTTGGTTCGTGTTCAAGCTGTCCACGACAATGCACAGAGCTGACAGGTAAGAGGCCGTGTCAGGCAAATTGCAGTGAAAATCCCAACTGAGATGCACATCCCATGTCCAAAGAATGCCCCTAAAACCGGAATAACACCGACATACCTGACATGTCTTAGTTGGAAATGGTCAATTTGGAAAAAGGCCTAATTCAGCATATCATTGAGAATGTTGTCTTATTCGGAGCAATAGTGGGATATTAGTGTGCATGTAAACATAGTCGACGTGCTATAATGTGAAATATTTTGGTATGACACTGACTTTCTGCGTGCTGTGCTTCTTCAGGGTCACGTCTTACACCACGGCAGCAGTAGTTTGTTTATTCTGCAAATGAGAACATTAGCCGCACCAGCTTTATTTATTTTTACTGATTAAGTGTGATCACATCTAACAGTGAATCTAATTCCAATGAAACTGATTTGGGAACATCTGGAAAGGCTTTAAGGGAAGACTCTAGTTTCAAATGCTGTGCTGTGTGTGTTTGGGTGGCTGTCATGTGAGAATCCTCTCAGTATTCTCCATAGGAGGTTGTTTTCTTTGGGTTCCAAAAAAAAAAAAAAACAAGCACTCAGGTAATGACTTCAGTGTGTTGGTGTGTTTTTATTTCCCAAGTGTGACACCAAATTCAGCTTCAGTGACACAGGCACACCAGGTGGAAGAGATATCTCACATGAACACTCTGTAGCATCCACAGCATACTGCCGTGCTTTTTAAAGATAGCTGCATGTCTGTAATGTTGGTGTATGTGTGTGTTTGTGCTTGTTTGGGCACATGTGCGTGCATGCATGCCACCCTGTTCTCCTCTCATCTGGCCGGGCCCTCTAGCTGGTAATCTGAGCATAGAGATTAGAAAGAAAAACAGCAGAGAAGAATGTCTTTGGTTGAGCCAGCGAGGAATTTACAATGGCCTTCAGGCTGCTTTGACCTCTCCCTCCCTTTCTCTCTCCCACTCTTTCTCTCTTACACACACACACACACACACACACACACACACACACACACACCAGTTTACCAGTTATGATAACATTTTACTCACCAACTTCAGTTAGGATCTGAGGACGCAGTGACATCACGAGAAAGGAGCCCAACAGGCCGAGCAGCACAGTCAGTCATATGATCACACAGGTTATAAACAAAGCCTCTGTCAAGACATATTACGTCATTTGTTGGAACAATATCAAAAATGACACTCCTGAAATGTTACAATGTTCATGTTAAAATTATTTACACATTAGAAATGCATCTGCTCCATCTCCCTCACAGCCGTGGTGTGAGCTTTCAAATTATTTAATAAATGAATGACTCTATTTCAAACCAGAAAAAAAACATAATTAAAAACGAACCCCTCTCTTGCATTTCTTCTTTTAACTCCAACACACTCTCACTCCGACCTCGTCACATATTGAAGTTTTGGTCATGGACTTTCCACGTCCATATACGACGTGCAAAGTACCCTGGGTGCGTTGGTTGTTGATGTCCTGGGACACAGTGTCAAGTTCTGCCTGTTACATGCATTGTCTTCTTTCAAAATACACTTCCCTTTTTCATAGGAAATTTAACGTTAACATACAGCATCTTTCAAAATAAGAGCGCTTCATCTGTACAACACCACGAATTGACGTTTTTTTTACTTCAACAAAAACACGTGGTTAGGTTTAGGAAAAGTGAAACAAGGTTTGGCTTTAGAATCTTATGGGACACGAACACTGTTCTCTCAGATGAAAGTCGCTGTTTGTTTGACCCATCCACCACCCCTTCCACCCGACCCATTAGGACTTTCAGAGGCTAAACTTTCTTCCCCCTGACACCGCCGGGCATCATTAAACTATAACAGCACCCGGCTGCGGATCATGCCGATGTTAAGGGATGTCTTTTTAAATTGGTTTCTAACGTCGCAAGTCACTGCTGAAGCACTGGATTTCAGTAACTTCAGAGTGAGAAGTCATTTTTATAGTTTTTAAAATTAATCTATATTTGTGCCTTGTTTCAACGTGTCATGCAGCTCATTCCACAAGTCCACCCCATACACTGAAATACACAGACTCTTCTTAGTTGTATGAACATATTGTTGTTGTTTTGGTTTGTTTTTTTTTAATAAATTCACCTCTTAAATTGAAATCCTCCTTCCTGTCACAAAACATTTTTTTAATGTTGGCTGGAAGTGAATTACCTCTCACTTTAAATATGATTATTGCAGTTTTAAATTTGACCAGATTTAAATACTTCAATGTATGTGACTTTAAAAACAGTGTGTTTGTGTGTTTCCTGTACCCCACACTGTGTACTGTCCTGATTGCTCTCTTTTGAAGGATGTACAATGGTTGTAAGTTGCTTTTATAAGTGTTGCCCAAAACTTCCACACAGTAATTCAAATGCTGTAAACCCAAATTTACTGTCTGAGAGTAAATTATACTTTTCAATGAAATGATCCAACCTACTAATAAACAGTTTTACTAACATTTTAGAGAACTGGCAGAGAAATGATATAGGCCTGTAGTTGGTTGTTGTTTGTCCCTGGCTTTATATAATGGAAAAACTTTTCATTTTTTGTGGAAATGCACCAGTTGAGAATGATGGTTATTTGACACTTAATAAGGCTAATTATAATATCAAAGGGAAGTCCATGCTTTTACTTTTGGACTCATTTAGAAACTATTTTAAAAAATACAAAAGCCTATAGTAATATAGTAATAATATATAGTGATATAGTAATAATAAAATTATTATAGGGATGGACAATACCAAATGTTCTGAATTTGATATGATACCAATACTTTTACAATATTACAATACAATTATATTATATTATACTTACATAATTTTAACAACACTGATACTGATCATCTCTTACATGAGTATGTGATTTTTCCGACACATTCTCACTCCCAACATGTCAAAATCAGATGTAGTACAAGTACAGATTGTAGTTAATTTACTGTAAAAAAAAAAAAAAAAAAAAAAGAGGGACACCAATTGCCTGGAAAAGTGTAAGTAACTATTAGTCTTTAGTTGTGTTTATTTTATATCTAACACTTAAGTTTACTTAAGATTTAATTGTAATAATTTAATGTAACAAAACAGGACTTGCAGCCATGTTAACTCCACCACAAGCAAAATCTTAATCATAATACAGAATACAACAAAAACCGTTCAGTTAAGTAGACTAACTTAGTTTTGTTAAGTTTCAAGCACTTAGAAAGAACAAGTGAATTTCACTTGTCATTTTTAAGTTGCAACAACTTCACAAAATTAGGTAAATGTAACTTCAGAGTAATAGTTATATTGGCTTACCTTTTTCTGCCCAATTGGTTTCCTTGATTTTTTTTTTTTTAAGTAGCACCAACTTGTCCTATTTTACAGGGTAGGTATCCCTCCTACGTCAGTTTTGGATGCTCAGGGTAGGTGTGTCAATTTACGCTCCTTTCATGCATTGTGTCAAAATAATCTTCCATTTTCACAGGAAATGTACGGTTTCTGTTCATTAAATGTCCCTCTGCAAAATTAACTTACAGCTTAGGTTAAAAAAAACCCTTCATCTGTAGGTTTAGGCTACAAAAGCAAGTGATCAAGTTTATAAAAAAACATCATGGTTTCTATGTTTTTACTTCCATAACGTCACACGCCACACATCAAATACGACTAGTGACTTTAAAAAAATGCTGTAAAGGGTGCCTCGGTACATAGGACTTTGATGCTGAGGGCCACTGATCAAGCGTCGGTATTTGATGAGTTGGGAGTACGACTGAATTGTATTTTTCAAAACTAATTTTTAGAAACAAAAAAAGGCATTACACTTACTGGCCATTAATAAAAAATGTCTTACAAATGTTTTATGAGTGTCTTCTTGTTTTTGATGAGCTGATAAAAAAACTGTTGTCGTTGTTGGTAATAGAGAGAAGATATGTTCAGATACATCCCCATCTGTTGCCAGAGGGATGTAACGGTCTGAAGCGGCTGTCCAACAGCTTGCAGCGATGTCACTGCGTAGGCAGAGATGACACCGTGATGTAGGACAGACAGGAAGTTTGAAGCAGACACTGCGATGGAGTTCTTGTTTCAGAGAGACAGCTGTGTGGATACTCAAGACAAACTGGCCACCAGACCACCTGATCTGATCCCCCTCGCTTCGTCACAGCCCAGCAACCTGCCTTCCTCCCAGACAAACCTAAGCCAGTGTGCGCCCGTGTGTGTGTGTGTGTGTGTGTGTGTGTGTGTGTGTGTGTGTGTGTGTGTGTGTGTGTGTGTGTGTGAGCGAGGGAGAGGAGGGGTATACAGGTCTTTGCACAGACGAAAGGGACAGGTGTTAGGGACAGGAGGTGCCGTGTGGCCCGGGGGTGTGGTCAGGTGGTGACACACCTGTCCCTACTTGCACAAGAGGGTCTAGTTACACACACACAAACACACACACACACACACACAAGCATGCAACATCAGCCTGACCATGTGTTCTGACATGCAACGTTAAACCAACTATCCTCTCATGCAATGTGAATCTGCTCTCCATGACAAACCGCGATTCTTGTTATGCCAAAGAAAACATGGCAAGCTCAACTCTGTAGCAAAGTAATGTGATCATTATGTGAGAGATGAGGGGACATTGAGCTGCAGACATGCAATACAGGGCTCTATGTGGAGATTTGGTTACCGAGAAAAAGTGTGTGTGACAGAGAGAAAGGGGCAGCGAGCCTCTGGATGTGATTAATTATTGTTTTCCATGCACGGTGGCTTAAGTGTCTCCGTGCTCTCTGTGGATCATGTGGCTTGTTGTTTTGTAGAAAAAGGGAGCAAATAGTTCGACAGCAAGTCAACTGTTAGCTGACTTTGCTGATTAAGTTGGAGAGGATTTGTTGAAGGACTGTATGAGACTACAAAGGAAACAGCTGCAACCCAGGTTTGTTCCTAGAAACCCCTAATTTCACATTAAGAATACTCCACCAATTAAGCACTCCTTAGACATTGCTGGACTCACGATGGATGGTTTGAAATTAATGCAGCAAATCCAGTGATACGGTCTTGTTTATTCCATGCACTCATCTTCCTCCACAACATTTACCAGATTTCACAAAAAGCTTTTTACAACTTTTTTTTTTACATATGCAGCAGTAGACCTGTTATCAGCCTTTCACATATAAATCTGTAGAGTTCCCTTTGAAGGTTCTGTGTGTAACTTTCAGGAAATGCTTGTTGTTAATGGCGATGATGGCTGTTAAGATGCAGTCAGCACCCTATTAATCGCACTCCATAATCACGAGCCAGCACCTGGGCATCGGCCAAAACAGTGACGTGATTAAACACATGATTGATCATCATCATGTTGATAAAATGCAAGAAAATAAACGACAACCATATTAAAAATAGCATCATCATGATACTAACTATCCTGCCATTTGCAAATAAATTATCAGCTACCGATACAATAACATATTCTTACTCTGCCCTCTTTACATATTGATGTTTTGGTAATGGACTTCCCATGTCCACATATGCCGTGCAACGTACCCTGAGTGCGTTGGTTGTTGACGCTCTGGGACACCGCATCAAGTTCTCTTCTTTCAAGATACATTTCTGTTCTCACAGGAAATGTAACATTTACATACAGACATTTTTTTCCTTCAACAACAAACACACACAACAACAAACCACAAAAACATGTGGTTAGGTCTGGGAGAAAAGAACAGGGCGCAACACCACTCTCTCGGGTAAAAGCCAGTGTTTGTTGGACCCATCCACCACCCTTCCCGCCTGCCCCGCTTGGGCTTTCGCCATTTCTGATGCCTTAAGTCACTGCCCAAGCGCAGGATTTCAACTACTTTGCAGTGAGACCATGCTAGATACAAAGCAACCAACGACAGATCCATGCAGCGTAGCTTTACAGCTAGCTGCTTAACCTTAGTATAAGTTACGGTGAGGTCACTGGCCGCCCCTGACTCACATCAGTCTTGGCCAGTAGAAAGCAATCATATACCTTTGCTTTGTGCTGGTACATCACAGAACACCTTAGCCATGAGCAACTTGCTACACATCCTGTGGCAGCGGCGGGTCTGTCCTGTGTAACGGCAGCAACAGAAAGTTTTCTGATCTGGTGGGGAGTTGGCTGAGTTGCTACAAGGGCTAAGGTTCATACTGGAGCTGACGTCTGCTCTCCTCCCGGCAAAGTATTGTCCTGTGGAGTGAGGTGAGGGGAGCATGGGGTCTCGGGACACCTGCTGCAGAATATTTATAACCAAATAATCTGTGGATTGTGTTGTGTTGGGTGTGGGTCATTTGTTAGCGTTAGCAGACACCATTGCTCAGCTAACATCAGCTAGTGTTGCAAACTGAAGAGTGTCGGTTGACAGACAACAGACGAGCAGTATGACATTTTTAAGTTAAGCTGCAGTGAAATGTTTCAGTAACCAAAGATTCCCTGTGTTTTTTTTGTTGTTTTTTTTACAGCACAAGTCTATTTCTGTCGCATTGTGTAAGGTATATTCGGCACAGACAGCTGTTTAAATCACACAAACATCCCACTGTATATGTGTTTTAAACATCTAAACACGAGGGGAACTTCAAACTCGCTACAGTAGGCTGGGAAATAAAATCAGGGAATCAGTAAATACAAACACTGTTGGAGCCTCTTGGGCAGAGACGCTGAATGCAGGTTGCAGTCGGTGTGGGCTGAAAAATACTAGCTCCGTGGCAACAATGGTAACCCCACCAGTCATATTGCACGACAAAATATGATGTTGTTCATGACTTTATTAAATTCTCCCGCTGCGCTACATGGAAGTTGCGCAACATACTACTCATTAAAGTGTACCCAATAATTAATTAGGCTTTATATTTGTTTACTAATTGGCAATAAGAAAACAATGAATCTATGTAAGAAGCTGCTTAATGAATGCTGTTTCAAAATTGAATCTGCTCCAAACCTGCATTTATCTGAATGACTGGAGATAAGATAAATTCTCTCAGTTGATTATAAATTCAAATTTCTGAGATGTACGATACAACTTGATGTCCCTCTCCTTTTTAAAAGAGTGTAAGTTGACACCAGTGTGTGTGGCACATGCAGTGTTTCTGTAAAACCTTGGAGATGGGGGGAGATAGGCGTCTGGCCCCGGGGTGTGGATTTCAGGCAGGTGCACTCGCCTGCCCTGCGGCTCCTCAAGGGACAGGACAGGACGGGACAAGACGGGAGGAGGAGAAGAGGGGAGGCAATCTGTGCTCTCTGCAGTCACACACACTAACTCTAGATCCCCAACTCAAATCTCCACCCGTCTTGGCCCCCCTGTACTCAACACCCCTCCCTCGCTCACTACCATATCCTTCATTGACTGGAATGTGTCGGGACAATAGAACTGTCCTGGTCCTTTGGCTGGCGCCCCCCTGGGCCCACACAGGCCCTGACAGGAGGACAAAAGTGCACCTTGCACCTCTCAGCACCACCAGCAGCACCCTGGGGGCAAATACCTGAATACCTGCGGTAAATAAGAGGCAGAGGGGGGAGAGAAAGAATGACACATCATGAGGCAAGAGAGAGAAGAGAGGGATGAATGAAAGAAAAGAAGAAAAACAAGTGATTTTCTGCTCTCAGCTGCCAAGTGCAACACAGACTCATCCAGAGGTCCAAGCAAAACAGCAGTCTTCCTATTTTGATACCGACTCCCCCTCATATAATTATAATTCACCGTGCCACTCATTCTTTTATATCTATTCAGACACCTGCTTTCTTGGTAACAACCCCCCCTCCCAGTATGTACTCTGCACATACTCTCTGTCAGTACTCTCTTACTCTCTCATGTCTTGACTTGCTGGCCACTGCCTAGCTCGCTGTGTGTGTGGTTTGTGCACATTTGGCCCTGACACTTCTTTTCCTGCACGCATTTAAGCTCAGTTGGCTCACAGTCGGAATACATCGCAGTAGATGCCACTGATCATTGGCGGATTATGAGACAATGGGGACCTGGGCGCAGACATACAAAAGGCCTGACCACCTCTCCTACACAGGAGCAAGAAATGCAGACTTTGTGGTGGTTTTGCTGCTGTTTCGTGTCTCTTTGCTGTT
Source organism: Cephalopholis sonnerati (assembly GCA_019142605.1). NCBI lineage: Eukaryota > Metazoa > Chordata > Actinopteri > Perciformes > Serranidae > Cephalopholis > Cephalopholis sonnerati. The sequence goes on along the minus strand of JAGQAX010000011.1, from coordinate 17,919,322 downwards.
ATTTTGCACCTTTTTGTAATAATTTGGAGTCTCTTCCTGGCCTGTGTGTGGTAATTGAGCTCGGTGTCACTCCGAAGTCGCAGAAATGCGATGCTTGGGCAGTGACTTGCGGCATCAGAAACCAACAAAAAAAGGCGTCCTATAATGTCGGCATGATTGCGGCCGGGTGCTACTATAGTGCCCAGCAGTGTCAGGGGGAAAATTAAGACAATGAACGTCTGAGCAGGGTGGGAAGGAGGGGCGGCTGGATGGGTACAACAACCACCAACTTTCACCCTAGAGAGCGGTGTCCTGTAAGATTCTAAAGCCAAACCCTGTTCTTTTTTCCTAAACCTAACCACATGCTTTTGTTGCCTAAACGCAACCATGTGTTTGTTTTTGAAGGAAAAAAAACTTAAATTTGCGGTGTTGAACTGACATAGGGCTTTTATTTTGAAAGGGAGTGTAGGTTAACGGGAAATTTCCTCTGAAAACATAAGTGTATTTGGAAAGAAGACAATGCATGTAACAGGCAGAACTTGACACGGTGTCCTGGAACGTCAACAACCAACACACCCAGGGTAACTTGCATGTTGTATGTGGACGTGGAAAGTCCATGACCAAAACGTCAATATGTGATGAGGTCGGAGTGAAAATGTGTTGGTTATTTTCTAAGACATATTGCAGGTGAAGGCCAAGGGGGCCCCTGACACTTATTGGGTCCCTGGGTCTGTTCCCAGTAGGCCCGTTCAGTAATCCATCTATGCCACTGAAATTTCTGAATGTGCAGGATATCACTCACTGATTTCTCACTGATTCTTGAACTCTCAGTAAGTCTGAACCAGAGTTTGTCCTTCCAAGCAATCCCTGTATTTTCACTAACCCCCTCCCTTCTCTGTCTCTCTGGGAGAAGGTGTGCTAATCAGTGAAATGAAGTGTGTTAAGCCACGGTCACATTACCACTGATGCAACCACAATCACTTGGCTCCACGCAACAAATGTGGGCGTAGCGAGGCTGTGAGGTCACGCTACTGAAACAAGGTCTCTGGAAAGTAGAACAACTTCTAACCTCCCACTGCTACACAGTAAACCATGCTGTCTCCTTTTTCAGTCACATTACATGACATTAATCAGATAAAGTATAACTGTGCCAGATGGTAGAAGCCTGCAGGATCAGACTCAGAGATGTGTCATATTCAACCCCGAGGTCACTAAGACATGGAGTCCTTCTATTTGTCATCCTTAGAAAGTCCTGTATTCAAACTTAGTTGCATTATTTTATTTCATAAAACATAAGTTGTTATATATCAGATCCTAATCTTTACGGCAACTATAGATATAGTCAGTAATCTTGAAAGTACAACATTTTCTTTGCAATGTGCTGGAGCAGAAGTATAATGTACCATTACATCAGACTCAGAATCTGTTTTATAACCAAGTTTTCACATATAAAAAAAATTTACTGTGGTGTTTTGGTGCAAAGGCAAGAAACAACAAGTTAATTAACAGTCACCCTCCTCTTACCTGTAGTGCCATTTGTCAGTCTAGATTGTTTTAGTGTGAGCTGCCGAGTGTTGGAGATATCGACCGTAGAGGTGTCTGCACTTCTTGCAAATATAATGGAACTAGATGACACTCAGCCTGTGGTGCTCAAAGTGCCAAAAAACACATTTTTAAAAACTCAACAGCAATGTCTCTTTCCAGAAATCATGACCCAGTTACTCAAGATAATCCACAGAGATTGTTGTGATCAGTTTCATGTAAGAACTATTGTCTTTTTACCGAGCCACACCTGCCAACTGTATCACTGTGCAGAAGGTAGCATGCATCTACTCATGGACGAGAGGCTGGTGCTCAGGACAGTGCGAGATGTAAACGTAGAAAGAAAATAGTTCCTACATGAAACTGCCAGCCTCGTCTCCGTCCCAAATTTGTCAAATGCTGCTGCTTTGTCAGCGATTTCCACATCAAACTCTAACGTAAAACGGCACCTTTCATGGCAGTATGACAAGTTGGCGGGCAGCATCGGTTTGAAACAACAATGTAATATAAGGAGCTGGAACATCCCTATATGGCAGGTGGGAGAGGAGGTGGATGGGTCCCACAAACACTGGACTTTAACTGGACTTTTTTGTTAACCTAACCATGTGCTTTTGTTGCACAAGAAAATAATCATAAAAAACAAGCTGTTTGACCTACGTTGTAAGTGTATAATAAAAAAGACTATACGGATCTAACAAGCCGAAAGTGTGCATTTCCTGTGAACACGGAGGACATAATGCATGTAACAAACTTAAATTGACACGCTGTTGCAGAACATCATCTGCAGACACAGGATAACATATAGTGTGTCATATTTAGACATAAAAATCCACTGACAAAGATGAGACGAGAACGTGTTGAAACTGCTCACAACAAGCTCTGTGGATTATCTGGAGTAGTCAGGTCATGACTTCTGACATTGCTGTTGAGTTTTTCAAATTGAGCACCACAAGCCGAGCACATCTATTTCCATTATATTTGAGAGAAGGCAGACATCTCTACGGCTCACATCTCCCACACTCTGCAACTCACACCAAAACAATCTACATTGATAAATAGCTCCACAGGTAAGAGGAAAAATATGTGTTTGCGATTTTCCGGTGAACTGTTCCGTTAACTATTTGGGTGTAATGGAACTGTGTGTGTACGCAGCTCTGAATGGCATAAGGTTGGAAACCTGTTACACACAACACGTCTCATGTGTTTACCCTCCTGTCCCTTTATGGCTCATCCTCTACCCTCTGACCCTGTGGGACAGAGAGGGCCTGTGTTTAGGAGGAAACACAGCACCAGCCACATAACACACACACACACACCATTGAAGAGGGACAGCAGGAGTGCGGAGGTGGGCAGGAAATGGCGTGTACCCCCTCCTAGAGACCACATCCTGTCCTTGGTTAAAGCTGGTTTATTTGTCCAGAGATTTGAGCTCTTTGTGTGCAGAAGCATCCATGTTGTTGTGCATGTTAAGACTTTATGAAGTCCTGAAATCATCCAGAATTGTACAAAACCCTCACAAGGAAAGCATCCACAGTGAGCGTATCTCTCAGCCCTCACAGCACATGTCATTGATCAAGTCTACATTGCAACATGTGGCATTCCTCAGCAAATTCTCCTCCCTACTGATTTGATAAACGGCCCACGAACAGAAACATTCATTCTTCACCAGACAACCCCCCCCTCCCCTAATGTCCAATCTCTTCTCCCTCATTGCTTCGTCTTTCCTTATCCCATTATCATCCTCTTATCCCCACTTCACCCGTGCTTTTTGTTTCCCCATCCTGAATGCCTCTTGTTATTTCATACATTTTTACAATCTCTTTTAAAGAATAAAGGTAGATGACAGACTCCAGCCCCAGCAGACAGGGTTGGCGCTGAAGCTTTGGGCAGTGACATTGTGTAAGAGCGTTGCAGCTTGTACGAGGGTTTGAAACTTTAACCCAGTGACTTAACCTTCTTGGCACAAATTTGGTCCTCCAGTGATTCAGCTCTGCAACCCCCACCAGCTCTGATTTCAGCAATATACTGTACCCTCTCTCCTCCACGATGTGGAGCACTGTGAACCCCTGGAAGAGATCCACAAACACTCACATACATCAGTGTACACACAAACAGCTGTAGCCGCACCCAGATGCTTTATATCAGCACTTTTTGGAAGGGCTGTGTTTAAACAAGACTGACAAGCCACTTCCTGTGTCCCAAACATTACCACAAACACATACATGTACTTAGAGCGGAGCGGTAGAGGGGGATATGCAGTTTCAGTTTTAAAAAATGTTAGTCCTACACGGCGGAAAGAGCGCTGCTTCCCATTGTTTAATTTAGGAGTGGAGAAATTGGTTTTGTTACACACATGTGAAGCCCCTCTTACGGCTCTTCACGGGATGATTGTTTAGAGAGAGGCATGTATTTTCTGTTTCCAAGATGACGGCACTCTATAACCAAATAAAACTCATGCGGCTGCAAACTGTCAAACATCAGCTTTTGTGTACACAAATCCAATTCATGAAGCAACATCCAGACTTCCAAATCACTAGGGGTATCTGCAAAAAGAGGCAATTACATTTTTATTGTTTTCATTTATTAGAGCGAAGCAAAATGCTTAGACATTCTTTCCATGGGAATAAACACATGTGAGAAATTAAAACGAATGGCAATCCCCTTTTCTGCGTAATTAGGTCAGCATAACATTATTTCCTGTTACAGGAAAATCAAATTATTACTTTGACTCAAGAGCAGAGTGCAAGGACAGCAGACAGAGCAGCCCTCTTTTTCTGTTAGACGGCGGTATTGTGTGTCTGTCACTAATGGCTCAGGAATGTCACATTAGTCAGGGGCCGCATGCGTGACGCTGCGAACATTAAAACACTTTGAGGAGACCAATATATGATATCACGCACACACACAAACACACACTGACAGGTCCAGTGATCTCATTGCCTCAAAGCTACAGAGTGATAGACTGCCTCCTACACACTGCAAACCAAAAAAATGTCCCCCCAGCAAGGTGTCAGAGTTGGATTTCAAAACGGCCGAAACATATCAGAAATGACAGGCTGTTTAGTGGCGTGTTTTGTGTAGATTTTCAGAGGTAGAGTTTAGATATCCCAAGGTGAAAACTGAATATCATCTAACTCGACAGCAGCTTTTGACACGTTGTGTGTCATCTCAATCTGTTACAGTTTTTATTTTACATTGATAACATCCATTTGTCCAGTGTATGGTCACATTTTCAAAACTCTAAACACAGTTATCACAACATCCATCGGTTGTTGACTAAACCATCAACCAGAGGTAGGACAAAGACTTTGTTTTCCAAGTCCTGGGTCTGAAAATTTGAGTTTCAAGTCTCAAGTCTCAAGTCATTTGTTAAAACAAGTTCATTAAAAAGTTATTTAGCTGTTAAGCTAACGTTAGATAAGCATTCATTCACAAACTATGTTATATTAACCTCAACTGACCGTTCTTTGTTTAACTTAACTTCCTCCGTCTTAATTTTTGACCCGCATTTTGCATACTGCAATTTGTTTTTGTTTACCACTGCATAGTTTTTGTACGTAAATGACATCATCTTTAATATCATTTTGGTCCTGCTGGCACTCACTAATTTAACCTTAGTCCTCCATGGTCCTCTCCTGCAACTTGACTGTGTGCTAACAGATTGGTTCAGACAAAATGGATCTGGAGACAACGTTAACGTTAGTTGGTTGTGAAAATGAAGACAAATGATCTGATTCTTGGCACAGTTTTTAAGTATGATACTTTTTAATCTTTGGGCATGGGAGGAGGTATGAAGTATATTTGAGTCAAAAGGCTCAGGTTCAAGTGTTAAAGTCCGAGTGGATTGGCAAGTCTTCTTTGACTGTCTAAAGTCTTCAAATTTGTGACTCCAGTCTACAGCTGTTTTTGGTAGTACAACATTTACCCTTGAGCTTTAAATGATGACGATGATGATTATCATTATTATAATTATTTATTTATGGGTTTTTTTTCTGACAATTTTGATACAGTAAGGGTACTTGTTGTCATTGTTGTAATTAGTGCCATTAGTAGTTTTATTGTGGTTAATCTATCGGTTTTATTTGTTTATTTTGATTATTGTTTTGTAGTTTCAAGTTTTGTCAGTGTATTTTGTTTCTTTTTGCCTTTTTTTAATCATATATCTGTTTTACACTATGATGTAATGTTTGCTTATGTGGACCCCAAGAAGAGTAGTCGCAGCCTTGGTACTCACCTAATGGGGATCCAAATAAAAAAATAAACCTCTGCCATTTACACAGTTTGTGTTGTTTTAACAGGATGTGCAGCCACGTTACACGTTTCTTAAGTGCTTAAATTTTCTTTACACAAGCTTACCCAGCACCAAAAAAATGACTATTTCTCGTCTTATTTACAAATGTTGGCACGCAGCACACATAAGAATCTAAGTTTAAATTCTTAAATATAGTATAAAGCCTCAGCTGTAACAACAGCAGCTCAAAAGCTATGCTGAAACAGCTGATAAACATTTTTGAATCACAGATCATTGAATCACTGAGAAAGAGCTGACTTACTGTAAATTGTGTCAAATAGACAAACCGCAGCTGATTTTAATTTTAATCGCAGGAATAGCCAGGTGTTACACGCACACATACAGTAAAAAAGGGGGCTTTTGGAGTTAATTTGTTCAGTGTGGTAAACAGAGCAACAAAGAGGAGCAGAGGGAAAAAATAATGTCTCGAATGTTTTCCTTGGATAGAAAACAGGTGCTAGTGTTTGAAGGAATGATTTGATATTGATTGAAGTCCGCCGTGTTCATTTCATTCATCATTTTCTTATTTTCTTGAACACATTTGTCCATTCAGAAGATGGATTCTCAAAACAGTTCACACACAGGCCTAAACTGAAAGTTGCTGGCCAAAATGACACATCCATCCATCCATCCATTCATTTTCATCTGCTTATCTTAGGCAGCGATCCAGCAATCAGTCCATATCTATCTAGAGGAGATGCTACCTCTGGGTTGCTATTTGCAAGCATGAATCAAAAAGGCCACAGGCAGGTATTCAGCATTTCTGAGTTTCAAAAGTATAGAAACAAGACGAGGTCAAAATCTAGTATGAAGCTGCTGCGGTCCAGCCAAAAAAAATGACTGATTAAGTACAATTTAGAAAAGGTTTCTAGGTATTTCTGAGTCTAGGTGACATTCTTTATTGGTGCTTTGTGAATAAATAATGCAGCACAGAAGCTGTATTATAATGAATGTTTATGATGCTTATTGTAGGTCTTAAATGTCAAACCCAGTCTCACTCTGAAGTTGTCGAAATCCGGCGCTTGGGCAGTGACTGGTGGCATCAGACACCAGCTAGGAAAAGGTGTCCTTTGAAGTCAATATGATACGCGGCCAGTTGCCGTTATAGTTTAAAGGTGCCCGGCAGCGTCAGGGGGAAATGCGACGGGACAAGGACGAAAGTTAAGGCGACGAAAGTCCAACTGGGGCGGGCAGGAACACCGACTTTCACCCGAGACGGTGGTGTTCACATCCCATACAATTCTAAAGCCAAACCCTGTTCTTTTCTCCTAAACCTAACCATGTGTTTGTTGTTGAAGGAAAAAGAACGTCAATTTGCAGTGTTGTACCGACGTGGTGCGTTTATTTTGAAAGAGAATGTATGCTAACGTTAATTTCCTATGAAAACAGAAGTGTATCTTGAAAGAAGACAATGCACGTAAGAGGCAGTGCTTGACACGGCGTCCCAGAACGTCAACAACCAACGCACCCAGGGTACCTTTCACGCCATATGTGGACGTGGAAAGTCCATGACCAAACATCAATATGTGACAAGGTCGGCGTGAGAATGTGTTGGTCAATCACAGTTGATTGGCACGAAAAAAAACCTGCACACAATGAATAAATGAATGAAGAAAACTTTCTTAGAATTTTTTTGGGGCATCATTGGACAAAAAACACATTTCATGCTGTGATACGTTCGCTTGCCTTTTTTGGCCCACACTGAAGTATCAACAAAAGGCACAGGCATATAGCACACATATTCATATTGATAGCTGTATTTTGTGTATAAATGCTTGTTAGCAATTGTAAAAAAAAATTAAAAAAAGAAAGACCAACTCAACCGTCCCTGCCGCCCCCTTCTCTCTCTGTGCCCACCATATCTGTCACTGTTGGTGGTTCAGGCATAGTTCACTCCCCTGTGGCCTGCTTCTCTCCCTCTCTGACTCACTACCTGCGTAGGTGTGCGGCAGCTAAATGACTCTAACCTCTCGCTTCAAAACAGCCCATAGGCAGACGAATGAAAAATCCCCCTTGATCAAAGTAAAGCTTTTTATTCAATATGTCTGTGTGTGTGTGTGTGTGTGTGTGTGTGTGTGTGTGTGTGTCTGTCACGCAGTCTTTCGGGTGCTGTTTACATTGGGCAAGCTAAGTCATGCAATCTGATCCCAAGCTCTTTGAGAGCCTCTTCAAACCCCCCTTCACACAAACACACACGTGCATCCACCTCTCAACACTGAGAGCTATTGGAAGGAAACGCGTTATTACCTCACCAAGACATGCTGGCGTCAGTGTGTGTGCGGGTCAGGAGGGCAGGGGGGAGTTGTAGACACATTGCTGCCATATGTGCACCCTAGATGTTCACCCTCAGCTGGGCTCATAAGCGCAAACTTCCTCCCAAAGTTCCTACAAGGTAACCAGAGTGTAGCCATTACTGAGCAGATGGCTGCGCAGACTGAGTGGATCTGTGTCAGTCCAGAGCTGTCCGGAGCCTGACTCTCTGGGGTGTATATTTGTTGGTCTTGGGCCTAAGATTTCGGCTTCCATCTGTGGCCGCTCCTACAGCAGGAAGTGGGTCAGTGGGATTCCCACACTCAGCTAATTTCACACTGACTTGTATTCTGCAGAATTTGCTCCACTGTGGCCCTTGGGAGGATCTCTTTTCTTGCTCAGCATCTTCCACGTCTTCATGCCATTTTTTTTTTTTGCTCACTTCTTTCTCCCACCTGCAGTCGCTGCGTGCACCCCCCACCCCCCGCCCCCTTGCCTCTTTAGCATGTGTTCTCCATGTGTGTGCTGACAGCCTGGCAGGTGTGTGCAGGTGTTCCCCCTATCACTCAACATCACACAAACCTGTCCCTGCACCTCCTAACACACACAGCTCTATCTTCCCATTCACAAACTGCCATGTCTGTCCTGATGAACTCATTTAGAGTTGTGAGTGAATACGGCAACTGATGAAATACTAATTAATGTTCACAGAAATAGGTCCACAGCATTTATCGTTTAAAAAACAAAGCTTTTATTTACATGTGGCAGCAAAAGGCACAGTATCCCCGTGTGAAAGGCATGTTCAACAAAATAGGTCATAAAAACTGTGGGTCAAAACTTTCCCAAAAACCTAAATATGTGTCATTTAGACTGTGAAATGACAATATTGGTCGAGTTTAAGTGGTCCGTTCATGTCCCGTAAGACACAATGAGAGTGTGGTGGAGTTTGTGGTGAGGAGGGGCAAGTAGGGGGTCACCTGTCGTCGAGGTCACAGCTAACACGTCTCTCAGCGCCCTGCCTCCACAGCACACCATACACAGACAGCTGTCTCAACACATACACACTTGCTCATACACACATGCCATGTATGTATAGTATGGTGAGGAATGACATCCCCACATACACACACCCAAGCAGCTGCAACATGGCCAGAGTCCCGGACCGGCCGGCACCGATGGAGTTTCCTGGGAATTAACTGCATGTCCAGCTGCCCTCAAATCACACTCTCATACACACGGCTGACAGGACGCAGCAGAGATGTGCTGTGGATACCAATATGACCTCAACTGACAGAGAGCACTTAGGAAGTCATTTTAGAAAAGCAACAGAACTCCAGTTTTCTGTCCCGTCATGGCATGGAGTCCACCGTCCTGGAACCAGCTTCGACTGGCTCGTGACAACAGCTCAAGGAATGTGAGTCTATGAGGCAGGGCAGCATCCAGAGGCGGTGTGTTTGTGCAGCAGGGACATGCGACTGAAGGTCCGCGAGCAGGAGCCGCACTGGTACTTCTTCACTTCAGAGTGGGTCTGCAGGTGGGCACGCAGGTTGGATCGGTCAGCAAAAGCGCGGTTACAGTGTTGACAAGCGAAGGGACGCTCACCTGATTTAAAAGACAAGAACTATTAGCATCAGGAATACACTTCTATACCAGGCCAAAGGTCTGTCCTCTGGCTATTGTTTTTTAAATGATCAACAGATAACTTAACAAAAGAGCAGGAACACTACCCTAACTTACTTAATGCAGATTTGCCCTATTGTCATGCGTAACCATTCTGAGTCTGAGATTAGATTGTGCCATGCTAAGCAATAACATTTGCTCACACATCAGAAGACATCAATGAATATCAATGTGCATGTGGTGCAACCAGCTGTTACATTTACAAGTCAACAGAGCTTGGAAATCAATGTGGATTTTCACAGGTGAAAAGTTGCTTTTGATGCATACCTGTGTGTGTGCGGATGTGTCCTCTGAGCAGCCATGGTCTGGAGAAGGCCTTGCCACAGGTGGGGCACACACAGGGCAGAGTGTGTGAGCGAATGTGCATTTTCAGGGCCCCCAGGCTGGTGTACTCCTTTGGGCAGTGTTTGCAGTGGAAAGCTGGGCGTGCAGAGACCTCAGTGGGCAGAGAAGGTGTCTGCTGCTGTGGCGCACAGTGGGACATCTGATGGTGGGACAGTGCAGATAGGCTGGTGTAACTGTTACTGCAGTGCAGGCAGTGGTAGACGTGCTGGATGATATCCGGGCTGGGGGGATCTGAAGTACGCCCGCCGTCATCCTCCTCCTCGCCACTGCTGCTGGAGGGAGAGCTGCTGAGGTCCAGAGGGCCAAGCGGTGAAGGGGAGAGAGACACAGGGGTGATCGGGGAGAGGGGCGCAGGCAGGGTGTCCACGCTGCTGAAGAATGGGTTGGTGGGGTAGCAGGTCAGGGCAGAGCTGTTGTTCTGCGTTGGGAGTTCAGCCCGGGGAAAGCTTTCTGGGACAAAAGCTGGCAACACAGAGAAAAGGAAGTCAGGTGGGTTGTAATGGACAGATAATCTAATCAAGCACTAAACTTGTTTTCATTCTTGGGTGTCTTGTTTCAGCCTGCTTTCAATAGAATCCTCATCCATCTAGCTTTTGCATTAGCACATTTTCCAGGTGACCAGAAACCCTTGTTTTGCATCCACAAACAAACAAGAAAAATATATGTGCCACATGGGTCTGCTATGTCTGAAAGTAACTTCATGAAGCTGTTTCTTCGTTACTGGCTGTGACTCACTCATCATGTCAACTTTAACCACAGATGCATCAGATTCAGTCAATCAGGGAGACAAAAAAACTCACCAGTTTGGCTCTCAAGTTGGCTCTCCCTGTAGTACGGCTTCTTGCTGGAAAAATACTTCTTGACAAGGAATGACCGAGGCATGTTGAGGTCTGGCTGCACCGATAAATTGAAATAATAATAATTCCCACGGCGGAGTGCGCTCAGATCCAATGATCTCTCCCTCAGACAGCTGCAGACTTCAGTCGAGCGCAGGGATCAACAGGACCACAGCCAGGGTTATATGTATCTTGTTCAGGGATCGCAAAGTTGCCTCCTCATATAGTAACCAGAAGGGAGAAGCAGCGGGGTGGGTGGGCAGATCTCCGCCCAAAGACACACCCCGTGTGTCAGGGCGCCACCAGCTCCTCTCAACACAGGTGCCTAATGTGCCCAAAACTTTAGCTTCTTCTTTGAACGATGTTACACAAGAGTGCTTTTCAATGTGGGGAAAATAACATATCAACATATTATGTCAGATCCAATTAGGATTTTAGAGAAAAAAAGCTTTCTTACTCCTTAAAACATTTCTCCACTGCGTCCATTCCTTTGCAAAATGTGTCATGGCAAGCTGAAGCTGGAGCGTCCTCTGTCGGCTCATTAATGATCTGTCTGTACATTGTGATCAACTGTACTGTATATTTCCACATACACACATCTAGTATAATGTGACAATATGAATAAAAAATGGTCAATAAGTCAGATTTGCGGAAACTCAATTTGTTTGAAAAACGTCTTTGTATAAGTGGAACAAAATTACAAAATTGAATTTGCTCTCAAAGACTGACTATGGGACAAGTTAAGTTTTGCGCGATAACAACTTATGTCGCATTTTAAAACAGCTTGAGAACACTTGGACTCATTCACTGTCAGATGAGAGACACTTATATGTGTGTCTCCTTTTTACGGCGCTTTTTGTGCGCCTTTGCCTCAAGGATTTTACGCAGCATGGTGTGGCGGAGAGATTTTTTGAGAGGGTGCACAGGAGACAAACGCTCGGTTCTCTTTGCTCCGTCAACATAAGGCACTCCTCAGCTGATCCTGTCCGCATCCCCCCTCTCTTTGCCTCTCTGCGGGGAAGAAGTCGGTCCACATAAAAGAGGCGCTGTTCTCCAGCTTGCTCACAGCACGATCCGGGGTAAAATTAACCGAGCTGACAGGAACAATATGATGACGTGATTTAAACCCAGACAGGGCCCTGTTATATGTTGTGCCTTCAGGTGGCATGACATGCAGCGACCTATGGGATAATGCCCCGAGAGGAAACGGGTTTCACAGTGCGTAATTGTGCGTAAAGTGTGTGCGTAATTGAAAGCGGCTCCACGCTCTAAAGTTAAACTTGTGCCCTTGTTATCTGTATAACTGACATGTGCAAGAGTTACCAGAATTCATTATAAAGTAATACAAGAGAAACAGAGGAAAAGAGTGATGATGCTGCTCTTCATCACATCTTTAAACATTGCTTCTCATCCCCAATTATTCAATCGTTTAAAGCAGCTTCTTTACTGTATTTTATTCATATATTACACTACATTTATCCTTTTTTTACGGTAAATGTCGCGATTATTTGCTTGTTTTATGATTCACTTTTACTTTGTTTTGCAAATTTGCTTGAACTGTGCTTTAAAAATGTGAAGTATCATGGAAGATTTTTTTCCTAGGCGGACTGTTGTTCCATTTTTTTTCACGTCGTTAAGATGAGTCTTTCTCCTTAATTTTAGGGTTTATTGTTGCTGCACACACCCTATGAGTCTGAATATCAGGTGCCAGCCATTAGACAGGAATGTCACAGCCTTCAGAGGTCCTCTTTAGCATTGCAAAGAGCCTGAAAGCTCCTCGGTGGCAGGGTGAGCGGTGGGTGATGGGGGTGTATATGCACCTGTCTAAAAGGCGCCATTGTCACTGCATGCCCAAAAGTTCACACGTTGTTAGAGCGCTTGTTGACGCCGACGCCACGTAGACTGGAGGTCACGAGGGCAGGACAGCAGTAAAAACAAAAAGCAAATAGCAGAGACACACGTGAAAGTAATATGAGGTGTGTGTCTGCTGCTGAGGATGAGAGTAAAAGAAAGAGCTTAATAAAAAAGATCTGTTGAATCATTTACAACAGTGGTGCTGATTGTGTTTATATGATGATCTGTGTGTATTTCTCACTCACATAAACAGAAACATAATGACAACATGAAACATCCACCTGACCTGACCCACACACACACACACACACACTCACACAGTGTATCTTGAAAACAGCTGATCACACACTGTTGAATTTGCTCTTCTGAGGAGAGCAGTTGGCCTGTATGGCTGACAATTTGTGTTACAACAGGGTCAGAGTGACCTCATGACACTGAGAGGACGTGAAGACATGAGAAGTTTTGCAGAACAGATGTTCTCTCCTCTCTCGCCTCAGGGATGAACCAGCCTGCGCAGAGGCTGAAACTGTCTCCTGCAACCTCTTCAAACTAAAAAAAAAAATAATGTGGAAGACAAATCTTCATTCAGTCTTATCTTTGGGAGGTTTTACAAACTAATGCCAGAAAATACTGCAACAAGGTGGAAGCCTGCAAACCCCACACCAAGAGAAATGAGACTCTCTGAAAGTAACTGCTATTCAAACAGAAAACACAACACTTCGGGTACCAAAAACTTAGCCCGTTGCAAACACATTCTGCATGCACAGGAGATTACACAATCACAGTCTCCTGTCTTCGTAGGTGTAAGTAAGAACAGTTAACGAGAACAGCCTGACCTACTGACAAGACACGTGAGCTAGGTTTAGGCCAGTGTGACACAGGTTGGTTTTACTTTACTGATAACTGTGAGCCAAAATCTACAGTCACCCTCGAGCCGCCCCTGAAGTTGAAAAAAATTGATGTAAAAAAAAAAAACTGACAAGAATTGTATTTTTATTCAAGACTCATTTATTGTTTTTATGTCTCAGAGTGGATGAGGGCGGGACTGGAGATAACTTAAAGATGTATGATGTCACTCCTCTGCAACAATAGTTTCCCTTTTTAGTGGCATTGATGATGAAGCTGTGATTAAAGGTGGTGGAGGGGTGGTGGCCATATTGTCCTCCAGTGTCCTTTCATTTGTTTGAAAAGAGGTGAGCTCCCAAACACCTATTGTGATTGTACAAATGTTTTTTTTTGCTCCAGTGACAAGTACACAAGTGCAGCTTAAAGCTGTGTTTTACATTTTAAAAACCCTTGCTGATGGCCCTAGAACAATCTTGTGCATTGTTACCATTCAGTCCATTCAGACGACAGGCAGCGGTCACTTGAGTGCATTTACATTTGATGTTTATGCAGACTGACCCTGAAGCACAACAACAACAGATAAGTCAGTCTTCTTTGTCCATGTGATGATACAAGGGATATGGCAGATCTCCCAACATGTTAGTCAATGGCTGGATGTAACAAGACAGTGATGTAGTTGTGTCTGAAAGAAAACGGATGAGTCTGTGATTACTGTCTGCACCAGGCTATTTCCAATGTGCCTGAATTGCTTTATTCTCTTTTACCACTGCACCTCTTTGTTTGTTTGTTTATGCATGTGAACTGGAGTGTGTATGTGTGTGTGCCTGTGTGTGAGTGTTGCCCTACAGTTCGGAGGTCCATAAGCTCAGCAGGAGAGAGATAAGATTATCCCCTGGAATGCAGAGCTGCTCGTATGGACACACACTCCCACACACATGCTCAGTAGTCTGTACTCACTCAGCTGAACTCTCACCATCAGATGCAAACACACATTTCTTAGTGAAAATCCATCTTGATCAAGGAGAGAAGCAGCCGACCTGACCTGCAGGTTGAAGTGTGCTCTCCCTGTTTGCTGCATCTCAGCATGGTTAAGTGGATTATACAACAATGTTTTTATTTTGATGGTGAAGTAACAACAGGGGTGGACAGATGGGGACACTGAAATTATTGATTTGGAACACCAAAAGCCATAACTGAATTTCAGGGACTCGCTCATGGTGGAGGTAAAGTGCCCCAGAAATTAGTCCTTAAACCCAAAGTTCACCTGTCTCAAAGTCAGTGGGTTATTTTTAATGGGTTTTTGGTGAAATGCCTGAAATAAGATCTGTGGTTGAAATATAAATGTAAGTAAACAGACCTTCCTCTGCAACAGAAGAGACCTCACAGGTGTGTTAAATATTCATTTCTTTTTAAAGATTTTTTCTTTCACATTGTTCAAAAATGTTTTCCAATAGATAATTTACAATTTATCCAAAAAGCAAATTTTATCATAAATTAAATTTTGTTATAAATTATAGATGTGGAAAATGTGCACACTGGTTAAATACATATGACACCAAAACATTCAATCACCTCCGTTCAGGAAAGAAATATGGCCTTAAAGAATGTATTGATTGTCTTTCTACACATGTCATTTACTTTTTTAAATGTCCTTGTGGCTTAATGTGTGTGGGCCAAACAAAACATCATCTCAAATTGAGAAATATTGAGCATAAGGCTGCCATTAGAAATGGGAACATGGATTATGCCATTGCAGGACACTACAAGGAGAAAAACAACGGGCCAGTCACTTCCCTTAAATTTGCTGGCATTGAGAAAATACAACCCAATCCAGGAGGGTAATCTGATCAACTAACTTTTAAGAAGGGAAGCATTTTGAATACATGACTTAATGAAACTCAGGATTTGAGTCCTTTTCTCTGATATAAATATTAACTTATATCTCCCTCCACAGGTAATTTGGATCCATAGGGAGAGATGAGCCAAGAGGTCCCTTGTCGCTTCCCTGTCACTCCCCTTTTCTGTTTAATAGTGTAGAAGGACAAAAGTTCGACCTTCAGTCTATCTTTCTTCATAAAATCTTAGTTTGTTTGTTTTTTATCTGTGTAATTTGTGTGTTTTGTTTTTTGGATGAATTGTAAATTCTAAAAAGATATACATGTAACACACACCAAGATTTATAACAAGGTGCTGATCACAGGCAGAAGACTTGATTATAGGAAACAAGTGTCACACGCTCTGGCTCCGTATGCATATCTTTTATTTTGATGACAACATTTCAGCCTTTTGGTCTTTTTGATCAGCAATCATACTGACACACAGGTACACTGATCCATTATATAGGCCACACGTTTGCCACACAGCTGATAATGATTAGATGATCATGATTCACCATTAGGCTGAGCAAAATAACAGTTTAGAGGCCCTCAACAAATCAAGAACTTTAAACCAAACAGTGTCAGGAGCTGCAGCCAATTACATATCATCCAAACAAATGACAGCAGACACTACATGTTCTACCACATGTCAGTTTAGTTCACCATATTCAAAAATGTAAAAATATAGAAGTATTAAGAAGATTACATATTGATAAATAACAATAATTGAATACCATGGACAATGTTAGCTACATATCCAATAAATAGAAGCACATCACAGTAAATATTTTAATAGTTTATTGTAGTCTATTCATAGTCTATTCAATCTGTGGGGTGACGGTTTTCATAGACAGTGGATCTAATATTGTTCTCATCTAGAAAGTAACACATCCAAATTACCTCCTCTTGGGGAGACAGTAACCTTCTCAATCCCAACATATCTTAGAGAAAAAATAGGATGATTAAATTAACAAAATGCAAAATTACGCATAACATGCCTCTTTGAGGCGGTTCTACCAGCAGTGGTCTCATATGAACTCAGAGGACTATGAGTTTCGAAAGGCTGTGCTCTTTACTATTATTTTTACTGTTTAGCAAATTTGAGTCTTCATTTTAATTACTCGTACACATTATAATGCCTCATGGAAATGCTTTATGATGTGTGTGTGCGTGGAATGTTGCATATGTGTTGTTAATCCGTTGGTGCTGGTGAAACTAGTTAGCAGTGTTGCTAATAATAAAGGCTTGCTACATTCAAGGTGAAAGCAAACTGTCTGCCAACTGCAATAGTGACGACTGCTTTCTTGGAGGCATCCATCTTTGTTTACGTTTAGGTCGTAAATGGTACAAATGCAGATGGGGACGCATATCGCCAATTTAAACAGGAACTTATGACATTTTACGACATCATGTTGAGTCTCACCGATCGTAGCAACTTACATGGATCGCAGCACAAACACGGCTTTGCAGTGTTGTTATGGTGGTGACATTAGGTCATGTAACAGTAGTGTGGTTTGTTTATAGCTTAATGTTAGTTTTTTAGTTTTGGCAATTGCATTTAGGCTTCACTTATCATAATATGGTGTTAATTCCTGAAGATTATCTTAGCAAAGAAAACCTGTAAGTATCATAAATGTTTGTTTGCCACATAACTTATTTTCAACAATAATCCAGTGGGAAAATTTTTATGACTTGCTCTCACCTCTCAAAAACACTGTTTCTGATATCTATAATTTTTTTTATCAAGGCAGTTAGAAATGGTCTGTCCTTAGCAGTGAAAGAGTGACACAAATTTATGGTAAATGGAATTTGAAGCAAGATCCAGTAGCTGGCTCTCCAGAGCTGCTGAAAAGGGAAACCAGTGGCTCTGTGTGAGGAGAAAGGACTCTGACTTGGCCCCTAAGTGAGCAGATGGCATGTAGGCAGTATGCCGGGAACACCAAGGAAGGAGGACACCCACTTGATAACTCAAAGGATACCACTGCTCACTTGACAGGCAGTTGTGGCTTTGGCAGGGCCCAGATTAGATCCTGATGGACAGATTGGCACACTGTGTGGCAGCCTCTACCATCAGTGTGTAGGTGTTAGTGTGAATCAGGTGTGGATTATGAGATAATAGGCCCCTGGGTGCAGATATGCAAAAGGCCCCGCCACATCAAGTGCAAAGGACATGCAAATTTTTTGGTTATTTTGTGTTTCTTTGTCATTGTTTTGTGCCTTTGTGTGGTTATTTGTGTCTTTTTACAGTGTCTGCGTGTCTCTTTGTGGTCATTACGAGTCTCTTCCTGGTTGGTATATGTATATATAGGTATATTTGCAGGTGAAGTCCAGAGTGCCACCTGACACTTTGGGCTCCTGGGCCTGTGCGCGGCTGCTTCATTCAGTATTCCATCCATGGTGTGAATGGGTGAAGGTGGTGTGAGGTGCTTGGGGTGGTCAGGGGACTGGAGGGGCACTACATAAGTACAAATCCATCCATTCACCAGTTGACGACCCTACTGAGCCTACAGGCAGCACGCCTAAGGCAGGCATGTCCAAAGTAGCCTGAGGTGTGCAATTTCAGGGATACCAACAACTCAACCCATAGAGCTGAGCTGAAACTGATCTTCTTTTTTACCTCAAATTTAGGTGAAAAAGTAAATGAACCCCATGGGATTGTGTTCACATTACTTTGTACAAACTGTCAGTAAAGATCCCAACAAAACATGAGGGAGAATGTTAAGTATTTTGGTAATATGTTAAATAAGAGAGTCAAAATTATTTAAATAAAACAAATAATTCAACAAATTAGATTATTTATTGTTTGGATTATAATACCAATAATAACTTTATTTGTATAGCACAGTTCATACAGCAAGTGCAACTCAAAGTGCTTTACATAATAAAATGAGAAAATACACATAAAAGACAGAGATTTTGAAGCCGTCTACTGAATCAGAGAGTCTGACGTCCTCTGGAAGGCAGGTCCAGAGATGAGGGCCAATGACACAGAACGCAGCATCACCGTACTCTGGGGGACATTTAGTAGACCAGAGGTGGAGGATCTTAGGGATCTAGAGGGAATGTATTTGGCCAGCATGTCAGATAAATAGCAAGGAGCCAGTCCATTAAGAGATTTAAAAACTAAAAGCAAAATTTTGAAATGAATTCCAAAATGAACGGTAAGCCAATAAGGAGCCTTTAAAACCAGAGTAACGTGCTCTGGATGTTGGTGAGTAGATGTGCTGCTGCATTTTGTACAATCTGCAGTTTGTTTAAAGACTTCTTTGAGAGGCCTGAGAACAAGGCGTTACAGTGGTCAAGTCTGCTGGAGATAAAAGCATGAACAAGTTTTCGGTGTTTCCAAGATGAAAAAATAAATTTTTTGGTGATGTTTCTCACTTGGAGTTCAAAACACAAGTCACAATAAAAAATAACACCAAAGTTCTTCACTTCATGCTTTTTGTTCACAGCCAACTTTTGTAAATGAGTATTAAATTGAAAATGCTTTTCTTTTGAATCAGAGACTAGAACCTCAGTTTTGTTCCTGTTGAGCTTCAAGAAACTTTTTGACATCCACAAATTACTTTGGTCAATACAGCATGACAGTTTGTATCTTCTGATGAGAATGAGATATACAGCTGAGCATCGTCAGCATAAGACTGGAAATTAATTTCATGCCTTCTTCATGAACAAGAGACAATCTGTTGTTCTCATTTTAACTCTTTGAAATGCAGAGGAAAATGCAGTTTATATTTTCACCTCCTCTTCCTGCTTCTCTCTCACTCAGTGCTGTATTCCAGTTCAGTGCGGTATATGAATTCACTGCATGTGTACATAAGTGTGATAAACTGATGATCAACTGCACCTGTAGTTTTAATTCATCTGTCACCACCAGATAATTTATACCACATGATTATATTTAGTCGAAGCACTACTGATGCATGACGGCCTAAACAAACATTTGATGAGACAAACGATATATAAGCGAACACATCTCATATTTCTCTCAGATGGAAACGTTTTCTATTTTTATATGAGGTAGTGAAAGCTATTTAACTTGCACCCAGCACCATCTACAGATGCTAACAGAGGTTGAATTTGGCCAGATGTGAGTGTGTCTGCTCTAACCTTATCTGGACAGCCGGCAGACACCGCAGTGCAACCACAAGCTACCCTTTGATGTAATATATGGCACCATTAAAGGTCATCTAATGGTCAGATGTTTACGTTCTGAGGGAAAGTGACCACATGAAGAGTCAGGAAACTTTCTGCTGTCTATCACTCAACTTTTACGTTTATTACTGAGGTGGGCTGGCCCTCCCTCTCAGGCGCGATCAGCACTTGAAGTAGTACCTCACTGTGACTGACTACTTTACCACTTTATTTATTGTCACACCTGTGCCAAAGACTCAGGTGAGGCTTACATTATATGTTCCTGCAGTAAGTACCAACCTTGGAAACACAGGCTTCAGATATTTTGGCTCATTTGTCTGGAATAATGCCAAGGATGTTTTAGAATACATTTATTTATGATTTGCCACGCTGCTGTCCACATGAATGTGCACTATTATTTAGTTATCATATTTCTATGTCATGACCATTTTTATTGTTATTTATGTATTTGTATATTTTTTACTCTGTACTCTGTACTGTTCTAAATGGGCTCTCAATCTTCATGTGACTTGTCCATTAAATAAAGTGTGTATAATTTTAAAAGCTTGTTTGCATACAGCACTTTGAGTTGTCTCGTTGTTAAGCAGGGCTATATAGATAAACCTGCTCAAAAAATGTAAAAAATAAAATAAACTTGAATGTTGCAAAATATTTTTGTATAGCAGCCGTGAAAATTAAATTAAAAAATTACAGTTACTGACCTTTTTTGGACTTCAATTAAGATTGATTACTGCCTGCTGTTTGTATTTCAGGCACAGCCAACTTTTTATTTTATTGTGGACTGGGTCTCTCATTTCTTTATGGTTTTTGTGTACGACTAGAAAAAGGTTTTGTATCACTCTCTGTGGAGTGAAACTGTGCAACTGTTTGAATGTGGAGCTCAAGAAATGTCCAAACATAAACCAGTTTAAAAAGAGGTACAAGGAGGTACAAAAATGAAGACGGTGTTAGACTATCAACAGGTGTTTACTCTTTATTTATTCATTTATTGCCATCAGTTTTGTGTATGTATGTGTAACTATGTATATATACGTATATATGTATATATTTGTGTGTATATACATAGTTTGACAAAGTTATTTTGAGTCTCTTTGTAGTTCCTTTGAATGTTTTCATTGTCATGTGTCTCTTTAAAGGTTAATTTGTGTCTCTTTGGGGTATATTTGTGTCTTTATTTGGCTCATGTCGTGCCTCTTTGTCGTGGTTTTGTTGCACCTTTGCATCGCTTTGTGGTCATTTTGAGTGTCTTCAATTTGTGGTTGATGTGTTTTAATTTAAGTGATGTTTCACAAGTGAAGGCAAGGAGGGCCTCGGTCCTTTCAGCCCCTGGGCCTGTGCCCGTGAAGTGTTCATGGGCAGTGTGCACCGGGCTGATAGCACCTAATGTTTGTCTGTATTAATATAGAGATGTAACATAAATATAATAGACCATATGATGAAACAGTTTAAAAAAACAGGTTAATATAACCCAGTATTATATGAGAATTTATGATAGTATGGGTTATGACATATAGTATCAGGTGAATTTTATGATTTGATAAGTCAACCATTATTTTCTTAAACAGTATGTGTGAATGAGATGTGTTACTTTAAGTCTCCTGATTAATTTACTGTCACTAGATTTCTGTCAGGATCACTTTGGGTCAAAGACAGGGTTAACACTTTGAAACCTGCAACAACATCACTTTTCTTTTTCTGCTTTCAGACACCTTTCGCAGGTATTTAAACCTTTGAACCCTCTCTGAGCACATTAGTGGGATTTTTTACATAGACAAGGGAAAAAACCGCAGTGAGCAACTTTAAAATTAGTAATTACTTATTCAAAACTGTGGTACAGGATTATTCTATTTTTTAAGCATTTGCCGGGTCATTTCCTTTTTTTTTTTATATGTTTGTTTTTAATTTTTCCTTTTCCATTTCTTTCTTTTCTTTTTTTTTTTTTTTTTTTACTAATTTCCTTGTTTTGGTTTTTTGAGATATGTTTTTATTTTCTTTTTCTTTCTTTTCTTTTTTAACTAATTTTCTCTTTTTCTTTTTTTCTATTTTTTACTTTTCTTTTTTTTCACTAATTTTCTTGTTTTTTGTTTTTTATTGATTTCTTGGATTTTTTTTGGGAGGGGGGCCTTTTTTTTTATTGTTGCCTTCCTCCCAAGTTTTTGAATGAAATCAAACCAGTTTGCTCAGGTTTTACAGGGTTAAACAATGAAGTGGCGCCACCCACTGGTCGCATGGTGAACTGACCTACAGAGAGACTGTTCTGAGACCACCCACAAGGGGGCGGTCAAAGACCAATAATGATGATGTCATTGAGGTTTTCAGGTCAGCAGTCAAAATCAGAAGTCAGACATCATGATCATCTTGACCACACAGAGCGTGTTAGTGAGGGCTGCAAATATCACACTCATTTAGAGTCACTCATCAGAGTCACTCTGCAGTTACACATCAGAGATTGTTTAATCCTAAAACCCAAACACACACACACACACACACACACACACACAGGTGAGAACACGCAGACTGCCATGGGCCAATTTTAAGAGACTTGACACAGAGGAATGTGTGTGTATGTGTTCTTCCGAGCCCTGAAGCCGGAAAAGGTCAGCAATGTTTTCTGTAATCCAGCACCATGTGACAGATCCACATCGACCTATTGTGCTTGATGACTCAGCAACAAAACCCTCAGGTTGGACAATACAATATTTACACTAATTATGGCGATGCATGACGAAGAGCCCCATTTGTCACAGCAGCACGACAAATACACCAGACCTGTTTTCTTTTCTTTAATCTGTTTGTCTTCTTTATACTTTTATGGCCAGGCCTTTTTGGGTAAACCTTACATGCAAATTTAGAGAATGTTTTATTGCACCTTAAACAGCTTTGACCTCTGATATTTACACTTTGGGACTTATATAATATGCATGTTTCTAATCCTCTGGTTAACATCTTCACTGCTGAAATTAGGATCTTTATGTGTCTTAAAGAGCAAACTGGGACACATTGTGCGCAGACATGCATTGCGTGCTCTCTGCAATGTGACCTGCAGCTAAAGTGCAGCAGGCTGTTGGAGCTTCAGACAGGAGTGACTGGTGGTTTCTCCTCCTATTTCACCTCAGCTTGACACCTGAGGAATGAATACGTGGCAATTATGTAAAGGTGGATCATTTAGGTCATAATGTGCAGACTTGCAGTATCTGGGTTAAGCAATTACCTGCACCTGAACAGCACAAGTGAGGGTTTCACCCTGAGAGCAGTCTTGCTTCATGGCAGATGGTGTGTTTGCCTTGTTTTTCCTGTTAGGGTTCAATGTGTGTGTGTGTGTGTGTGTGTGTGTGTGTGTGTGTGTGTGTGTGTGTGTGTGTGTGTGTGTGTGTGCTCCTAATAACTTTTTACCCAACTCCAAAATGAGTGTTGCCCCCACAGCTTCTGTCTGCAGGCTGAGAAAGCAAACCTCTGTTTTAAAGAAACTTTATTGCCAACTGGGTTTCTGTGTCAATGAACGTAAAGACCAAGTTTATCCTGAAAAACTTAAATTTTAAATAAGTTCAGCTACTTTTTTATTTGAATCAACCATTGTCGCACACCGTGCCAACACACATCAAGTCAAAAAATATGCATTCACTTATCATTAAAGAGTAGTAATAACTAGTGGAGATACTTAGGTTGTTTCTATTAATAACTAACCTATAATTCTTGATCATTTTTAGGTCTTCCTTACAGCCTAACCTCACAGCTCACCATCTTAAAGGTCCAGTGTGTAGGATTTAGTGGCATCTAGTGGCATCTTCAGCCAAGCATGTAGGAGAACTTCAGTGGCCGACGTAAAAACGTGAAAACATCACTCACTGATTTGTCCATTATGGGCTACTGTAGAAACACCGTTGCTTACTCCATGGAAGAGGACCCACTCATGGATGTATAAAGAGAACTGGATACAGCGTTGAAGGTGAGCCCCTGTCCATTCCTATCAAAGTTTCTCATTCACACCTGAAGCCAAAAAACACTTTATTTCCGTGGTATGAAATCACCTGGATCTTCTGCATTGTGGCGCCCACAGAGCAAGGAGACTAGAGGTTTACGGCAGCCAAGCGTGGCCCAGTGCCGGCGAGCAGCTAACTTCCACTGGCCAAATGTCTACCTTGCAGTGTAGCTCTCTGATAACTTGAAAAGGAATAAAATGATTTTGGTGTGACACTTTTGGTTATATTTATTATATTTATATTTATCAATTTCACAGCAGTTGTAGTGAGTAGCCATTTTGTTAATGAATGCTAATTAAAATACTTGTTTTTAATCCATCATTCCTATTTGGTCTTGATGTAGAGGGGCTACAGAGTTGACTATGGCTGATGCTATGGTTGAGACACACCTGATAGCAGCACTATTAGTTAATTTATCAAAAAGTAGAAAGCTTACTAGTACTTGAGCAGCACCCCCACCTTTTTGGAAATCAGGAAGTGAGACAGGAGTCGTGATGTGACTAACTCCTGATTAAATTCTGTTTTTGTAGAAATCAAATGGAGTTGACAAAAATCTGGGACACATTTTTAAAGGCCAATATTTTCTAAAAAAAAAAAAAAAAAAAAAAAAAAAAAGATGTTTAAACAGCAGTAATGATTATAGCAGTATGTTACCAGTATGATCAGTATGTACTGTTACTTTTTAGATTTTGGAGGCTTTTTAACAGATATCTTATTTAAGCACAGGGCAAGTGCAGAGGTAAAAAAATGAAAGCAGATTTAAAAGATATCTATAAATCATATTTATTTTATATAATAATCCCTGAAAAATAATCATTCACCCCAGAAACTGAATTATTTTGTTGATAAGTTATAATTTAGAGGGTGTTTTGTTTGGGGTTTTTTGGTTGTTGTTTTTGTTTTTTGTAGGACATGATTTGTCCCAATTCCCATGAATGGTTAAAATCACATGTTGTTATATCATGTGAAAGTATCACATGACAAATGGCCAAAAATCACATGTACCTATTTGTGAATATTTTACACGTGATAGACTGTTTCGTGTGTGACAAATTCACACATTTGACATACAGTATATTTTGTATTTTGCAATGAATTAAACGACAATAGCTCAGATGTTTCCCTCTCTGACATGGCGGCCTGTCCAGCCGTATTACCGGAAATGTAAAAAGCTACTTGAGCTAGTGTGATCGGATTTGTCACTACTACTAATTGCAATATTTAAAACTGAGACCTAAACAAAATTTAAAAGGAGTGGAGATGCCGGGGATTGAACCCGGGGCCTCATACATGCAAAGCATGCGCTCTACCACTGAGCTACATCCCCTACTGGAAAACACGGGAATATCAAGTGTATATAAAGAGTGACTTGGCAGTGTTTGAGGTTTTAAGCATGTAATAGGAGATGGAAGTTGAATAAGATATTTTTACTCTGACTGAGACCTACTTATGTAACTCCAGGTCGCAATTTTAGCCTGGTTTCAACCCTTGACCCAGCTCTACGTAACTTTACTGTATTTCCTCTGTGTGTGGGGGGAGCCATGTATTTTTGAATGGCTTGAAAAAGCCAAGTTAAAGTACAGCTCAAGACTCTTGGCTGTTTTTAGCAGTGGTTGGTAAACACAAGAACTGAACTGACGTCAGGGATATTGAATGGAAAAGCTGTATTTGTAGTTCAGTTTTCCTTGATTTTATCATCGCCCTAGAGTCCATGCTATCTTTAGCCTGCAGGTCATGTTTTGGTTTCAGTTAGGGGACACATCTGAGCAAGCGGCTCCTCTTCTTCCCACGCTAAGTTGGAAGCACAGGACAAATTGTTGGGGATGAGGACAAACGTCATGACAGAGTGAACCTACTGCACAGTGTGTCTGAGATAAACTCATTCAGACACAAGTGGCCAAAATTCAGTGCTTTCTCATCAACCAAGGTAGCTTAATCCTTCAGGGAATTTAAAATAGCTCCCCTCGTTATGTTTCATAATATCCTCCAGGGGAGCGTGAATGAGGGGCTGTCGTCCCCCTCTGGAGAGCACAGCCTGTCCTCACTCATGCTGTGTTTATCAGCAAACCCTTGCCAAGGACACCACTTCCAGGCCCTGTTTGCTTAAGCCTTGTAGGGACAGACCCATGGGATGCACGCATGGCAAAAGGGCTGTAGGACGGCTGAGGAAGGGAATGAACTAACACCTTCCCACCTTCTTTTCTCCTTCAGTCTGCATAATCTGCAGACGGAGGGAGTCTGCACTGGCCTGCAGAAGAGGTCTCCCAGGTGGAGGGAGGAACACTGGTTGATATCAGATCTGTTGTTTTTGGTGTTTATTTGGATTCATGAAACCCACCTTGTTGAGCCTGTGCTGAGTAAGGAATAGTGGACAAGTGTTAAGTATGAGGAGGAGGGTTATCCTGGGACTGTGGAGTGCTGGTGAGGTCAGGATGTACAGACAAGCTGTATGCAATATGAGCTGCGGAAAGACATTCTTTATCAGAGGCCACAGACCTCCAGACGTTACAGTGGTCAGTGCCAAATGGGAATGGCAAGGGTAAAGATAAGCTAGTAAATTAAAGCATATGAGACATGGCATACACGAGTATTATAAGCAAAACATACTGAAAGTATGAATTTAAAAGTACTCATTATGCAGAAAAATGTTCCCTATGAGTCATGTAATTACATTATTAACTTGTTATATTTTTAATCTAAAAAGTATGTAGTAACTATACACATCTAACTAGAACATGGCCACTTTTGACCACTCTTGTAACTGCAGCAGACGCAGTGCAGTGTGTTTCAGAAACATCACAGAAATTCCTGCCTTGTCTGTCTTGTTGGGCGTGACGCCTCGCAGTGAACAGAATAAAACTGTGTCGCAGCCATGGTAGACAAGCGCCGAGTGAAAATGTCCCTTCCGGCTCCCTTACAGTCAAGATTGTGGATAATATAACAAAAATTTATTCTGGATCATAACATATCAGATATGGAGTTCATCTGTGCATGCTCCAGTTTGAGACCAAACTCTTCTATAGATGTCAACTTTTAAGCCACGACGAAGGCCAAATGTGGCCTTCAACAGACAGAAAAGCACTGTTTCCACTGAGCCATACGGTACAGTTCAGTTTGGTACGCTTTTTTTCTGTTTCCGCTGCGAAAAGTTGTGGATGGTACCAATGGTACTGTTCCATACCGTCCCCATTTTTGGTCCCTCCTCTGTTGGGGTACCTAGCACACAGATCTGGTACTAAAAGGTGGAGCTGTGAACACTGCAGTCTGTTAATTGGTCAATAGTGGACGGTCACTCTGACCATCACTTTAGTTTTATATGACATACACTTTGTAATGAGTTAAATTCTTAAGTGTTTATATGTATTAATTTCAGCCGGGTTATGTGAGCTACATATATTCTAATCCTTACTCGGAGAAAAAAAGAGTTGTGTAGCATCGAGGTACGGTAACACTTAACCCCTGAGCTTGCCTGAGAAGGACTGAGTACACAAACCAGCTATTTTTTAATATAACAATGGAGAGAGACTCTCATGGCTGCCTGTTGTATTTTGTCGGCTTGCAGTCTGGTTCTGTGGATGACTTCCCTCTGTGTCACTGGTAATGAGGAAATACAGGTGTTGCTGGACGGAGCAGTGAGTGACAACAACACCGACCACATTTAACAGCACTGTATGCAGTGGAAACGTTAGGGTCTAGGTACCATGTCTGAAGGGTTACTTTTGTTTGCAGAGGTACCATACCGAAAGTGGCTTAAGGCTTGTTGTTCTAAGCCACACCAATTTCCGCAAAACTTGTGGCCCCTACGAGCCGGTTAGGAGAAGTGCAGAGTCAGCAGTCAATGATGGAACAAAACAGACAATGAAACAGGTTTTTCAGCAATTGAGAATCACCACAACCACAAGACTTCTTTAGGCATACAGTCACAAATGTGCACACAAAATATAAGGCTGATTGGTCCAATAGTTTGCATGGTTATCTGCGGACAGAAGGATATCCACTCACATGGACCCACTAGACTTTCCCCCCGGCAGAGATAATAACTGTGAAATGTAGTGGAACAGAAATATAAAGTAATGGAAATTAAATAATATGGTTCTCTGCCTGAAAACAGTGGATTGCCCCATTCAGGTTTGAGAAGAGTTACTGCCCCAAGCGACGGAGTTCAAGTACCTCAGGGTTTAGTTCACGAGTAAGGGTAGAATGGAGCGTGCGATGGATCAGCGCTTTGGTGCAGCTTCTGCAGTGATGGCGGCCCTGCGCCGTGGTGAAGAGAGAGCTGAGCCAGAAGGCGAAGCTTTCAATTTACTAGTCCATCTACGTCCCAACCCTCACCTATGGTTATGAAAGAATGAGATTGCGGATACAAGCGGCCAAAATGAGTGTCCTCCATAGGGTGGCTGGGCTCAGCCTTAGAGGGTAAGGTGCCCGGATATCCGGAGGGAGCTCGGAGTGGAGCCGCTGCTCCTTCACATTGAAAGTGGTCAGTTGAAGTGCTTCGGGGATCTAAATAGGATGCCTCCTGGGTGCCTCCCAATGGAGGTGTTTCGGGCTCATCCCACTGGTAGGAGGCCTCGGGGCAGACCCAGAACACGCTGGAGGGATTACATATCTCATCTGGCCTGAGAACACCTTGGGGTCGTCTGGGGTGCTTTGCTTGGCCTGCGGCCCCCACAACCCAGCCCAGGATAAGCAAATGAAAAAGGATGGACGGATTACTGTTACTGCTGAAACGTAATATATTACACATTACTTTTGTAGCATGTTAACCCCAACACTGCTCTCACACACACTCACACACAATACACATTAACACAGTTGGACCAAACTTTAAGCACCTGCAGCTTTTAAGGCTCATGTTTGACTACTGAACTTATACAGATGGTATATTTTCCATTTTCCCAGAGTCACCAGCACAGCAATGATCAAAGCGTGGATTTGTGAGATGTTGACGTAAATGCAGATAGAGATCTCTTCACCAGTGTTTGTAAGAAATAGTTTGAAACTCAAGAAAATACTTATTCACTGTCTTGCTTAGAGTTAGATGATAACATTGATAGCTAGCATTAACTGCTTATGGAGAAAGGGCCACAACTCTATTAGCTTAGCTTAGCATAAAGACTGGGAACAGTAAGAAACACCTATCTTGGCTCTCTGTAAAGTTTAAAAATACACCTACCAATTTTTGTAAAACGTTCCTATTAGCATGTTACATCCTGTTTGTTTAATCAGCACACAGGCCAAAATATATGTACATGACTATTATGTATGGCACTATTTTTTGGCAGGGCTGACGTATGCTATCTGCTGGGGCTGCTGTCTTATCGTCTGCCAGCAGCCAGCTGAGCAGGGGCTCAGACAGGCCTGAGGAGAGAGGCACCAAAAATACAGGCTGCAGAGCACATGAAAAGGAGGTCAGAGAGGTCATTTAAGAAGTTATGTAAAAAATAAAAAAAAAAGTGTTTGACACAATTTTGAAGTTTACAGGATTTGTGTATGATTCATTTTACTTCTGCTGGCTTTCTGCCTGCTTCCTGACATGAACCTCAAAAGGGAGAGATGAGTGGACACAAAACCCAATCACCAGAAACAAATTTAGCATTTTATGTTTCTGCAAACCATGATGTGTAGCATGTGTAACATACGTTGTTATGTAGCTGATGTTGAGACTTTACATTTCAGCATTGCTGTGGTTAACATTTGGTTATGTACAAAAACATTATGGTTGTTCATGGTTAAGAAGAGATCAAAAGACCAAAATATTTGGCTTGAAAGACGTGTTTTACTGATGGAAATATGTTTTGTTTTTTTTCATAAATCTAGGCTGTCCGCACAGTAAACAGACACCAATACTTTTAATACTGGTATTTCATGACCAGAGGAAAGTGGCAACCTCTTTTGCTCAAGAGGAATATCAGAGTGAACTGTGCCATGCCGGACCAAGAAACGCTCCTGCTGGTGTGTGATATGATGCGAGCTTAGCCGTTTTTCCATTTGGTGGCTGGTTGGTAACCAACAATCTGATATTACAGTTGAACAGTAAGCTAAAATATGTTCCAGAAAACATTTTAGGTGTGAAATAGGCAATACAGGAAAATTATCTGAGTTTATGTGATCGGCACTGCTTAGTTTTGCTGTTTGATCTCTCAATCTGCTTCTATACTCTTTGCGTATGTGGTACAAAAATGCCAAAGTAAAATCTGTAGTAGTTAGACAGCAAAAATCTGAGAAAATTTAAGTTCAAGAGATGAGCAGGGAGATTCTGCTGATGGTATGGAGGGGAGTTTACCACAGGTCACTTACACAAACTACCTACGTCGTTATGATACAAAGCTGGTTGAAAATCATCAAAGTATCCCTATCCCTAGACATGACTGTCAATTTTGGTGCCACAGTCACCTCTATAAATGCTGCAATGTATCGCAAAAAAAGTCTTGATAGTCTTGAACTGTGGTCTGTGGCTTGACAACCATCAACTGACAGCTGTCAGCTCATGTAGGCTACATGTAATCAGAACTACCTGACTTAAGATAAGTTGATGTGATATGTATGAAAGGTACAAATGTGAAATATCCATGGTTTGCAGAAACATACAATGCCAACATTTTATTCTGCCGACTGGGCTGGGACACACCTTTACTATTTGCTTTTCCATGTTTTCGCAGTTTCTCTTAATAAAGTGCATTCCTTGAGAAAGTTATTCTTGTCTCACTTACTTGTTGACACAGAAACTTCAGTCAGCATAATACTGAAAAAAATAAGGGGCCTCTGTGAACTTCCAGTGTTTCGTACTGCCGTCACACACACAGTGTCCCCTGAGGATCTGTTTTGTCCCCACTTGAGGAAGGGATGAGTTGTCAAATAAAATGAGTCCTCACAAACAAGTTTCAAGCATCAACACACACACACACACACACCAAGCCAGACTTCTGAGTCAACTCGTCCATCGCCACACCCCGGTCTTTAACCACAAACAAAACAGCTGTGTTTACAATGCAAGGTTTAGATTTGTTTGAAGCCCTCTGCACTTACGCACATGCCTTAGTCAGCTGTGCCAGCAGGGGCAAGGACAGGCATGCTGTTAAGCAAGAGCTGCATGTCACATTCATGAACGTGAACACGCAGGGAGAGGGAGGGAAAGGGACATTGCTGTGACCTTTCACCTATTTCTCCAAGCAGCTTGGGAACCAGTGGGAATCCTGTGAAGCCAGGCAACTTCGGTGAAAGCTCCGGCATGGGTGAAGACAAGGAATAAAAAGGACGACAATGGAAAAGCCATAACCTCCTCTCTCCTCTCTCTGTGTCTGCAGTATATTTAAGCCTGGATTATTTGTGAATGACGTGGTTGTGATCACAATCACCAAAGCCTAATTGCAACACATTTCTTGATTTGCTTTATATGTGCATCACGGCTACAGGAACATGACCGAACAAGTTCCCCCAGGCTTGTGACTTCTTCAGATTAGTTTGAGAGTACAAACATTAACACGGGCACAGATGCACAAACTGTTCTTGCCAAATGTTTGTGTTCACTGTGTTACTGGGGTTTGGATATCATCATCACTGCTGGGCGATTGTGTGTGCTAGTGTGTGTGTGTGCGTGTATGTGTGTATGTCTGTGAGAGAGTTGCCTAGCACCTGGTAACTGTATAGGCTGAAACCTTATCATCCTGCCTTTAGAGAGCTCATGATGTGCTGGACTCTTGCTATCGTCTCTCACCACTGTGATAGAAATGTGACAAAGTCCGCGGCAGAAAAAGTTGCTTACTAAGGAGTCTGTATGAGACACATCTGGAGATTCAACCCTGTTAGGTGTGGTTCATTTGTTTTTAATTTGCGCTGATAACATGCAGTCTCACAACCAGGCCTGATCACCCCTAAGCACATTCACATGTATTATAAAATATGACATGACATACTGTAAACTGAGTGCAATCCTTAGTCCCGAAACAAAAGTAAAGTATGCTGCACACCCAGGGTCTCTGTTTATCCCACTTATCCTTACCTAAAGTTAGCATACAGCAGACTTGTATTCTACAATCTGCATACAGTAATAACCATAGATGGGTTACTGAATGGGCCTACTGGGCTCAGATCCAGGTCCCCCTTGCCTTCACCTGCGAACTGTCACTAAAATGAACATGTACCAACCAGGAAGAGAGTCAAAAAGACCTCAAAGAGATGCAGGGGAACTGCCAAGAGACACAAATGTACAACAAAAAGGGGCAAAAGAACCACAAAGAGACACAAAAAGACTACAAAGGGGCACAGAAGGACCAAAAAATCCACAATATAACCCCAAAGAGGCACAAAATGACCACAGAGAGAGACAGAAAGACCACAAATAGACACAGAAGGACAAAAAAAAAATACACAGCATAACCTCAAAGAGACACAAAATGCCTACAAAAAGAAACAAAATGAACAAAAAAGACACAAAATGACCTCAAAGAGAGACAAAACGATTACAAGGAAACACAAAACAACCTCAAGGAAACACATAATGACTACAAGGAGAAACAAAATGACCAAAAAACGACACAAAATGACATCAGAGAGAAACAGAAGGACCAAAAAAGACACGACATGGCCCGAAAAGACACAAAGTGATTACAAAGAAACACAATACAACCATAAGGAGATACAAAATGACTAAAAAAGACACAAAATGATTTCAGAGAGACACAAAAGGACCAAAAAATACACAAACTGACCCCAAAGAGACACAACATGTGTGCAAAGAGTCACAAAATGACCAAAAAAGACACAAAATGACTTTAAAGAGACACAAAATGTTTACAAAGAAACACAAAACAAGCACAAGGAGACAAAATGACTTCAAAGAGGCACAAAACAGCCAAAAGAAGACAAAATTACCTCAAAGAGACACAAAATGATTACAGAGAAATGCAAAACAACCTCAAGGAGACACACAATGACCAAAAAAGACACAAAATGGCTTCAGAGACACAAAACAGCCAAAAGAAGACACAAAATTACTTCAAAGAGACACAAAATGTTTACAAAGAGACACAAAATGATTACAGAGAAACGCAAAACAACCTCAAGGAGACACACAATGACCAAAAAAGACACAAAATGGCTTCAGAGACACAAAAAGTTTACAAAGAAACACAAAACAAGCACAAGGATAGATAAAATGACTACAAAGAAGAACAAAATAACTTTAAAGAGACACAAACTGTTGACAAAGAGACACAAAACAAACACAAAGAGACATAAATGACTACAAAGAGGCACAAAATGACCAAAAAGACACAGAATGACTTTATAGAGACACAAAGTGTTCACAAAATGGCCAAAAAAAGAACACAAAATAACTTCAAGCATACACAGAGGGACCAAAACAGACACAAATGACCCCAAAGAGACACAAACTGATTGAAAGAAACACAGAACAACCATGAGGGGATACAAAATGACGATAATGATGCACAAAACAACCAAGAGAAGACACAAAATTACCTCAAAGAGACACGAAAACAGTCAAAAAAAGACACAAAATTTCTTCAAAGAGACACAAAATGACATCCAAAGTCTACGTGTCTCGCTCCTGTGTTACGGGAGGTGGTGTAGCCTGTCCACCTTCCATATCTGTGCCCAGGGGTCAGCTGTCTCATAATCCACCCATGGAAATGAATATCTTCTTGACAAATATCTAACCGTTCCTTTGGCCAGGAGGAACAAACAAATTTTTCAGAGTACAGTCATAAAGAGAGGCACTACATACACATTATGTCATTAACCAGGTCAAAGTACAGGATTACCCTCACATTCGACAGTTGCTTCCAGATGTAAAAATCAAATGAGATCAATATCGTCATGAAGTCTCCTACTGGGCAGAGTTTCAGCTGGCAGGGAGGACATCCGAAACCCTCGTACAGTACAGAGCCTGAGTGACCTGTCCAGGTTTGTACAGACCTCAGAGATCTTGAAAAGCAGTCGTCAGGATTTTGATATAAGTGAGCTATAAATAGTGTAGTGTCTTCCACGATAAGCCCTGTCAGTATATGCGGACATCGACACGCACAAAGCCACACACACTCATTGATAACCTGCATGAATGCATGACCACAAGAGAGCTGTGAGTATTGAGCATTATGCGTAATAGTCAGTTGATTTTATAAGAACACAACACAGGATGATCTCTCACCTACACACACACACACACACACACACACAAGAGTCATGTCAACAGTCACCAGTTTGCACAATCTGCAATAATAAAAGCCAGTGGGTATTCTCAAAGCTTCACAGACTGCAGAGTGTAAAATTGACCACCAGGGGTTTCCAAAACCTCCCCACACCTCATTGGTTACTCAAATGCTGCATTCAGAAAAAGCACGTCTGATTGGCTGGTGTAGTTTGAGTGGCACGTGGAGGCCCTCCCCACCAAGGCAGAGTGAAAAGATGGATGTTGAGGGGGAGGGGAAAGAGCTCTATTTACAAATGAAAATTTAAAGTCACATCAACAGTGTCACTGGATAAGGAAAGCTAAAATTGTTTGTGAAGTGGGACTATTTAATAATGTGAAAATTAAAGGTTTTGCATGAGCATTTTTTTTCCTAGATAGAGATCAGTTTTATAACTCTGTCACAAGAGAACATGCAAAGGAGGATTAGGTTACCCTGTCTCCTTTTATGTTTAAATTGTGTTGAAAAATGAGCTGATGCAGTTTTACATTTTTAAATATAAACCCACAGAGTAAACACAAAGATAAATAAACTGCATCTCCAGAGGTGATAGAAACAGCTTAGTAGCAACAGTTTTATTGGTAAATGTATTTACTAAAACACAAAGTTGACAATTAAGTGACTTTTCCTGTCAACAGATCTTCATCTTTCCCTGTTATAGAAGCACAGACCCAGGATCAGTTTACCATCCCCCAGCCCTTTATTGAAAGCAGCAGGGATGGTGAGAGCAGAAGCTGATCACGGATCAGGCTTAAGTTAAGTCACCGTTTCCATCTGGGTGCAGGTTGACAGCCCCTCTCGCCCAGCCCCCACCCTGTTACCTAGAGGCCCGGCCTGTGGCTTGTGTAATATTCTGATTGGCTGGTTTGATCGGTGTGGGCGGGCCTTGGGGCGTGGCCGAGTGTATTGTGATCTCACAATCAGCTGTTTTGTACGCTCTACATTCTGATCCGAGGATCAGCTGGAGGCAGCAATAAACAGAAGGAAAATCTGCAGCGGAAAAAAAAAACAACACACAGAGGAGAGGCGGAAAAAGCTGCAGATGTTATGATCTGAAAACATCAGTGTAACATTTTTACACGAAGCCCTTCTTCTGAGAAGAAAGCCTTTTATTTTTGTACAATGGTGTTTTAACTACCTCACTTAAAGACTATCTAAAGCTATGCTTTAAGAATTGTTGTCGTTTCTACTGTGTGTGAGATCTCGTTTACAACTTGAATAACATTGCAAAGGCAGGTAAGCCATTCTTCACTTCTCTTTACATCTGATACTTTGTGTGTTTTGTGTCAGGCTCTGTGTGATCTCAAGAGGTATCAAACTACATTTGTCTCTGCCAGTGAGGCGGCTGCATTCCTTGTGTGTTTATCCACAGAAAATAACCATCATGAAATCATAGAAGAGGTGGAATTACATAGCTGTGTGTGTCACTGACTCATTAAGAGGCTATCTTTGCCTGCTGTGCGTTATAATAGGTAATGACCTATTATTAGGTCACGAATAGGTTTGAAAGCAGCATAGCATAGCAAGCCCAAACTGAGGCGCCTAATTAGGTCGATTCGACGACCTATATGCCAAAAAAAAAACTGCATACGTGTAGCCTGTATATCACAGGACACCAGCAAGCCGTTGTTTTGTAAATTGCACCAAATGCTGATGTGGAGTCAAGTCGATGGCGGATGTTGATGTTTTTCTGGGAGGCGGACCTTGTAGGCTCAGGGTTTCTGCAAATATAATCACTCATTTTATATGATGTGAAATGACAGTTAGATTGTGTTGTCCTCAGCCTATCCAGTCGATGTCTTTCGTGCACTGTCGCTGAGCCACAACTGTCATTGCTTTGACCCTTCAGCTGTGGAGCTTACACGGATAATTCATGTTTAACCTGGATACCCTGCAGAAAGTCTCCTCTCGGCTGTCGACGATCTGAAACTGAGCTCGATGTTTTGTGTCGCTACATTAATCTGAGGGCATTGTTGTGTATTTGAAATGTAAACATTGTTGCAGTAGGCAGCGTCCTCTTTTTTTTTTTTTTTTTTTTCATCATAACGTCAATGGGTTTCCGCTCCAGACGATGACCGTCGACAAAGCAGCCATTCACACATCGGTTGTTTTTATCTTAGTGTTGCAAAATGCAGATTAGTCATGTAGGTCCCATAAACACCTTCATAGGAGCTTATGATTTCGCTATGTTTGCTATTCGGATGTCTTTTTTTTTTCCTCCGGTCGCCAAAGAGGCTGGAGCCTCTCTGTCAGCGTCAGTGACGTGTGCGTGACATCACAGGCGTCTTGTTTTTATTTCGCGAGTCCCCTCCCATCCTGCTCCGCTCCTCCTACTGTTAAAAAAAGATCAATGTCAAAAGGAAGATTCATAATTTAATAGCCTTTTTAGGTGTCAGGATGTGCAGCTAAATTTGTATTTATTGTGTTACATTTGAAAAAACAAAATAATAATAAGGACTGTCAGTGCTCCTAATGACAGTAACTCTGCTGTGCTGTGTATGCCATATCTTCTGGTTGAGGTAATAGATTGCCAAGCTTTTACCTGCCACATTTTGATTTATTATTTAATTTAACAGTGAATGCTCACTCATCAACAGGGGAAAACCAGAACTGTAAACAAGCCAGAATTGGTCTAGAGGGCTAATTTTCCACTGTTGTGCCTGGACAGATGCTAAAAAGGCAACCTAATAAATAGCATTATCAATTTATTACATATTACATATTAGTAAATATGCACAAGATAGTTTAGTACATTAATGAATACCACAGTGTAGTTACTGTATTAAGCTGCAACCCATTATAATAAGGACAAATAAAGGAAAAAGGAGGACTGTTAAAGGTACATTCATTCATTTTCAGTAACCGCTTATCCTGTTGGGAGTCGCAGAGGGCTGGGCCTATCCCAGCTGACACTAGGCTAGAGGCGTGGCACACCCTGGACAGGTTGCCAGACTATCACAGGGCTGACACATAGAGACAGACAACCATTCACACTCATTCACACCTACCTAGAGTCACCACTTAACCTGCATGTCTTTGGACTGTGGGAGGAAGCTGGAGTACCCAGAGAAAACCCATGCTTACACGGGGAGGAGATGCAAACTCTGCACAGAAGGGCTCCCCCACCCTGGGTTCGAATCAGGAACCCTCTTGCTGTGAGGCAACAATGCTAATCACTGCACCACCGTGCCATGTTAAAGGAACAGTGTGTAAGATTTAGGGGAATTTAGTGGCATACAGCAGTGAGTATTGCAGATTTCAACCATCTGAGACTTCTCCTGGTTAGAATTCCTCAAGTGTTCATTGTTTAGGAGGTTTTTAACAGAAGCCAAATTATCCACAGAGGTCTCCACTTCTCCAAAAAACAAACAGACCAGGTGTAAAAACCGGTAAAAACTCAGTTTCACATTACAAATTAGCGTTTCTCCAGTGCTGGTTCGGGTCATCAGAGACAGATAACTACACCAGTACCTGCTAATATGTGCTCTTTTTTTTGTCTTCAAACAAGTTCCAGACGTTCAGAAGGTTTTTACCAAGAGTAGAATTATCCACAGAGGTCTCCTCCTCTCCAAAACAAAAGGACTCGGGTATTTAAACTGGTGAAAATGCGTAATGAAGAAGTTTGTGTTAAAAAAGAATCAGTGTTTTTCCACCGTTGTTTGTCACGGAGGGGCTGTCGATGTGAGAACGAGAAAGGCCCTATGTAGAGCCTGTGTTTGGTTTGTCCATTCTGGGCCACTGTAGAAACATAGACTGTGTCAAATAATGGAAATAGATACCATGACCTCACTGATTGGTTTCTTGACTAGCATTGTGAAGCCTCGAATTAAGCACGCAGTCATCGCCATCTTGGTTTTTCATATCTGGACGAGAGATTAAAGCTGTGGAGGAGTGAGGGCTGGATCTGACTCATAGACTGTGTCGGCGCCTCACAGACAGCCTGCCACTCTAGCGGCCCCACCCTTAAATATGCAAAACTTTAAGCCTTGATAAAATTTAAACAGAGGAGTTTGCCTAATTAAAAATTCATCCCCCGTACAGTTGACATGAATGCTGAAATTAGCGATAGAGACCAAAACCGTTCAACATGTAAATTTCAGCTGTCAAGTTTGGCCTTTTAATATGGAGGTCCATGGCGACTGGCTCACTTCTGGAGCCAGCCTCAAGTGGCCATTCAAGGAACTGCAGTTTATAGCACTTCCACGTTAGCTTAATTTTCAGCCTCAGAGGCTGCCGCTTGGTGGACTCCATGATCGAGGACCCTCTCCTTATGTAGAAATAAATGGCTCATTTTAAGGTAATGAAAACACAAGGATTCTTATTGTCAGGTGGTGATTCACCGAAGAAAACACATTAATGATATTATACTCAATTTCTGCCAGCATATCCCTCTAAATCCTACACAGGGAAGCTTTAAAGAAAAATAGGACTGACAAACATGTAAAGACAAACCAAGGCCAGACTTACATATGACTCTACATAAAATATGATATGACATATGATTTTTCAAACAAATACACCTCACCTGTCATAGATTTTATTTCAGTGGACACTAATCAGTGTTAATAGGGGTAGTTGTTACATAATGCCATATATTCAGTAACTGTCTGCTCCAGGATACAAGGCATATCAGTGGTGGTTATTAGTTCCCATTAGCGGTATCAATAGCTATATTTACACTAGTAAGATAGCCCTGGATTAGCTGCTGTAGCCACCAAACTGATAAAATGATTTTATCAGGATAATAGTGCATGAACTCAATGTTCTGTGTGTGTGTGTGTGTGTGTGTGTGTGTGTGTGTGTGTGTGTGTGTGTGTGTGTGTGTGTGTCTACTGCACCCTATGCAAAGCATCCCTCAGGCCCTGTCACCAAATTTTGTTTATCTGGATTTGTCATGGTCTCATGACTTAAGTCTCTATTTGCTCGGGAATGCATTAAAGCAATCTCAGGGCTAAGGAGGGACCGCAGCGCCTCACTTCAGACTCAGTTCGTAGTATCTTTTTGGTTTTCCCTTGCAGCATGCCCAAAATATAACAACCATGGGCCTTTTTGTGTAATTGACTGGGTAGGATTTTCAACACATGACCTAGAAAGCGAGTCAGAATGAACCCATACAACCCCGAGTATTAAAAAAAACACAGCTGAGAGCTTAGGTTTTTTTTGGTGGAAATAGGCTTCTACTTTTGCAGCTTTCCCCTCCATTTCTCTGTCTTTTGTCTCTCGCTTTCTCTTGTTATTTCAAGCATTCACCCATACAAGCCGTCTCCTTGACAGTGACTATATTTGCTCTTATGCGTCTGACATAAGAAATCTCCTGAGCATGTACTTCATGGTTGCAAGGATGTGTCTCCCCTTGATGTTTCTGGTGGTGTCCATGGTGATTCTCCAAATAAGGACAAAAAGTGTCAGCTTCCCAACAAGCATCCATGCATGTCTCCTTCCGTGTCTCTTCGCTGCATATAAATCTCCGTCACACGCACTTTGTTTCACCTTTTAATCTGTGTGTTAATACCAACCTCTGTTGTGTCTTTATCCATTTATGTAGCTGGTTAAAGAGTTGAAAGCAAGGAACACATATTTCCATGAGAAGTTGAAGACAGACAAAGAGATTTAAACCTCTATAACTTTCAAACCAGTACAAATAAACCCATAAAAATAAAAGCATACAGGAAGAAAGCAGTTGGACCTAAATTTCAAGAGATATTTCTAAGTGTGTCCACAAGAGGTTTGCTCCCTGTGATCTCCTTAGTCATTCCTTCCTCTGCACTCACACAGTTTAAGTAAATAAAACTCAGCCTTTGAACATGTAGGGGTTTGTCTTAAGCTATGGTTGTTCAAACATCTGCTCAACATTACATCATGGTGTTCACATTTAGGTCAGGCACTTGTCCTTTGCTTCTGTGCCGTCCATCATAATGTCTCAGTCTATCTTTGCATTTTAACATTGTGCACACTCACTTTGTTTGACTTTTGTGAGAGGGCAGAGTCTTTGTATCACCTCCTCCTCCTTCTCTTCTCCTCTGGCCTGTCCATCTGTCCTGAGACTGTGCTGATTGGTTATCTAAACTTCCCGGGGGAGGGGAGTGCAGCCGTCGTCCACCATCTTCCTGCTTGCTGAATTTATTTATTTCATTTTGCCAAAGCAGGTCAACATTAAGGTTTTTATCTTCTGAAAGTGTCATGATGTTTTTCTCTTCAGTTGAGGATCTCTTGTCTGGGTTAAGAAAACAATGGTCAGCAAACCTCGAGGCTGCTGCAATCAATACTTTTATATTAACAATGGATCAAATGATTTAAGCCTGTGTGATATGTGTCACTGGTAGTAACAAACCCACATATGATTATCACCAGACACTGTGGTTTCCCTCAGCTCTACAGAGTGCCTTTTAGGTCATTGCTTTGCTGTTTTGGTTCAGTCTCACAGCTCTCATCGACATTGTTTCTGGGCAAAGTAGGCAGCTGTGTTCACAAGAGTATGAACCTCTCTTAAGCCACCTGCAGCACAAAGGAGGTTAAAAGGAGGAGAAGTATTGGCATCATATCACGTCATATCACTGGGGTACAACTATGCCTGGTAATATCTGATCGGCAGTTGCTGAAAGGCTCAATAGCTGGCACACTATCACAGAACATGAGGATGATTGATTTGCTCCAGTGAGGCGTCCGCAGTCTGTCTTGGGTCGGAATGTATTTTATACTAAAAATAAAGATATGGGTGAGAATTACATTTCTGCATTCACTAAAAAGGTTTCTATATGTATGAAAGGATTTTACTGTATATTAGCAGCCAATGTTTCGAGCATACCCAAAAACCTCTGTCAGGCAGAGCGCACCCAAAGAGCACCTGAGCTGACTTTATTTTCTAACACTGCTCTCTAACACCCTTCAACATAGAAACTCATGTGCCTGTGTAATACCCCATAGTTCCCATGTAGTCAGAGAGCATGTCCTAGCCTTCATTTAATAGCCTTGCTCTGCACCAAACCGCAGACAGACAAAGTTAATGACCAGCTGGTGGACATAGTGGAGCATTTAGCAGCTAGAGAGTCAGATATTTCCCCGAGGAGCTGGTGGAGAACAAAAACAGAGTTGAAAGGAGACTGACTATTGGACTTGTATTGGTCAGTTGGCCTGAAACACAACTCCAAATGAAGGATAAGTGTGTGACACCATGTTCGGCATATCGGCTCTCTAAAGTGATAATATGTAAATGTTGTGTTTTTACAGCTTGTTGCGCTGCTCCCAAGAAACACTGTTTCGATTGTTGTTAGCAACAATATGTGAGGTGAAAAAACACACACTCTCTCAGTGCACAGCAGTGTTGTTGAATTATGTCTGATAGAAGTGGGAAGTTGGTTGTTGTCCAAGTTGATCTTAAGATTGCCACCTATTCAAAAGTGCAATCTATCAGTGTTAGAGTGATACTTCAGTATTTAGTAGTACATTTTTTCTATCAGCCTGTCATTACAGTACGGGTCAAAATGCTTTGAAGTCTTTATATAGAACGTGTGTTGACAGGCGCCCATCTTCTGATTACCACTAACGACCCTGTACTTTCTATCTCTATTGTTCTCTCTCTCCAGGCCTTTGCTCCAAACCAAGTGAAACCTTACATTTGCACTACAGAAGCCTGTCCACTCCTGTTTGTCCAAACCGAGATCCAGCAAAGGGCTTCAAGCAAAAAAAAAAAAAAAGAGACTCAAAAAAATCTGACAAAGAATTGCTTAAAACGGCAAAAAGCGATAAACACAAATAAGAAATTCAATAAGGCAGCTACAGCTTTTTCTTTGTGGACAACAAAAAGCACCTGAGTCATCAACACTTGACAACACAAGCAAGTCATGTTTCAACGTCTGAGCAACCTGTTGTTTGGCGAGGTAGAGGAGGTGGCAGCTGAGCTGAAGGGACCCAACCCCTGCGTGACGGAGGCTGACGAGGAGGGATGGATGCTTGTCAACCTGCCTGGTGAGTCTCAGCAGAGGGAGTGCAGTGGAGGCTTGAATAGGTTGGTGTGGCATTTTAGAGCCACATAAAACTGGGAAATATTTAAACTGTGATTAATGTTCAAAGATTTAGATGGCTGAGAAACACTGCTGTTCCCTCTTGCATGTCTGTAATAATCACTAACATCTGAAGTGTAGAAGTAAAGATGGGGATGAAGGGGTGAGGTGAAGAGTCAGTCGGGGCGTGGCGCAGCTACACCGATGCTCACCCATATGGCTGCCATATCAAAAGTGTTGTCCGTCAGTTGATGGAAACACATAATTCTCTGTGAACATACATCTCCTTCCTCTTTGTTTATGATCTCAATCATGACAAAGGAAATTACTTAGTATGAAAATTTGCTTTGGTGCCTGTTCAGAAGCCAACCGAACATCAAAAGCAACATAAAAGTACCTCTCAGGAGAGTCAAGACAAACATTATGTCACTGACATAATCACAACCTTAGAGGGTCAACACAACTAATGATGTGACTCTTTTATGTTTTGTGTTTCCTTACCCCCTCTTCTCCCCCTCCTCCAATTTTTTTAAACACCCTTACATTCCCCACACTGGTATGTGTGCGCGTGCGTATGTGATCCCTTAAAAATGGCCCCCCTCAACCCGCATGGCTTTTTGAAAATCCATCATTTTTGCAACATCCCCCTCCCACCTTAAACATCTGTCTTTATTGGCCGTCTCATCCCCGATCTCATCGCTGCCATGTGCTCAGAAGAATCTGACTGCATGATGCAGGCCGAGGATGAGACGGGAGCCCCACTGATTGCACAATCATTCCCAGATAGTAACCAATCAAATCATCAAGTCACACATACAAGGACTGAATGCCCGACCCCCATTCCCCACCCGCCTCACAAGCGCCGTAGGACACATAAAGGTCGGGCTCGAGGTGCAGTAGCACCATCAGTTCCCCTGTCTTGTCCAAGTGCTAGTCCGTCAGACTTGGGTGCCATTACACCCGTGACCCTCCCGAGACGGGCCAGACTGTCCACGCCCTCCTCCACATCGTCGTTGTCCCCCGGCTCTGGAAGTGAGTGTGGGAGCAGTGGGGGTAGCAGTAGGGCAGGCCCAGAGAGAGGCTGCATGGATGAGAGCTGGTTTGTCACCCCTCCCCCCTGTTTCACTGCAGAGGGAGCCACGGCGGAGGCCAGCCCGATGGAGGACCTGCTCATCGAGCACCCCAGCATGTCTGTGTACGTCTCCCCGAGCAACTTCTCCATGGTCTCCAACGGCAACCTGTCTGTAGTAGGAGAGGAGAGCATTGTCAGCCTGGCGAGCAGCGTGAGGTGAGAAATAGCACTCTTTTATTCTGGCTACACTTGACCATCACCTGCTTTTTAAGCATCAGCACCAATCACACCTTTGATTTTTTTTTTCTTTCCCAGCAGAGTGGCAGAACCAGCTGCTGCCCCCACCACCCGCAGCACTATGCCCACCAGGGTGAGCCGTGGAGCAGCTGCCCAGGCTGGAGCTCTGGCCAAGGTCACCCAAGTGGCCAGGGTCCAGCGTAGCAAAGCACGCATCGAGCGACGCCATCTGGGCCGCAACCGCATCCAACGCCAAAACCGCACTAGGGAGCAGGTCCCTCGCCACGCAGCCCACGCCAGAAACACCTTCCTTCACCAGCCCAGCAAGCGCAACTTCTGCCACTAAACTCCCCAGCAACCTGGGGACATCGTTTACTCTGAGGGCATTAGTAGTGCATAGTCACCTCCAAGACACACAAGATTAAATGTATTCCCCCACCGCATATGTGCTTTCATTTCTGCACATTATATCATATTACACTCAGATACCAGTAGACCAGTAGCTCTTTTGTTGTGGTTTAGTCACAAACTGACTCCACCTGGTAGTTTTATGCCCCATTGAACCAAGCCCTCTGAGTAGATCTGTATAGACCTTCATTATACTTGTTGTCCATTGCAGTATCCAAACAACTAAAAAAAAAAGACTTCAAAAATATTTAAACAGGTTATACTTAGTAACAATAATGTCTGAAAAACAACAAAAAATTTATTTTTTTCTCCTATCTTAGTAAAATACTCTCTTTTCTTTCACTCTTCCTTAAGGCATGTTTTGTTTTTAATTAATTCAACCATTAAATCCTTAAAATACTTTAAATCTGGATATAATAATTTGAAATAAAAAAAAAAAGTGTACTTTGAGGCTTTTCTGGTGGAAACCATGCAAGACAGAGACAGGTTCAGTCTTTGTATCTTTGCAGAGAAAACAACTCATCATGTCTTCGAAGCTTTAAATTACAAGTGATTATTTTTTTCCGGAAAATGGAAGGATATACCGTGGGTGACGGGTGTGAGAGGGAAATCACTTGATCATTTGTTTCTCTCCAGTTTGGTCTTTCAACAAAATAACAGACCAAGGCAAGGAGACATGGGGCAACCCATTTCATCATAGGAAACTAATGTTGTGATATTTCTCTCTTCTCACTTTGTGGAAGGTGAGAGCAAGTAGACGTTGGTGAGAGTTTGAGCAAAACAGACTAAAGAGTACAAGAAATGACGTGATGAATTAGAATTATTATTAAAAGGAATGTGGTAAATATGAAACAGTCATAGGAAAGTGTTATGTAACCCTCTGAGCAGCCTGT
The DNA here is from genome assembly GCA_019142605.1 of Cephalopholis sonnerati. Taxonomy (NCBI): domain Eukaryota; kingdom Metazoa; phylum Chordata; class Actinopteri; order Perciformes; family Serranidae; genus Cephalopholis; species Cephalopholis sonnerati. The sequence continues at coordinate 17,874,866 of JAGQAX010000011.1, read as the reverse complement.
GAGCGTTTAGAAAATGACCCTTGTTTTGAATATTTAATCAGTGTTGCTCTGGATATTGGATGAGGCACCTTCTTTCTGTGAGCATGAAGATTAGTGTTATGGGCACCCATAATAAATATATAAATACATTATCGGAAATGCCCCTGATACTGCCTAAAATGCTGGATTGGGTCTCAGCAAGTACAGGAGTCTATGCACCTGTCTGATACCAGTTAATTTATAAATAAACTATAAAGCCATTTCACATAAATAAATATAATATAGTAAAACAAAGTTCTATGGCATGTATGTATACTTACCAGCGAAAACATTTAAACCAATGACCGGTGAAGTGAATAACTGATCATCTTGGTGCCATGCAGTGCTTTGCTTGGAAACCTTGGGTCATGGTGTTCATGTGGATGCCACTTGACACTCCACCCACCCAAACACCATTTTGGACCAGGTACCCCCCTCATGGCAATGGCACCTCCCGATAGCGATGCCCCCCTATAGCAGGACAATGTACCATGCCACACCCAAAAAAAACTGTCCAGAAATGACTCGAGGAACGTGACCAAGAGCTCAACGCGTTGACCTGGCCTCCAAATTCCCCAGATCCCAATTCAATTGAGTATTTGTGGGGTGTGCCGCTACCCCAGAGGTACCCCCCATCCAAAAGGGGGGAGGCCTTCTTGGATTGGACTTGTCTTTGACCTGTCAAGGCATGGACATGGGACCTCTTGGGCTGTCCTGTGGTGTTTGACATTGGGGTGTTGGCAGTGGATCTTTTGAGTCTCATGGGTTGGACAGATGCTCAGTCGGATTGGGATCTGGGGAATTTGGAGGCCAGGTTGACACCTTGAGCTGTTTCTCAAGTTCCTCAGGCCATTCTTAACCGGTTTTTGAGGGTAGGCATGGTGCATTGTCCTGCTGGGGGGTCCACTGCCATGGGGAAATGCCTTTGCCAAATAGGGGGTACTTGGTCCACAGCAGTGTTTGGGTGGGTGAACTGTGTCAAGTGGCATCCACATGAATGCCAGGACCCAAGGTTTGCCAGCAGAGCATTGCATAGTAACAAGGTAATCAATGTTATTCACGTCACCTGTCAGTGGTTTTAAAATGTTTTGGCAGGTTGGTGTATTTGTTCATGGTTTACAAAGGGTTTAACCTGAGCCACGCCATACAACAGTGATAGCAATCATTTGTCGTAGTATTCAGCTGTTGATTTTTATTATTTTTTTATGCAATGGTATTGGATCAGTGCTCCATGTTGTCCAATATGCAATGTCAGGCAGGAAGTGGTATCACTAAGGAAAAATGGTATCAGAACACCTCTAGTATGAATGGAGCTGAGGTGAAATGATACAGGGCTTGCCTCTGGGTTACAGGGTATGACAGGTTATAGTAAGTGCAGAGCGGTATTGATGGCAACTCTTTATTTTGTTTTGTGACATTGTTTTCTGCTCATTTTGTCTTGTTAATCGTAACATTATTTTACAGTCTCCCTCTTCATGGTTCCACCAAAGAAAGAAATCCAAGCTTGTTCCTGTTAGACAAAGGAGAAAGTACATTTTGAATCGATCACACACAGCATGATGATCATTAAATGTGTGGTTCGTAAACTTAAGTAATGTGCCCGGCACACATCAGCCATTTTCATCCACAGTGTGTGCTGTGATCTTTCGTTAATCATGTGAACACCAAAAAGAAAAGTACAACCTATTTATTTCAATCCCTTTCACTAAAAAGTCACTGACTTGCCCAGGAGGCACCTGTTTGGAGGAAGGGGAACAACATCGATCTATCTTCCCTCTTCAACACATTCAAAACTATCATCTTGCATATGGTGGTGCAACCCATTGCTCTCTTAAGATCTACTCCATGACTGTCCTGTCTTGTTAGCACATCCAGCTCTAACAGTTTCCACTTAAAGATCTAGCTTACTGATATGTATTCAACAACAATAGTAAACAATGGTGCTGAAGTGTATACTAATGTTTGTAAATTATTTGAGACATGGATGTAAGTTTGCACTGTCATACATTTTGTGAGTCAAAGTTTTAGCAGTGTGCTGTGTGCTTGTTTTTTTTTTTCTTTTGTGATTTTTTTTTCTTTTTGTTTTGATTCAAATTGTGTGTGAGAAGGTGTACTGACACGTTAAATGCTAGAAACTCTTAAAAAAACATGAATAATTGTCATTTATTTCTCTTGTAAATATTACAAAACAATTTATAACGCTCTGTTAGATGTCAAAGCCTCTCAGGACTTGAGTCCACAACGTTATGTCCGATGGGACTAATGAGAATCCTCTCTCTGCCTCACCTCTGTGCTCATTATCAAACCAAGAGGGCATTTCAGTGGCCAAAAGTGGTGTCTTTGCCCCAACTTCAGTCTCATCTCTTTGAGATGCACCATAGAAACAGCACGAGACTCAGAGTTGATGTGCCATAGGCAAACACTGCCCTCCAGAGGGTCCACTTAGCACAGCATTAGCTGTATGGATGCTGGTGAGGATACAGTACATTGACATGATTGTCTGGGGATTCATGTCAGATTGTTTGGAAAAAAAAGGCCTCATTTAGATCATAAGTAAAATACATGATTTTCCCTTGAGTCACAAACCACAACCTTTTCATTTCTGACAATGATCCTAAAAATGATTGTTTCATTTAGAATATGTTATTATCTGTTAATTTATGATAATTTAATTCTGTTCGAAGATAACTATTATGTTTCCTGTTTCCTCTGAATGGTGCAGTCCAACACACACACACTCACACACACACATAGAGATCTCTATTTAAGGCTCCCTCACTCTCTAGAGGCTTACTCTTCTAAATGACTATGTGTGCCCAAGGTTGAGATTTGTTTTCCTGTTGTAAAATAGGGGAGAAAATAGGGTAATGACAGATCAGGGGTGAATGTGTGTGTGTGCGTGTGTGTGTGTGTGTGTGTGTGTGTGTGTGCATACCAAGTGTAAAGACCACCACAGACACCCCCGTGTCACTACCAACCTGTCCTGTTTGCCTCAGTTTTATTTCTTTGTTTCTCACCTGTGTCATGTACAAAGGAAATGTGTTCTCAGTATGTCGTGTGTGATTATTGAAATGTGTGGTTTTAGAGTGAAAGTTATCCAGTAATGGGGAGAGGGAGTGGTCACCAGGTGTGTCAAGCCTATATGATGTGGACAGGGAAAGGATGAGGCAGGAGATAGTTTATATATTATAAAAAAATAATAATAATTAAATGTATCATAAAACTACAATAGAATATGCTTGTATTTTCCCATGTAGTTATTATAACAGTTGTTCACCAATAGGACATTTTAAATAAGAGGCGTTGAATGTCTGGGGAGTTTCATATGTTTTATGTTGTGCCCTGAAATGATGGCAGCTTAAAAACTCTCGGGGCTTTCGCCCATGTTACATCTCAATTAGTACATCCATCCCCTCATAAAAATGAAATATATAGACATATAAAATTTGGTGTATCTGATATCTACAGTATGGTGATTGTGCCTTTCACTATTTCTGCATGGTTTTTGTGATATACTGATTTTTCCATCCCAAAAGTGGACGGTCGTCCGCTGACAGGCAAGACCTATGCAAAAATCTAAAATCAACGGATGGGTTTTCCAGCATCCATTCAGAAAACACAGGTACCCGCCAAAAAAAAAAAAAAGACAACAACAACAATAAATACTCAGGTTAACACCTGAATCTTGTGTCATTATTTTCCCATGGGAGAGCAGGAGGGACTGGGCTCTAAACTGAGTGGTGGAAGAAGAAGTATTCAGATCATTGCCATGCCATATTGTACTTAAGTAAAAGTAAGTAAGTATTATCAGGAAAATATGATCATTTAAATATTGATTATTGAAGTATTGACAGTTATGCAGCAGAATGACCCCTGTCAGTGTTGTATTTAGATTTAATATATTATTTGATAATTATTACTGAATCATTAAAGGTCCAGTGTGTAGGATTTTGGGGCATCTATTGGCAGAAATGATAAATAACATTTATAATTATGTTTTTTATTAGTTTATAATCACCTGAAAATAAGAATAGCTGTGTTTTCATTACCTCAGAATGAGCCAGTATATCTACAATGGCATGCAAAGTTTTGGGCACCCGTAGTCAAGTTTGTGCGGCCCAAGACATTTCAGCTCTCAGATAAGTTTTAACAGGGTCTCAGACCTTATTTAGCTTGTTAGGGCTCTGGCTTGTTCACAGTCATCGTTAGGAGAGGTCAGGTGATGCAAATCTCAAAGCTTTTTAAATACTCTGACCCCTGAAACATTGTCCAAACAATCAGCAGCCATGGGCTTCTCTAAACAGCTGCCTAGCACTCTGAAAACTAAAATAATTGATGCCCACAGGGCAGACGAACCCTATAAGAAGACCAAGAAAACTTTCCAAGAGAGCTGCTTATAGGATCGTCAGAGAGGCAAGTTAAAACCCCTGTCTGACTGCAAAAGACCTGCAGGATGATTTGTCAGACTCTGCAGTGGTGGTTCACTGTTCTACTGTGCAGCGACACCTGTACAAATATGACCTATGGAGGAGTCATCAAAAGAAAATCTTTATGAGTCCTCACCACAAAATTCAGCACCAGAAGTTTGCAAAGGAACATCTGAACAAGCCTGATGCTTTTTGGAAACAAGTCCTGTGGACTGATGAAGTTAAAATAGAACTATTTGGATACAGTGAGCAGGTACGTTTGGAGAAGAAAGGAACACCTGTCCAGCTGTAAACACAGGGGTGGATTGATCATGCTTTGGGCTTCTGTTGCAGTCGGTGGCACAGGGAACATTTCACAGGTAGAGAGAAGAATGGATTCAATTAAATTCCAGCAAATCCTGGAAGCAAACATCACACCATCTGTAAGAAAGCTGAAGATCGAGAGAGGATGGCCTCTACAACAGGACAATGATCCGAAACACACCTCAAAATCCACAATTGGACTACCTCCAGAGGCACAAGCTAAAGATTTTGCCACGGCCCTCACAGTCCCCCGTCCTAAACATCATTAAAAATCTGTGGATAGACCTCAAAAGAGCAGTGCATGCAAGAATCTCACAGGGCTATAAGTGTTTTGCAGGAAGAATGGGCGAAAATCCCCCAAATAAGAGCTGAAAGATTTTTAGCTGGATACAAAAAGCATGTAGAAGCTGTGATACCTGCCAAAGGGAGCGCTACTAGGCACTGACCATGCAGGGTGCCTAAACTTTTGCTTCAGGCCCTTTTCCTTTTGTGTTATTTTGAAACCGTAAAAGATTGAAATTAAAAAGTAATTGTTTTATCTTTAACTTAATGTGTTTTGGGAGATCAGTTCATCTTTCACTTACTTAACTACTCGCAGTAAACAAAATTTCGACCAGGGGTGCCTAAATTTTTGCATGCCACTGTACGTACAGAGCAGGTCCAGGGAGGCCAAGTCTTGCTCTGCACTGGCTTCCTGTTACATTTAGAATTGATTTTAAGCTCCTCCTCCTTGTATACAAAGCCTTATATGGGCTGGGACCAAGCTACATTGTTAAGTCCCTTGGTAACTATCTGCTGCCCGCTGGTTTGTTGGAGGTTCCCAGCAACAGCCAGAAGAAGATTGGGTTGCAGCTTTTGTCAGTAACGCCCCAAAGCTGTGGAGCACACTACCTATAGATATCAGGGAAGCTAGCTCACTAAATATTTTTAAAAGAAAGCTTAAAACGTATCTGTTAACTTTAGCTTTTAACTAGCTCTGACTTCCTGATACAGGTCTGAAACTCTTTTTTTTTCACGTTGCTGCAACTCCTTTAAAATCTTACTTGATTTTATGATTTATAGTTTTACAATTCTATGAATTTATGAATCAGTTAATCCATGTTAAAACTGTTTTAAATGTCCTTTTATATTCAACTGTCTTGTCTGTTTTATGTCCATTATGTCTATTTTCATGTGAAACAATCAGTGCGTATACTGCCCTTATTGCATTTCTTGTATGAAAGGTGCTATATAATAAAGTTCATCAATATTATTATTAACTGCAGAGCAACACCGGCACACAGTCACATTCTTGTGCATAAATGTGTCTCCACTGCTGTAGCTGACCGGCACACCTGGAACCAGCAGGTGTCTTCTATCAATTTGCGCTTGTCAAAGTAACTGACTGGCATGCTATTCCTTTGTTTTGCTAACCTTAGTATTAGTTTATTGTGTTTCATATCATAGGCCCACAGATATTTATCTATATCTCATAATTATCAGACTCTGGTCCTCTGTCTGACCCTCCCTGTGTCCCAGGCTATTCATTTATTCTAAAAGGTCACGGCTGTTTAATTGTTCTATATCATTTTTATTATGTTTATACAAAGTGGTAACCACTGTATGTGAATGCATGAATGGGTCAGACCTGCACAGCACTGGATTTGAAATAAACTGGAGCTTCTGTGCTTTGATTAGCTGCTGTGAAACAACATGATCTTCATCCATTTAAAATGCCTATCTGTTCTTCTGAGACCTTTTTAATGAAAGTAATGCAAATGTAGTGTAATAAGTAACTTAATACTCTACACAAAGAGTGCTATTGTAAAGTAAGTTATTACTTTACAATGGAGGTACCTATGGGGCCTATGGGGAAAATGCTCTTTGGCTGCAGGGTTTGTTTTTTGTTTCTTTTTTTTTTTTCAGTACCTCAGGGGCCATTGGGGAAAAAACAGCTGCAAGGCAGAGCTGCTTTCCTGAGGGGCTGCTTAGCACACGGGAGAAGTTTTGATTCTGCAAATTCACCACTAGATGTCACTACAGGGCATATTTGATCCTACACACCAACCCTTTAACATTTAAGCAACATTTTGATGTTGTGGCTGGTCAAGAAGGAGCTTTTTTAAAATTAGTTTACATACCGTAAAATTCAAATTAAAAGCCTAGTCCCAATTAGACGCCCAGACCCTTTTACCAGCCTGGTGTGGCTACACATTTTGATAAATAAAGGCCTGTGTCAATGAGATGCCAAGCAGTTCTTTGGATGTATAAAACCAGATTGTTGACTGCCCACTTGAGCTAATGTTAGTCAGCTGCTTAGATTGGGCATATGCATATAAATGTTTAAACTTTTGTCAGTATGGAGATGCTACACATTCTTAGCTCCATTCATGTCATTTTACTGAAACCACGAGCACCAGAGAAGACTGTAATATATTTAGATTTACATGATGCATGATGAAAAATCAAGTGGTGACTCCCTTCCTCTGAAGCTGTCCTAAAGTCAGAATATGAGTCCATTCCTCGGTTACCCTGTAAGTTATTCATATTCCTTCAGTCCGTAAGGCTCCACCGATCAAAAGAATCAAAAATGTTCGTCATAAAAATTATTCCAAGTTGTGAACATTATTTTGACAGGATTAAGTGTTGTGTTGGTATGCAGGGTGCCGTTATCCTCAGGTGCTGTGAAACAAGTGTCATACATAGCACATAACTGACATGTTATTCAAAGCCTAATTTTTTATATACAAGCAGTATAAATAAACAATTTGATCGTATTTCCCATCTTTGCTGAGCAACAGTACTGTGTAAAAGAAATTACAGGCCTGTCCTATATCCCTCTGAGACCCTGTGTCCTCATATGAGGACACCTCATTTTTGGTTTACTTGACCTTATACTTCATTCTACTTAACTTAGACCTGTTGTCCTCATTCGTGGACACTTTTTTGTGCCATCAAGTGGTAGTTAGAGCACAATAAAACAAGATGGCAGCCGTCTCTGCTACAGTCAGTCTGGCAACAAAGTTTATAAATTTTAGCAACAGTAATGCTGTGACACTGTTAACGAGGAAGTATTTGTTTGAGGAAATTGTGACTTTATTGTCGTCTCATTTGAGGACATTGTGACTTTATTATCATCTCATCTGAGGACATTGGGACTTTATTGTCGTCTCATTTGAGGACACTGGGACTTTATTATCATCTCATTTGAGGACATTGTGACTTTATTATCATCTCATCTGAGGACATTGGGACTTTATTATCGTCTCACTTGAGGACATTTTGACTTTATTATCATTGACAGTGTTTATTTTTTTTATACTTATCGGGTCCTATTGATCCCAAAAAGCTAGAAGAAATTAAAAATGCATGCCAAATTAAAGTTCATGTCTCAGGAGATATAGAGGCCTGTCCCAAAGATAAGCCTACTGAGTTTATTGATTTAAGCAAATAACAGCCAGGGCTACAACTTGAAATTTTAGAGTATGTTTGGTTAGTTAAATTTTAAATAACAAATAATAGTTTATAAACTGGCCAAAGTACCTAAGGCTGTCAAATAGTGGAGTAAAAAATACAATATTAGGTGAAGTAAAATACAAAATAAGATGGAGTTAAGTTGAAGTTTCAGGTAACACTTAAAATAAAGTTACTAAAGTACACGTCCTCTGGTAAACTGCTGTCCACCTTGCATGTGAAGGTTTAAAAACAGTAGATGTTTACAGTAGGCTCATGCAAAAAAGGGAAGGAGTGTACAGAGGGGTGTGGTGATGGAAAGTAAACAGCAGCCCGTGTAGACTGAATAAGGGCGGGGTGCTATCACATGCATGTGTCAGGTGAGACTCTTAATAATGTGCTGGGGAAATTCAGAGGAAAAGAAATGGCTTTGTGGGAGGGACAGGAGGTTTATCATTACAACAGGTGTTCTGCAGACTTGCTATATCCTGTCTGTCCATTTCAACAGTAATAAAAGACCCGGCAGAGAGAGCTGGAAGGCTTCTGTGATGGTTTTCTCATCATCCAGTGTCATGATACTGTGAATGGGTTGAAGCACCGGTGCAGGAGACATCAGCTCATCAGCTGTGATGACATGCATTATCTACAACGCCTTCTATTGTGAAGTTAGCTTCATATTGGTACTACAAACATCTTCTTGTAATTTAAGACTATTTCCATGTGTGTTATAGATTTACATTATCCCCAGCTGCTCTTGGTCCTCAGGCCACAGCCAAACTATGTGCTTTAGTACTAGTTGGAGATTTCCCCTAACGAGTCGTACCGGTTTGTCTGACCAGGTAACGTGAAACTAGCTTCCGTGCCGCTTGGTGTCGTGATTCAGGAGCTCCAGTAGTCTTGGTGACGGGGAGCTGCACTCATCTCGCCCTCACCTGCCATCTTTAAAATCCCTAAAATAACACCGCTAAGGATGCTTTTTATTTGACAACACCTATTTCCAGACAACGGTAAGTAACGCTGACGTTAGTTTTATCCGTTTGTAGCCGCGCGGAATTAACGGGGAGATGTTAGCTTGTGACAGCGCGGTGAGCAAACGGCAAACGTAGGTTAGCGCTTCGGGGGTTGGCTCTGTGTTTGTGTTGTAAACGGTGTTAATTCTGCTATTTTAAAAACGCGAAACGTGTTAATTTTATGTCTTTTCTGCGCCAAAGACAAACGGACGCAGACATATTGTCTCGCGTTTGTGTTTGCGGTTGGCTGTGTTGACACAGTGCAGTGACCGTGCAAGTCTAATACCAAAGGGACGCAACCTCTTACACGGCTTAATCAGATATACCTTTGAGGAAATTACCTGCCAAAACTTGTTGACCTACATGTTTAACATCTTCTGCAGGTGGCAGCGTGTATGACTGGAAAAATGCATCATCATCGGAGCAACACACCCGTGTCTTGGCCTATCAGAAACATTCCCTAAGAAGTGGAAGTGTGTCTATGTGTTTATATTATACAACCCCCTTCCTACAAATCCCTGTACTAGGATTGTGATATACTGGGATATTAAAGATCCTATCAAGAAGATGAAGTAATTCTTCAGCACCACTAGTGGTTCATAAAGGCATATTAGAGGGTTTTTTCCATGTGGATGACAGTAGCAGATGTGCAAGGGATCATCCCAGACAAGAAACAAATGTGACTGGAAATATGCACATTCTGCCCTAACTCCCTCACACACCCTAAAGATAAAGGTAGGTTAACTGTAGGATCAACAGCAGTCATGCACAGCCCTGCTCCGGAAATTGTGGCAGGGTACCCAAGTGGGTGTGTGGTGGACAAAGATGTCAACCCGGAGACCACCCTGGGGAGTGCCTACTCTCCAGTGGACTACATGAGCATCACCAGCTTCCCCAGGCTGCCAGAGGACGACGCGCTGTCAGGGGAAAACACCCTGAAATCTCGCAAAGATGATGACAACGTCCTGAGTGAGCAAGATACAGGTAAGTCAGCCAGGTCAGACACAGTTTTACTGCAAAATCTACCTTCCAGGTAGTTGAGTGTGTTTAGGTTTCCAGATGTGGATTCAGGAAGCAGCGTTTCTTTCAGTCACGGCTCATAAAGGTTCAATCTGAGCCTCAACTAATAATTATTTTTTGTCAATTAGTTGCCAGATTATTCCCTCAATTAAATGTCAAGAAACAGTGAAAAATATCAGCTCCCCAGAGCCCAAGGTCATATCCCCGAATGTCTTGTTTTGCTCAATGTGATATCACATATGAAAGATGAAGCAGTTCTTCACATTTGAAAACCTGGAATCAGATATATTTGCAAATTTTTGTATACAAATTACTGAAATTATTATTTTAATGTTTAAATAGTAGCAAATTTATACTGCAAATATGCTACTTTGTGGATTGCATACATGCAGAATCCAGAAATATACTTTTTTTGTTTCCCAGGAAGCATGGCTTCTTTAAACGGACATATTTTTCAATGTCGTTTGGTGTGAGTGAACAGAACATATTGCTCTTTCCTGTTCAATCCAAGCCTTTTGGTTTGTGTTTTTTGTCCCAGACCCAGATCTGTTTCTGAAGTCGGCTCGCCTCCAGCGTCTTCCCTCCTCAGCTTCCGACCTGGCCAGCCACGATATGGCGTCCCTGCGGGAGACGACCAGAGACCCCTTTACAGAAGAATGTGCCTGTCAGCGAGACGGACTGACAGTCATCATCACAGCTTGTCTCACCTTCGCCACAGGAGTCACTGTAGCCCTCATCATGCAGATCTACTTTGGAGACCCACAGGTATGTGTGTGACCTGCAGTTATACTTTTGCAACCATGTTGGAATAGTGTTGCTTTTCTCATATAACTACAGGTGATTATGGGATCATGAGGTCATACTCCTCCAGGTATCCTCCCACACAGACTGTGTCAGTTCAAAGGCACATTGACAGATCGTATCTTCCTGCTTTGTTCTCGTGTTTCTTGCAAGGTCTTTAACCAAGGGGCAGTGGTGACAGATGTGGCACAGTGTACATCTCTTGGCTTTGACGTTTTGGGGAAACAGGGGTCCAGCGTTGATGCTGCCATCACTGCTGCCCTCTGTTTGGGGATTGTTCACCCTCACACATCTGGTATTGGAGGGTGAGTCTTAGAAACATATCAATCTCATCTGAACAGGACTGCCTCTGACATACTTGGACTGAAACGTGGAACCTTAAAATTCTTTATGCTCTGTGGGTGTTTAGAGGTGGGGTTATGTTGGTGCATGACATTCGTAAAAATGAGACGAGGGTCATCGACTTCAGAGAGACTGCACCATCTGCCATCCATGAGGATATGCTCCAGTCGAACCTTGATCTAAATGTAAGGCATTATTTCTGGTGGATCCTTTTTTTTAAGTGAGATGTTGAGTATAAGAGCAGAACACAATTGTATTGTTATTGTTTAGTAATGTGGTTAACGTGTGCACCCTGTTCTTGCTTTTGCATGTCAGCCCGGCCTGCTGGTGGCAGTACCAGGCATGCTCAGTGGCATGCATCAGGCACACCAGCTCTACGGCAGGTACGGTGCTCATTACGTGTTACTATTTTTATTTGTTTAATCTTTCCACATGCCATGCCATGTAGTCATTGTCCTCATGCTGTTTTTGGATTTTCTACATTTTCTTGTTTCATTTCATGGCACTCCTTTGTTTCAAAGGCCTCCTATAAATATAACCATATCTATTATTTTCCTCCTTATTGGCAAGTTATTTAAAGACAAGAATAGCTTATAAAAAGGCTTATATTTACGTCAGCTCTGAGAGCTAAAGATGTAGGCTCTCATAGTGAAAGCATCACCAGCTGTGTTGGAAGAAAAGACATTGTTTGGAGGTTCTTTTTTTAGCCAGAGTCTTGGGCTGCTATTACTCTGATGCTGGGTAATTATCATGATCCTGATGCCTCAGCTGGTAGGAGGATGAGGTTACAGAGCTGACTAACATGCTCTATTGTGTTAAGATAAAATTCTGTGGATTATTATTTTGGCAGAATAATCTCTTTGAAAATGAGGTGTTAAGAGTGTATACTGTTGTGCTCATAAATTTACATACCCCTGGCAGGATTTGTGAAAACTGGAATTTTTATTTTTTTGGATAATGTGACTGATGATGAGGCGCACTTACAATATGCCAAACAGCACTTAGACAAGCCTCAAAACATCTAGAACAAAGTCATTAGGAGGGTTGAGACCAAAAATGAACCTTTCGTTCACGACCACAAACATTACATTAAGAGAGGAGACAACAAGGCCGATGAAGAAAAGTGCACCAACCCTACTGTGGGGTGGTAGTCAGAGTAAATGAAGCATGTTATCAAAAAATACTGGAAAACAGTTTGCATTCATAAGCGTGGAAGCTGCATGCGGGACGCACTTGGACCTTCCAACATGACAATGATCAAAACACAAGGCCAAGTCGACCTTTCAGTGGCTACAGCAGCAAAAAGTGAAGGTCCAGGATTTGCCATCACAGTCTCCTGACCTCAGTGGCATTGAGCCACTTTGGGAAGATCTCAAACTTGCAGTTCATCCAACAGTACCCACGAATCAACGGGACCTGGAGGCTTTTGGCCAGAAGAATGGGCAGCTTTACCACCTGACAAAATACACGGCCCTGTCCACAACTGTTACAATAGACAGCAAGCTGTTGTTGATGCTAAAGCCGCAATACAAACTATTAGGAACTAAGGGTATGCAAACTTTTTAATGGGGGCCATCTCAGTATTTTCTTTATTGCTGAGTTTTGTTCAATTGTTGTGCTATTTTGTGATGTCTCTTACCTTAATTTTAATCCCATTAAATGTAAAAGAAATTTGTTTTCCCTGATCACTCATGTTCTCATTTAAGAGCAGAACTGTATATGAGTTTTAAACATTTCTAAACTAAGCCAATCTGTCTTGACTTTTGAATTCCCCAGAATGCCATGGAAGGATGTGGTTACCATGGCAGCAGACGTGGCCAGAAACGGATTCAATGTGACTCATGACCTAGGTGTGTATAGTGTCATGTTGTGAGGTCGCCGTCACCAGTGATGCCGCAACCGAAAGACACCAGCATTCTCGAGCAACATGAGGTGAAGTAATATGAACAGTAGTTGTGATCTCATCTGCCTTTCCTCTCTCTTTACGTTTCTCTCCGTAGCCGAAGCTCTGGCTAAAGTCAAGCACCAAAACATGTCGGATGCATTTCGGGATTTGTTCCTCTCCAACGGCCAGGCTCCCCTCTCTGGGCTGTTCACCAGGCGTCTTGATTTAGCAGCCATCCTGGATGCTGTCGCAGTAAAGGGGATATCGGAGTTCTACAGTGGAAACCTGACGCAGGAAATGGCAACCGCAGTAAGGAAGAATGTTTTTTTTCCCCACCTGTCTCTGATTATATAAGTAGTCATGAATTCTGCATATATCCACAGGGAGTCACATTTAGTCCCTGTTATACTTTTCATTTGGTTTTATGTGTTTTGGCCATGGTGAAGTAATAATTAAGTACTGTTGTAATGTGACAAAAACAATGATGGCTGTTGAGGAAAGTTTTTAAGTCTGTAGTTATTAGTTACACACAAAAAACGTTAAAATGAAGTCAGATTTTGAGAAGTATTGAAAATTAGATTTGTAGTTAACATGCAGAAAAACAAAAACAAAATCATTTTATTTAATGACGACTTCTTTGCATTGCTCAAAGCAGATATTGTCATATTAAATTAGTAGTTATTATTTTAATGATTGATAAATTATTTCAGATGTTCAGGTTTCAGATGGTAGAGTTGTCTTTGTATCAGTGTGTCTGTGACTCCAAAATGTAGATTACAAACATAGATTCCAAATATTTATCAGTGGAGAATTAATTCTATATATTGTATGAAATGATTGCATTTTACTGTATTATGAATTATATGCTCAGTGGCCACTTTATTAGGGACACCTGTACAGACAATTACACTAAGAGGTGTGTCTAATATTCTGCCCCCCTTATATATGTAAATTGGAAGGACTAAAGCTTCGAAACAACTCACAGTGCAATGTAGTCCGGTACAACACCACCTCTAAACTTAAATATGTAATTTTTTGCTGCGATGGGGTCTCTGAATCAAAATAACAACAAAGATGGCGCTATGTTGGTCATTACTCCCCCCTAATGGGGAGTAATGACCCCCTAATGACAACAAATCAGTGTTTCTCTGATGCTAGCCCAGGTCCTGCTAATATGTGCTCACCTTTTTTCTTTTATAACTTAAGATCCAGATGTTCAGGAATTACTGGCAGAGGTTCCCTCCTCTCCACAGCAAATGGAGTCGCTGATTTGCTGGTAAAAGCACCAAATAAAGCAGTTCCACATTGAAAATCAGTGTTTCTCCTACACTGTTCGACACGGCAGAAGCTGGAGCTGTGTTTCTGCTAACGTTTGCTCAGCTTGTCTCGCTGACAGCTTAGGATTCAGACGTCTAATGAGTAAAATCCTTCATCCAGTTAAAACATATAGTTAAAAACGACCAAGATCTTAAATGTGTATTGTAAAACATGTGGCTTATAACTGGATTAAAACTCAATTTATAGCAGCTTCGGGCAAACAACATTAAAGGGATATGAATCCACTGACAGGCGACAGTGATCATATGACAGGGACTGTCCTTGATTAAAAGTACAGATTTCAGGGCAACCTCTAGCTCACCTTCTAGAGTGTGTGCCCCATTTAGACTGAAACCTTTGCAGCAGCCCAGATATGATTTGATTTGGACTCATGGCCCTTTGCTGCATGTCATCCCCCTCTCTCTCTGTCTATCTACGCCTGTCCTGTCATTAAAGGCAAAACTGCCTGAAAAAGAATCTTTAAAAAAAAAAAAAAAAAAAAACAGATTTCTCTGGGTTTACATATAGTGGAAAATGTTTGAAATAATGTAAGTACACAACTCAGCAAAACATATGAAATTAGTCTTTTTAGATGTTTTAATGCGGAAAGGTAACATATTATATCAGTGACTATGACCTCAGTAGTAAATATGGAAAATGAATTTACACATTTCTGACCAAGTCAACATAAATGGAATTTTAGAAACTTTCTTAAGGTAGAATTTATGGCAGAGTTGCTATATTGAATTGCAATACATTGTACAGGTGTACCTAATACAGAGGGCCACTGTGTGTATGTTGTTGTGTCTCCACTGAGAGAGTAAATGTGCTGACTACTGCTGAGTATTAGTGCCTAGTAAATCGCTCTGATAAAACTTGAATACCAGTATAAAAAAATACAGCAAGTTGCTCACAAAACAAGAACCACATACAGACACAACAACAGGGTACCTTGTGATGTATTGCAAATGGATTGTAATCTTCACGGAGCTGTGACGTGGGCACTCTTAATATTCTGAGACACACTGTAAACTTAAATCTCCATCTTTTAATATAAAGGATCTTTGTCCTTTATTTCGAGAGTAACTCAAACTTAAAAGACCCAACCAACTAAATCATTAGTACTTTTCAGTACTTACAGCAGCAGTATATTATACTGGCAAATTAGTTTTTCTTCTATTTGCAGATCTCTTATGTGGTTATGGAATCCCCTGGGGGCAAGAATAACCGTTGCATCAGTTACATAGTTAATATTTGAGTTTGGGCACGCAGGGTGAGGTCTCTAGACTTTTTCCAATATATCGGAAAAAGATTTATCATTTAATTGCATAGGTATTAGTTTGGTCAAAGTCTGGTCCAGTATATCAGTCTCTTCAGGAAACTCATATCATCAGATGATACGTTATAATGTTGTTTTGAGAACTTACTGCACAGCTCGCAAATGATTTCTGATGAAAACCAGACAATCCCTGAATTGCATGCATTGCCCTCAGGGAGTTTCTGGCACAGTTTTGCTTATTGTATGGGAATGTCCAGAGGTTTTTAGATTTTGGGACAGTAGCTGTGTCTCAATTCAGGGGCTGCAGCCTCTGAAGGGTGTCTACATCGGCCACAGGAGATGATTCACCGTCAGAAACACTGTTGTTTGATATATTTCAGGACTTTTTTCAGGTAAACTTATTAAATAAGATTGTAAAAGCAGTGTGCTTTTAGCTAATAGTAGTGTTAACAACATTAACTTAAAATATATAAAATATAATCATCACCGGCTTGCAGTGCACCTTGGATTGACTGAGCCACGAAGGATTCATCCGTTGCATCCTCCAAATTCTAAGAAATAAGGCTGCATTTCTCGACCGCATTTGAAGGCACCTTCTAAACGGAACAGCCTCGGTTGCGCTGACGTGCCGCAATCAGTCTTCAAATGCAGCCTTTGAAGGCTGCAGCCCCTGAACTGTGACACAGCTTGTGTCTCCTCATGTCTGTCAGAGATTATGGAATGCTCTGTATCATGCTCACCATTGGACTTATTGTTTGATTATTACACTTTACACTTCATCAGTGATAAGTACGACTAACTGGCCTAACAGCAGCCAAAAAATGATCACTTTCAGTCGGCAGGCCCTGCATTCATTGCAGAGACAACAGAGGTTACTTACTTTTCTGGATATTCTCTGCGTGGAGCGGCTTGTTGCAAGGACACATGGTGCAAAACGAAATAATGTAAATGTTTTAGATAGGGCAGTCGAAAGCATGAAGGCACTACTGCTACTGTGGGAGTGTAGTCCTGTTAGGTGGGGGTGGAGTATATTTTTCTGTCTCTTTTCCTGATAAGTTTGTTTTTCTCTGCATGCATGTTTAATATAATCAATAGATAAATAAATAAACACAAATACTAAATCAGTATCTGACATCATGCACCAGACATCAAACCGACCCACACTGTCATTTAGATCAACTGAACATTGTTTGACTTTGAATACATTTGTTACTTAAAAGATAAAGATAAAATTACCCTGTTAGTGATGACAGTACACAGGACAAAAATTACTCACAACCCTTAAACTGACGATGCATTTTTAACAGGTGCAAGCAAGAGGTGGAGTGCTCACAGAGGATGACTTTGGAAACTACAGTACGGTCTTACAGCAACCAGCAGAGATCACCTATCAAGGTAAATCTTTGAGCTGTCCAAGGGAGAAATCGCACGTCAGTGAAAAAACGGACTCAGTCTGAATTAATGATAAAACAAGACTGAATGTTAAGAGGTAGAGTGGGTGACGTAAAACGCAGAGTGGGCTTAAGCTGTTGAACTCTTCTTTGAAACTTCCTCTTAACTCCCACAATATAATTTTCCCTCTTAATACGTACTTTTATTAATCCTCTTTCAAGCAATCTAACTATCTGAGTAAACAAACGTGTGTATTTTGTGCTATGAGCCTGAAAGTGACAGGAGTACCATCCACCTGTCTCATTGACTCCAATGTAAACTGAGACTGGAATTTTCAAGAGGGAAGCAAATAAGAGACTTTTCTACTTCGCTCTGTTTGTATTTCATAAACACATATTTTGAGGCAACACGTTCAGCAGAGTTCCCTCTCTCTTATTCTCTGTTAAATGAAGTGTCTGACCCAGGAGTCAGCAGTAGGTTTGGGCCAGTGTAAAAATTTCAGACTGGTTTGATATTAAACCAAACACCAGACTGGACCAGTATACCAAATTTTACCATTTGTCACACTTGATTCAGCATCTGCTCCTGAGTGTTCTGACAGCAAAAGAGCGTCCTACTATCACGTCGCATTGCATGACATCGCAGCTGTCTGTCCACATGTTAAATATGCACTTCTCTTAGGTCATTAAAACAACCCATGTATGGTAGACCTAAATATTAGCTGTGCGCTGGAGATTAGAAGCGTCATTTATCTTACAATAGAAAATTTTAAAACCTTGACAACCTCCCTTCAGCCAGCTGTTACCTTATGTTGTTTTTTTGTAGAGAAAGAAGGAGGTATCATAGGTAATTCGTCATTTCAACTTAATCAATCAGCCGTTCCTCGTCCATTGTGGCGCTTTTATTTATTTATTTTTTTTATTTAACCTTTATTTACCCAGGCAAAGCGTGTAACAAATATAGTAACACGATGTCCAGCAAAATGCCAGCGCTGCATCGCTAGCAGTTATTGAGGACACCCCTTTCATTGACTTCAAATCCAAAATGTTGTTTTATTAGTTTTTGTGAGAGACCCACCCAAAAAACACTTGAACTTTCTAGTAAATGCAACGTGCGCTGCTTGTTCCCCCTCCTACGTCCACTTAAATTGGATCTCCTTCGTGTTGCTGGCGTTCAGCCCGGCAGTGAGTTGTGCACGGCCTGTCAGACAATAAAGCTCCCTTTAGAATGCACCATCTTGTAATAACAAATGCTGGTTCAGCAGGTTTGCATAAAATTAAACTGGTTTAAGCCCGTATACGGACTGGCAAAACTGGAAGTTGTTGTGTTTTTGCATCCCCTGCGGCCCCACCACTGCAGCCTCGATGCACTACCCACATTCAGAAGAATACGAGGACTGGTGTTTTCGTCACAACACCTGATTTGTTGTGAACACAGCGTAAGGCACATTAATGACACCTGAACTCCTTCTCTATACCTAAGCTCATTTAAGCCTTTACACTGTAACTCAGTGCAACACCATTCATTGCTTACACTTAATTTTGCCCCGTTTATCCCCTTTCTGCTATTCCAACACATTGCGCCACTTCATCTGCTCCTTACAAAGATAACCCAGTGATGCAGGTCAGCTCCCAGCTGTTCATTAAGCAACCCAGGTCAGCAGCAGCTTTTCAGCAAGCAGCAACAAATTTAATTCTTTAGTTTCTTCTATTGCCTCTCGAATATGTCCATAATAATGACCACAGCTATGTCCACTTTGACAAGCTGAAATGAGGGAATGGTGTACACCTTCACATCTGAATACTTTGCATTTTACTTATGTAAAGTGGGCTGTTGTAGACCCAGGAGTGCAAACATAGCAGACATGACACCCATCCTGTAAATGCGGATAATCCTTATTGTTTTAGCCTATTTTATTTTGCCACTGAAATTATTCCATTGCACAAAGAAATCGTCTGTTTTTTTAACCGTCTGATTTGTTGATGTTTCTCAAGCACACCAAGTGATGGCAGCCCCAGCGCCACATGCAGGTGTTGCCTTGATCACTGCTCTTAACATCCTGGAAGGCTACAACATTACCAGCCAGGTGCCCAGGAACAGCACCTACCACTGGATTGCAGAGGTAGTACATACTAACTGCTTCACCGCTATACAGCATAACGGTGTGCAAAGTGCAGTAGGAGTTTTACTTAAGCGTTATTTTTGCATTACTCTCTCAGGCTATAAAGATAGCTCTTGGCTTGGCTAGTGGGCTGGGAGACCCCATGTATGACACTTCTGTCACAGAGATTGTCGACAAGATGCAGAGGTAGACATCCCTGTATTGTCTTCAAACACTTTATGCATATATTCATTCTAATACAGTAACGCATTTTTCCTTAACTCTGCCTTTTGTTTTTTCCATCTCTAAGTAAGCCACAGGCTTCCCTACTCCGCCAGATGATCAGCGACTCTCAGGCCTTCCCTGTCGGCCATTACACTCCATCATTTACCCTGGAGAGGGGTGCAACAGCTGCCCAAGTCATGGTCATGGGCCCAGACGACCATATTGTGTCAGTCATGAGGTATGTCATGCTTTACTTGAGCTGCTATTGCACATTGTTTGAGCACATCCCAGTGACATTTAGGAGTGGATTTACATCACTGGAAAACTTTAACTAAAATTTTCTTTTAACTTGTTTCTGTTTAAGCTCTCTGAACAAACCATTTGGCAGCGGGATAGTGACTCCTTCGGGAATCCTCTTGAATAGCCAGATCCTGGACTTCTCCTGGCCTAATAAAACACAGGGTTCATCACCTAACCCGGTAATTGTGCATACGTTCTTGTGTATAATTGATTGCAGTATTAATTGATGCCTGATTGAAGGTTTTTTAACTGCTCCCAGCCCTCATGTTTTTTGTTTTCTATTGCTGTAGCATAACAGCCCCCAGCCTGGGAAGAGGCCCATGTCCTTTCTGATGCCCACAGCCGTCAGGCCTGCCGTGGGGTTATGTGGCACATATGTAGCTGTTGGATCTTCCAATGGAGAGAAAGCTCTCAGTGGCATCACACAGGTTATTTAATCATTGGAGGAATTTATTAAAAACAATGTTGATTATTAGATTTTTTCCAGCAATGTTGATTTTTTTTCCCTCTCTGTATAACTCTGTATTATTGTAGATACCTTATTCTACTTCTGACCTGTCACAGGTGCTGATGAATGTTCTGTCTTCACGTAAAAATATGAGTGACAGCCTTGCATACGGAAGACTCCACCCGCAGCTGCAGCCCAACACCCTCCTGGTGGACTGTGAGTTTTTCCCACTGCTCCATCTATTGTGTTGTTTGCTCCCAGAGTTTTTTTTCCACTTCATTTCCAATATGCAGGATATATCATCTACACAAAGAACAATTCAATAGTGCCCTTGTATCAGTATTTGCATTGTTATCAAATCACATTGTTGTGTACACTATGCAAAGTAGATGAGTAGCTGGGAAGGTAGCAGGTACCTCTATTGTCGTCAAAAATAAAGGCGGCTGGTGTTGGGTTTCCATGGTACAGTAAAATGCCCTCTTGACTTCCTGTACAGTGGAAAGAACAATCTTCTGCAATATTAGTGGGAAGTTGCAAAAATCATGGGGACATGTTTGTAAATGCAGTGAACCCTGTACTGCATACATCACATTTCTTACTGGCTCGGTGAATGAGGTATATCAATTTTTGGTACATTGTTATAGTAAAGAGGACAGACCAGGTTGTTTTGGACCTGGCTGATCTAAATCAGTGTTTCCCCTACATGCATCTAGCTAAATGTTTAGCGCCGTTGCTGTATAAAAATCTCCCCATACACAGTTAACTCACTGCCTCTACCTAAAGCAGCCAGAGTCAGAGCAAGGATTGTTTGAGTGGCCATTAGAGGAACTGCAGTTTTTTGCACTTTAAAGATGGCTTCATTTTTCAGCCCCAGAGGTTGCCGTTCGGTATGAGTGTGGGGAAACATTGTACACATAATCTGATCATGGTGCTTGGTCAAAGACAACTGGACGTGGGCTTGGTTTTGAACATGATATACTGTGAGCTGCATGAATGAGAATCTCATAGACATACTAGCAGAACACAACATGATTGCTACACCAGCTGTGTGAACTCAGTTTGAGTGTTATTTTCTTTTCCTAGATAAACGTAATAACCACTCTCCTGGCTAACCTCAGATCATCCCCCTCTCTCTCTCCTACAGCCGAATTTCTGGATGAAGACGTGGAGCTGCTGCAGGCCAAAGGTCACAAGGTAGAGAGAAGAGACGTTCTCTCATTGGTGGAGGGCACCCGAAGAACCAATGACCTCATCATTGGGGTGAAAGACCCCCGTAGTGCTGATGCCTCCGCCCTCACTATGTCCAACATGCCGTAGTGCACCCCCTTGTCCCATACTAACACTGTATAATTGATGGATAGTGAGGAAGTAAGGAGGCTGCCCATCACTTAATACACTAAGCATAAGTTAATGGTGTTTGACAGAAAAAACAGTCAACAAAAAGACATGCAGCTTTGTCTGAGATGACTTTGTAGGAATCTGCTATAGATCCTCGGATAGATTTTTTATCACCATCTCACATACCGATGTTGGTACGCTCTCTCACACAGCCTCTTGTAATGTTCAGTCGCAGTGTAGATAGTGTTTGAAATGTATTTCCATCCCTTGATGGCATCAGTTAAGTCTGCAGCCGTTATTACACAGAGCAGGGCGTAAAGATGCGAGGAGTATTCATAAATGCGGATCTGATGCATCCCAGGTCCACTTAAAGAAAGCAACACACTCAAGAGGTTTACAGTGGATTTACTTAGTGGATGTTAGAAAAAAAGTAGAAAAGTGTTAGGGCTTTTAAAGCTATTTTCACAATGTTGAGTGAGAACCAGGTTTTGGCCTGTGAGGTACTGAGCGGGACAGCAATTTTATTCTTTGCAAGAATGGGCAGACATGAAAAGGTAATGATGCCACACCATTAAGCTACCATTTGCACCACGTGCATGTTCCTTACTGCACCGGACCCACCTTTCTGCTTTTAATTCTTCTACTGCATTCGGCCATTATTCCAAATAACACACAAGACCACGCGGAATGGTGACAGTCATAATATTTAAGCCGGTGATCAAGCCTTGCATTGTCACACCTAAATTAGACTGTCCTGATCTGAAAACTGAGGCTAAACTACTCACTACCCTGCTGTTTATATCGTGTTTAATTGTGATTAGATGTCGTTTGGTACAGCTGCTGGAGTTTTAACTGTTGCGAACAATCAATGGCTCCTTGGGACCATGTTAAGACTTACAAATTATTAACACAAAGTACACCATTCTGAATTATTCATTGATTTCCTTAAACAAAGAGGATTTGCTTCAG
Source organism: Cephalopholis sonnerati (assembly GCA_019142605.1). NCBI lineage: Eukaryota > Metazoa > Chordata > Actinopteri > Perciformes > Serranidae > Cephalopholis > Cephalopholis sonnerati. The sequence goes on along the minus strand of JAGQAX010000011.1, from coordinate 17,852,259 downwards.
TTTCAACGGTGTTATTATTATATTATTATTATATTGCTAATGATAGAATATGCATATTTGAAAATATAATTTATGAAACTTTAGTTGTTGCATGATTTGTTCTTATTTAAGTTTGTGGCCTACATTTTTAATAGAGCGGGATACTAGTTTGTAGAATGGGCATAATCTTATTCTTTATAGATGGATTGAATGTAATCTGTCTAATTTTATATGAATTTATATTTGTTGGGCTCTACGCATCATTTCTGCTGTTGTAAGACAATGCATTCGTCTGTTTTTAGGAAAGGTTGTCATGTTTATTTTTTGTGTACTTGTGTAATTATTTTAGGTAGTATATTTGAAGTAAGAGCCAACAGGTTTTGTAAACCATTGCGTTCTAAAAGTGGTCGAGTTTAATTCCAGAGTGGTCGACTCTGACTGATCAAACATGCCCTTAACCTTACTGTCTCTGTTGTCGGGCACTAGTGCAGTATGGCTGATGATGCTTGTTTCCTGTACTGTAGAGTACCATGCCTTAAGGCACGCATTTGCACAACACCTGATGTTTGATTCCATGTGCATTTTTATCTGATTTTAACAAAAAATCAGCACTGTCCAAACCCAAGAAATAAAATGTTTGCACACATCCTAATACTGAAGAATGTTTGCCCTTTTGTTCCTCCATACATGTACATTTAGTGCATCTGACCTACTGTAGAATAATTGTGAGCTTGCTTTTTCCTGATACTAGGCTGAGGGTTTTTTAGATGACTGGACTTTTTAAGCTGAGCTGCTGTATTTTACAAATTTCACATAGCCTATTTATTTTCTGTTATTAATAGCAAATGTCAATGTCCCATGAAGGTGTACACCAATTAAGATTTTAGTGCATACATTCATATAGAGACTCTGCAGCAATAAACCTGCGTGTGTATTTTAGTTGGATCCATGGCTCCAAGGAACATAGAAAACTAAACTTTGAATTCACTTCAGAAAACTGAAAACAATTCTTTCAGGCACAAACAAAAGCGCCCATGATGATGATTTAAGGAACCAAAAAATTTTGATCTAAATGAGAATATTAAAAAGGGATTTTATTTCGCAAAGGCGACATTTTGATTACTGCATTTGTTTTTTAACTACTACATGTTAATTCTTGATTTTTACCTCATTTTTTGTAGAGGAAGTAACGTAACGCTGCTCCGTCCAAAGATTTTATTTGACAGGCATTACCGGAAACAGTATTTGTCCTTCCGCTAGCTTGACATCTTTTTTGTGGTTCATGTTTTGTTAGCTAATCTGGCTAGCAGATGTCGAGTGGTCAAACTTATTTTCAGATGAATATATGCGGTAAGGTTTTTGCTTTTCTCATGCGGAATTTATCGCCGGTGATATTTAACACGTCAAAGCTAACGAATCGGAAAGCTAACAAGTTGTGTTTCAATTAATTTATGACGAATTAACGGCAATGCTACCCAGCTAGCATAGCTAACGTTTGCTAACTGGAGCTGTCGGAGAAGCCAGCAGGAGCCGCCTTGACATGAATTTTTATCCTCTTTCATGCTGTGGTGACTGCTTGAAACGCATGAATTTGAATTGTGTGTGATGTTCATATCGGCACGAAAATGCACAATTACATGGGATAAGGGGTATTTGTGTTTTCCCCGCTGAGTGTGATATCGTTACGTTACGTTAGCCTACGTTTGTGCTAAGGCCCGTGCGGCTGCTGGGCCGAACATGTTAACCAAGCTGCCCTCCGATTATGGTAGTGGATAAATACAGTATAACACGATTTGACATTAATGCAAGTCGTACAACATTTCAGATATCCCAACTACTTGCAGCCCTCTTTGAAAGCGTTTGACATGTGCACTGATGTGAGTTTAGCATCACCGGCTGCAGTGATGTCGCTAACGTAGTGGTGTGTTGTTAACGTTACTGTGATAACGTCATCTATTTACTTGACGTGTAGTTACAACAATAAAGAAAACGTGTTTTGTTTGACCTTTTCTCACCTGAAGCTGTAACTGAAACCTTGCTACCCATCCATCCCAGCATCTAATACACTATATGTGTTAGTCACTACCCAACTGCTATTTGCATACATGTTATTGTCATCTCTCGCATTTCTTGACTGTTACACTGGTGCTTAATGGGATGGATTAGTGATCCGTGTCTCTCTTATGTGCAATTGCAGCATAAAACGGTTCAAACGCCACTCCTAGCAAAAGGAGAGGATGGCGCATCGACGTACCCCACCTCAGCTGTCCCAGAGGACAGAGTACCTGGAGCATGATAATGATTCCGACAGGGACTCTGGTGTTGGGGAGGATGCAGGGGAAGATGCTGACAGTTGCCATGGAGGCACCGTAACAGAAGAGGAGAGAGTCAACAAGCAAGATGGCAGGGGAGAAAACAGCGGGGAGGGAGAAGACTTTACGGTTTTTGTTGCATTTCAAGGGAATATGGAAGATGAGGACTTCACTCAAAAACTTGACACTATCCTCAGTGGGATACCAAACGTGCTTGATATGGGTTAGTTTAATGTTGTTTAACTCTTATTTACATGGGGGAAAACAGTACAGGTGTTTTGTTTTTGTTTTTTAACTTTACTGATTATATGCTGACATACAAATAGGAGCTACCTGTTACAGGTGGCTACTGGTGGTTACTGCACAGCTCCACCTGTTTGTTTGGGAATATGTTAAGACTTCAGTCCCCTCTACTTCATCTCTTGGGTGTTAATTAGGTGTTCTCACATTGGTCAATGAAAAATTACACTGTAATGTCAAAATGTGCACATGTAGTCAAGACGTGAGTACTTCTTATAGTTATTTAGTTCATATTTGTACCTAATTTAGATCAATCTGCAGATTTGTTTTCACTTTGACATTGAAGAGCTCTTTCTTCATCTTAAAGTTTGTCTTTCATGTTTTACAAGCACTGTCGATTCACATTTGATACATGCCACAATTTCTGTGTGCTGTTGTGTATTATACCAATAGTTATATGTATTCATCCTCTCCTTTTCTGTCTCTAACCTGGTAGTCTCTTAAAAATTCCATCTTGTATACACTGTAGTTGCAACTTGTATCCATCCATTGTCCAACTTTTAGGCTCTGAAAGGCTACAGCCACAGCATGTGGAGCCATGGAACAGTGTGCGGGTTACCTTCAACATTCCTCGGGATGCTGCTGAGCGACTCAGACTGTTGGCCCAGAACAACCAGCAGCAGCTCAGAGACCTGGGGATTCTCTCTGTGCAGATAGAAGGTAACAGCCTATCCTTTATACTCCATCTTACTTCAAAACAGGATGCAAAAGACAGTGGTTTATTTTTTTCTTTTTCTTTTAACATCTGTGGCACTTAAGAATAAATCTAACAAACTAGACCTATTGTAGTAAATAGTAGTTACAGATGTTCCTTCTCTTGATTTTCAGGGGAAGGGGCCATCAATGTGGCTGTGGGACCAAATAGAGGACAAGAAGTCCGAGTGAATGGACCAATTGGAGCACCTGGCCAGATGAGAATGGAGGTTGGCTTTCCAGGTCAGCCTGGTCCAGGTATTAGTTTACTGAGTTGATTACACATGATCTTAATATATTAACTAGACTGAAGCTTCGCTTGAATATTGGACGGTAGGCTTTTAGTAATAGTAGTAGTAGTAGTAGTAGTAGTAGTAGTGTCAGTATGTATATTTCTTTTTCATTAGTTAGTGATTATCGATCCCTTATTTTCTTATTCATTGTTTACTCGCTTGATAAATATGTCATTAGCCTGTTTCCACAAATTATTTAATATGCATATATTTGACAAGGAGGAGTAAGGATGGCTAATCCAGCAATGGTTCCCCCGGGACCTGGCATGGCAGGTCAGGCTATGGTACCAGGCAGCAGTGGACAGATGCATCCTCGTGTTCCGAGACCATCTTCACAGACAGGTTCAGGTCTTTACTTCTTGTACGTCAAATGATGCATGTTGTAGTTTCGAATATCTTCAGACTTGGACAATACAATAATGAAAAAACTGCAACATCCATCTCCCACAGATGTGATGGATCCAATGATGCCAGGTATGTCAGTCCAGCAGCAACAGCAACTTCAGCACCAACAGGCTGGTCCCCATCCCTCAGGCCCAATGCCTCCTCAGGCTGCCCATCACATGCAGGCTCTGCAGGGTGGGAGACCACTTAACCCTGCTGCACTGCAGCAGCTACAACAACAACATCACCAACAGCAACAAGCCCAGCAGCAAGCTCAGCTCTCCCAGCTCGGGCCTAGACCTCCATTCAACCCATCAGGCCAGATGGCTGTACCTCCTGGCTGGAACCAGTTGCCCTCTGGGGTCCTACAGCCACCAGCGGCACAAGGAGGCCCTGCCTGGAGAAAGCCCCCACCCCAAGCCCAAATGGTTCAACGTCCACCCTCCCTTGCAACAGTTCAGACTCCCAGCCACCCTCCGCCCCCTTACCCATTTGGCAGCCAGCAGGCTGGGCAGGTATTCAATGCCATGGGTCAGGGGACAATTACAGCAACAACAGCAGACAGGAGTGGGTCAGTTTGCTGCCCCCCAGCCTAAAGGCCCACAGGCTGGTCCTGGTGGTGTCGCAGGACCGCCCAGACCCCCTCCACCCCTTCCACCAACTTCTGGACCACAGGGCAACCTCACTGCCAAGTCCCCTGGTTCGTCTTCGTCTCCTTTTCAGCAGGGTTCACCAGGGACTCCTCCCATGATGGCTCAGAGACCTACAACACCACAGGGTTTCCCGCAGGGCGTTGGATCACCAGGAAGAGCAGCCCTCGGCCAACAGGGTAACATGCAACAAGGATTCATGGGAATGCCCCAGCATGGACAGCCTGGGGCCCAAGTTCACCCTGGTGGGTTTCTGTTGTTAACTGTGTCTTGTTAGACTGAAATGCTCATCAAAAAAAAAAGCTTTTTGCCCCTTGTAATACACTATGTTATGTTTAAGTACTCTGGTGTCCAAAATAACAAACTCAATACTGATTACAGGCATGCCAAAGCGTCCCATGGGCTTTCCGAACCCAAACTTTGTCCAAGGTCAGGTGAGTGCCAGCGCTCCAGGAACCCCTGGTGGAGGAGCCAGTCAGCAGCTACAGAGCAGCCAAGCGATGACTCACACAGGTAAAAGATTAGCTGTTCACGCAATCATAAACATTTTTGGCAAAGATCCCTGTTACATGTGACATTTACATTTACTGGCGCAAAACATTTTACATTTGAAAAATAAACCTATTTGTGTCATGATATGCTCTATAACTGATGAAAACTGAATAATATATACAAAGGTATCTCCTCTATGAAGTTAACAAACTACAAAACTAGTAACTAGTGAAATACATAATTACTGTATTTAGGTTTTTCAAACTGAAAAGAGGATTAAATAAACATGCTTAAAACCAATTTAAAAGTTTATAGTAATGGCAAAATAAGTAGTTGCAGGCCTGAAGTTTGAGGTCAGCAAATATTGCTATTAACAGCAAAGAGGATTGGTGACGCTACCGCTAGTAGTTTAAAATGGCTGGCCTAATTAACAATAATGACCTTCATTGGGTTGTCTGTTTACCGGCCATATGAATGACCAACATCAAGAACCTTTTTATCACAGCTTAATCTAGTGTTTTAAAGATGAGCAATGTTTTCATTTCACCATAGACTTGTTGAGATCAAGTGGCTTAAGACAAACTTCTCAGTGATCCTATCATATTGTGAATTATTTAGTCTTAATTTAGAATGTCACTGTAATATTTTAAAATATTACTCATGCTGCTGAGTATCAGATTTAAGGAGGTAATCTCACTGGGTCATTAGCCACCAAGTGCATCACTTAATTACTTTTAAAACTATATATAAAACTGGTAATATTTTAATACTCATCTCATTAAGCGCCAGCTGTGCAGTCTGTTGGTTGTTGACATTTAGGCTTGATGAACCGCTTTGATGTGCCTAATTTGACAGGCCATGTCTTAACATACAGTTAGCAGAAGGCATTAGAGCTTAGCATCTGTTGTGAATTCTCTTCAAGTGATTTTTTTCCTCTCTGTTTTACATCAGGAGCTCCACCATCAGCCTCCACACCTAACTCAATGCAGGGTCCACCCCATGCCCAATCCAATGTTATGGGTGTACAAAGTAGCATGGCTGGTCTGCCACCTGGTACAACTGCTGGGCCTAGTATGGGCCAGCAACAGCCTGGCCTCCAGACCCAGATGATGGGCCTCCAGCATCAGGCCCAGCCCGTGTCCTCCTCCCCCAGCCAGAAGGTTCAAGGCCAAGGTGGAGGTCAGACTGTCCTCTCAAGGCCCCTCAGTCAAGGGCAGAGAGGAGGGATGACCCCACCCAAGCAAATGATGCCTCAGCAAGGCCAGGGGGTGATGCATGGGCAGGGTCAGATGGTTGGAGGCCAAGGGCACCAGGCCATGCTCCTACAGCAACAGCAGCAACAACAACAGCAACAACAAAACTCTATGATGGAACAAATGGTTGCCAACCAGATGCAAGGCAACAAGCAGGCATTTGGCGGCAAGATTCCAGCTGGGGTCATGCCGGGCCAGATGATGCGTGGCCCTGCTCCAAACGTTCAAGGTAACATGGCTCAATTCCAGGGCCAAGTTGGCCCTCAGCAGATGACTCCACAGCAGCAGCAGCAAATGGCTCAACTCCAACAACAGCAGTTACAACAGCAGCAGCAGCACCAGTTGCAACAGCAGCAGTTACAGCAGCAACAGCAGCAGCAACAACAACAGCAACACCAGCAGATGAACCAGCAACAGCCCCAGCAGGTTCCTATTGCTGGCAATCCTAATCAAGCCATGGGCATGCAACAAATGAGGCTCCCCTGCTGGTCATCCTCTTATTCAACAACAGTTGCAACAGCAGCAGTTACAGCAGCAGAAACAACAGCAACAGGCCATGTTGCAACAGCAACAACAACAGGCAGCTCAACAACAACAGGCAGCTCAGCAACACCCACATCCTCTGGGAGATCCTAATAGTGGGACAGGGGACTTGGGGGTCCAACAAATGGTCCCTGACATGCAGGCACAGCAGCAGCAAGGCATGATGGGGGGCCCCCAGCACATGCAGATGGGAAATGGCCACTTTGCAGGTCATGGCATGAACTTTAACCCACAGTTCCCAGGTCAGATGCAGATGGGGGGACCCTGCGTACAGCCAGGAGGCTTTCCTGTCAGCAAGGATGTAACACTGACTAGCCCACTGCTGGTCAACCTGCTGCAGAGCGATATCTCAGCCAGCCAGTTTGGACCTGGAGGAAAACAGGGAGCAGGGGGGGCCAATCAAGCCAAACCCAAAAAGAAGAAACCGGCACGAAAGAAGAAGCCCAAAGAGGGAGAGGGACAACAGCAAGTAGAGGGACTTGGGTAATAATTTGTCTTTCTTACAGGTTTGTTTTTGCCATGGTGGACAGTTGAATTAAGTGTCATCACTGTTACAAAAATGTATTAATATAGCCTCATCTATTGTTTTTTTCTTAGTGGTCTTGATGTGGCTGCTGGCATGGAAGATTCTGAACTGCCAAATCTGGGTGGTGAACAGAGTTTGGGCTTAGACAACTCAAGCCAGAAACTTCCAGATTTTGCCAACAGGCCTGCAGGTAAATTATTTACAATCAATACATTTGGGCAATTATTTTGTATCTGCATTCACTTGCTAGTTCTTAAGCTTTAGCAACATTACAGTATGCTTTATCTTTTTGAAATTTATAATGTGTACTGATTTGTATATGTATGCCTTTCTACATTTTACCTAGGCTTTCCTGGCCAACCTGGAGACCAGAGAGTATTGCAGCAGGTACCCATGCAGTTTATGCAGCAGCAGCAACAACAACAACAACAACAACAACAACAACAACAGCAGCAGCAGCAGCAGCAGCAACAACAGCAGCAGCAGCAGCAGCAGCAGCAACAGGTGAGGATGAGTAACGGGGCGCTTCTCATCTGGTGACTTGCATGCTTGCTGCTAAACAGTCTTTTATGTTAATGTTTGTTGATATGGTTTGCAACACGGTACAAAGTTGTGTGTGGGCAGTCAAATTTTGACTGTCAGCGGACACATCCCCCGTCTTGCTCTACTAGCACAAGGCTTAACTCTTTTGAGTACAGGATGTATGTTATGTAGGGGGTGTCCATTGGCAGGTCCGTTGCGTCTGGTATTTTGTCTTTTTGATGATTGCTGGAGGGTGATCTTATAGTTTTTTTGTGTTTAATCTTCTTCTGATGATTGTTCAGAGCATGTTGATGCAAGACGAATTACCATGTGAGCAGACAATAAAATCTTATCTTACCTCAACAGCAGCAACAGCAAATGCAGCACATGCAACAGCAGCAGATACAACAACAACAAATGCAGCAGCAGCAGCAGCAGCAGCAGCAACAAATACAACAACAAATGCAGCAGCAACAAATACAGCAGCAACAATTACAACAACAACAACAACAACAACAACAACAACAGCAGCAACAGCAGCAGATTCAGCAACAGCAGCAGATGCAACAGATGCAGATGCAGGGTCTCCAGAATGCTCAAGGGCAGCAGGGGATGACAGGGCCGCAAACACCGGGTCAAGGCCAGCCTCAGATGCACCCTCATCAGCTGCAGCAGCAGCAGCAAACTCAACAGCCACACCTGCAACAGCAGGTATTGTTTTTATCAAGTATCTCAATGACAGTGGTTGGTGTCAAGGCAGTGGTTAATGGTTTATGTATGCATAGTTAATGGTGATCCACGCTTTGCATTTTAGCAACAACAGCAGATGATGATGATGCTGAAGATGCAGCAGGAGCAGGCAAAGAATCGCATGTCCATCCCTCCAGGAGGGCAGCTCCCTCCTCGGGGCATGGGTAATCCACCAGAGGTGCAGAGGCTTCCAGTGTCACAACAAGGCAACATGCCTGTAATGATCAGCCTTCAGGGGCATGGAGGGGTACCGCCATCACCTGACAAGGCCAGAGGGATGCCCCTGATGGTGAACCCACAGGTAAGGGACCATGTGCTGCAGCATATGTAAGCATGAACTTGACAATTGCATCTCTTGATTTGAATTTTACTTGTGAGTGCACTGTTTTTTTCCTTGGTAGTAAGCTCCTCGTGTTTATATTTGTTTTGTTTTTTTTCTAGCTTGCAGGTGCTGCACGAAGAATGTCCCATCCTGATGTAGGGCAGGGTCCTCAAGGCACTGGATCCGAGGAGGCCTCTGCAGGGGCCCACTTGAAGCAGGAAAGACCTGGTGGCCCAGAAACTGGGGTGCAGCCTGGAAATGGGACCCAACAGATGATGGCCAACCAGGGCACCAACACTCATATGATGAAAGCAAGGTCCTGGTCCATCACCAATGCCCCAACACACTGGAGCCAGTCCCCAGCAACAGTTACCTAGTCAGCCTCAGCAAGGAGGCCCCATGCCTGGCCTTCATTTCCCCAACGTCCCCACAACCTCACAGAGCTCCAGGCCCAAAACCCCCAACAGAGCCAGCCCCAGGCCATACCACCACCCCCTTACCCCGACTAATCGTCCACCCAGTACTGAGCCCTCCGAAATCAACCTCTCACCCGAGAGGCTAAATGCATCCATTGCAGGGCTGTTTCCTCCTAAAATCAACATTCCTTTGCCTCCCAGGCAGCCTAACCTAAACAGGGGATTTGATCAGCAAGGTCTTAACCCAACAACTCTGAAAGCCATTGGGCAGGCCCCTCCTAGCTTAACTTTAGCAGGCAACAACAACAATGGCAGTGTGGGTGGGAGTAACACTAACAACAGTCAACAGCCTTTCCCTACCGGAGCAGGAGGAGCAGGCGCTAAACAAGACAAGCAGCCTGGAGGGCAGGCTAAGAGGGCAAGTCCTAGCAATAGTCGGAGGTCAAGTCCAGCCTCTAGCCGTAAGTCAGCCACCCCAAGTCCAGGGAGACAAAAGGGGACAAAGATGGCCATCACCTGCCCTCCCCCCCAGCCGCAGATGGTTAACCCTCAAGGGCAAACCATGATGCTAAGCCCCACATCAGTACCACCAAGTCCAGTATCTATGCCTTCACAAGTAAGTGTGGGTATGGAGACACAGCAGACCCAGTGCCCCTTCCACGGGATGCAAGGTAACCCTTCTGAGGGAGTCAGGGAAAGTCAGGGTATAATGACAGCAGAGCAGCGACAGATGCCTCAGCCTCAACCCCAGCCACAGCCTTTGAGGGAGTTATCAGCTCCCAGAATGGCAAGTCCTCGTTTCCCTGTGCCTCAGCAGCCCAAACCCGACTTGGAACTGCAGGCCAGCACAGTTGATAGGCACCCCGCACACACAACAGCTATGCAGGACTCCGAGGTCTCACCTTCTCTCAGGGCAGCTCCAACCTCCCTCAACCAGTTACTGGATAACTCGGGTATCCCAAACATGCCTCATCGGCCTATACAGAGTAATACTGTTAGGGATGTTATGGGAAAGGACAGCCCCAAGTCTGCTTTGGATCCAGAGAGACCACTCCACAGTAATCCACAGAGTACAGACATGTCAGCTGCTGTCGCTACTACTGCCACTATAAATGAATCAGAAGCTAAACCCAAACCTGCTGTCCCAATCCCTACCAGCAGTCCTAATTTGCAGCCTGTGTCAATTTCCAGCTTGCACCCTAGCACTAACTTGACCTCTAATACTATCACCAACCTTAGCCAAAATCCCGTCTCCAGTCCCGACAAATCTCGTGTCAGTCCCAGTCCAAATGTAAACCCAACACCTTCCCTCTGCCCCACTCTCAGTACTAACACTAATGCCACCACAAGTGTAAGCCCCAACCAAGTCACTTCTAGTCAAAGCAGTCCTGCTTCAATCATTAGTACCAGTTCTAACACCAGCTCTGCTCTAAACCCAGCCCCCTCTTCCCTAAAACCAAGCCCTAGTCCTAAACCTGTGACAAGTGTTCACTCAGTTATACAGATCCCAGCCTCTTCTAGCACAATTTCCCCCAACCAGATCACTGTATTTGTCACCTCTAACCCCATCACCTCTGCCCCTACTCCCCAGGCACCCACATCTATGGTCTCCACCATGGTGGCTGTCCCTAACAAGAACATTAGACCTCAGGATATCAGACAGCAGGCCCCAGTCCCCCGACCTCCTCAGTTTATCACCACCCCTGTATTTATCAACCCAATTTTCCAGGTCCCAGGTGCATCTGTGGCTCCCAATACCACAATGGTGTCACAGTCAGTCACCATGGTTGGGCCTATACAAGTGTCCACCACAAACATCCAACTTTCTCCTGCCCCAAGCTCCACCCAGTCCTCGGGGACTAACATGACCAACACTCAGCCTGTCAGAAGTGCTGTTGGGCAGGTCCAGCTTGCCACTAGCGTGTCCTCATCAGTCCCAGTTGGAACTCCCTCAGCTCCTCAGCAAATTAACCCAGGGGCTCCCAAAACAGAAAATCTAGGTGAGACAGGTTCTGCTCAGAAACCTAGTCCCCCAGTTCAGCAGCCATCTCCCCATCCAAGCCCTGCTGTGTCATCTCCCTTTCAGCCACCCCTGGCTTCACCTCCTCTCTGCTCCAGCCCTGGAGTTGCTAACACCATTCGAAAGAGTCCCATGTCTCCATCTCCCACCACCCAAGTGAAAAGTAAACCCCCACAGCCTGCTGCAGTTGTTTCCGGTCCAACTGATTCCCAGCAGAGTCCTGTAGAAAGGCCTGCTCAGGGGCCCACTGGGGCTGTGCCTCAGCAGGTCTTTCATCCTCCTGCTAGTTCTGCCATTCAGATTGAAGCACTAGCTCCCCATACTACTGCTGCTCCAAACAACATTACTTCACCTGCTGTCCCCTCTCCAATCCCAGTTCCTGGCCAAGTGGCTGTTCCTACTCAGATTGTTACCCAGGCTCCAGTGCCTGCACCAGTTTCAGTCTCAAGCCAGGCCCAGGCTGTAACTTCTCAAACTCCTGTTGTCACTGTAGTTGGTGCTACCACTGGTGTCTCCTCTACTACTTTGCCCTCTACGGTTGCTCCTGTACAAAGTCCTGTACCGTCCATTGTTTCAATTGTTGCTGGATCTGGATCTGGATCTGCTCTGGAGGTTACCCCGACTGCATCCTCTCCTGTTGCTAACCCCAGTGGAGTTCCACAAGTTCAGTCGGACCCCCCAGCCATGGAGCCCCCCATGCCACCAACTGCTGCATCTGCTGAAACCACTCAGACCACCCCAGGTAAACGCACAACCTATCAAGTTAACAGAGTAATGACCATATTGAGGCCATGATCACTGGTCAGGTCAAGCAGGAATCAGGCACCCTGAAGTTTAAATCTTTCCTTGATTTGTATATTTACATAGAATATTTGGTGTTCCAGATTTTTCTTGTTTAAAAAGGGAAAAAAAACACTTGGTGCACAACATTGCTAACTGGTGATGATAATGGAGGACTGACAGTTGCACAAGCCTTCTGCTTAACACCTTAAATATATAGTTACATACCACCCTATATGTGGTTTTAGTTGAACAATCAGTTACTACGTTTACATGCACAAAATATTACATTTTTTGTCCTTATCCCGAAAAAGTAAAAATATTGCAACTAATAAAAATAATATTCCACTAATATTCCCGTTTACATGCAGCCTTGCATACTCTGATTAACATGCCCCAACATGTCGTTTATCACGTCAATATATGGAAAAGAGAAACAGCTAGAGCCACTTTGTTTCTTTGTCAAAATATGATATTTTCAAAGTTTTCCATCATCACCGGACTTGTTCGACCATGGGAACACCGCTGTCCTCTTTCATTCCTTCAACCACCATGTCTTGAAAGGTCGGTTTTGCAGTAGTTGTGCATATCCAAAAAATCGTTGGTGTTCAGGTCTGTCATAGTGTGAAAAAGTAGGCATGTTTCCGACCAGAAATGTGAGCTTTTCTTTTGGGCATGCATCTTTTCCACAGCCTTGCAAACTTTTGGTTAGTTTGTTTTTGTACAAAAGAACGCACAAAACTCACTGTAAAAATGGAGAGGCCGTGTGTCACAAACTGCGGTAAAAACCTAGCCTGGGTAAACCCATGCTGCCCTGCAAGCGATTTGGATTTCGCTCTGCGGGTCAGCATGGAAAGGTTGACAGATTTTTTTCAAATTCTCCTCTTGAGGTAGGGCTCCAGTCAAAAACGGGCGGCAGGCTTAAGAGGATGACAACAGCTGGAGCGTAGAGGCACAATGCTGGCAACGCCAACATAATTTACCAGACTCCCGGTTGACCGTCACTCTGATTACTTTTAATCTCTCAGAAATGCTTGAAGATTTCTTCTTATCAAAAATGTTGGTCGAGTGGCTGTATATGCCAGCCACTCTCATATTTACCTGGCAGAGCCGGCAAAAATTGCTGGATGCCATTTCACCAGACGCATTTCTAAACAATTACAGCTTCTCGATCTGACTCCTAGAAAATAAACTGACTACACATGCCGTGAGGCTTTCCGTCGCTCTGCATGCGTCATCGGGGATCATTGGCCTGATTGGATGAAAGTTTGTCCAATAGTGCACATAACGTTTGGATTGACGGCCACTTGTCCTGCCTCAAGAACGAGCAAATGAGTGTGCGCTTCCCAGACCAAAGTTCAATCTGAAATGAGATTGACGCAGTCTGGCAGTAGCCAGGCTAGTAAGAACCCCAATTGAGATGCACAGTTCTAGTGCACTCTTTACATGTCCAAAGAATGCCCCTAAAACCTGAATAATATTAGCATATCCACGTCTTAATCGGAAAATGCTTCATTCCAAAAAAAAGGCCTTATTCGGTATGTGCTGTTCATGTAAACGTAGTCAGTGATACATATTCCTAACTAATAATTTGTTGTACATATTCAAATGTGAGAGTTGAACTATATAATCCTTTTTCCCTAGCACCTATTCAACAAGAAGTCCCACAGTCCCAGGAACCTCCTGCCAGTGAGAAGACAGGTAAGTGTGGTCATTTTTGTTTTAAGAGGTTAAAAATACTTGTGTTTTAAAGAACTATTCCATATTCCACTTGGAACTAGGCGGCACAGAAATAACTTATTTCCTGTCCTGTTCAGGTGAAGAGGTCTCGACAGGTTCCGAGCAAGGGTAAGACTCCTTATAACATTTGTGTTCTTTTAACCGCTGTATTGCTGATTAGCTGGGTGATGCTTTGTGTGCTGGGGTCTATTAAGGTGTCCCTTACTATTGATCTCTGAAAAGTTGGCCTAGTCTTAAGACCTGCACTCTTGAAGAAGAAATGCTTAGATATTTCTAACTCTACTGAAACTCAGGGAATTCATTTGGTTGGCCAAGGAGGTACATGGCGAAAACAATGAGCCACGTGGCCTCAGCACTTGGTATGTATGATTGGCATGCAACAATATAAATATACAAATGCATGTCTGAAGTTTAAACAAAGAAGAGCCTATCACAAAGCAAATTTGCACCACTCCACTGACCCTTATAGCCACAATTCTTTTTCTCCTGGGGTTTGTAATTATATGATGGGGAAGTGAAGCCATGTTTGTTCAGCACAGTTTATAGTTTACCGCTGTTTTTCCACTTCTATCACAGATGGGCAAAGAAAAGAAAGACGCCCATCAACTTAGTCCCAAGGTATGTATTTTAATGTTTGCACTGCAAAGACACAAGCAGTGATCATGTCGACGTAGTGGATGCTGTCGGGATGAAGACGGACAGTATCTGTGGTAGACGAGGAAAAACAGCAAGAGTCCAGCGTGGTATTATATCCTTCTCTGAGTAGAGCAGAGTTAACTCACACCCTTGCATCTTTAGTAACACATCTTTTGTGTCGTCCTTCCTTCCTTGCTGTTTGTTGTTTTTCTATCTGGTCCTCTCAGGGCTGCTGTGGAGAAGCCCAAGGGACCGAGCAGACGCAGCTCCCGGGCAGAGAAGGAGGTGGAGGAGGAGCCAGTAGCAGACAGTGGCATTAGGAAGAGATCGGCAAGGCCTGGAACCAGTGCTGCTGTAAAAGGTAACTTAAACACATAAGCAGCGTTAAAGGTCCAGTGTGTAAGATTTAATGGGATATTTTGGCAGAAATGGAATATAATACGATGTTTGCTAGTGTTTAATCAACTTACAATAAGATTAGTCTTTTTTTTTTGTTGTTGTTTTTGTACCTTAAAATGAGCCATTTAAATCTACTTGGGGACCAGGTCCTCGACCATGGACTCCACCATGTTGTTCTGCCATGTTTCTCCAGTAGCCCAGAACAGAAAAACTAAACACTGACTGTAGACATGGCCACTTGCATTCTCGTGTCAGCGACCTTATTTGGCAGCCCCTCCATGACAAAAGCATAATTGAAACATGGGGGTTTTTTTTAACAGGAAACTGCCGTATATAGTGTTTTATTGATTTAAATCACCAGTCCATTTGTTTTGGAAAGGTAGAGACCGTTGCAGATAATTTGGCTCCCAATAAAAACCTCCGAAACACGCCAAGTGTGGGTTTCAGAAAGCCAATCACAGGCATGTACTCTGGGAGCGTCCAGTGATCAGACCTTTCTGGACAGAATTTCATAAAGCACTGAAAAGATACTCAACCCTGATCTTCCTTTGCAATTTTCTACATTCCTCCAGTGTCCATTTTTAGGATGTATGGATCTGACAAATATATGTCTGGAATTTTGATATCTGCTCGCAAGAAAGCCCTCATAAGGCGCTCGTTGCTTCCTGAACCCCCCACGTTAGAGTGGATAGATATTGTAAATGATATTTATGTTAAGGTTAAAGATTATTTTTTCTCTTCATCTTTAGAAAAATGTGTTCATTAAAGACCCTTCCGACCTGATTTTGTGGAGGTATCGTACAAAAGACCCTATGATGTTCAGTCAAGCAAACCTCATTGACTGTTATTTTATTTTTATTTTTATTTCTTTGTCTTTTTAATCCCTCCTTAAGTCTCCCCGACATATGGCACTTATATGTACACTTAATATCTCCCAAGATGTTCTACAAAGTTCTTAAATCGTAAAAAAAAAAATTGCACAGCAGGAGAAATTACTTTATCATATTTTATGTTTTGGTTTGTAAACTGCTGTCGAGAGAAAAAGAAAAGAAAAAACCTCTGGAATATCTGGATCTTAAGTTGTCAGGGGAAAAAAAAGGTGAGCAAACATTAGCAGGCACTGGGCGAGTGGCCCGTCTGCAATGTGCCAAACAGCATCGGAGAAACACTGATTTGTAATATGAAACTGCTTTATTCAGTGTTTTCACTGCCAAGTCACCAGCTATGTTTGTTTTTGAGAGAAAGAGACCTGCAGATAATTTGGCTCGCAGTAAAAACCTCAACAATGGACACTGGAGGAATCCTAAGCGGGAGTTTTCTTTTGGCACACTGGAGAAGTTTCAGCTGGTTGCAGTCTGCAGTCTTCCTCACTAGATGCCACTTAATCCTATGAATCTTACACACTGCTTCTTTAAAAGACAGAATGTCAATCACTATGCCTCACATGTCAGTACTACCTTATTCTTCATACACTTCTATACTCCTCTTAACAGAAACTGGAGCAAGCCCCACCCAGGCCAAACGAAGGAAGTCTAAATAGGCACAGCTGCAGTTGTGGCAACCTGTGAACTGTACTGTAAATGTTTTTGTTTCCCGCTGTGAATCAAATGATATCGGTTACTCTGTCCCAGATTATGAATTTTCAGAGGAGGAAACCATGTACAGATTGTTTTAAAAAGAATCATGCTATTGTTTCTGTCCATGCTATTATGTGAGATTGTAGTTAGAATGTGTGCAATACAGTATGTGTTTGTGTGAATGTGCTTTTTATATTAAATGCTGGATTAATCATGTGAAGACTGATAATGGAGCTTGTCACGATTGTATAATTATGTTGTAAAACTGAATTAAATTTTCTACTGCTTTTTGTTCTGTGAAACAGTGTAACATGATTCATGTGTTGTCCCAAGGTTGTTCATCAGTCTCAGCTTGCTAATTCCTACCTTCATTACTACATTAACAGGGACAGTTCAGATCTGCTGAAGTGGGGCTGTATGAGTTACTTATGCATTGTCAGTGTATTACATGTGGTAGGTCTCAGTCGGCACATGTCCAGTTTGAGGAAGCAGGCAGGAGATTGAAACACAAGCTAAGCAATGTACTGGTGTTGAGGGGGTCAGCAACATAACGTTTTTTTAAGCCACCTAAAAAGAGTCCTAATTAAAACAATCAAGTTTAAAGTGTACACTATATTGAGGGTATTTCCTCTGCTTTACATTGTTACTAGAAAGGGATTTCTGTAAGGAACTGAAGCTACTACATTACTCTCTTTATAACCATTTGAGAAAAACAGTGATTTTACATCTTTGAACACAGGAGCTGTTGGTCTACTGCTGCCTCCATCTGTTACTTTGTTCTTGTTCTTGTTCCACATTGGCATTAAAGGGGTTAGTTTGTATTTACTAAAGCCCCACATCCACAGCAGTACATTGCTTAGCTTCCATGTCTGCATTCCTGCTGCCTCTCCAAACTGGGGACATCCAGACAGATATGTACTGTATGTAAATCACTGACTATGAGCAAGTACCCCATGCGACCCCACTTTAAAAAATCCAAACTGTCCCTTTGAGGCACTGTATTGTTGAAAAGCACTTGTAGGAGGTGGAGTGTGATGTAAGATCACTTTCTTTATAACCAGACTTCATTCGAGAAAAACAGTGTTTTTATATCTCTGAACGCAGGAGCTGTTGGTCTATCGCTGCCTCCATCTTTTATGTTGTTCTTGTTATTGTGCGACATTGGCACTTAAAGGGGTTAGTTTGTATTTTCCAAAGTCAAACAATAACACTGACCGACTGACTGATCGAGGCAGCTGTAGACCAGCAGCCCTTGGTGTTCAGCAAATCAAAATGACTGTTTTTGTCAATGGAGTGTGGTAGCTTTGTTGAGAGCATAGATAGGGAGCTGAAGCCGGCTTCCCTGTTAGAACAGGCTTAAAACATTATAGTGTCTGTTTCTTAGATGTCTAAAATACATTTTGCTGCCCCACATCCACAGCAGTACATTGCTCAGCTTCCATGTCTGCGCTCCTGCTTCTTCTCCAAACTGGGGAACATGCCGACATATCCACCGATCAGCCAAAACATTAAAACCACTAACAGTCGAAGTGAATAACATTGATTGTTTTGTTACAGTGCAATGTTCTTCCAAGGAACCTTGGCTCCTGCCATTGCCACGTGACATGCTACACCCACCCAAACGACATGACAGACCAATACACCCCTCATTGCAACGGCCCTCTCTGATGGCAGTGCACCCCCTCCAGACGGGACAATGCACCATGCCACACCACAAAGAGTACTTAGAAATGGCTCGGCAGATGTGACTAAGAGCTCAAAGTGTCAACCTCGCCTCCAAGTTCCCCAGGTCCCAATTCAACTGAACATCCATTGGGCATGCTGGTACCTTACCTCACAACCCACAGGACTCAAAGGATCCGTCAACAGCGCCTTGATGCCAGTCAAGACAGGACACTCCAAGAGGTCCTGTCTCCATGCTCCATACCTCAGATCAGATGCCCCATCATGGATTGGACTTGGCTCTGACCTGTCGAGGCATGGAAACAGGACCTCTTGGACACTGTCCCACAGATGCTTGATCAGATTGGGATCAATGCCTTGAGCTCTTTGTCACGTTCCTTGGAACCATCCCAAGGTGGCATGGTGCACTGCCTTGCTGGGGGGCTCTTGTGGTTGGGGGCACTGTTGCAATGAGTGGGGGTACTTGGTCTATAACGGTGTTTAGGTGGGAGGAGCGCGTAAAGGGGCATCCACATGAACGCCAGGTCCAAAGGTTTCCCAGCAGAGCATTGCATTGTAATGAAACGATCAATGTTATTCACTTCACCTGTCTGTGGTTTTAATGTTTTGGCTGATCAGTGCATGTACTGTATGTAATTCACTGACTATGGATAAGTACCCCATGCAAACCCACTTCAAAAAATCCGAACTGTCCCTTTAAAGCACTGTATTATTGATAAGCACTTGTAGGAGGTGGAGTGTGATGTAAACAGTCAGGACTCCATTTAGGTGCAGGGGAGTCAAACACTGACAGAATGTGATGCTCCAGGTCATGTCATAAAATAATAATGAGTGTCATTTGAAAGGTTAAAGTATCCGCGTTGACGTAACCGACTTGACATTTTGATACTGGTTCAGGTAGGGACCACGCAGAGTATTTTCTCGGCTCTCAGGTCGGTGTGCGCATGCGCAGTCGGCAAACACTGGGACTCCATTCCAGTGTGTCAGTGAGGGTTCCCTGAGCCTCGCATCCTGAACAGCTGTCTGCTGTGGCAACTTCACCTGCTTTATAAACACAAACAACCTGACCATGAGCGGAGATCATGGACATGGAGACTCTCAGGTACCTCTTGGACAAAATGCATGTTTTTTGGGGGGGCTCTGATTGTCTAAATTATTAGTTAATAACTGACATAACTGACGAATATTAATCATCATGATAAGAAATAACGGTTAAGAAGCGTGATAAGTTGCGCTGTTGTCTTATTTCCCATTTTAGTGAGAACTTTGAAATCATGTGCAGTGTTTGCATGTTATTGTAGCAACATAATTGTATTTCTATGATACATTTGTATGCAAATTGAAACTTGAATAACCGAGCTACCGGCATTTTCAAAATTGAAATATTGAAAACATATTTTTTCACAATTTCTAGGTCAATTCTGGATCTAAAGGAAGCGGTAGGTCCTCTGATGAGGATTTTTATTCATACTGTGTCTGATTTACAGTCGGAATCGTGATCTGTCTACTGTTAGTTTTTAAAGGACAGAAATGGCGTCCCAGAGACTAAGTCCCTTCTCCTCCACTCTCTTGCGGCTATTGTTCAAAAAGAGGGTCTCAAATGTACACTTGCCACCCTCGGTTTTTTAATCTGCGGGGGTATTCCGACAGGGCCTGGCATCGTGTTTATTTTGCATGCTTCAGGTTGATAATATGAACGTGCAATTACAGCGAATTTTGGAGCCGAAAGTGGCAGAATTGGGGCTGAGGACTTAGTCTCTGCGCCATTTTCTTTTTCTGTATGAAGCAGCCAGGGCGCCGATGATAGAGCCAACTGTCTGCCGTGATATGGAGGCGAGAGCTGGGAGCTTATCGCCTCTCCCCGCCCGTATCTCTCCACCAGCTGCACTCAGCCTCCATCTCTGTGCTGGAGACATTTATCTGCACTGCCATCAGGGAACGCTTGCACATGAAGTTTAAAACTTTATGTCACAGAAAAGAAAGTTGCAATACATTATTAAAAGCATATGCCTTAAGCAGTCTTTTTTTTTTTTTTTTTTTTGCACAAATTATTAGTCTCCACACGCAAGAGTATCTCTTACTGCAAAGTTGCAAGCACTTTTCTTTTTCTTGGAGGCTTAATTTGCTGCCTGATGTGATGGAGAGCAAAGCAGTCTGTGGGAATTGATATGGTTTATAATTGGGATGTGTGTTACTGTTTCATATAGCAGATAATACTGGTTATTAAACTGCCATGACAACAGGGCGCCACGAGGTGATGATCAAGCCAAACCAGGTCTACCTCGGGAGGGATTTCACTCAGCAGGAAACATTTTAATATGAAGACTCATGTAAAAATAATTGTTACAGCCTAATCATTAGACTAGCTGCACTGAGAGTATGAAAATGATCCTTCCTCTCAAGTCCAATTTCATATTTTCTATTTAAAGAACTATCTCAAAAGTTGGATAAAAGCCTGCTGATGAAAGCAATTGTTATGTTGCATATCGGAGGCCATTAATGTTGTGAAATTATCTTATAGCAAATGCTATCCTCCTGAGACCCCAGCTTTTGTTTGGTGTGCATTTTCAATTTCTCCTAGCTATTTGGGACTAGGACAAAACTAATCATTGTCTTTAAACAGGAAGTAGTTTTTGAAAAAAACAAAAACAAAAAAAGATGTCCTCATGTGAGGACAATGGGTTTATTTTTAATATTCACAAGTATATAATGAATTATAAAACAATTTATTTCAATGCCTGAATGTTGTTGTGCAAAACAAAATTGCGAATAATTTTATAGCTCTGAAGGAATTTTCCTTGCTCCACACCCCAAGTGAGGAATGCCTTATTTGTCTGTAGGAACAGTCTGTCACACCTGACTGGCCGATATAAACTGCTGCGATGCTACAGTAATAAAGTCCCAATGTCCTCAAACGAGTACATTTTAATTAAAAGCGTCCTAGCTTGTATTGCTAAAATTGGTCAACTTTGTTGCGATATTAAACTTCAGATGTTATTAAGCACAACTAAACAAGTTTTCAACCATAAAATTTGATCAGGTTTTGTATCTTGTTCACTTTTGTGTCAGGATTGGCTGCAGACTGAGCGTAAAAGTGTCCACGAACAAGAAAAAAAAAGGTCAAGTTAAGCAGAATGTAGTATAAGGTGCAGCAAACTCAAAATGTAATGTCCTCATACGAGGACGCAGGGTCTCAGGAGCCTAAAATGTGACAAGATTACTGTCACTGTCAACAGGGTGTCTGCAAGTCCTTAAAAAGTCTTTAAATGTCTTAAAGTCAATTTTTTAAATGTTGACTCTTTACAGTCTTTTTTTAGTCTTAAATTAGAATGTGTGAGGTCTGAATTGGCACAAATATTGTTATTTAATTTTATTAATATTAATTTTTGTCAAAATTAGTTAGCTCTTCTGTGATTTCTGATCTTTAAAATCTTTAAACCCACCCTTGAAGCTAACACTGTCTTCTTACTTAATACCTACTACAACCTCCTTGGCAAAATGTCGATTAACCTATTTCACTCTCATATATTCCTACATAAAACCTGCCACTGTGTGGGACTACAGATAAACAACTTACCTCATCTGCAAAGCTTAAATAAGAAAAAGATGATTTGTCCAAAAAAAAAGTCTTAAATTTGGTTTTAAAATATGTTGAAAAGGTATTTAAAAAGTTTAAATTTAAGTGCCTGATGCCTGTAGACACCTTGTTTTATACAGCAAGGTGAAATATAAAAGATTTTTTTTTAAATAAAAGCAAAGGATGTCTAAGTCGATTCTCAGATACAGATATACACATTTGGCAAAAATATTGTTTTATTCTGATTTAATTTTTGACAGCTACTAAACAGGCTGATCTCTGGTTTGTATGACAGACACCCACAAGCATAAAGACAAGCACAAAGACAAGGAACACAGACACAAAGACCACAAGAAGGACAAGGAGCGAGAGAAATTCAGGCACGGCAACAGGTAGGATATATGCGTATTCCTCTCAGTTCTTTGGTGAAATATGTTTTTGCTGGCTGAAGCAGATCTCTACACCTCATCTTCCAGTGTTACCGTTACTTCCCAACATGTAAATATCCTCCAGTATAAATCTGTGCTATAAATTGGTGGTTTTAGCTGTCACATCTTTAGTGAGGGTGATGATGACAAAGTCCTTGCATTTAAATCAAGATTCTTTCAGTATGAAACATAAAAAAGGGCAGCTTTTAATACAAGAACATGAAAGAATCACCCAGGGCTCTGCTGGTTTGATTGAAACTAATAGAACCCTGCCTTGTTAAATCAGCAAGCATACGTCACAAGGGCTCAATGAAATCAATTTTTATGAATGACATCTGCAGAGCATTTGTAATCTGAACCCTTGTGGGACAGCGTTTATGTGTTCTTTTTGTCTGGTTGAAATACTTGAGGGCTGCAGGATGTTAGGGGAGTCACGACTTTGGCCGCTCTCACTGGCAGTTGTCCACGACGCTGTCATTGTTGGTTAAAAATGGTGAAGTTTTTATTGCTTGTGGTTGGTGCTTTGTCGATGGCATCTTTTGTGTCTGCGCATCTGGGTTGCGTCTGACCCTTTTGCACTTCATCTCTGACCTCTGTGGCTTCTACATTCCAGCGAACATAAGGACCACTCTGAGAAGAAACACAGAGACAAAGACAAAGAGAAGCCGAAGCACAGCGACGGCAGCTCGGACAAGCACAGGGAAAAACACAAAGACAAGGACAAGGACAAAGAGAAGAGGAGAGAAGAGAAGGTTTGTTAATGTACAGTCAGTCTGTACGGGCCTTTAGTGTGAACGCTATGCTTCTCATCATGACAGCATTGTCATTTTGTTACATTAACCTTAAAAGCTTTGTTTTCTCACCATCACTAAATAACAAAATATATAAATAATGTCAACACAAATGGCCTCTTTAACCTTCCATGAACTCTGACTGTAAGTCAGACTGGTTTAGATCGAACATTGTTTAAAGGTTAATAAAAGTTATTAACTAGCCTGTGGAATAACCGCAGGTACCAGCCCTGGAAATTAATTTCACTCCTGTCTGACTGCTGAGCGTGGCCACTTCCTGTGTCTGTCCTTTCAAATTAAACTCGCACACATGGTCCAGCCAAATAGGATTTGATTTATTTTGACAAGGTGCAGCTCCTGATAGAGTTTCATGTTTTGTTTTGTTTTTTTTCTGCGACTAAGTGGATTATGAGAAAAAAAAGAGTTGCAGAATGCTGTTCCTGTGGGCTCAGGCAACACTAAACCCCTGAGCTTGCCTCGAACTAGATGCACAAACCTGCCGTGTTTAAATATCCCATGGAGAGAGACTCTCACTGCAGCCTGTTCTTATTTGTTCTGAAAATGTCAACATGCAGCCTCATTCTGTGGACAATGAATGAGGTGCAGACTTCCATCTGTGTCACCAGTAATGAGGAAATACAGTGAGTGCTGGACGGAGCAGTGAGTGACAACAACCCCGCCCACATTTAAGAGTACTGTTTGTGGTGGACACACTAGGGTCTAGGTACCATGTCTGAAGGGTTACTTTTGCTTCCAAAGGTACCATACTGAAAATGTTGTTGGAAATGGGGCTTTAGATCTCATACACGCTTCGCCTATGGGAGAAGTTTTAGTCCTGCAACCTCACCACTAGATGCCCCTAAATCCTGCACACTGGACCTTTAAAATGGTGAAAGTGGTTAAAGTACATTTTACTTATCAAAGAAAGAGATATGCTAATATATTTGTCTCTGTTTCTCACAGATCAAATCATCCCATGCAGACAAGCCCAAAAAGGAGAAAGAAAATGGATATGTAAGGTAAACATGTGAAATAAAATCATGAAGCAGCTCTGGCCCTAAATCATTTTGAAAACATTAACTTTAAGTTTAGCCTTTGATACATTGTGGGATATTGCTTTACTAATATGCAGTTCAATGTGTGACTTAGAGATACAAGTCCTGCTGCCATTAAGAGCGAGCCTGAGGAAGACAACGGCTTCTACCCCTCTCCCCAACACAACAAGACCTCCAAACGAGAGTATAATGATGAAGAGTAGGTATCATAGAAATTATGCTTCATGATCACCGTCTGTTCTGTAATCTGACACACAGTTAGATTATTAATACATTTATTTCTGTCTGTTTACTAGATTTGAATACAAGCCCAAAAAGGTCAAGACAGAGCATGACAAAAAGGCCAAGAAGAGGAAACACGAGTATGAAGAGGATGAGGAGGACGAGGTTCACTACAGTTTGTTTTTTTTTTTCATTATTTTGTAGAATACATGCCCATGTCCTGTCTGTTGTCTGTGTTCACCGGAGTTGTTCTGCTCTCTTCGTTTGTTTCAGGATGTCAAGCCCAAAAAGAAAACAAAAGACAAAAAGATAACAGAGGGAAAGAAATCCAAAAAAGAAGAAGAGGAGAGGTGGAAATGGTAAGATCATTTTGGGGACAAACTGTTCTTTTTGTCAGGAAGTTGCACAACAAGAGCAGTTAGCCGATGTAAACGGCTGCTGAGAAGTAGATACCATACTCGTCTTTTCTCTCATGGGTGGTTTTGTTGTTGTTTTGTGGTGATTAGGTGGGAGGAGGAAAGATCTACTGATGGCTCCAAATGGCGCTTCCTTGAGCACAAGGGTCCAGTGTTTGCACCTCCATATGAACCCATGCCCGACAAAGTCAAATTTTACTATGATGGTTAGTTTGCAAAAGAGTTGCGTGTATTATTAATCATTTTTTAGTCAAGACTACAATGTTGTATTCCTGTAATTGTAGGTAAGCCTATGAAACTTAATGCTGCTGCTGAGGAGGTTGCTACATTTTTTGCCAAGATGTTGGATCATGAGTACACCACTAAGGACATCTTCAGGAAGAACTTCTTTAAGGACTGGAGGAAGGTGAGGACACTAGACGTATTCAAGTGTCTTGAGCCAGTCTGCAGATGGCGTGAAGTTCAAGTATTTAAGTCGGCATGGTTCGGATCTCCTGTCGTTTATTTTAGGAAATGACATCAGAAGAAAAGTCAAAGATCACCGACCTGAACAAGTGTGACTTCAGTGAGATGAGTGACTACTTCAAGGCCCAATCAGAAGCCAGGAAACAGATGTCAAAAGAGGAGAAACAGGTATCCCTGCGTTCATGCAGGCTCCCCGAATTTTGAAAACATTACAAAGTCTCTTGCTGTATTTTCATGTTGTTGTACACGCAACAGAAAATCAAAGAGGAGAATGAGAGACTCCTCCAGGAGTACGGCTTCTGCATCATGGACAACCACAAGGAGAGGATCGGAAACTTCCGCATCGAGCCGCCAGGTCTGTTCCGCGGACGAGGCGATCATCCGAAGATGGGCATGCTGAAACGACGCATCAGACCTGAAGACATCATTATCAACTGTAGCAAGTGGGTAATCTCGCCACCACTGTCAATCACCATCCTCACTGCCATGGATCTTTACAAAGATCGCCTTGAGTGAGGGAATTTTTTCAAATTTGGCACAGACATCCATTTGGATTCATGGGTGAACTGATTAGAAATTGCTAGTCAAAGGTCAAGGTAACTGTAATCTCATCTGTCTCATTCGTGTGAATGCAATACCTCAAGAAAGCCTTTAGGAAATTCCCTCAAATTTGGCACAAACGTCCACTTGAACTCCAGGGTGAACCAATAAGAATTTGGTGGTGAAAGGTCAAGGTAAATGTGACCTTATCTGTCTCATTCTTGTGAATGCAATAACTCAAGAAAGCCTTGGGTGAGGAATTTTTTTTAATTTGGCACAAACATCCACTTGGACTCAAGGATGATCTGATTAGAAATTGCTGGTCAAAGGTCAAGGTAACTGTGACCTCATCCGTCTCATTCCTGTGAATGCAATACCTCAAGTCAGCCTTGAGGAAATTCCCTCAAACTTGGCACAAACATCCGCTCATACCCAAGGGTGAACTGCTTAGAATTTGGTGGTCAAAGGTCAAGGTAACTGTGACCTTATCTGTCTCACTCCTGTGAATGCAATACCTCAAGAAAGCCTTGAGAAAATTCCCTCAAATTTCGCACAAGCGTCCACCTGGACTCAAGGGTGAACTGATAAGAATTTGATGGTCAAAGGTCAATGCAACCTCATGAAACATGTTTTGGGCCATAATTAAGAATTCATACACTAATTATGGCAACATTCCACAAAAATATCTAAAAGAATAAACTGATGAAGTGATGACATTTTAATCCAAAAGGTCAAAGGTCAACTTTACTGTGACATCATAACGTTCTGCAAAAACACTTTTCTGGCCATTATTCAACATCATTTGAGCAGCATTATGATTGATCTTCCATGCTGCTGTGTTGAGATGTATTTGAAGCATCCACGTATTAGAAAATGTAGCGTCTCTGCAGCAACATCCATATTTGAAGCACTGTAAACTGTCATGGCTACAGATGAGTCTGGACAGACATGGGTGTAAACTAGCTGCAACCTGGCTGGTTGGCAGAGGCATACAACTGCAAGGCAGTAAGGCTAGTTCCATTTTAGTTTAGCTTTTGGATGAGTAGGACTAACACACAACACTGGTGTTAATAGTGTGTCTAGTTCTGAGTTTGTACCACAAGATGGCCCTGTCAAACCATAGTAGGTGTGGTTATATGAAAGTACATAGTGGGACTAATGCTTAAGCTATAAGAGAACAGTGTGAGCGTGTGTGCTTTGAAAAAAGAATGTATGAAGTGGTAGCTTGCGGAAGCTATTAGTCTGTCAGAAGGACACATACAGACATGAACCTCACCTTCTTTGTCCTGCTCTTAACCCTTCGCTCCCCGTTCAGCCTCTTTTTCTTTCCATTTATCTTCCCCTCCATCTTCTAACTGCCATGTTGTGATTGCTGGATTTATTTATAGACAGTGGAAATCATTTTCTTTTTATGTCTGTCACTCCGTGCCTCAGGGGGAGTGTGTGCGTGTGTGTGTGGGAAGTGATAATTTGTAGCATTTAGTTGCCATCAAAGAGACACGAGCAAAACAATGTACGTGCTGCATGCAGTATGTACGGCATGGCAGATGTATCGCTGGCACGCCCTCGCACACATGCCGGCACTGTGTCAAAGGTAGTCTTCCTGTCAGAGTATGCTCTGTGTGTGTGCAAACAATAACACAACCCGGGGAGGACATGTCGACCCCCACATACTGGTCATACTGGGGTTTGTTTTACAGTCACATTTGTCTGTACACTATTGTCTCAAAGCTGTTAATGTTATGATAAAAAAATAAGTGCCATTTATTGTTTCTATGAGGACAGACCTTAAATCCACACACAAGTAGAAAAACTAACACTTATATGCCTGTTGCCTCTTTTCTGAAGGGACTCCAAGCACCCCAAACCTCCTGCAGGGTCAAAATGGAAGGAGGTTCGCCATGACAACAAGGTGACCTGGTTGGCATCTTGGACAGAGAACATCCAGGGCTCCATCAAGTACATCATGTTGAATCCAAGCTCCAGAATCAAGGTACCTGCGCTCTCACACTGTCAGCTTCACGCCTAAAATCCTGACTTAATCCTGAATGTAAATATTTCGCCACTGATCCGTGTTTCTGTGTTTCTGCGTGTGTGTGTAGGGGGAGAAGGACTGGCAGAAATATGAGACTGCTCGACGGTTGAAGAAGTGTGTGGATCGCATCCGTGCCCAGTATAGAGACGACTGGAAGTCGAAAGAAATGAGGATTAGGCAGAGAGCCGTGGCACTGTACTTCATAGACAAGGTATAGAAATGCATTAAAACTGTTATGATAGAACACAACAAAAACAAATTTATTCCAAACACTATCATATCTTTGATTTTAATTAGTGATGCATATGAAAAAAAACAGTGGATGGAGAATGGAATCTTCCCCAAGAGTAAAGTTTCCTTCGGTGTTACTTGAAATTTACAGTTTTAATTTTACTACAGACCCCTAAGGTGTTATTTCCATTAACCACGAGGGCCCCCTTCATCTCACTCGGAGAAATGCTGGTATACTGAAAGAGAAAGTAAACCAGGTTAAGAGAACAATCATGAGAAAATGTTACCCTCTCAAGTCTTGATCATGTTCCACCCTGTAGCTTGCACTGAGGGCGGGTAACGAAAAGGAGGAAGGTGAGACAGCAGACACGGTCGGCTGCTGCTCGCTGCGGGTGGAGCACATCAAACTTTATCCCAAGTTGGACGAACAGGAATACGTGGTGGAGTTTGACTTCTTGGGAAAGGACTCCATTCGCTACTACAACAAGATCCCTGTGGAGAAGAGGGTAAGAATGGGAAAAGGAATGTGGAGATGGAGACACACCGATCAGGCATAACATTATGACCACTGACAGGTGAAGTGAATAACACTGATGATTTCCAATCATAGCACATGTTAGCAGGTGGGATATATTAGGCAGCAAGTGAACATTTTGCCTTAGAGTTGATGTGTTAGAAGCAGGAAAGATGGGCAAGCGTAAGATTTGAGCGAGCTTGACAAGGGCCAAATTGTGATGGCTAGACGACTGGGTCAGAGCATGTCCAAAACTGCAGTTCTCTGTGGGGTGCTACCAGGTCTGCAGTGGTCAGTATCTATCAAAAGCGGTCCAAGGAAGGAACAGTGGTGAACAGGCAAGAGAGTCAGTGGCCTCTTTCAGCAGGATAATGTGCCCTGCCACAAAGCAAAAATGATTCAGGAATGGCTTTAGGAACACAACAACGAGTTTGAGGTGTTGCCTTGGCCTTCAAATTCCCCAGATCTCAATCCAATCAAGTATCTGTGGGATGTGCTGGACAAACAAGTCCGATCCATGGAGACCCCACCTCGCATCTTACAGGACATAAAGGATCTGTTGCATCGTCTTGGTGCCAGATACCACAACACACCTTCAGAGGTCTAGTGTAGTCCATGCCTCGACGGGTCAGGGCTGTTTTGGCAGCAGAAGGGGGACCTACACAATATTAGGCAGGTGGTCATAATATTATGCCTGATCGGTGTACATTAAAGCACCAACTGGGTTTTTATGTGGCTTTATGAGGGTGGAGAAGGGTGTGTGTTAAATTAATGAGATCAGAAGTTGCAACGCTGAGGAGGACGTTTGCACAGACAGGTGACCAGGCACTAAAAGCTTCCCGTTAGCTCTGCCTCAGAGGGTGGTCTGTTTCCTGCTATTACCGGAGTGTACACACACATACACACATATGTGCACACAGACACACGCTACACGTGTTCTGTCTTCTGTCACAAATTCTTCAACATGCCTGGGCACTGTCTACTCTTCCTCTCTGCAGCCCGACTTCCACATAATGGTACATAGAGATGACAAATGAACCTGTAATAAACCACCGGCACTTGTCATCATGAACACGGAATAAAATAGCACCCCCGTGTGGCAGAAGTGGGATTGTGCAAGCCTGAACACTATTGCTAAATAAATCTTTGCTGGTTTCTTATCAGGTCTTTAAAAACCTGCAGCTGTTCCTGGAGAACAAGCAGCCTGAGGATGATCTTTTTGACAGACTGAATGTAAGTAACCCTGAATTTCTGCTTGCGGGGCTTCCGTCTAAGTATACTGTTTAAATTTCTAGTTGTAACGCTTGTATCACTTTAATACCTTGTCCTCTCCTCACTGCACTCTTTCCCTTTTTTCTGTATCTCCTTCAGACTTCTATTCTAAACAAGCACTTACAGGAGCTGATGGACGGCCTGACAGCCAAGGTCTTTCGCACCTACAACGCCTCCATCACCCTGCAACAGCAGCTCAAGGAACTCGCCTGCCGTGAGTAACAGCAGCTTCAGTCAGTCACACGCAGCTCACTCGAATGACACCCACACAGCTAATACTCTTAATCACTCCTTACAGTATACCTCAATTACCAAATCTCAGCTAGACAGTTTGAAACTCTGTTGTGTCAAGTCAAGCAGGATTTATACTTGTGCGGCAGACCCTACGCCATACCCTATGCTGTTGTGAGCATTTATACTTGTGCAGTGGTTTCAGTGAAGTGCTGTTAAGTTTAGTTGATTCAAAACACGCATTAAACATGGCTTAACAGAGACAATTTCAAACACAAGTACACAAATCAGCTTTATTATAACTCGCAGCATTCACAGACAAAGCACTTGTCTTTATCCGGACACATTTTCCCCACAAATACAACATGCTAATGTTATTAGCACAAGCCTATGGCATTTTACATTGTATAAATTAGCCTAGCAGCTAGCAATCTTTTCCTCTTCTCATAAAAAAACAGGGTCAACAGCAACATTTAACAAAGGTAACGGTACATAATTTGGCTCCGTAACAACTCACAAGGTTCACTGACAAAACAACTGTCTTATACTAAACACGTTTTCCAAACAAATACAACATGCCTACGTTATTAGCACAAGAATATGGCATTTTACATTGGTCTAGCGACGAGAGGAGATTTCCTCTGCCCATATGAAGACTTAAAATGCTATTTTTGTGGAGGCTTTATTGTCTTCACAATTTATTGTTTCTTATCTCTGAAATAAAAGTACATAAAACTTTCGTTTCCACTGAGGGAAATGGTTTCAACTTACAAAAACAGACAGGAATTTTTGGCGTCGCTGCAACGCGTAGTTACATTCCTGGGGAGGTGCACGTCAGGCTTCGTTGTAGGTTACTGCGTAGGCTCCATGTCGACGCAGAGACTACGTAGCCTACAGCGATGATTCAACGCAGAAATATGAATTCCACCTTAATCAAATGAAAAATAATTGTTTTTGCACTTTTTTATGAAATGAAAATGGTGATAAAATTTGACCAGTATTTTACGTAACCACTTATCCTGTTGGGGGTGGTGGGGGCTGGAGACTAACCCAGCTGACATGGGGTGAGAGGCGGGGTACACCCTGGACAGGTTGCCAGACTATCACAGGGCTGACACATAGAGACAGACAACCTTTTACACTCACATTCACACCTACGGGCTATTTAGAGTCAACAGTTGCTGCATGTCTTGGGACTGTGGGAGGAAGCCGGAGTACCCTGAGGAAACCCACGTTGACACGGGGAGAACATGCAAACTCAGCACAGAGGGGCTCCCCAACCGTGGGTTAGAACCTCTTGCTGTGAGGCGACAATGCTAACCACTGCACCTCCGTGCCTGCACAATTGGCTGCATAATTCTCAAAGTCATTTTTTTATCAAAAGACAACATTCAGGATACTAAATGATGACCCTGCCTAAATGTAAATATTGACATTCATTTATTACTACCAGTATTACACATAGAAAGAACTGGCCATCATTACATTTTACCAAAATCATATTTAATGATTTCATGTAACAAATACACTGATTGATTGAAAACTGTCAGACTGCATGGTGTTTAAGTGTTTAATTATGTGAAAGGAATCTGGTTCTTTCAATAATCTCTTCAGAGTCTCTTCAATAATTCAGTATATATGAATATGATCTCTTTGGAGTTTACACCTAACAAGGACAGATAATAAAGCTTAACCTCCACGTAAATAAAATTGCCTGCTCTAGCTTCTCTCCCACAGGGGAATAGTACACAAGGCTTTGTAATAAAATATTCAACATGGAACATAAACTCATATACTATAAAACACACCTGACAGGGACAAATAATAAATGAAACCTCTATGTAAATAAATCAGGCCCGATCGTCTCCACAAATGAAATAAATAAATGTGAGCTTCAGGCTTTAATCTTGAAGCGATGAGCTATCAACACAGATGCACAGTGCACACAGCTTTGGAAGCCTTCTCAGTCAGGTAATAAATATATTTTGACAGATTGTGCGTAATGACATAAACAATAGATACTGCACCTGTAATTTACTGTACAATATCTATTGTGCCTCTAAATGAAAAATCACTGCAAAGTTTGGGCCATTGGTTTCAAAATTTCAATCATTTAAACCCCCTAACTTGCTGTGTCATTGTTGTTGTGTCTCCAGCTGATGACAGCCTCCCAGCTAAAATCCTGTCGTACAACCGAGCCAACCGGGCGGTGGCCATCCTCTGTAACCACCAGAGAGCTCCACCCAAAACATTTGAGAAATCCATGCAAAACCTTCAGACCAAGGTAAACCCGTGTTCCCCCTCTCTCCTGCTTTGTTGTCCCCGAACAAGCAATGATGTCTGGGTTGGCTTGAAAATCTATATTTTTGTTTTGTCATAGTAAAAGATATTCCCCTCTGTATGTGATCTAGGTTATCTGCCTTACTCACCGTGTGTTTGTCGTGATTGCAGATTGACGAGAAACAAAATCAGCTGTCAGCAGCCAGGAAGCAGCTGAAGGCTGCCAAGGCTGATCACAAGGCTTCCCATGATGACAAGAGCAAAAAGTAAGAAAGCCTGGCAGCTGGTAACCAGTAAGACAGGCTGTTACAGTTCATCTGTCACTTATTTACCCCTGCTGGGATGTGAGGCCACTGAGTTTTATCTGTACAGACTCCTAAACATCAAGTTGATGATGCCTCTGTAACTCTTCCCCTCTCTGTGTCTCTGTCTCCCTCCCTTTGTCTTTCTCTGTATCTCTCTTTCTCCCGCCCTCTGTCTCTGTGTTTGTGTCTATCTCAGGGCTGTCGAGGTGAAGCGTAAAGCTGTCCAGAGGATAGAGGAGCAGCTGATGAAGCTTCAGGTTCAGGCAACAGACAGAGAGGAGAACAAGCAGATTGCTCTGGGCACCTCCAAGCTCAACTACCTGGATCCACGCATCTCTGTCGCATGGTATTTATGTGGCACAGCAGACGCTGTTTACCGCTGTTTATAAGCTAATAACTTTTATTTGATCACAGGTGTTACTACAGTGACATTAAATGAGTAAGCCGCCTACTGTTTAATAGGCCAGCTTTCTCTTGGTGGGTGGGTGGGTGTGTGGGGTGCGTATCTACCTTGGTGACAGAAAGGCAGGAAATGCTTCTTGCATTGTAGGAAAAGGAGCAGCACAAGTAAAAAGCTAACGGCTGCAGAAGGAAAATAAGAGGAAGAAAAGCGTGTGAGCGTGAGGAACAATGGGGTTTGTTTCTGAAAGCCAGGGAGCGTCCCCAAACAGCACTCCTTCCTCCATGTGGGAAGTCAATGAGGAGCTGTCTGTGGCTGAATGGAGGGCCAGGCCACAGAGAAAGGGGAACAGTGGTCAGCCCTCCCTAACCCGTGCCCCACAGCTATTTATGGAGAGCCTCCTCCTCAAGCACAATGGATACAGGAATGCTCCGTGTTTTGCCTGATTGTAAGGCGTAAGGGACGGGGTCCCCCCTTGTAGGGTGGTGCATGGGAACCTACATCTACGCTGTAGTGGTATGTGTGAATACGTGTAACAGAGATAAAAACATCGAGTCGAATCGTGTTGATTCCAGCCGGGCTGGGGTATCATTCTGTCGCGCAGAGAGTGTGGTTGGTTCAAAATGTTAAGAGAATCACCAAAACAATCTGTTCTCGCTAGCGCAGTTGACTAATGAAATTAGTTATGTAAATACTTCTAAATAACAGCTAATTAAGCTGGGAATTGGTTTTCTGTTTAGTTCATGGATGTATTAAGAGACCCGGATACAGCACTGGAGGCGGGACCTCATTCATACCTATGAAAGTCGCTCAGTGGCGCATTAGGCCAAAAAAGTTCAACTGCTGTGTTTAAAGTTACTCAGATAAACAACGCTTCTTCCGCATTGTGTGGCCCATAGAGCAGGTGCATTTGAAACTCCCACTGGTCAAGTCTTTTTTAGGGTTCATGACACTCCAAAAAAATTATACACTGATGAACAGACATCCCTTTTGCCATCTAACTCTGTGGGGAAGTCTTTTTGGGCCCCAGGGCATCACGTAAAGGATGTAATTCCACTGTCTGGCAACTACAAAAATGTAATCAGCTACTTGAGTTTGATTCATGTATGGCAAATGTATTAATTCTGTTATGTATATGCTATGCACTGTCATCATCATGTACTATTTGGGGAGTTTTATTTAAATTATTTTACAAAATTAACAGTAAGTTAGATAAACAAGAACACTACAAGAGAAAATATTATTGTTCTGGCTTTTTTATTTCCAGAAAATATCACTTTGGTTTACAGATATACAATTATAGTTATTTACTTATATATTATTCATTGAAAGTCCAACCTGAGCTGTTACAGGACCACATGTTTTTCAGTAGCTCCTTCATTATTGCTTCTCACTTGTTGCTGAACAGTGCCCTCTATCAAAATTGCACTCAACAGTCAAGTACAGCTGTTGTGAGATTTTGTATTTTATTGTAAACTTAAATTTTTCGAGTGTGACCTCATTGTAACTCAGAAAACAGATTTAGAGTTTAATCCAAAATGGGGACACGAGTGTGTCTTAACATTTGGAAATTTGGAATTTTAATTTCTGACATAGAGCTTTTATTTTGAAGTACCGTTTTTTGCTGTAGAGTGAGTGACTATGGAGAGCGACTTAAAAGAGACAGCAAACTAGCTCGACGACATGGCCGAAGCAAGCATGACGCTGAATGTATTTAACTGTGTGGACCTTGAAGTAATGACTAAGGAGAAATCTGGACCCCGTGGCTGGACCAGTTGGGAACCACTGCTTTGGCCACGTCTAATATAAACACCTGACACTGTAACATACAGAAGAAGCCACCTAGAATTTCCTGTTCCTCTGTGAAGGGGCCCAGGGAGATCTGTGGCAGATCTGTGACAGATCCCCCGCTGGGACATAGCCAGATCCTTGGCTGGTCCTAATGAGATCCCCCCCAACAACGTAGTGAATGCGGGGCCAACTTGTAATGTCCCTAAGTAAAACCTGTTGCAACTGCTTATCTATACACTAGGCAGACACGTGATTATCGAAGCTGAAGCGGTTTATTGCGCCTGAAATCAGCTGAGAAATCAGCTATTCTTATCATATTTGATGTGTATGAAGGAGCGTGCCTCCCACACAGAGCATACTCTCAATGATTATTATCACATCATTGTCATATCCTGATGATCAGGTCATGAAAATATTGTGCTGAAGCCTTTCGTAGAAGCCTGATACACATTGTTTTTTTGCTTAAAGTACAAGTGCTCTCTGAAGCAAGATGGCTGAAGGAGTTACTGCATACGTTATCTTTTGTTCTGTACATCAAACAGCAGCAGACACTTTGATATATCATAAAAGGAAAAGTGTCGGTGTAATTAATAACATTAATAACAAGTGCATTCCATTTAGTGTCAGCTAGTGTCAGTGTACTGGTATTTTGAATGCTGGTTCACTGGCATGACTTACGGGGACACTTATGGAGCAGAGCCATTGTTAACAAAATTTGTTTCACCCATGACAAGTCAAAAAGTCTATACCAATAAACCCACTGATCAAAGAAGGCACCTCTGTTATTTATAATGCACTTTTGTGTTTATATTGCTCCCTAGATTATTTCAAAGTAGCCTGGGCAAATGATTCAGGGGTTACTGTTTCGGAAGAGTCTTGGACCAAAACCCAGTGACGTAGATTGATATTATTAAATTGGAAGCAAACACGGGCTTCTGCCCATTCTGCCCTCGTGAAGGATGTGATGCACCACCTGCATTTGGAGAAGCTTAAAGTCTCATAAAGTGAGTGTGAAAACAAATTCTACCAGATCTGGCAACCCTTTATAGACCACTTTGAGAAGGATGCACTAGAAAACATGATCAATCTGGCATCCTTCTAAAGCCTCCCTTTTTTTCATTCATTCACATTTTCCGTAACTGCTTATCCTGTTGGGGGTCGTGGGGGGGCTGGAGCCTATTTCAGCTGACATTGGGCGAGAGGCAGGGTACACCCTGGACAGGTTGCCAGACTATCACAGGGCTGACACATAGAGACAGACAACCATTCACACTCACATTCACACCTACAGACAATTTAGAGTCACCAGTTAACCTGCATGTCTTTGGACTGTGGGAGGAAGCCGGAGTACCCATTCCCTTTTTTTTTTTTTTTTTTATTGCTTTGAATGATTTAAATTTTATCCGTAAGTATCATATTTTGCAAACTTGAGTCTTTTTCTATACATGTATGACATCTCACCCGTTTGAGTTTTGACTTGTTGAATACTTCTTATATTTTTGTATCAGAATACACTTTCACACTCCTCGCCACTGTTTGTCTAACTTTGAAAACTCCAATAAAAAGAGTTGGGGAAAAAAACAAAGGTCTATACCAAGACCCTAAAGTTTTAATAACTAATCAAGTCCCAGTAGCATTAACCCAATGCACAAGCTAAATAGTTTAAGATTTTCTGTAGACAGCTAACTCACTGTCACTTCTCTGAGGAATTCTTTACATCAGGGGTGTCAAACTCATTTTAGTTCAGGGGCCACATACAGCACAATTTGATCTCAAGTGGGCCTGACCGGTAAAACTACTGCATAATATCCTAGAAGTAACACCCCCTTAAATGTTTCTCTTTTTTTAATGTAAAGAAAATCACTGTGAACACGTTCAACCATTTACAAAACAAATGATGAACAGCCTGTGATATCCTAAGACAAATACGGGCAAATTTAACAGTGTGTCTCTGTTTTTCTACATGCAGTCAGTGTACTACTCACTTTCATTACATGTAACTTGTTTTCATAATTGTCCACTAAAGTGGAAGCTAATGAAGAAGCAGGTGAAGTCATCCCCTGCCTCTGACGTTTTGTGAGTGTCCAGCAGCAGAGTTCCACTAGTATTATTTTAAGACAGAGGTCTGATCCAGATTATTTTGTAGTAAAGCTGCTGGTTGACAATATTTTGCACAATGTTTAATATCTTTAAATCTGACCATAGAAAGTACTTATTGTTATTTCAGGGAGCCGTAATCTGGTCAGGGTGGGAAAAGGGTAGTTTATATTTTACACATGCTCTCTGCTGTCATGCAACATCTGTAGGTGCTACATTTCTAGGTACCACTTTAATCTTTATGTAGGGGTACCTGTAGCGAATCAAGTCCAAAAAGGGACTCCATATCTTAAAAAAGGTTTTAGAGGACCCTTTGAGTGTGTTGATTTTTTCTAACTTAAAGAAATACATAACATCCCTGACCCAATGAGAGAAGGATGGGGGAGCACGTTGTGCGCAGTTTAGAAGGATCAAACATCTTGCCATGAGAGTAGTGAAAGCTATAACGTGGGCTTTATTTGGTAAGATAGCACGGGATTCCTTCAAAGCTAAACCAAAAAGTGCGCAGAGTAGGTTGGGGTCCAGTTGGGTTTCAAACATCTCGCTAAAAGCTTTAAAAATACTTATCCAGAAGGTGGAGAGGTTTGGACATAACCAAAACATATGCATTAAGTCTGCTGGTCAGCAGACGCCACTGCACTGTTAAACTTGCTTCTGAAACCTCTCGGCCTTCACGTGTGTGCAAAGTCATCCAGTGGGCCGGATTGGACCCTTTGGCGGGCCGGTTCTGGCCCCCTGGACCATATGTTTGACACCACTGCCCTACATGGTCAATAGTAAGCAGTGTTGCAGCCAGTGAGTGGATGAGCTCAATGATTCTATCTTACCTCCTCTCTAGGTGCAAGAAATGGTCCGTCCCCATTGAGAAGATCTACAACAAAACCCAGAGAGAGAAGTTTGCCTGGGCGATTGACATGGCCGACGAGGACTACGAGTTTTAAACGCACTTAATGTTTCACCTTTTCTAAACATTGCCTTTGATTGTAGAGATGATTTGTAGTTGATGTCAAATGATTCCACTGTGTGGTTACTACAGGACTGTGAAGGAGGGAGCTTTGTGGGAGCTGTGACCACAGTTTAATAAATGTGCTGTATTTATATATAAATATATATATATATATATGAATTGGTTGTGAATATAGGAAAATAATTCCTGAACCATTTGACCAAGCTGCCAAACGGCACGTCTCCTTAAAAACTGACAGTAGTGAGTATGTAGCTGCAGCTATCTGCCCATGATCAAACACTTATGAACACATTAGTATTATCTTTGTCAGACACGACTGTACTGAGATTTGTAAGCCATCAGACTTATTGAGACGTTCTATATTCTCATAGAATAATGAATTAATAAATGTTTGAATGGGAGACTGCGAGGAGAGTTCACAGGATGAATTTGTGGAATTGTGTGAAAGATCGGTACAATAAAATGATGACAGTGTGAAGAACAGAAACCCTAGCACTATGCTCATATAATTATTAGCACACAGAATGTCATCTTTTATTTCCTTTTAGTCTGATTTTGCTGTTTATTTCAGGGATGTATATATTTTTGTCATTTTTCAGTAACTATGATTCAGTGTTTTATAAAATTGTGTGCTGTATGCATTGTCAACAAGAAGCTCTTAATTGCTCATATGCAACTTGTGTGTGTCTGTTTCCACGGTTTTACAATGACAACATTCCTCCTGGTTACAGCTGAAGCGCAGCGTCATGTTTTGTGTGCCAGAGCTAAAAAGAGACTGTTCCTTCAGACAGAGACGTTTTTCAAGAGGGATGTGGATTTTGCCAAAAAAGATCACAGAAGTCTATCATTGTAGTGTGCTGTTTGTATTGCTGTGAGTAAGCAGAAAGTGTCCTCCTTAATTTACAAATGTGAATGGATATTCTAACTTTTGTCATTAATATTTCTCGCTATTTGAACATTAATCACACGACTCCGGACTGGTTGAATGCTTATTGTTTTGAGCTTTGTAGTTTTCAGAATAAAACATCAACCTTGTCCTTTTTGTCCACGCTTTGTCTGTTTGTGTTTGAAATAGTACTTTATCCTCCTGAGACCCTGCGTCCTCATATGAGGACATCACATTCTGGGTTTGCTGCAGCTTACACTCTGCTTATCTTTGACCTGTTGTCCTCATTCGTGGACACTTTTTGTCCCATCTAGTGGTGGCAAGAACACAATACACTAATCCATGTAAAAACAAGATGGCAGCCACCTCTGCCAAGTCAGGCTGTAGCTGATCCCGACATTAAAGGAACAAGGTCCAAAACCTGATCAGATGTTATGGTTGAAACTTGTTTGTTTATGATTAGTAGTATTAATAATTTGATATGTCATACACATGTGACCAGTTTAAGCAACAGTAACAAGACACTGTTAATGAGGAAGTACTCATTTGAGGACACTGGGTCTTCATTATGGTCAGACTGTCTCTCCAGACAAAAGGACATTCCTTGCTTGGAGTATGGAAGAAAATTGATGCAGTTTCTAAATGAACAAATCACAGACTTTTAGATTTGTTTCATTATTTATTATTTAGTTTTTTTCCACACAGCAACATTTAGACATTGAAATAAACAGTTTCAAACTTTATTACACACTGTGACTATTACAAATAAACCCAATGTCCTCATATGAGGACATCTCAAAAAAGACTTCCTGTTCAAAGACAATGTTTAGTTTTTATACTCATCAGGTCCAACTGATCCCAAACAGCTCAGAGACATTAAAACAGACAGAAGCTGAGGTCTCAAGAGGTTATACAAATAAAGACACATGATCCTTTTTAAGATGTAATCAACAGTGTCTGTTTAAGTCAGGGGTCATGGTCCAATTCCCAATGATGTGTCTCAAAACCTTTTTTTTCTTCAATATTATTCTCTATTGTCATTAATATTTTATCCCCATTATTATAAATGATCAAAGACACATTACACAGAAGGATCAAAAAGTTACCAGAACATTTGACAAATGTTATATTGAGACAGCTAATTACGAGGTACAGTATCAGAGGAAGGACTGCTTCTTTAAGAGGCCGATAACAGGCGCTCCTACTGGAGGCATGAGCCGCGTCAAGCTAACACGAGATACACGACATTACCGGAAGTAGCGTAATTGTGTCCAAATAAATGCATAAAGTATTTTGGATGTGGGTTATCGGAGCACACACCACAAAAGTAGTTAAACTTTGAAGTAGCAAGCTGCTACAGAGAAAAGTTACAGATTAACATAAGGAGGAAAAAAACGCCCAAGCCTTTTTTTTTTTCAAGAAAAATAAATGCATAAACAATGTCGGCCTATTCATGGCAGGGCTTTCATTCATAAATGACAATGCAAAAATTCCATAACTTCATGTGAGGAGCAATTTATCTTTCACCCCTTTTACTCTGTAGATGTGGATTAAAGTCAAATTAAATCAGTGCTTGTTGTCTCATCAGGTCTGATGGTGGTATCGAACAAATTAATAACAACCAGTTTACATTACAAGGACCATCTTTGGATGTCACCATTGTTTTCCACCTTAGCTCTGCTGAGATATTACCATAATTTACATGCACTTGTTAAGATTATAATATGACACATAGATACTCTGTGTTAGGAAGATTACTTTTGAGATATAGTAGGTTACAAATTACAAGTTACCCTGTTAAAAATGTAATAAGTAATGTAACTATTTGATTATATAATAATAATTATAGTGACAATTACGTCATCAAAGTATAACCTGTCCTATCAAAAGAGCCATTTTTGGCCCCAAAAAAATTGCAACACACCCTGTTTAATCTAAATATCCCTATAAACATTACTGTTAGGTCTAAATGAGCATTCATTCATAACAACAAAGTAGCTACTTTGCAGTGGTTATATGGTATTGGAACTTAGCAGTGTCCACTCAGTAAGAAATTCTCTATTTTCTCTATGGCTAGCCTCACTAAGGAGATTCAAGACTATAGCCATCGCTGTTGAGATTCAGCAGATTTTAGGAAAAGCCTCCGGACCATAGATGTATGACATACAGTTGGAAAATGTAGGAATCAATTCAGGACTACAACACTGATAAAAAAAATATAAATGCTAAAAAATAACTGTTATTTATTTCCAGATGATTTTTTTGTAAAAGCCACGAGGAGCCACTGGAGAAAGGCCAAAGAGCTACATGTGGCTCCTGGGCCACAGGTTGCCTGCCCCTGGTCTAATTCCAGGACTAGTACAGAGAGTTTTTACTACTGTAGATATGCCTGTGATGGTAGTGCAAATTTGTGTTGTTGTTGTTTTTTTTTTCGTAGAAGGTGAGAAAGGTAAAAGTAAAAAGTAAAGACTGTATTAAATAAGGAATGAGGAATACAACATATGAATGCAATATTTACTCGCCATCGCTGGACATACTTATTCATCCAGCTGACCTATTAGCTTCAACACTATCTTTCCATAGACTAGTAAACACAATATTTGTCTAATCTATCCTCATGAATGCTCCTTCACGGGGAATTTTACTTGATCTGGTTAATCATATTTAGTGGTATGCCATCATTGCAAAGGGCTGAATCTCACCTGTCCTCATGTGTAAGATGTCCGAGTCTAGAGAGGATATGATGCAACCAAAAAGATATGATGCAAAATGCAGAACAATTACTTTGTTCAAAGTCTGGTACAGTGATTAAATGAAAGAGAAATACAAAATGAGCACTGTTTTAGTAAGATGTTAACATAAGAGTGCCTAAGAAAAAGGCAAAATTACTAGTAACAGCAGTTAGTTTAGGAACTGAAGGCAATTGTAAATGTATGTTCTCCTTTAATTGATTGTTACTACAGTGACATTTCATCAGTGTTGGGGAGTAACAAGTTACACATGACTAGTTT
This sequence comes from Cephalopholis sonnerati, assembly GCA_019142605.1. NCBI lineage: Eukaryota > Metazoa > Chordata > Actinopteri > Perciformes > Serranidae > Cephalopholis > Cephalopholis sonnerati. The sequence goes on along the minus strand of JAGQAX010000011.1, from coordinate 17,810,475 downwards.
CATGCAATTTAATTACCAAACAAAAAAGTAAATTTAATCTGTTACAGTTATTGAGAAAAAATGTAATTAAAGTACAGCTAGTAAACAAAATGTTGGTGATTACAAAGGGGATACATCCAAATCTATTTGTTTCTGTAAACAGTTTATGTGTGAAATTTAATGATCATTCTGTTGCTTTGCATCTTTTCGCCTTCTTATGGCATAGCCTATTTCTGAAAAAGTTTGGGCTTAATTCCCCAGTTTTAAACAGTTGTTAGAAAAGTACTCATAAGGTAATCAAACAAAATAAGTTACATTACTGTGATAAAGTAATTCAAATAGTTATATTACTTCTTAAATTTTTAACAGATTAACTGGTGATCTGTAACCTATTATATTTCAAAAACTGCCTTTCATATATGAGAATTTAAAGTTTGTACCATTCCTTATAATTTCTTATGAATGTATTCTAAATAAAGGCTAATCACTTGTAGTGACACAGTAAATTCCAAACTGGTATAAACCATCCATCCATCCATCCATCCATCCGTCCATCCATTTTCATCCACTATCCGGGGCCAGGTCATGTGAGCAGCAGGCTAAGCAAAGCATCCCAGACATCCCTCTCCCCAGCAACACTTTCCAGCTCCTCCTGGGGGACCCCAAGGCGTTCCCAGGCCAGATGAGATATGTAATCCCTCCAGTGTGTTCTGGTACTTCCCCGGGGCCTCCTACCAGTGGGACATGCCTGAAACACCTCCAGCAGGAGACATGCAGGAGGCATCCTGATCAGATGTCCGAACCACCTCAACTGACCCCTTTTCACGCAAAGAAGCAGCGGCTCTACTCTGAGCTCCCTCCAGATGTCCGAGCTCCTTACCCTATCTCTAAGGCTGAGCCCAGCTACCCCACAGAGGAAAAACATTTCGACTGCTTGTATCCACAATCTCAGTCTTTTGGTCACTACCCAGAGCTCATGACCACAGGTGAGGGTTGGGACGGAGATGGACCAGTAAATCAAAAGCTTTGCCTTCCAGCTCAGCTCCCTCTTCACCACGACAGACCGACGCAGCGCCTGCATCACTGCAGAAGCCAAATGGCAAAAATTGTGCCAAATGTCATTAATGTTGTTTTGTTTTGGAAGTTCAATCATTATCGTGTCATGTTCATTTAAAAAAAAAAATTTCTTGAGGGACCCTAGAGACCAGAGGGCCTAAGCAACTGCTTATACTGCTAAATGCAGGGGTGTCCAGACTTTTTTGAATCGGGGGGCAGATTGGATAATGTGAAAATACCTAGGAGTCAGCTGCTTCTCACGTCATACAGGTTATTTACAAAAGAATCACATACAAATGAGACAAATCAAATTGTTCAACCTTTCAGCGAAAAATAATTTAAATTTCCACCCTACAAAATGACCTCCAGCAGGCTACTGGTGTGCATGTTTCTGACCAAACTGTCAGAAACAGACTCCATGAGGGTGGCATGAGGGCCTGATGTCCTGTAGTGGGACCTGTGCTCACAGCCCAGCACCGTACAGCTCGATTGGCATTCGCCAGAGAACACCAGAATTGGCAGGTCCACCACTGGCGCCCTATACAACATTGTTCAGATATCGAAATAAACAGTCTAATACTTTATTACACACTGTGACTATTGAAAATAAACCCAATGTCCTCATATGAGGACATCATTTTTTTCTGAAAACTACTTCCTGTTCAGAGACAATGTTTAGTTTTTATACTCATCAGTTCATCAGTTAAACACAGACAGAAGCTGAGGTCTCAGGAGGATCTTGTGAACAACAAGCCGAGGCAATTTATAATCAGTCCGCGGGCCACAGTTGGCTCCCGGGTCGCACTTAGGATATCCTCCTGAGACCCTGTGCCCTCTTACGACAACGTCACATTTTGGGTTTACTGGACCTTATTCTTCATTCTGCTTAACTTAAGCCTGTTGTCCTCATTTGTGGACACTTTTTTGTGTCATCTAGTGGCAGTAAGACCACCATACACCAATCCATGTAAAAACAAGATGGCAGCCTATCTCAGTCAAGTTGCAGCACAAACGTGGACAAGGTACAAAATCTGATCAAATTTAATGATTCAGACTTGTTTACTTATGATTAATGACATTTGTAGTTTGATATGCCAACAGATTTGACCAATTTTAGCAACAGTAACGAGCTAAGACCCTGTTAATTAGGAAGTAGTCGTTTGAAGACATGAGGAATTTATCATCAGCTTGTTGAAGAACTTTGGGACTTTATTGTTGTCACGTTTTAGGATTTAAAGACTTTATCATCATTGACAATGTTTAGTTTTTATACTTATCAGGTCATACTATTCCCAAATGGCTAGGAGAGATAAAAAATGCGAACCAAACAAGGGAGGATATCTCAGGAGGATATAATGTGTAGGACCGGCCCTGCCAGCTCAGTCTCCAGAATAGTTCCTTGAAACGACTTTTATTGTGAAAAGCCGCGGCGGAAGTGTGGTTTTTGACGCCGGGCCGGTTGATAGGGCTGGTGGTCGGCTGGGGGGGAAGGGCCTGCACTAGCTGGATCTCAGAGCAGACAAACTTGCGTAGTCTTACCACGGTCCTCGCCGTCTGCCTGTCTCTCTCTATGGACGGCCGGAGGGTAGAGGAGGAAACGGGGATTGTTGTCGTCGGGACCGCAGCGCTTTTCCAGGGCCCAGCGATGATTTAATCACGGAAAACCGGGGTGTGGGGGGAAAAGGAGAAGGAGAACAACGACGGGAGCGCCAGAGGAGAGGAGCAGAGACAGGAGCAGCCTCAGCCGTTGGAGATGTGCGGTCGGGCCGAGATTGCGGCGGTAGGTACAGCACAGCAGTTCCTGCGACGTGTTGTTTTCCAGCTGAATTTTCTCCGCACGGTGAGACGAAAAGGACAGACAGGGGAGAAACAGGGGCACTGTGGCTGCTGCCGCCCGAGCTGTTTCCAGGAGAGAGACTAGCCGTGATTCTTCCTTTTGGCCCAGTCAAATGTTAGCACACACCGGCCCCGTTTCCACGCTGTGAAAATAGCCAGACGTTTCTTGTTATCCCACTCTGCTGCCATTCGCCACCACTTGTATTCCTAATAATGTAATGCCTCTTGTTTCCAAAGGAAACTTTGTTTTCCTGTGGGACTGACTGCAGCAGGTTACAGGCCTGTTGGTAGTTTAAACACAACAATCTGAATCAGACTGAACCTCCCCGCTGCCAGATTGAAGGAGAGAAAGTTATTTTGCCTGATTAGCTTAATCAACACGTTTCTCCCTCCTTGCCAGGCTGCAGCTGTCATTTATTTACAACACTGTTAATTATAAATCATAATACTGTGCCTGTTAGGGTTTAACAGTGTCCTGTGTTACACAATACTGAGAGTAACCTTATCCATACAGAAAAATCAATACCATCACACATGTTATAGCATGTTAAAATGCTTTATTTTCTATACCAACACACAATATGTCTGTTTTTCCGTTAAAAATTAATTCAATAGAACATTGCTACTTTATATAGCATGTATATTCTGCTTTGCTACCACATTGTTTACCTACTCCATAGGTTTTGGGACATGTGTTTCATATGTATCATGTAGAAAATATTAATTCAGTTCAAATTTGTGTAAAAAAAATTAGCAAACCTTGCTTGTTCATATACAAAACATACATATTTTAGTTTCTTCAGTGTTTAGTTTTTTAAGTGTGTCACTGATTTCAGTATTTTATTGCTGGTAGGATTTAGAAATGTGTCTAAAATGATGATGGAAATTAATCTGTAAGATGTCAAAACACAAAGGATTTTAGTTAAATGTGATTTAATAAATTGGCATATTTCAGACTTTTAGAAATCACTCCTACTACTGAAGTTAACAGATGCGTCAAAATGCGGGTGTGTGTATGTTTCAATATAAACAAAATTTGTGCAGACTGTGTATTTAAATAGGAAAATGAGAGTAGTCAAAATAGATTTCGGATGCTGACAAAAACTGTTTTCTTCCTCCCACTATTGACAGCGCATTTAAACATGTACTGCATATGTAAAATAAACTTTCCAGTATTATTTAGAACTTGTGTCACCCGTCAGCATAGACTCTTCACTGCCACATATAGTGCGTACAGTACCGACACACTAAAAGTCCTCTGTGAGTCGTTCTTTCATGGGTTCCCCCCCTCTTCTCCTGCTGTAGGTATCCCTGTCTAAGCCTGGACTGAGCAGATTGTTCTGAGAGGAAACGGACAACAAACAGGGGAAGTGAACATGGCTGGGACCTCGGGCTTCTTTTCCAACGGACCTGTTCCGTGGATGGACAATGATGCGGAGATGAACAACCTGTACCGAGACCTGGAGCTAGGGACAGTACTGACACTGTTTTATTCTAAGAAGTCCCAGCGGCCAGAGAGACGGACATTTCAAGTCAAGCTGGAGACCAGGACTATTATCTGGACTCGTGGCACGGATAAAATAGAGGGAGAGAGTGAGTAGCGTGCAGACACAAACACAAACACACACACAAACAGGTAGTAATGTTCCTAAGTGCTGGTTGTAAATGTAAACCAACCAGAACTGGTTGGTTTGCATACATGGAGAAATATGAACACTGCAAAGTGTTGTGAGCTGCTTGAATGGCTCTTAAAAGACTCGGTAGGCACTAGTGACGTGATGGTATTGTGAACAGCTGGTGGATAATGTCTGTTAGAACTGAAGACGTCACTTCCAGAACTCATAGGGTTTGGTGAAACTAAATATCAAGATGTTATTGACTAAATGCATCAATATCTGAGATCAGGAGGTATTTACATGCAAGAAAATCATCAGGAGTGAAGAGGATAAGGTCATGTGGAAAAGAAAGTGAAACAGGTTAATTGTTTATTTTACACAAATAAAACAGACTTAAATCTACAACATTTTTATTAACTGTGCCTCCAAGACCGGATGAGACAACATACAACAGTATTATAATATTACTAAAAAGAAAATCCCAGTCGCTTCTCTCGATATCAATATTACATCTTTTATTCAATCTCTAATTAGTTCCTGAAAGCTTCTATTCTGTCTTTGTCTCTGGGTAGGATTTGGTTGTTCTTGTGTCATTTGTTATTCATAATTCAGACTTGATTTACCTAAAAACCCCTTTTTTAAATTTTGTAGCATTATAAAATATTTTGAAAAAAGCAGTTGCGTATCTTGGTGGATATTAAAGTAACAACTGTTGTTGTCCAGCAGTAAATAAATCACATCTCAGGTACAAGTCCAGGGGTCAGCAACAAGAAGAAAGTTCCCTTCCTGGAACATTTTTGTTGCCTTAATACGAATATACTGTAATTTAGCAGGAAACTGACATTCAGGTTAATCTTCAACAAAACAGCATGTCTAACTGAGGACACGCAGGCCTTCAGTGAGTCGTTAAGTCTTCTGTCTCTCGGGTAGCAGGATGCCTTGTGCACAGCTGCACTCTGCTCCGGATGCAGCAAAAAAGAGCACAAAAAAAAAGATGGTAGGCTTAGGTTTTTTTTTTTTTTTAACACAACAGTATCATCTTCTCTGCTCACACATGATCTCATAGCTGCCACTTGATACTCCTAGAGAGGTGAAATTGGCCTAAGCGGCTCATTAATGTACAGAAATAGAATATGAGGGGTTTTACTGGAAGCGTGTGATCATTTGGGAACATTTTGGCCTGCTGTATTTACCTCTTATCAATGGCAGTGAAAGAATGATGTCCATTAACAGTGGGAACAGCACTCTAGTTTGTTGCTAAATATAAAATGCTGAGAAGCGTACCTTTTTGTCCGCTAATCGAAGTGTATTTGGCACGTTTGCTCTTCCAGATTGATTTTTTCTTTGTGATCTTTTTTATGAAGGTGCTTGTTCGGTGCATGTGATGTTGGCCCATCTTGATCACCAGATGTGTATTATGATGTGATGCAATAAGATATAGGTCTGCCTTGAACAGGATGTGGTCTTGTTGAAGAAATGGCGGTAACACACTACTTAGAAGTGTAAGCAGGGCACGTTATAAAAATAAAGTTTGGATACCTGACGTTCAATCACAACCTTTGTGTATAGTAAAAATTATAATGTATCGATACATATTGATTCTGAATATTTTAAATGGTTTCATTACTCATTGTCCGCTGTTTCGATACAGCGGTACCAGCTTCGCTTTCTCGCTCTGACTGTTAATGTTAACCGCAGTCATTTAGCTGTTCTCTGCTACTAAGACCAGTCATGTTTTAACCGTGTTATATTTATCTTTTAAAACATTTTAGTTGTATGCCCTTAATGTTGGTTTCCCCCATGGTTTTGAAAATGGTATTGAATATCGATATAATTAAGGGTAGAGTAGTTAGAGATTCAGTATCGTGACAACACTGTTGAAGAGTTTGTTTTGATGCTGGAGACACTGTTGCGAAACACCACATATAGTACACATGCTAATCTGTAGAGTATCATAAAAATGATCTTGACAGCCTCTGTTTTCCTTAGTATGTTACTGATAGCAAGGCAACACTTGAATCAAAATCATGTTTGACTGTGTCACATCAGTTTGCAATTTTTTTTTTTTGTCTTGTCAGACGAAAGAGTAACTGACGGGCTTTGACGCAAACTTTACTGTATGAGCCTGTTTTAGGTTTTTTTTTATGGATGAGCTTTCATTATAGCCCAGACACAGCAAACCAACATCAAAGAACGAGTGGCAACAAAGGCCAAAGAGTTGCACTTGAACACACCCAGTGGCCACAGCTAACGGCCAACTAGCCGTACGTTTTGCGCCCGTGCAAGAGGAAATAACTCTCCATAACAGCAGTCAGTGGTAGTCTGTATCTTTCATTCAAAAATGGAAACCAGAGGACCAACAGGATGGATTAGAGACGCTAGTTAGCCAGTTCGCACATTAACAGCGCAACTTGTTGTTGAAAGAACAAATTATATTTACTGTGCACCAGCAAACCATAACACAATTACAAACTGTCTCTGCTAAAGAGCTCAGTGGCTTAAAAAATAACCTTACCTACAATAACATGTTTGTTTCGTTCTCATTTTCTCTTGGCTTTTGTTGTCTTGTGCGCTGAGCTGAACTGACAACCAGTGTGATTTCATTCAGCGACAGGCTCTGCCGTCTCTGACGCCGATTCAGCATGCGTGGTGGGAAAAAGCCGACAAGGGCTGAGTAGTGCCAACAGTGCAGGACATGCTGCAGAAGCTAGGTTGACCGAAAGGTCACCGACAGCCTGATATTGGCCGCCAGCCGACATTCGGCTGGGTTTGTCAGGGCCCTTACACTTTAAAGCTATGATATAACTTTGGTGCCACGTTAGTGAACGCTCCCATCTTGGTCCTTGGAGCCCACCCCAGTGCCAGGTCCTCTCATGTTTACAATTTTTGCCTAAAAGCACTGAAGTAGGGGCCTTTAGAATGCAGCTTTTCATTTTAATAAAAGACTGTAGCAGCTGACTTCACTGACGTGACAGCACCAAGATAGCTATCCCTTTATTATGGTTTGGTGTATTAGGAAATGATGCCAACCAACGAGCAGGACTGCGTCATGGTGGTATGCATGGGAGTTATGCATCAGTTTCATTTCATTAATTTGTTTATGCTGAAAAGGAATTGAAAGTAGCATTAGATGTGTTACAGTTAAAACTGGCCTGACTCAGTGTAAGGATCATGTTAGTGCGTCTGCTAAATTGAATTTCCAGAAAACATACAACCACTAGAGCTACACAGATAAATCAGCCAGGTCAATATATCGACAGATATTAGACTCCTTCACATTTATATTGGTATGGGTTAGGGGTGGGGGGGGGAAATCGATAGAGCATAGTATTGCAATATTTTTGCATGGCAGTATTGTACTGTGAAACAATGCTTAGTATTGTTTTTTTGTTATATAATATGACAAATACAAAGTAAACTTTAGGTAGCCTACTGGAACAATTTAATCAATTGCTTGTTCAGTTCACTAGATACATTTTGCTGCTTAAAAAATGGCTGAATCGAGACTGTAAACTTTGTCTTATTAGATTAAACAGATGTTGACAATGTTTTCCTTTGGGGCGCAAAATTTACAGTTAAAAAAAGGTAATAAATCACAATATATCACAATATATTTTATCGCAATACTCAGCATATTGTATCATATTTAAAATTGCAGTAATATTGTATCGTGACTTAAATATCGTGATAATATTGTACTGTAGTACTGTACATCGGTCGTATTGGGGTATATATCGGTCCATTTAAAGATACTGCAGTCCAGAAATGCCAAATGAAGCTTGAGGTCATTTATAAACAGTGTTGCCATGACAGTTAGTCCACCCGAGGACACTGACAAGTTCATTTTTCTTGTCTAAAATGTCCCACTCAGTAGGGCTGGTACTCAGTACCTTAACAAATCAACTGAAATAACAGAATACCAAGGAGTATCCAAACTTTTCAAACAGTACCTGTATCAAATGCTTTTTGTATCCAGATCAAACAAATGATGACTATTTGTATGGATTTAATGCAACGCGTGATTGGCCCTTTACAGCAGCAGCTACAACCAGTACAGTGTGTGGTGTGGTGAAGTTGAGCGTGGCGAATATACAGAGTTAGTTCAGCATGCTGTGATGCCACCAAAAAAGTACAACTCGTCTGTAGTGTGGTGGCATTTTTTGCAACGGAATGCCTCCATTTACATGATGGGCATCGGATGAAGGAGAAAAAGTTATCAAATGAAGTACTTTATTGGTATTGGTATCACTTAAAGGGCACTGGTACTGTCACTGATATTTATATTTCTGAAATAATACCCAGCCCTACCACTCAGTGTGTCTTGGTCACCACTCTTTAACAGAACAAATCTAAGGTATCCATATTAAGATTGTTAATGTCATCTGTTTGTGGTTAAAAAATGTTCTTTGATTTTTGTAACCTCCCCAAATATCGATATCAATATCAGCCAGAAATACTCCAGAATTGGTCTGGCTATACACATCTATCGTTAAGTCAATATAAAATCACATATACTGTGACAGAAGATTTTATACAGCACGTCTTAAACCAGACAAGGGAAACGTTTGGTGAGATCCGCAGAGCGTTAGATCATGTAGCACCGCACAAAATATTGCAGAAACATGGAACATCACTGCTCTTAGTTGTTTTTATTTTATATAATAAGCTGTTGTTCACAGTAACATTGACAGGCATGTGCAATGTGTTGAGCACCTAGATAGACCTCAGTGTAGCACACATTTCTGCATACAATACAATACACATGTCCGTGGTAAATAATGATTCACACATCATGGGTCTGAATGTGGCTCTGTGTTCATGTGTCCACAAGACCTCTCTGATAACCACTGAATCAGAGCTCAGTCCACATTTTCAGGTCACACTCGGCGCTCTGTCAGCCGTCGGTCCCGCTCACGCTGAGCTTCCCCTGCAGGACTAAGTCAGCCGTTTAGTTAACAAACAACTTTGACACCTGACACTTAATTTCAGACAAAAGATTTTTTCACACAGCTTTGATTAATGATGGCGTGCTACGACTTCTGCAGAGCAGACCTGCGAATGTTGTTTCAGGACAGTGCACATACGTATCCTAACTCTAATTGTTGATAGCTCTGATGGTTTATGGCGTCATTGTTATTATAATCAGACAAGTAGCTGATGAGTTAATCTGTCGATTGATAGCTCAGTCTTTGGGCTGTGGACTGTTCATTGCACAAAGCAAGACGTGTGAAGCTGTCACCCTGAAATCTGGGAAACTGGGGTTGAAATTTTACCCCACTGGACTAAATGATTAATTTAGACAACTAATTTAGTCAGCAGATTATTCTATAATGAAGAAATGAAAACAATTCATAGTTGCAGCCTTAATTTGAATGGCCGCACTGAGCCCTGGAATGTGAGGTGTATTCAAGTTCAGAGATGATTTTTGTAAACTGCATTGCTGCATGTGTTGCAGTGAAGTGTGACTGAACACAAGTGTCAGGGCTGTGACTAAAGATTATTTTTATTGTCAGTTATTTTCTTGATTAAGCGATTAGTCATTTGATCTACAACCCCAATTACAAAAAAAATGGGATGCTGTGTAAAATATAAATAAAAACAGAATTTGCAAATCCTTTTCAAAATACATCAATTTGAACACTGTACAAGAACAGGTATTGAACGTTCAAACTACTGTTTTTTGTATATATACACTCATTCTGAGTGTTATGCCTGCAAGACGTTCCACAAAATTTGGGACAGGGGCACGTCTACCACTGTGTAACATCAGCGTTTCTTTCAACAACACTCAGTAAGCGTTTGGGAACTGAGGACAGAATTAAAAGTGAAATTTTCGTCAAAATCCTCAGGCTCATAAGACTGTGTGGAAGAATGAGCTGAACATTTGAACACTGTGAGACATTAGTTTCTTCGTACAGGAAGCGTCTTGAAGCTGGCATTGCAAACAGAGGCTTCTCTAAGTGTTGGATAAAGTTCAGCCAGGGTATCACTTTTTTCTGTGTTATTCCACATAATCTCACGTAATTTTTTATGCATTTAAATGTTACAGTTTCTTTATCTGCTTAGTTTTATTGAGTTAACACCGATATCTGGTCTAAATTTCATTTTAATAGCTGCATTGGAAATATGGTAAATAAAAAAAAAAATGATGTGTTGAATATTTATTTCCCCCATTGCATTCTGTTTTTATGTATTTTTTACACAGCATCGCCGCTTTTTTGGAAGCGGGGTTGCATAAAATTTCAGAAAATGGTTAAAAATGTCGATCAGTGTTTCCCAAAGCACAAAATGGCATCCTTAATTGTCTTGTTTTGTCCTTAACCCAAAGATATTCAGTTAACTGTCATAGAGGAGTGAAGAAACGTAAAAATATTCACATTTAAGAAGCAGGAAACAGGAGAAATCTTCAGGTTGTTTTTGTCGTCTTTCCAGTAATGTATATGTGCTTGGAATTACTGCACACGTTTGTCACATCTGAGGCTGTCATCTCTCTGACCTGCTTTTTCCATACCTCCCGCAAAAGACACGCTCATGATTTCTTGCCTCAAACGTCTGATGTAATTTCTAGCTCACACACCGCTCTTTTTTTTTTGCGGTTACACACTTGGCTGTCAGCCCAGGTTGTTCATGAGAAATATATCAACAAATTAGTGGGACATCAGCCCGCAGGCAGCAACATGTTGCACAGTTAGAATCTGCTTTTTGGGTTGTTTATGTCTGTGTGAAAAAACCGTTGTAAAGATCAGGTTGTCACTGGAAAACAAGCGCAGCTCCACAGTTAACTTGCTCCGTTTGCAGTGCGTTGGAAAGGGGAACAGAATCCATGTATGGCACTTGTTTGTCAGGGGGAAAGTCCTCCTGCTTAACTTTATCCGACATAATATCAGAGGAGCTGATACGGATCAGCTGATGTGTGAGTGCACACTGAAACATTGTCACGCTCTGAGCTGAACAGTCACTCAAAAATTAGAAAACTGAGATATGAACCGCTTCGACTCATGTGGTCACATGTTAAAAGTATACAGCATAGCTTCTTATATAACTGTGGTCAAACATGTAATGTAATTATGACTGCAGCTGTCTATTATTATCATTATTTATTAATCTGTTAATCTGTTGTCTTGATTGTTGTGTTTATTAAATGCCAAAAAACAGTGCCAGGTATTTTTTCTCAAAGCCCAAGTATTCACATTGCCTGTTTTGTCCGACCAAATCCATTAAATATTCCGTTTACAATCAAATTTGAAAAAGAAAAGCAGCAAATGATCACATCCAAGATGCTTTAACCCGAAAATGTTTGGACTTTTTGGCCTGAAAAACAAACATTTAATAGATGATCAAAATAGAGCATGATTAGGACGCAGAAGGAGGACTGTCCCATGGCCAAAGACTTAAAAGATGCACTTAATAGTAATGATTCCTTATTAAGGATAGCAGGTTTAGAATCAGACAAAGACGACTGATCTATTATTATTATTATTCTATTTTTTATTTTATTTTTTTTTAAATTTATTTATTTTTAATGCCTGCAACACCATAGGATAAAGATGGCCAAACACACAAGCCTTATTTTTCCATTATATGTTTTCGTACAGGTGTAATTCACTAATGGATTTTTTTATTTATTTATTTTTGTTTAGTTATTTTTCATTTTTGTGCAGGATGTTTTTCCCGAACACTTGCAGCAGTGTGTCATCTTCAACAGGGCTTCTCATTGTGATCCATTGCTGTCACTCTCCTGCATTCACTCATCGATCAGGATGGTGTGACACCCCTGCGAAATTTATAAAATATTTGCTTGACTCTTGCTCACCCTTTTGCACCCTGATTAAGACCTCAGGGTCAGAGCCACTCTGTGTTTTAATGCAAGTAGCCATGTCTTTTTGATGAAAGGCTTTTTAACTTAGTTCAAGTGCATTTGTTCCGAGTTACAAGTGCCTGAAGTTTTTCTTTCCCATCACCTAGTTGTTGATTAATTTTCTGTCTGTTGACTTACCGTTGTAGCGATAAATGAAATTCATATCACAAATGCAATATCCAGCAAAATCAGTGCAACTTTGTTATTCGTCAACATTGTGCAGTCCTAGTTTTCCTTCCTCTGCAACACACAACTAATGTGCTTTGTTGTAGTGCTTCTAACAACTGAACAGGAAGAGGGTTTTTAGATTGAACTGAGTGACTTTAGAGTTGGGCATTGATCAAACATCCTTCTTGTCTGCCACATTTATAATCTCATTAACGTATTCTGTGATCAGATAGTTACTATGTCAATCAAAATTTGGCCAATTTTAGACTCTATTGGGCAGTTATTTTGATTATTCTGTGATTTATTCTGTGATTCTGTTTAGTTCACAGAATGACAGAAAATCATCATCATCATCATCTTCATCACAGCACAAGGTGACATCAGTTGTTTTGTCTGACCAATGGTCTAAAGCCCAAAGGTATCAGGCCTCAATGATAAGGATTGCCCAAATGCCTGGGACAAGTAAATGCAACCCCCCTGCTTGTAAATCTAGCAACTGACAAGCCAAGTCAGGCAAGTGTTGAAATAGTATTAAACACATAGTTTTTCTGCAGCTGATGATGGAAGCAGCTAAGGACTGTGCCATTTCGCTCCTCTCTCATCTCTGTTGAGAGTTGCACATGGGCTTCCTCCACGCGAGAAAATAGCGGCATGTAAAGACAAAGTTTATGAGCTGAAGCGCAAGCGAGCATTTCAATCATCCGTGAAACAGGAGTTTAGATGGGTGGCGTCAGGGGATGTTTACTTAGGCCTATATAAAGATTCAACTTGTCAGTTAACTTAAGTCTTTGTTGTTATTGTTAACCATTTATAGATTAAATACAGTGTGTGCAGGGGCAGATAAATTTCTCGGGGAAATAAGAAAAAAAACATTTAAGTTTAACCTTGTTGTGTCATTTACAGTAATATCAAATATGGAAAAGCAGCAAACCCCCCCTTTCAGAAACTGAAACTGGCAAATGTTGATGTTTTTCTATGATGACAGACTTAAGTGAGTAATAACAAACTAATAGAACTGGGCAAAGTGCTTTAATATTTGAAAACTTTTTCTTCTATCATTAACTGAAAAAACTGTTTTGTAGAAAAACTCCTCAGAGTAAGGTGTCAAAAAGTATCGTTTTGTAAATGAGAACTCAGGTATTGTATAGCCAGTAGTACTGAGGTATTGTGTAGTGAAACCCAGCTCTGGTGAGCAGCAGTAGAAACAGTGTGGAAGTCAGGACGGGGCGCTGGAGGAAGTGTGGGAGTGTGTTGCAGGATACCTCCTCTCATCTCCTTTGGTAAGGTTACACCTCTGGCTATCTCTTTATTTCCTGCATCTGTCTGAGGCAGGCTCCAAATATTTTGACTCAAATGACTAAAAGTGTCTTAACGGATCGGCCTGTCAGAGCCGCCTTGCTCTCAGCAGAAGACTTCTGGCCCCGTCTGGCGGGTGAAGTAAACTGAAATATGATGTATGATTAGAGCACTCAGCTCGAGAAGACTTTTTTTTTTCTTTTAATGCTCGAGAAAGAACATGCACATGCTCACCTATACGCAAGCACAGATGTGGTGTGTAGGCGACAAAAGCACAGGATGTGTGGTTCGGGGGCAGGAAGAGGAGCGGGAGCTGAAAGAAGTGTGTGTGTTTAGCAGGAGAGTCCCTGCTGTAGGTCTGAAACTGCTACTAATACAACGCTGATAGGAACCTGTTGAGCTGTTTTACAGCCTACACTCTCGTAAAGTTTCTGAGTGCCCATTAGCAGAATCAAGACAGAATTGTACCAGGTCTTTTTCCAGTGGCATCATTCCTAAAGATAAATGATGAAGCAATTTGTGTACAAATCTATGCTGCACTTTTTTTTATCAGTCCATTGCAGGGAAATTAGAAGATACACTGTGTTGTATAATGGCTAGATGTGAGCTTGGTATGCAGGGTTGTTAGTGACTTTTATATTCTTTGTCTTAAGCCCTTTGTACTGTGAATGATTAAAACCATTACAAGCAGTCCAAGAGTCACACAGTTACCCAAATACAACTATTTCTGCGATGTGTTTAAATCTCAGTTGTACAGACCCAAGCGGTCCCACCACAAACTAGTTTGTGCAACTGGCTCAGCATCTCCCATTTTCAGATTAGTAATTGGTGGTTTTGGTTCATTTCAGGGGTGAAATTCACACAGGTCAATTTGGGGTCAGTTACTTTGTCATCTTCTTCATCTGAAATCCATCTCTAACAATATCAGTCCACTGTGCGTCTTCACTCGAAGTGCTATACCTACATGTGGTTCAGGTCGTGGCCTCAGTTTCACTGTCTTATGTGGTCGGGGCTTAAAATATTCATATGTGCTGTGTGTTGGTCTCAAGGTATTGCTGCAAGGTTAGTGTTAGAGGCAAATAAATCTCATTCATTAGATTAAATGATGTATAAATTAAATTGTTAAAGGGCTTGAAGCAAATTCAATATTAAAGCGTTCCTACACAGCAAGTAAAAGTATGGAATTGAATTCAAGTCATTTTCAAGTCTGGATAAGAATGAAAAAAAGGAAAGAGAGTATGTAAAGAGATTGTATTTGTGTTTTCAGATAGTTGCCCCTGGTCTGTTTTTTAAAATATAAAATTCAGAATCATACAAGCAGAGTGTTTTTCCTGGTGTTTGGAGCAGGCAGCCAAAATGTTTACCATTGTGTGAGAGTGCCACAGCGAGCTTGATGCAATCGAAAGCAAGGCAAGAAGTACGGTGTGCGACTGAACTCGCACTCGTCCACAGAGCTGCCTCTACGCCTGTATGTCACACTCTCCCTCAAGTGCCTTAGCTGTACCAAATCTGAATATCCGCAACCAACTTAATTTGAAAGAAAATGTGGCAATAACTTTGAATTGCATTTGTACATAACGTCACAAAGTTATCGGAAAAGTAAAAAAAAATCTTCATGGCTACATTCACGCCATTTCCAAGAACACAGTGAATCAGCAGGGCTGCACAGACGCAATGAAACTTCTCTTTTTTCAACTCATTTTCGCCTCATTTTATATGAGACTAAAACATAAGGGGAACAATAAAATTATATAATTTATTCACTATGTTAAGGGAAAATAATATGAGTATAGGCAGCTCCAGTTAGTTCTCTTTGGGCAGAGATAAACGCGCCTGGGTTTGGTGTTAGTAGAGGCACAGGATGAGTGGTTCAGAGGCAGGAAGAGGAGCGTGTGTTGGTAGATTCATGGTAAATGGACCTGGACTAAATGGACTTGTATAGCGCCTTTATAGTCAGCTGACCACTCAAAGCGCTTTTTACATGTCATATTTTCACATACTGGTGGCTGAGGCTGCCATACAAGGTGCTGGGGATCGAACCATCGATCTTCCGATTGGCAATTATTTGGCAGTATAGTAGCATACATAGTCAGAGCATTAAAGTCAGCAGTTGGACTTTTTTTGAAACCATTTATTTATATAATAAACATCAAGCTATTCATACTCACATGTCAGATGTGGTCTGAAAAATCTACAGAGACGTCTTGAAATTTTTAAGACTGTAAAAGTTTAGAGTCATCAGAAAATGAAACCTGTTATGATTATTTTGAATTCAGCCATGCTGCCCAGCTCTTCTCTGGACATCTTTGTATGTGCAAGGAAATTGTGGCTTTGTTTTGCTAACTATTGTGTGTGTGCCTCTCCAGTTGACATTCGAGAGATCAAGGAGATCCGTCCTGGACAGAAGTCACGGGACTTTGAGCGTTATGTGGAGGACTCGGCAACGAGGCTGGACCACAATCACTGCTTTGTCATCCTGTATGGCACCGAGTTTCGCCTTAAATCACTCAGCCTGGCAGGTACGCACAGACACCAACACAGAAAGTTACATTAGTATTTCACATTACCATCCTGTTCTGCTAACAAGGTGACACAGCAACAAACGTCCTTTAGGTTGCTCTTTGTACAACTGATGTTCTGTTTCCAACCTTTTTGCAGTTATTACTTGTTGTTTTTTGTGTTCATGAACAAATACGTCTTGTTTGGTTTAGTGTTCAGAAGTTGATGAAGGAGCTTTAATGCCACTATCATAAAATAAATGTATTATTTTCACTGTCAAGTCAGTCAACACAGTTTTTGCCCTAGGAGGTTGAAATTTGGCATTGAAACCAACTGTGTGTGTATTTGTGTTTATGCCAGTTGGCATGACCACAAGGGGGGCAGTCGGAGCAGCCTATGACAAAAAAGGAGCACAGCTTCTAAAGGGTTCACAACCATGACCTAACTTGATAGAAAGACACCTGCTAAGACGTACGCATATCCACACATCATTTTGCCATGTTCCCTGTCATAACTCATGGACAGGTTGTTGTAGGGAGGCATCCTTATACAAGTGACAAGTGTTTGTGAGGTTGTGTGTGTGCAATCTGTAATTGCAGCCCTATACAACACTACATAGCCTTTGGCCCTATCCTCAGAGAGAAAAACAAAATCAAAAGTCAGTCATGTGTTTATTTTTTTCTCAGCAACGTCAGATGACGAGATGAGCATGTGGGTGAAGGGGTTAAACTGGCTTGTGGCCGACACACTGAAGTCTCCGACACCGCTCCAGATAGAGAGGTAAACATGTAGCTCCATGTCACACCCAGAGCTGAAGCTCTTACAGTGTCCTTTTTTGTGTTAAATGGAATTTTTTTATTGTTATTTTTTTTAGATGGTTACGCAAGCAGTTCTACGCCGTTGATCGCAACAGAGAAGACAGGTAAGTCTGCTCAGTTCAAAGATTTAAACTCCACAGTTAATCAGATCAGCCTCACAGGAAATAAGTGCAATTAGATATAACTCAGTTGTTTGGTGCACCAGTTATGTGTGTCTTTTCTCCAGTGTAACATCTTGAGCATGTAGACTAGCTACACCAGGCTGGTAGGTGTCTGTGAGAGAGCTTTGTTGAGGTTCAGTGAAGGAACTAACCTCTCAGCCACACACCAGCACCTCTTCCTGCAGCAGGAAACAGACTGCAGAGGATGGAGGAGATGTACGGCGATGTTTGTCTGTTACATCCCTGGCGAAAGAGCAAGCCTTTGTTATGCTGCAGGGTTATTGTCTCCTCTGGCCCAAAAAATTCCAGGCTGCGTAGTAAAAGTGAAGCCAAAAAACACTCAGCAGAGCATGAGGGGCGTGTGTTTGCAAGGTTTCAGTTTTGTCTGTAGATTTCAAAACAATATTACTGCACCACAACATTATCTATGTGTGTAACTTATTAGAAGTCTCACTGTACGTGCGTGTTCATGTTTGTGTTGGATTTCTCAGCAAAACCTGTTGATTTGTGTAATGTGTTTAGGATATCCTGTAAGGATCTGAAGAGCATGCTGAGCCAGGTCAACTACAGGGTGCCCAACATGAGGTTCCTCCGAGAGAAACTTCCGGTAACCTTTTTCCACTTATCACAAACCCCCTTCCCACTCCATCTCCCTGCCCACTTCCCTTTTGATATTATGTTATTAGAGGCAAGATTTATGCGTTTCACTGTTAACGGTCCTTTTGCCTTCCCTCTCATGTCTCCACTTGTTTTGTAGGACTCAGAGTTGAGGAATGGAGACGTGTCCTTCAGCCAGTTTGCGCAGCTCTATCGCAGCCTCATGTTTGATGCCCAGAAAAACGTAAGTGCAGTCATTTCATGTATCCACAGACAGCTCTGTCCCAGCACTTTCATCCCCCCCATCTGATGCCCTGCCAAGGCACCCTTCCTCCCCCATCTGTCTGTTCTCAAATGGCTGCGAGATCAATACAGACCAGTTAAAAACCCACCAAACCCCTCTGGTGGAGGCCATTAGGACACACTCACACGGATGAGGAGGCAGGCAGGCTGGCTGAGGTCGGATTAAATGGATGACCTCAGTGCCCACCACAACTAACCACCCAGCCCCCTACATGACTAGTACTATACACACTGAAAGCACACCACTCTGATTGATTAACTAGAATTTCCGCTTTTTGTTCTTTCTTTCAGATGGAGATCCCGTTTTTACAGAGGTAGGTCTGATCACACATGCACAGTGAATCTCGCTGCAGCGTCACACATGTATGTTTACTGAAGCGAACCATTGCTTTCTCTGCCAGGTTGATTGACAGACCAGAACAGAGGATCTCCCTTGACGAGTTCAAGGGCTTCCTCCTTGAGTCTCAAAAGGTAATATCTGCGCTGTGCCGTTAGACATTTAGTTTATTGCAGATTCGTTTCAATTGCATGCTCCAGTACATCTGTGTTTGTGTCTGAATCCAGGAACTATGGGCCACAGACAACAACAAAGTTCAGGAGTTCATGTTCAGCTACCTGAAAGACCCCCTGAGAGAAGTGGAGCAGCCTTATTTCCACCAAGACGAGGTACACACACACACTCTCACTGCCTCTCCCACTTCCCCCTTTTTCTCAATTCTCTTCACGCATTTTTCTGGGTTTTGCTCACTAATGGAAAAAAAGATGTAAACGTGTTTTTTGCATGTTATGTTTTCCGATGCCCCCCCTGTGTTGTCAGCGTGGGTGGGAGATGCTCAGAAATTGACATGGATAGCCATGATCTCGGCCTAAAGCACCTCCTCCCACACAGATAGAAAAAGGTTATTGACTGTGGCGCCACATGAGAGTTCTGCAGAAAGCGAGGGATGCTTTCTGTGGTCACCATAAAGCTATGATCAACTAAAGAGAAGAGGAAGCTGGTGTGAGCCAGCCTTCAGAAGTTGGTACTGTCTTTCTGTGCTGTAGGTTATGTTGCCTAAGTTAGCAGGCGTACATTGGTCATACTAAGAATAACACCTAAAGGTATATTAAGAGGAATAATTATTGTTGTTGACCCACTCTGGGAAGTCTATTAAAGGCCAGAGTGCAGGGTGAGATGCGTAACAGAGCTGCTGGCTGCCTTAGGTGGTGTATTTATCTGCAGAGACCCAGCCCTCTGCCTGTATTTTCTTATTTTCTTTTATATTTTACTATGTACAAGATGTTCCTGGGCACAGTGCAGTTAAGGTTGGGACTCATTGTCATTTAGGGCCATTAGTGGACTAGTCGCTCGCATGTTTACGATATTAATTTAATTATCAAATTTTGTATTTTGGATGGGGCAACACAATGGTTTGGGTTCAAGGTGTGAGAAAGAATAGTATCAGTAGCATTGTTAACACTGTGCTACATTACAGAGAAATACAAAACCGTACTAATGAACCTTCATTAATATAGGCCTATATTTTATCTACAAGTGCACGTCACACACTGAGCGAGCCGCCTGTTAATGACGCTGTCGGCAAAGCAGGAATGATTGTGCTAAGTGGCTAATGGGCATGTAGCTACTTACATGTGTCAGATGATATGTCATGTTTGTAGTTGATGAATGATAGACAAATGTTTACCTGCAGAGTTTACATATCACCTTGGGTTCGTCCTTCACCTTCTCAAAATGATCCCACACTTTGGATTTCCTGCCCGACATGTTGTTAACTAGCCTGTGGAATAACCACAGGTACCAGCCCTGGAAATTAGGGGCCGTACACATTCCACATCTTTAACTGCCTGGAAAAACACAAGGTCGGGCACTGTGCGCTACTCTAGTCCCTTTTTTTGTGCCAGCTTTCTAGAGCATGGCGGCAGGTTGCGTCTGAGGTTGCTAAGCAACCTTAACAAGCATCGTATAGCCCATTTACCTGATCTTCTTCCATTTATTTTGACAAGGTGCAGCTCCTAATAGAGTTTCATGTTTTTTGTTTTTTTTCTACGACTACGCGACCAATAAAATCTTGCCGACTAATGACCGTTTCTGGTTGACTAATGTTTGGTTGACTATTAGGGGGCAGCTCTAGTCGGGACTTTATAGAAAGATACTGACCAGGTGCCAGACTGTAAGAAACATTCTTCCAACAGGAAACAATGTAAATCACGGGCACAGCCTTGAAAAAACACAAATATAACAAGGTGACACACCAAGCGGAGTGAATTTGGAGTCGGCTTTTGCTTTTACTTCGATGGCGATACCGTTAACAAAAAGTAGACGTATGCCCACATGTCGGCTTCTTTTCCAAGCGTTGAGAAATGGTATATGCTTGTGGTGGTGTTTTGCATAAGCAGGTGTAAAAGTATATTTCCAAGCTGCGCTGCAATATTTGCCCATAGGATTCACACATTGAAATGTGCGATGTAAATTTATTGTACTGCGAGTTTTTGCCTCTTAGCTTTTGAGAGGACAGTACTAGAGATGCTGGCCATTATTTAACTAGTCGATTAAACGTTGCTACCATCTCTAATCAACACCAGAAATACTAGTCGGTTAAACTTATGATTAAAACTCTTATTTTATGTGATTGCATTCAACCAATGAAAATGCCGGTTTTTAAAGGATTTATTTTCCTAAAGTATATTGTTAACAATACATGCTATTTGTTAATGTTTATTTATGTAGATGCTGTCATGTGTTGTAGGATAATGTGTAGTGTTCATAATGCACGTTGCAAAGTGCCACACATTTCAGCGGCATTTTGAATTCGATTTGGTTATTGAGAAATATCTGTAACGATTTTGAATGGTTACATTGTGGACTGTTCTGAGTGTTTTCTTACTTTTAGAGTAGTCAGTTGATCTAGGTTAAAACTTCTGTTTAAATTGCAGGGAAATTAGTCATTAGGAACTTCCCTAAACAGTAGACACTCTGTCAGTTGTGAATATGGCACAAAAAAAAAATTTGTACGGTGCAGACTCATTGATCTGTGTGGTCCAAGGCTCGATCAGATCTTGGCGCAGGAACACACATCTACATTATATGAACAGGGGTAGTCTTTAGAGGGAAGTCTGCCCTCTAATTGGATTCTCTAGAAGTCTGAAGAAAGATTGCTTGAGGCTTTTACAGATGAATGAATTGTGGCATTGGACAGCCCTAGTGACTTGCGAACTTCCAGTGAACACATTAACGAAGTCCACACATTTGAATTCAGCCTCATTCTCACCGCTCTCCTCTCTCCTGTGTAGTACCTGACATACCTGTTCTCAAAAGAGAACACCATCTGGGATTCCTCCCTGGACCAGGTGTGTCCTGACAACATGAACAACCCCCTGTCCCACTACTGGATCTCCTCTTCGCACAACACGTAAGGACGGAACCCCAGAGCTTTCATGCATACATTTCATTATGTCAAGCTTTGGTCAAGTTCAACCAGTTGTAATTAGGCCTTGGGAACCCTGGAGTCTGGCGTCCTCTCCTAAAACCTCTTAACCAAAGAGGGCTTTTGAACTGACTTCATACATCAGATAAAAGTGTATTATTTAACAATCATGTTCCAGAATGAGACCCAGGCGTGTATTTTGCAGGAAAATGTATTTTTCCTCCCATTGAAAAGTGTGTGAAAGGCAGTCCAAATGATAACCTTCTGTACTAGATGTGAAACAATACTCATTGGAGCAGCGGAATGAAAACTTCCCATGTTGCTTTGATTAGGTTTGAATTGACCGACTGAATGAGTAAGAAGTGTTTACTCCAGTCAACAAAAGAAAGAGAGCCCTTTTGATATAGCAGTATCAATGTGTTTGTGCTACCACCATGGAAAGTGTGTGTGTGTGTGTGTGTGTGTGTGTGTGTGTGTGTGTGTGTGTGTGTGTGTGTGTAGTGCAGTCCCTGGCTTGTGAATCCTTTTTTGTAATACTGGTTAGGTGTCAGTGTGTTTATGTGTGCGTACATTGACGTTACATGCTTATTTTTAGCTACCTGACGGGAGACCAGTTTTCCAGTGAGTCGTCCCTGGAGGCCTACGCTCGCTGTCTGAGGATGGGCTGCCGCTGTATTGAACGTGGGTAAACACACTTGCACATGCTACAGTTTCACCCACGCACAGTAAATCATCACCACTTGACATCCAACCTCGTAATTAACTATCTTACCCCTGCTTCTTATCCCGCACAGTTCTACTTTAAATGCAGCCGCCACACCCTTGCCCACACACTCACACACTCACACACACACACACTTACTGTTACATAACAGGGCTGTATATGGCCTTTACACAAAACCCTTGTCAAGCAGGTTTCTATGAATAGGACTGGCTCATTGTTGAGTAAAGGGTCGCTTTGCCTCAAAAAAGTAAACAAATATGATGTAATCTTGTGTGTCTTCAAGTTGACGGGGCCTAAAACTCCTCTGTAGTAGATCTGCATTCTTCTGTGATATGTTGCATCGTAGATGAATGAGTTGTTTTTATTTTCAGTGGACTGCTGGGATGGTCCAGATGGAATGCCAGTCATCTACCACGGACACACCCTCACGACAAAAATCAAGTTTTGCGATGTCTTGACCACCATCAAAGAGCATGCCTTCGTCACATCCGAGTGAGTCTCCATTAGCGCAACCTACTCCATTTCTTTTAACAGCCGTCAGTGGTGGTGAGGTGATGACATAAGAGATGACAAAGAGCATGCTCAGTGAGAAATATCAGAGGAAGGAATGTGGACAGGCTGCTTGTTGTGTGTGTGTGGAAATCACACCTGAACTCACATAAATAAGGGATTCCTGTGAAGTTGCAACTCAAACTCTAAATTCTAATCTGTGGTTCTCCTACAGCTATCCCATCATCTTGTCCATCGAGGACCACTGTAGTATTGTGCAGCAGAGGAATATGGCCACTTACTTTAAGAAGGTGTTTGGAGACATGCTGCTGACCAAGGCGGTGGATATTGCTGCAGATGGCCTGCCCTCACCCAACCAGCTCAAGAGGAAGATCCTCATCAAGGTCAGGGGCCACCTCATGTCATGAGAAATCATTTCATCCTTTTTGAGACATTTTTCTTCCTGCAGGCAAAGTATGAATGGATGTTCTGTATTAAGCATGCGGCAGACCCTATGCACGTCACTGTTGTGAGCATTTATACTTGTGTGGTGGTGTGTCTGTGTCACTCTGCAGTTACACCTCCAAAACACTAGTCGGCGACGGAGTTTCTGTAAAATGCTTTAAAGTTTAGTTGATTCAAAACACACAGAAAACACACATTAAATATGGTTTACTAGACACAATTTCAAACACAAGTACACAAATCGGCTTTACCATAACTCACAGCATTCACAGACAAACACTTGTCTGTGACTTTGTCTGGACACATTTTCCCCACAAATACAACATGCTAACGTTATTAGCACAAGCCTATGGCATTTTACATTGTATAAATAAGCCCAGTGGCCGGTGATCGATTCCTCTTCATGTAAAACCAGTGACAACAGCAACATTTAACAAAGATAACGGTACATAACTTGGCTCCGTAACAACTCACAAGGTTCACTGACAAAACAATTGTCTAATACTAAACATGTTTTCCAAACAAATATAACATCCTGACGTTATTAGCACAAGCCTATGGCATTTTACATTGTATAAATAAGCCTAGCGACAAGCGGAGATTTTCTCTGCTCATATGAATCCAGGATAAGTAACACACAAGTCTTAAAACGCGTAGGCTCTGCGTCGACATGGAGCTACGGCGATATATCTATTATACTAATTGTATTGTGGCTTGTTCCACGTGGGATGTATGAAATAGCTATATTGTGAACACTGAGTATGAATTGTACCGTCATTTTTTAAAGCCAGCGGTACAAACATGACATATCACACACACTCCGCCCTCCAGCCAGACCACTTTTTTCTGGTGATAGTGTGTGAGCAGGCAGGGCAGGCAGGCGGGGCTCCAGACAGTGACCATTTAGTTGCATTTTGCAACCATGGAGCACCAGTGCAAGTTGCAAATATTATTGATATATGAACTGGATAGCTGTTAGTTTGTTTCTTGCTCACAGTGAATAAATGCTCACGTTTCAGGACGTCTTTGTATTACAAAACATCTAACTGTTAACAAGAAGCTTCAAGTTCACTGCAAAAACATCAACACTTCAGGTCCGAGAGGCTTTAGAGTAAAAAAGCATCAGTGGTTCTGCTTTGATTTATTTCATAACAACAATACTTTATTTAACTGTTGATTGTAACAGTACTTTATTTAACATTATTATGACTTTAACGTTATTTTATTTCATTTTTATTGTTTGAATGACATGTAATGTAAGAATATCAAAATATATGTTTTTTATCGCAATATAGCCTAAAAACACAGCAGTATAATTTAAAGGCCACATCTCACAGCCCTACTTTATATTCAGGGTTCTGATGGAGTCATTTTTCTGATTGTATGTCCCTTTCTTCTTCTGTCTGTCCTCCTGTCCCTTCATCTGTTGCAGCATAAGAAGCTTGCAGAAGGCAGTGCCTATGAGGAGGTGTCCACCTCCACTCCCTACTCGGAGAATGATATCAGCAACTCCATCAAAAATGGCATCCTGTACCTGGAAGACCCCATTAATCATGTAAGCATGTGTATCGTGTGTAAATGGATTCTCGGTGCTGCGTCAGCACTGACAGTAAGCTGGAAATATGATGCACTGAAGTAGCTTCTATGACAAGCCTGTTTTCTGTTGTCACTACTCGGAAGTGTTTGGATTTTAGCTGTAATAAAGCACAGACTCATCATCATGTTACGGCCTGATGCTTTTTTCTGTTTAACATTCATTTCATATTTGGGTCCCACTTGTTTTCAGAACCAGGTTTTGACTTCATGAGCTTGTTGAGACCATTAAACTCTGTGTAAGAGGGCAGCTTCTTGCCTACTTGGGCCATTTTTCAGTGCGACACATGGATCCTCTAAATATTTAATCTAACCATTCACCCTTTCTCTCTCTCTTCCCCCCCCTAGGAGTGGTACCCTCATTTCTTTGTCCTGACCAGCAGTAAGATCTACTACTCAGAGGAGACCTCCAGTAACCAGGGCAACGATGATGAGGAGGAGCACAGAGAGGTTAGTAGGCCTGATCAGCTGTTGATATACATAGAGATGAGAATCACTTGTCCTGGTTTTGAACTTGTACTTGTAACAGGATCTGCTCAGCACTGGATATTGCACTTAATTTACATACAGTATGAGAAATACAAGTATTTACTATAGAGGTTGTGGGCAGTTTTGGTTTCTAATATTCAAAAACTTCAATATTCAAAACCTCTTTTTTGTGCTTGTGACAGGAGGGTACAATTTTAGGCTGGGGCAGCCAAATGAAGGTGGACCCACGCTTGTGAAATACGTGTCAGTTGACTTAGAGCTCCCTCTCTTCTCTAATCTTACAGGTGTCCAACGGTATGGACCAACACGTGACAGAGAAATGGTTCCATGGGAAGCTGGGCGCAGGGCGGGACGGTCGGCAGATAGCTGAGAGGTTACTGTCTGAGTACTGCCTGGAGACTGGAGCTCCAGATGGCTCCTTCCTGGTCCGAGAGAGCGAGACATTTGTGGGAGACTACACGCTGTCTTTCTGGTATGGTACACACATGATTTAACATACACAGATTATCAGCAAGCTTCTGAAAGTAATGAACTGTATAGATAAAGGCCAATGATTTAATTGACCTTTCGCCAAGCCCCGCCCCTTTGTGATGGTGCGACAAGCTGTCAGAGTAAGCATGGAGCCCACACTGTAACTAACTGCACTCCCTGAAGAAATATTACCATATTTTTGGAAAAATGAAACAGTGATTCCAGAGAGAAGCAGACAGAGGGGTCTACAGTCTGTGTTTGAAGGATATATCCAGGATGTCAAACTGACTCAGCAGCAACAACAGGTTAAAAAGACAAAGATAGTTAGAAGCTAAAGCCGGGAGGTCAAACAGTGTTCATTTGCACACAGTGTGTGATGACACACAGCTGGTTGAATATCAGCAAAGTTTCCCTGCTTCCCTTCACTGGTTTCTGTACGGCAGGGTCGGTATATCTTCAGTAGCTAGCTAGCTAACCCTACACTTTTCAGGGTTTGATTTTGGTTTTGGAACAGGGAAGAAACGTATATCTTTTTCCAGCCTCTCCAGGTAACGAGTATCATTAATACACGACGTGCCCCAGGCACAACATTTAGCTCCAAATCCACAAAACCAGCCTGAAGATGAAGGAAATCTGAAACGATTGCATTAGAGTCAATGGAGCACAGCTGTGTTATTGTCGGACCCTGGTCTGAGCCGGCCTGATGCTGTGTTATGATTGGCCAGTCTGCGTCTGAGGGCTGGGCTTAGCAAAGGGTCAATTAGTATTTGCCTCGTGTAATTAAAAGGAAAATTCGCCAGCTTTTATGTGGATGTCCAATCAGTGTTGATGCTAAATGTAGTCAGTACTCACTGTGCACTTAAAATGTATCCATAACATCCTCTGTACTCATATTATGGAATAGCATTTTTTGGTATTGGAAATGTAGCTAGTTTGCAATACAAGTGAAGAGAAAAGGAAGTTCTGTGTGTAGAGCACACCCCTTGGCTACATGGAGGCGAAATCCAACCTGTAATTCGTCCTTGTTTCCAAGTACCTCACTGTCACGTTAAATGATGACGCTGGATGCAAACTCAGCTTTCTAGTTCAGTATAGCATGCACTGAGAAACTTGTTGCTTCAGTCGACTGCAGTTACCATCAACACTGATTGGACATCCACATAAAAGGCAGCAAATTTTCTCTCTGACAACAATAAAGTATATCACAGTAACATTTTACCATGATAACTGAAATAATTGAATTGTTGCCACTATGGAGCCCTATCTATTGCATACTGATGTGTTGGTGGAAAACTCTCCCGTGTGCTCTGTAGGGTTACCTCGTGCAAATAACAGTGACACACTGACGGATCAATCAGTGTCAATTTCTCCATCATTGATTGAATGGGGTTGTTGTCACGGTCTGAAGTGTGATTATTCATTTTCTGTCTGCTAATGAAAAGGCTCTCGTGAGTGGAGCTGAAGCTAATCAATCAGCATGTGTGTGATGTAAACACAAAGTATGGAAATAATGCTCAGAGGGCAGTATGTTGAAGGTTAACAAGGGGAATGTTTGTTTTTAGTAGGAAGGCTTATGAAAAAATCTTCACATAAAAGATTGATTTCTCACATTTTTGTTTTTGTTGTTTGTTACCCATTTCTGCACCAGGCGCTCAGGACGAGTGCAGCACTGTCGCATCCACTCTCGTCAGGAGGCAGGCAGCCCCAAGTTCTACCTGACCGACAACCTGGTGTTCGACACGCTCTTTGCCCTGATCAACCACTACCAGCAGGTGGCGCTGCGCTGCAACGAGTTTGAGATGAAGCTGACTGAGCCGGTGCCTCAGACAAATGCTCACGAGAGCAAAGAGTGAGTCTCAGGCAGCATTCACACAGATCAGGAAGAATTTGACATGACAAAGCACTGTTGTTGACGTTCAGTGATGCACATTTTTCTCTGTTTTTGCGTCAACTGTAAATAATATTTTGTAACTACAGTTTGAAGCGTAGACCAGTAGCTGGCGCCCTCATCTGCAGTGATCGAGCAGTGTGAAGTGAAACTGTAAGCTGAAGCTGTAATTATCTGCCGTCTGTCTATGTTTTATTGTTTATCGCAGATGGTACCATGCCAACCTGTCCAGGAGCCATGCAGAGAACATGCTGATGAGGGTACCTCGTGACGGGGCTTTCCTCGTGAGGAAGAGGGCGGAACCCAACTCGTTTGCCATTTCCTTCAGGTAAGTGATACTTGTTTATATCCTAAGTCATTTACTTCTAACTTCCTTTCCATGTACAAGGATGTCTGAAGGCAAAGGTGAATGATTATGAATTCTATAAAATTCTACATTCACAGTGAAGCAAGTGTACACACACAAACTCAGGCATTTGTAGCGTTTTTCCATATAGCTTTTAGAGATTGTTTAGTGGCGACATATTTTGACATCAGTTTAAATGCAGAGCAGGTTTTACTATAATGAAAGTGTGTATTACTTTGATTAAATATATACTTTATGTTGCCTTTTAGTTGATGGTTGACCATTGAAAATGTGCACTTCAATGGGTGCTGCCACTGTTTTGTGATGTCAGATTACTGCCTCTTTATGAAATTGGATGGAGTTGCCCACGAGTTAACCAGAAACTCCAACCTAGAGTGGCATTCTGTTGTCCAAGTTGTCTGGATTACAGAATTAGCATAACTAATACACACCATATCTGTTGCACGTCTGTCCGTGCTGGAAGAGGAATCCCTCCTCCATTGCTCTTCCTGAGGTTTCTACCATTTTTTTCCGTTAAAGGGATTTTTTGGGGGAGTTTTTCCTTATCTGCTGTGAGGGTCCAAGGACAGAGGGATGTCATATGCTGTAAAGACCTCTGAGGCAAATTGTGATTGGTGATATTGGGCTTTATAAATAAGATTGAATTGAATTAATACTCATGTGAAGGCAAAGTCATTGATATCTCGTCTGTGGTTTCTTCTCAGGGCCGAGGGAAAGATAAAGCACTGTCGTGTGCAGCAGGAGGGTCAGATCGTGGTGCTGGGCACCTCAGAGTTTGACAGCCTGGTAGATCTCATCAGCTATTATGAGAAGCACCCACTGTACCGCAAAATGAAACTGCGGTATCCCATCAATGAGGACACACTGGAGAAGATAGGCACTGATGTGAGTACAGCTATGCAGTCAATGGCACACTCACTAGAATTAAAAATCCCCTACAGCCTTGCAAAAGGGCTTGCTAACACACAATCTGCTGTCCAATAGGAGCCAGACTATGGATCACTGTACGAGGGAAGGAACCCAGGCTTTTACGTGGAGGCCAACCAAATGCCAACATTTAAGGTGAGTGTCCAGTAGGGGTGGGGAAAAAAATAGTTTTGCAGATGCATCGCGATGCGGACACGGACCATTCGGCATCGATTCACAAATGTCAATAATCATTTATGTAAATGTTTGTTCATAACACGATGTTGACGGAACAAAAGAGGCGTAACTCAACTGCAAAGTCAGCGTAGCACCTGGAACAGCACGGACAAGCTAAAGCTAACTTGTACTACTTCATCTTCATAAAAGACAGCAGTTGCAAGCTTGTTTTGATTTAATGTTTGAATAATTACATTTGCAAGACGAACATGAAGTATATTGTGAATACTTACTTGCGTCATCACTCATAGACCAACATTAACAAGAGGAGCAGCGATCAGCATGTAAACCGGCTGATCAACACACGCTGCAGCATTAATTGAATTGAAACACCTCTGTAGGGAAGACGATAACTCTGTGCTCAGTCTGTTTTGCCTTAAAAACCCTGTGCCTGGCCTGCCCAGTGTCCTGGCTTTCACCAGGCTTCTCGCAGCTCCTCTGCTGGCATAACATAAATAACAACACAGCGGCTGCAGCAGAGCCTCATGTTATTCTCATACACACAGGAGACTGTAAGGTGCTTTCAAATTCATTAATTTAGTAGGCTATGCAAACACTGGACCCTACGCAGGCGTGTGTATATCCCATATATATATATGTATATCCCACAATGGGTGAGCATGAGCATCAGCAGATGGATTCAATCCGACTGGCACCCCCTGGTTCAAAAGTGAGGATATGGAGGCAGGTTGAAGGGGAAAGGGACGTGGACAAGAGCCACACTGTATGCAAGTAAAATAAGCTGTTTATTTAATGATGGATCACAAAACATACAGTATGCTATATTTAAAAAAAAAAAAGAAATTGTGTAAAAATCAAACATTTTGATGTATTGTGATGCATCGATAATGGTTTTGTTATCGAATCGTTGCCCTCTGAATCGTAATCGGATCGCGAGGTGCATGGAGATTCCCACCTCTAGTGTCCAGTATGGAGAATTTCATGCTTGATTGAATTCTACACCTTTGGACCTGCGTATAGTGAAGAAAATGAACGTGTGTCTCACAACTGTCTGTCCTGTATTTTCAGTGCACGGTGAAAGCCATGTACGAGTATAAAGCCCAGAGAGATGATGAGCTCTCCTTCGTTAAGAACGCCATTATCACTAATGTGGACAAACAGGAAGGAGGATGGTGAGTGACTTGCATAGCATTTATTCACAAAGTAGCTCTTAATTATCCATTTAGACATATCATATTTGTTCAGGTAGAGAGTGAGGACCTATGACAGGGCAAATTACACAGGATGGGGCATCAATTTAAGGCCTCTCGGTTATGTATCACCTTTACCATGTTTTTTTTCCATCTCTCAGGTGGAAGGGTGACTGTGGAGGGAAGAAGCAGCTGTGGTTTCCTGCTAACTATGTAGAGGAGGTCAGTCCATCAGCGGCAGAGCCTGATAGAACTGTGAGTATCAAACCCGCCAACAAGTTATTGCACCTGCACCCTGCACAGGAAGTTTGGGTCCCATCACTCACCTGTCACTTATCCACTGTGACAGAGATACATATGTATGTGGATTATGGCTTCAAAATAGGTGGCATTTCTTTCCTAATCCTCCTTTTCTCTGTCAAGCAGGAGATGACAGAAAACAGCCCTCTGGGAGATCTGCTGAGAGGAAGTGTGGACGTGTCTTCCTGTCAGATTGGTGAGTGGCCCCTCCACTTCCTGTTCGACTCTGTGCTGCAGGGCTGCAGAGCAGGCAGCCACCTTGCCGCAGGGCAACCTATTTTTCTGGTTGTTGCGTGCACATAATCATTCCCCTCTTTGTTTTTAATTGACACTATCACCACTTTCTTTATCGTCTTGTTTTCCGCTATCAGCCTCTTCTATTATTAATTCTTCCCTATTTGGTTTTTATTATTACTGCTGCTTTTCTTACAGCTCTGTATCTGGTATTTTATTGACATCCTCCAGCTCAGTCAATACACACCCATTAGTGTTGGCACATGCTGTCATTGCATTGTTGTGGCCTCAGTGAACCACAGTTAATACCTGAGCCTGTGTCCCTCCTGCTTTTGGTTGGCGTTTGGCTCCATCTAGTGGTTTTATGGGGAAAGATCTTCTTGAACACTTTGTTCCAAGGCTTCCTTCACATGACCACTGGCAGAATCACAGCAGCTGAAGCCATTGTTTTTCTCTGAAGAAAGTGATGACGCTGAACTTTGAGACAGGGCTGCTGTTTACATTGCACACGATTCGTCGCTGGGCTCAAAGTTCGCATCATTTGAACTTAAATCCTGTTTGCCTCTGACCTTCTTTTAAATACGTCCATTCAGATAACAGCTGACTAAGATGTTTAAAACATAAGGAAGCTTTTAGGCAGCACAGAGGCTGACCACTTACACATACACACATTTTCT
The DNA here is from genome assembly GCA_019142605.1 of Cephalopholis sonnerati. Taxonomy (NCBI): domain Eukaryota; kingdom Metazoa; phylum Chordata; class Actinopteri; order Perciformes; family Serranidae; genus Cephalopholis; species Cephalopholis sonnerati. The sequence continues at coordinate 17,778,872 of JAGQAX010000011.1, read as the reverse complement.
GGAATTGTACAAAGATCTGGGAAGATATTAATGTGGCTGTTAAAAATATTTTAGGATGTGAAATCCCAAATGTCCCCTGTGATATATCTCGGGGGCATTAAAAGTGTTGTGATGGGAGAAGAAATACCTACTTGATTAAAGTTTTACTTGCAGCAAGTAAGAAAGCCGAAACCAGACACTGGCTGAATATAAATGCTCCGAAACAGGAACACTGGCTGGAAAATGTCCAAGACGTTTTAGTTATGGAAAAGTTGACATACGTTTAGAGAGTCAAGAAGCGGAAAAAATGGAACATTTATGTGAGACATGAGACCAAGTAAAGGAATGCCTAACTAAAATTTCAAGACAACCATTAATTAATATTTTTATTTGGTTTGTGTATCTTATTGTATTATTTTTTTGTACTGTACTGTTTATACCTCTGCGAAAACTTGATAAAATTATAAGAGACCAAAAATACAATTTAAAAAAAATGTTTACACACAGAGAGACTGTTAAAGACTTTCCAGATAATTTCTTCTCAATTTAACAGTTGTTTATAAATTAATCTGACGGCAGTGAGCGAAGCCCATACAAGTCACAGTGTGCACGATTTTCTTTTATTTTTCTAGAAGCTTGTCTTTGACTGAAATTTGACCCAATTTTGATAGATGCAAGTAAATTGAAATTATTTGACATTTTGGATTGTGGCACAGTCTGGTCTGAGTTTAAATAGTAAAGGAAACATGTTTGTGCTCCTCATTACTTTTTTTCTGCCCTTTTTCTGACATTTCCCATTGTTTTCTTTTCAGTTGTGCGTCCTGATGGGAAGGGCAGCAGGCCTCACGTCTTTTCCCTGGCGCCCAACACCTCCATGCGGACAGGCCCGGTGCTGGACGTTGCTGCCAACAGCCAAGAGGAACTCAAGGAATGGGTGTTCAAGATCCGTGAAGTTACAATGACCTCAGAGGCCAAGGTAAATATATGTAAATCACATGGCTGACAGAAAATGCAGGCCAGGACTCATATCATGCTCATGACACATTGTGGATTTGTAGAGCCAGTCATGACTTGTGTTTGCCTTATAATACCCATAACCTGTATTTAGGAAGCACTGACTGAGCAGTCAACACATATGGTGTTTTTCAGGAATGCCATTCTGCAGACTCACCACACAGTTTCACACCTGGAAGCCGTCTTGTTTTGCTTTGTTCAACAACCTGAGCTGTAGTTGTTGAGGGGAGGAACAAGCTTCAGGCTGGTGTTAGCGTCAGCGATGTGAAGTGATGTGTGTTACTGTCGGAGCAGCTGTATTTAAAGTTTGTGTCCCTGTGCCCAGCTGGAGGAGGGGAAGATGATGGAGAGGAGGAAGAAGATTGCACTGGAATTATCTGACCTGGTCATCTACTGTAGGCCTGTGCCGTTTGATGAAGACAGTAAGGATTATGCACACTTGTTGGGCTGTGAATATTCTGTTTATTACACACAGAAACAGAGATGTGCCTGATTTCATACCTACGACATGATACAAATAGGCACATGTCCAGCATCAGTACAGGTAGGTCAGGTCTGTCTTCTCTTTCTGCCTCCTGTAGAGATTGGCACAGAGCGGGCCTGTTTCAGGGACATGTCATCCTTCCCTGAGACCAAGGCAGAGAAGTACGTCAACAAGATCAAGGGGAAGAAGTTCCTGCAGTACAATCGACTGCAGCTGTCCAGGATCTACCCCAGAGGCCAGAGACTAGACTCCTCGAACTACGACCCTCTGCCCATGTGGCTCTGTGGGTCCCAGCTGGTGGCGCTCAACTTCCAGACAGCAGGTATCTCCCTTCTTGTCGGAGCAGATAAAATACCAGAGAATACCTTTCTTTTCTTACTCTTCCTGATAATGTTTTCCCTTCCCCAACGTGCAGACAAGCCCATGCAGATGAACCAGGCTCTGTTCATGCTGAACGGGAGGAGTGGCTACGTCCTTCAGCCGCCCATCATGAGGGACGACAACTTTGATCCCTTCGACAGACATACGCTGCGGGGCCTCGAACAAGTCACTCTAGAGATTGAGGTGCAGTTAAGAGAGGACTGGACTGTGTGTATGCATGTGTGATGCCGTAGTGCTGAGGTTTTCAAGCTGTGAGATGCTCCTCCCCAGGGGGCGTGGTAGAGGTGAAGAGAGGAGACACAAAGACATGTGAGGCACAGGTGCATGTGCATTGAGGTTTTTGACATCATTCTGTAGCTTCCCACTCGTGTTCCTTGTGTATTCAAATCCAAAAGATTCAAACTTGGTCAGAGTACGTTTGCTTTCACGTCAAAACGCTATTTTCCCAAAAAAATATTATCCCACGTGACCTGACGAAGGTTTCTGCACGAGGGTCGCACATGAGTGAATGCAGGTGAATGACCATCGCCCGCCTGCTAGTTAGCTTGCTAATTAATAGTGTGAAATATGATATTATTGGCACATTATGTTTCATGCCTGTCTCCTGACTCTGCCAGCCAGGCATCATCGTCTCTCACGTGGGGCGTTTTTTTTTTTTTATGGCCAATATCATAGAATATCGGTTGGTTATACACGTCAGCAATGTCTCCTCCACACAAACTTCTTTACTGTTGGTTTGGGCTGCGACGTTGCTGGTCAGAGTTCACCAAAGTTGAATTTGCCTACTGAAGCAAACGTAGTACTCACCCCTTTGCTTGCACTGAATATAGTTGGAAATGAGTCGAGTGTCGTGCATGTGTGACCGTGCCCTGATGACGTTGCAACTCTCTAGTCCCCTGATGTACTTCCTTGTGACCGAGCCAAGCCTTCTTTGAGGACTGTGTGTTATCGTTCTTCCAAATTAGCTGTATTTGTCTGACCCTCTAATCGGCATGGAAGCTATGCAGTGTACTGCTGTGGATGGCACGTTAGTTTGGATCTGAAAGTCACACAGTAACCAATCGAGGCAGCTGTAGACCAGCAGCTCTCTCGTTCTGCCAGGTAAAATGACTGTTTTTGTCAAAGGAGTCTGGTGGCTTTGAAGAATGATAAAACAGCTTCAGTGGGCGTTTCCATTTGGGAAAAACCCGTGAAAGAATGCAGATGGACCTGTCCTTTCACAAGTCCAGAACCAGGATAAGAATCTTCACGTTTTTAAGTTTTCTTCAGAATCAAACTAATCCAGGAACTGCCAATAGCTACTTCAGCGTGCTTTTAATGGTGCCAATTTGTCGAAATGTAACAAATATAAGATAAAAAGATGGGGCTGAAACAGCTAGCAACGTATTGGGGGGGGTGCAGCAAATGTTTAGATTTCTCTGAGGGTTGGGGCCCACAGTGTAAGACTTTGACAACCCCTGCCACAGTGTATGTGTTTGTATTCATGTGCTTGAACAAGTGAGAAGATCTAAAAAGAGTAACCTGTATTCCTCTTCCTCTCCTCTGAAGGTTTTGGGCGCCCGGCACTTGCCCAAGCACGGACGTGGCATAGTTTGTCCTTTGATCGAGATCGAGGTGTGTGGGGCAGAATACGACAGTGCCAAGCAAAAAACAGACTCAGAAGGTGAGCGCTGCTCTAATTTTAACCATGGGTGTGTCTTCCAGCGAAGTGACACTTTGCCAAAACTGAAGGAATGAGTTGCTGCCGTTTACTGGATACATAACCGTCGTGTAATTTCCTGCCTGGTCCTAGAAAAACAGGAAGTTGTACAAACAACAAAGCCATGCGTGGGAATACAAAGAGAAAACACAGGAGGAAGCTCTGACACAGCTCTCATCAGGATTTAGCCTAAGAAGAAACACTGCAATATAAAGTTTTATGATATAGACTTACTCTGCCACATGCAGCACTACGGTGCTTTATTTGCACTTTTACTCTCTTAAAATTATGATATTGCTGTATTCAATAATAAGTAATGTGTGATGGTGATTGCATCGACATTGGCAGCATTTCTTCAATTATAGAGTCTCTTTCTTTGTGTTTTACTTGCATGCTAAGTAGATCATTGAGCTTTCAATAACGAAATTAAGTAATTGTAGCCTGGCATTCTCACCATTATCCATAATTGGATGAGGGTTTGCTGCTATGGACAGCTGATTCTGAGCCTTTTACAATGATATTTTTAGGGTTTTTTAAGGTGTAAATTTTAAAATAACGAGATTGAGTTTTTCTCTGCTATTTTATTTATGGTTATCTTCCCTGCATTGTGTTTTTTCCAACATAAGGAGCATTAAGACAAGGCAAAATAATAGACTCAGGTTTTATTTCAGCAGTAACTGTGAAGTAATTGCTGTAGTAGTTTTCAGGGATGTGCCAATCCGGTCTTAAATTGAGGCGTTTTTTAACTGATAGGCTGTATTGAGCTTTATAGACTCCAGTCCGATCCTTTGTTTTACATCAGCTGGTGTTTTTATTTGTGAAGCTTTCATGCACAAAATGAGTGCAGCTGTCATCAATTCGCCAGCTCTCCGTCTCTCCTCCAGTCCAAGCCCCACTTGCTGTGAGACATCACACACCATAAATGACAGCAAAATGCAGTATGACACTGTTTATGTGTGTTGTTTACCTAAGTTATGAGTGATCCATTACAGCTCAGTGTGCGTTTTAATGTCATCTGTGGCGTTTTACTGCCCTGCTCAGAGGAGAGACGGACAGTGGTGCAGAACCCACGACAGCCACACTCACTACAACATGGCAAGTGCAACAAAAGCCCCACAAGCAGAAACGTCAAGCGGAAAAAAGTATTAATTTCAGCCAGTGGAAAAAATGAACACATGGCAAAAATAAACGCTTGATGAAATACGGTTCATTTAGGTAACGGACACAGGCTGCAAAAAACACTGGAGAATACTCTCTTAAAGGGAGAGACATTACCTCGAGACAGGGAAAAGACTGATGAAAGAGAGGGTTTGTTATTTTATACTTTATTCTGTTAAAAAAGGGGGTGGGTCTTAATACATTGCAAAGCTATTGTCAAGTGTATAAATTGGGTTAACTGTAATAACTTAAAAGTGCTTGAAGTGTGCACTGGCTAGCTGTGTTATCTAGGACAATAGAAGCACTGGATCGGCAACGTTAAATGATTCGGATCAAGATTTGGGGCAAAAAAACTTAGCTGGCACGTCCCTAGTAGTTTTTAAAGCTGCTGTTGCTGGTTACAAGACAGTTACAGGAGCGGTGGTGCACATACATATTGTACGTTTTTCATCTCCATCTTCTTCTTGTCCTCTCCAGCTGACAACGGTCTGAACCCCACGTGGCCCCGAAAGCCATTCCAGTTCTCAGTCTGCAACTCTGCCTTTGCCTTCCTGCGCTTTGTGGTTTACGAGATTGACATGTTCAATGACCAAAACTTCCTGGCACAGGCCACATTCCCCATTCACAGCCTCAAGACAGGTACACACAGCATGAACGTGTTCTCTGACATGACGTAAAAATCCTGCGGCAAATCAGCGCTGTGATAAAATTCTCCTTTTGTGACACCAGGTTACCGGTCAGTACCTCTGAAGAACAGCTTCAATGAGGATCTGGAATTGGCCTCTCTGTTAGTCCACATGGACATCATCAGGGGCAGGGTGAGCTGCTGTTCTTTACTCTGCCTTTTTTTAAGCCCCGCCCCGTGACGTTGGTGAAAACGTAAACCCAAACAACAATTGTTGTGGTCCTCTCTTACATCCCTGACATTTAGAAATGTTGTAATTAGAGCACATGCACATCACACTTCTTGGCCAGGCGCAGTAACTTCCTGGAGTATCTGCTAGTTGCCTGGCAACCTCACAATGATAACAACACTCCAGGAAGTGACTGTGCCCGCCCAAGACTGCGACATGTAACCACCCGTAAAACCTTACACTGTCTGTCTTTACTTTGTTTTTTTTGTACGGATTAAGCAAATTAAATGTAATGTGTTAATTAGTGAGTTTTAAGGCCCTGACACACCAGGCGCCTGACAGCTGTTTGTCTGTAAGCGTCTGTCACCCTTGCTGTTGTGGTGTGTCCTGCACCATTGGCAGAAGTCGGTCCCTATTGGTGGCTTTTTTCAGCCAATTTAGCATGTTCAATGAAAGAAACAAGAGAAAGCACTGACTGGCAGTTCAGCTGAGTGCACAAGGATAGAAATGGAACTGAGGAAAGCAAAGAAGCCGTGACATCAAAACAAACTTGTTTTCTTAGGCAAGATTTTGTTATTTGCCATTAAGCTGTTAAGCAGAGACAGTTCATAATTGTTTGCAGGTATCATTTGTTCTTTTAGCATCAGGTTATGTTGTTAATGTTCTAATCGGATAACTAGCATCTTGAGTCCATCCCGTCAGACTTCTGGTTTCCCTTTTGGAATGACTGAGACAGACTACCGCCGCAGGCACAGAGCATATGTGCTAGTTGGCAGCTGGATGTTGTCTTTATGGTGTGTTCAAGTGCAACATTTTAGCCAACACACACCCAACGTAAGGCGACGCAACAGTCAGCCTTTGTCATCACTAGCTCTAAGCCTTAAGAGGTGCTGTGATGTTGTTACCTGTGGACAGATCCAGACTAGCTGTTTCCCAGCTTTAGGCAGTAGCTTTATTTTTACTTTACGGACATGAGAGTGGAATTAATCTTCTCACCCAACTCTCTGCAAATTAGTGAGGCATATTTTCTGAAAACTATTTCTTTAAAATGAGCCTGTATGTTGGATCTGTAGGAAATCTTAAGTTTATCTGTGAGAGCATGAACACACAGAACAACAGAGGCCTGTGGAGCTGACACTTTGGTACGGTAATGATCTCTGCCCTCATCGCTCTCTCAGGATGAAAACGGAGAGGTCCTGAGCCCGTTCCTTCCAGTCGGGGCAACGTCAGTGTCAGCATCTGCCCAAGCAGGGCGGGAACGTTTGGGGGAACTGGGCTCCGTGTCGTCGACTTCCTCCAACATGTCTCCTGTGCCCCAGTCGCCGGCCCAGGCCATGGCCTACAGGGGAAGGGAGGGCTCCTTTGAGTCCCGCTACCAGTCCCCTCTAGAGGAATTCAGGGTGTCCCAGGAGGCACTGTTGGACCACATGGACCCACAGAACAGACAGACAAGGTAAATGTGCGGCGTCTTGGGTTTTATTCATGCCTGTGCGGTGAGTTTAGTAGCAGTAGAAGATTCCAGACATCCTCCTGTCTTTGTCTTTACCTCAGGATGTTGCGGAGGACCAGAGTGGGCGGAGAGAACCGTGTCTAAGTCCAAGCCAATCAGGACGCATTTCTGTTGCACCCCCACCCCTCCCGCCCCCCCCTTCGTACCCAGTCGCCTCTCCCCGTACTGATGATGTCACTGACTGCTGTGAACACTGTTTCCATGGAAACGCCCACCACCGCTTTGGCCTACATTTCAGGCAGCTCTCCCTCCCTCCATTCTCCAATCCCCCCCCTCCACTCTCTCTCTCTGCCTCTCTCCCTCTCTGTCCCCTCCCGCCCAGCCGCCCAGCCTCTTCACCACTCGCCTGACGAGAAGGAGGGACTCGGACACAAGAGGAGAGGGAGGGCCGCTGAGAGGAAGCTGACCGCCGCGGACAGGAAGAAGAAGAAACAGGACATTCACAGGAGAACAAGGCTGAAAAAGTTCCAGCTCTGGACTGGCTGTTTGCGGGGCGGGTTGTCCTCTCTTGTGTTTAAGGTGTGCACAACAGCTGCTTAATGTGGAGGCTAAGAGGAGGGAAAGAGAGAGTTATAAAAGGTATCAGTTTGAAACTGTTTCCCGGTTAAGTTTCTTCGCTCTTCTCTATTAGGCGTATATGAATATATGTATTTATTCCTGCTGTGCTGTTGGCCGGAGAACAGCAGTAGCTGACCTGCTCTCAAAGAGCTCCTGTCTCCATGTTTTTAATTATTATAATTATTTAAACCTTTAAACATTCATAATGTGACTTTTCTTTTTTTTTTTTTTTTTTTTTAAATGTATATGTGTAAAACACGAGGGCTCTCTACGGCTATTTTAATGTCTCTCTCTTCTTCTGCTTTGTGGAGGAAATTAAGCGCCTCCAGTCAAACTCCAGTCAAATGCCCCAAGTCTGGAGGAATATTTCATTCTTTTTATTATATTATTATTATTATTATTTTTTGAAGGCATCAGGAAGAAGTCATAGCCTGTTTGTGTTGGAAGCAGCGAGAGAGCTGCCAGCATCATATGTTACGTCTGCAGACACAAACACACACATGCATACACACGCAGAGGCTTTTTTTTATTATTTCTAACTTACATTCCAAATAACTGCACATCATTCCATTTTCCTGCATTGCAGGCGCCTTTACAAGCCAGTCTGACACATTCAAACTTCTGTCTCCCGCGATAGTCTTACTCCACATCCATCATGTCTGTAGAAGGTCTAACACCACACTGTGCGATAACGCAGGACCAGGGATACATGTTGACCCACATGAGGTTGTAGTCTTGAGTGTGAATGTGTGTGTGTTCATAATTGTTTATCTCCTTTCTGATTCTTGCTTCTGTCATCTACCAACATGTTGATGGGCCGTTTCAACAGTAGCACAGCTTTCAAATAAGGGATGGTTCATACGGCTGCAAGCTCACAGCTAAGAATTATAATACTCAATACTGTGCTGGATAATTTGATCAGGTTTGGGATTAACAAAGTGGTTTAAGGAACATGATTATGTACTTGCATTTTGATTTACAGTGTACATATTAGGGGTGGGAATCACCAGAGGCCCCTGCAACACCATATTATCACAATACTTAGGTCATTATACAGTTTAATTGCAATTTTAAATGTTTCGCGATAACATATTTTGCAATATATTGCAATGCATCACCTTTTTTTAGCAGATTATTGTCCCCAATTTTTGTCAACGACAGTTTCATCAAATAAGATACAGTTTTCAGTCTGTTCATCTCAATTTAGTCATTTTTATTGCAGCAAATTATATTTAGTGGACTCGGAAAGCAATTGATTTTATTACTCTAGTAGGCTACCAAAAGTTCAATTTGTATTTGCACTGTCAATAAGTTATATAAGAAAAAAATCAATACTTGGCATCCATGTATTGCCACACAAAATACTGCGATTCTGTGCTGTATTGACTCCCCTAGCCCCGCCCCTAGTAATGGGAATTAAGATTGCAATACAATTATGCGATTAAATTTGCAGCCTTGTGTTTCCATGAGTATTTTCTTTTTTACTGACATGTCAAGTCTTACCAGAATTGATGGCCCCTTTATCCTGTTATTAATCGAGATTGGCTACAGTGAGTATAAAGAGTGTCGCTGTTTTGAACAGATGTCTCCGAGAAGTGGTTTCAGTCCAGAGCAAAGGTGTTTTGCTGCAGCCAGCTTGTTTTTATTTGTCAGCATTGCTACAGTGGGAGTTCCCCGTGTTTGGAAGGAAATTGTTGACCAAGTGAGAAGGTTTGCATCGCCGGTGTAAGGCGTAAAGAAAACATGCCATACACTCCTCACTGGTGTGTTCTGCCGCACCACAAAGACATAAGGGACCTTTTGTGTTTGTGCTGCCGCGGAGTTCTGGGGGAGTTTTGTCACAGCACCAAGCTGCTTCCCAGAAACCTGTGAGGATTTTAAGTTACACTGCCATGATAAAATTGCCACTGCCCATGATGTTGTTTTTGTGCTGAAATGTGCAAAGTTGCAGACTCGGCGTAAACATGCCACATGTCATCATTCCCAACTTCAGACGCTCGTTCTGGCTTCTGTTCGTAAATGTTTGTCTGACTTTCTAATTAAGACTCCTCTTGAGGTAAATGTCAGTGCACTTAGATGTGCAGGGGGGGTTCTCATTTCCTGCGTTTGTGGTGTGAGAGTGTGTTTGAGAGGAGCAGGCCAGGTCTACATGTCAGACTTAGTTGTAGCTGTGTCTCTGTGGCGGATGGATGACAAAGGTGCCTATAGGGGGGGTAGAGGCCTGTGCTCTGGGCCTTCAGTGAGCCCAGACGGAGCTCGTTTATATAATGGTGTTATCTTTCCAGGTTCGTATCGGAAACAGTGTTTTCTCTGCTTGTATGTGATGACTATATGATGTAAACTCAGTATTCTCACTCAGTGTTTGACCACTGAGACACACCTAAGCCATATGGTATGATTTACGTTAAGGTAAAAGCAGGGACAGGAGTGAATACTTGAGGTCTCAACGTTTTTTTTAGCATCTTGTGTTTGCACCCCATTATTAATCTCAAAGCTCGCCCATATTACACTTTTTTCCCCCCTCTTGTGGTCGATGAATGGTCTTTGTGGAGAGCTCTCCCTCCAATGCTGCATTGCTCTTATTGCTGACCTGTCTGCTAACGTCTGTGTGTCTCTGTCTACGTACACTTCACATTAACGCCACATCCTTCACCTCCCCTGCTGGGCTTAAAGCACCTGCACAGCCACGGTGCACCCACACAGGTGCTGTCACTTATTTTGACTGATGGGACCTCCTCTCAGCACTGTGTGAGCATGTATGGACCATGTGACTCTACTGTTCAGTTTGAACTGGTTATGACGGGACAACTTAAACTCCCAGCAACCTGTAAAGCGGTCCGCATCAACCAGAATAACAAAGAGCATCTATGTGGGTGCGCAGGGCCCATTAGTGTCTTTTTTTTTTTTCTTCAATCTTGTCTGTTTTGTTACCGACAGTCTCATTTACAATCGCCTTTCTGTAATGTGCCTAAACTATGGAGAGGAAAAGTATTCATTTTAATTTTGCCTTTCATATGAAACATATTCAAGCCTGAAAAGTAAATAAAATACTTACTACTTTATACTACTTTGTCTTATTTGATTTATTATTGCATTAAAATGTCATTTGATGCATTTATTTTCAGTGTACTGTTCACTGCAACACGGAGAGCATTGGTTTTGTCGGTGTCAGTGCTGCACCACAGGAAGAGAGTGCTAAAGTTTCGGTCTTTGACGTGTTAACAGCTGCCTGAGAGCACGCTGACTAAACTGTTGCAGCGCTGACACGATTAGGAGAATTTTAATCAGCAGCCATTTTGATAAGCGATTATTAAGTCCCTCTTCAAGCAAAAACACCAACGCTCCCTCGTTGGAGCTTCTTACCCTGAGGATTTGCTGTTCTGTCATCTGACATGGTTTTTGTGTGTTGGTTGGACAAAACAAGCATTTTTAAAGGCATCCCCTCGGCTTTTAAGAGCGTGTCACTATTTTCTGACATTTTGTGAAGGCAATTTGTGCCATTATCGAAGAGACGATGGGAAATGAGGAGAGAAAGATGGGAATGATGTGCAACAAAGGTCTGGGAGCCACTCTTGATGCTGCGATTCACTGTCCTCTAAATCCCCCAGGCCCATCACTTATCTGATATTTCATTGGTTCAATTATTCACTGAGAAAAACCAGCAAATTAATTAAAATAATCATGAGATGAGCCCTAAACAAGAGGCTTTTTGTTGGCTTCGATATGAACAAATCATCAGTCTGTTTACAGTCAAGGTTAGGCAGAAGTGATAATATTTGTTGTACCACCAATGCCTAATACTCAACATCATAAGGAAGATCCCCAGTGTCATTGTGGAACCTCTGTCAGCACTGTTGCAATTGTTTAGCGCTGTTTATGGAGTTAGCACCGTTAGCTATTAGCCACCGCCATTAGAGTTTTTCTGATCCCAGTATAAGAAATGCCTTGGATACTGTCTAAAATGCTGGATCTGGTATCAGCGAGTATATACTGATCTGATACCATATAATTACTTTTAATGGCAGTTTTCCTGGAAATCAATTTTACTCTGCCGCTCTGAAACGTAGCCGACACAGGAAGTTGTGCTGTGCAGCCACTGGCAACTACTGTTACAGAGCGGAAGAAGAATATATTTACAGCAAACAGTGTAACATTAGCAAAATATCAGCAATTTGATATCATTTTTTTTCCATCATTTTACACTGGGTAAAAGTGGTTTCAGTGGTTTTCATTCTCTGTGTGTTTGTGTTTAACGAAGGGTTTACCTGAGCCATACTGTACAACGACAGCAGCCATTTTACATCCATACAGTCGATCATTTTTCCAGGTTGGCTCAGGTATCAGAATTGGTATCGAGAGGGCAAAAATTCATACCCGAACATCTCTAACCTCTGTGTTGAGATCCATGTGCAGACAACCTGTACAGCTAGTATTGTCATGACACAGGAATTTCTAACAATATCAAGAGAGGCGATACTTTTGGCCGGGATGATCGTGAAAAGAAATCTTCATATTGTCCCATGCCTACCCCCCCAATGACACTCGAAGCCACAAATTTATTACATTCTGTTTATTCTGCAAATACCATCTGTAAAAATTATACATCAAGCCTAAGTATGGAACTCTGGTAAAAGTTCACAGTTCTTTTACAGTCAAATTTATTTCATAGGAAAGTTCCATAAAAACAAATGTACGTACACGTCAGTGACGTAAAGAAGCACTTGATGCTACAACACGAACCAGATTCCATAGAGTCTACTATATTGTGTCGCTTTTTTGTTTGAACACAACAGGGTGCTTGCCCTCTTTGGATGACAGAGTTCCAGACATTTTTCCTCAAACTGGACAATTTAATGTCCCGTTTAACCAAATATGTACAGCTAAGAAATGAAAGGTGAGTACAAAGACATCAGTGCTGTGTTTCACGTAAGACGCTATGAACAGCCTAGCTAGCACATTTAAAGTAAGCTGCAAGCATGAAGTCAAAGTGTATGAGTGCAAGTAGGTGGAAAAAATGGGAGTATGAAGATGACACGATGGAAAAAGAATTTGTCATTTGATTCACTTTAAGGCCTTTAAGGCAAGCACCCTGTAGCAAAGAGCTGTGCAGTTTTCCGTACCCCAAAACAGACTATGAACAGTCTCTCAACACTCCGTCGATCCTCGTCTGAGGGTTGATTTGGTCGACAACTGTCCAAAAACCCAACCCCCACCCCTGATCTGCTGAGGTCTCAATCTCCACCACACTTCTCCCCTTTTTTCCCCCCAACTATTCTTCCTCCAAATCTACCCTTGTTTTTCCCCTCTTCTTTTCTTCCATCACAGCAGGCAGGTGGAACAAACACGGCAGAAAAACGCCGTCAGCCCAGCCCCTCCCTCCACCACATCCACTCCTGCACTTCTACTGGAACTTCCTTCTGAGGGGAAAATGGCGGACGGGAGGATACAGGAGAAGGTCTGTGTTGTGGAGGCGTAGACACAACGAGAGAAGGAGGGCAGGGAGTGGGTGGATGGATAAGGAGGGGGGGCGTAAGTGGCTTTAGCGTCCATCTCACGTAGCGGGGGAGGTCATGCCTACCTCTAGGGGTGTGAGAGAGAGGGATGGGTGAGGATGGTTTCAAGGTCCATTTCCATCCAGTGATCCTGTTACAACCGCATCTGCTGCCTTTTCCTCAGACTACCGACACAAAGACCACCTGCGTTGAGAACTCCATCCTCAGACAAAAGGCCTCTTCAATCGGTTCCTGTAGTAATTAAAAAAAAAGAAAAAAAAGGAAATTAAAAATCCATCGCCCCGACAACACGCTCCAGAGAACAAACAAGTATAAATTTCCTTCATGATTATACACAGCAAACACCACATGCCTGTCACAGCATGCCTCATTACTTATAATTACGATCATTGTGTGTTTCACCTGAGACACAGTTACACGTGTTACGGTTATGATTCATCTCTATTTAACAACCAGCTTTCCCCCATCACAATCAAAAACCTGATTAAATCTGAACAACTCATACTACAGCCGAAATAGTCACAAGGGGTGTCGCGATTTACCGGTGCTGACGATAACCATGATCATTAAAAATTAAATACTCATATCATTTAAATGCTACACGTACGAAATACCATGTAAGTAATCAAGCGCCTCTTAAAGGAGCAGTGGGTAGGATTAAGCGGCATCTAGCAGTGAAGACTGCAGATTGCAACCAGCTGAAATTTCTCCTGGTTAGGATTCCTTACATGTGCTTTGTTCCGGAGGTTTTTACCAGGAGCTGAATTATCTGCAGAGATCTCCTGCCCTCCAAAACAAACCGGCCAGGTGATTTAAACCAGTAAAAACACTGACTAAAGCACATTAAAATATGTGCCTTTCCAGCACTGTTCGGCTCATATTGGAGGAGCTGCTAACCAGGGTGGCAGATGTTTGGTTTGTCTCTTCTGGACTAGTGTAAAAACATGGTGGTGCAACATGGAAATCTCCATGGATGAGGACCAGCTCCCTATGAAGATTTAAACGGCTCATTCTAAGGTAACGAAAACACAACAATTCATATTTTCAGGTTCATATTTTTTTCACTGTGGAAACTTTTTATATTGCATTCCATTTCTGCCGACATATCTCCTCAAATCCTACACACTGGACCTTTATATCATTCTAATTTCTATTCATTCTCGCTTCGTCTCCCTCTCCCAACGCCATCTGGTTGCCTTTCTACTATCCATGAAGTGCAATTGCTCTTTTTGTACACTTTTGTACACTTCTGATTACAGACTCTCTCCGCCTCCCTCCATTCGTATTGTGAATGTAATTCATTTGCCAAAAAAAGAGACAAAACTAACAATGGACAACTTAAAGATGAATTTGACTTACAGCATTTTTTTTTAAATATTCTACAGGTATTGCGATAACTGTGAACCTTTTTTGGCCACAATAATCAGGCAGTGACAATTTGAAATTGAGCCAGCCCTAATAGTTTTATTTTAATGTCAATTAGTCGATTGAAAACATTATTGTGCTCCTATTCCCATTCATTTCAGTCATTTTTCAAGTAGTTTGAAGAGAGATACGCAAACATGCAACTGTCTCAGATGCAGGTGCGTTGGAAAATATCAGAAAATCCTGCACACTGCTCTTGCTCAGCTTCACAATTTATTAATAACACTATTGTTTCTGTCCTACTGGACCTTTGTGAAGAGTGTTCAACACCATTATATACAACATTGAGCTTAGGTAGAGACTGCTCCACCCGTTTCACAGGTGTGCACAGGTGTGGGGGAACTGAATGATTCATGAAAGCTGCTAGCTCAATGCCAAAAATATCAACAGAATTCAGACAGGAAATAGTTTTTTCCGTGTGACATATGGTGCACAGGTTGTTGTCAATTATTAAAAAACACACCCACAGCTGATTAGTTCCCCCACACCTGTGCACACCTGTGAAATAGGTGGAGCAGCTTCTGTTTAAGCTCACTGTTGTAAATAATGGTGTTTACCACTCATCACGAAGGTCCAGTAGGACCGAAACAACTACTACTACTACTAATAAATTGTGAGGCTGAGCAAGAGCAGTGTGCGGGATTTTCTGTTCAAGGTTATTTCTAAAGTAAAAATGTTAAACACTTCCTGGTTCCTGCTTCTCAGATGTGATGATTTGTAGATTTTCTTTGTCATATGATGAGACAGTAAATTAAAAACCATGAGGATGTGGACTGTGGAGATCACCCAGGGACTGTGAATGCTTTTTTCCACTCTTTGTTTGTTTACATTGTATAAATTACTCAAGAAAATAATTGGCAGATTAATCAATAATGAAAATAACTGTTGGTCACAATGTGTTATACCCTGCTGGGTCAGACTTAAAGGGACTTAATGACTGTATGTGTCACGTCACACTGAAGACTACTCTACACATGAACGCTACCTTTAGTAGGATTCACAGTCATGTCAGCATTGGCCTCCTCCTCCTCCTCCTCCTCCTCCGCTTCTGCTGCGACACCACACACCGACTGCTCCATTTTCTCCTCCGTCCCTCCTCCTGGCTGCGGCTCCAGGGGGGAGGATCCTGCTGTTTGTGGCTCAGCTGCTGCTTCTGGTGCAACTGGTCCTGCTCCTGTCGCACGAGCAGTAGCAGATTGTTCCAGCGCCTTGGTGGAGAACCAGTGTCGCACCAAGTCCACCGTTAAACCACTGGCCTGAGCCAGTTCCTGCAACTGCACATAAAGAATAAACTGCGTTAAGGCACAGCTCCACATGGCGTTGCAGAGGTTTGGCCTGTTCAGTTTTGATCATACATTTTAAAGACCTCATTGAAGTGAGTCTTTGTTATGTTTCATTAACAGCAGCCACTGTCATCACAAGTGACAACAACAGGATGATGGGCAATGCTAAAAACATAGCTACAATGGCAAAATTAGCACAAAAAAATGCTTTAAAATAAATAAAAAAAATCACAGTCCATGCTGAACTGATAAGTTCAGGAACACATAGCTGGTGAGACACCCCAGGTGAATACGCTAAAACCTTAAACTAAAAGATCAACATGAAACTTCCCCTGTTGATTACTTATATTAAGATTATTATTGTGTTGTATTATGTGTTCTGGTAAATGTGCTAATTTATAATGTATATAATTAAAAATGCGCCAATTTTTCTTTGCCACCTTTTTTTTTTAATTATATTCTTAAAATTATTTTTCTTTTTTTATATTTCTGTATACAATACATATATATATTTATTTATTTTTTGTATATTATTTTTTATTTAGTTAGTTTTTGTTTTTGTCTTTTATTTCCTTTCGCTGGTCTGGCTGTCTTTGTTTGTTTCTGGGTTGGTGGGGTTGATTTCTGTCCTTTTTAGTTTTATGTTTTTTGTTGATGGTTTGTACATCTTATTGAGTAATCAATGAAAATACCTTGTTTAAAAAAAACTAAAAACACCCACCAATTTGCATATATTCGCAGAACCAATATCTGTATATATTAAAAAAAATGAAAAAAAAATTATTTAAAATGTTTGATTTATTTTGTTGACATATTAGAGTCAAAGATTTTTACAGACGGATTTTCTCTATTTGTCAGCCGTAAAAAGTCCATTTCAGCCACGTTAAACCTCTCTGTAAAAAATCTTAAGATTTCAGATAGGTATAAAACTGTGACGTTTGGTGTATGTACGTGCAACTGAAGTGGAGATTTCGGGCTCATTCTATGTGATAAAAACTAATTTTGAGAAAATGGCCTTCAAGATGCATGATGTAAAAATCCATATATTTTTAGACAAAAACAAGCTAAAGGTAAATAAGGTAAAATTTAAATGAACAGATATCACCATGAAATAACCCAGTTGATTAGTTACATTAAGACAACTGAGGCATTATCTAATTAAATATGCACTGTTTCATTTCCAGAACAGAAACCTGAATTAAAGTAAACACCTGAACATATATATTGGACATTTTTCTGTCCTCTAGTCTAAAAGGAGACATGCTATAGAAGTGACAGCCCAAAATCTCAAAACTGACCAGTGCATGAAAAAATATGTTTGTGCCTTTTGTACAGTTTGTAAGGAAGATGCTGCTGCCGCTGATACACACTTATATGCATTTAGGAAGTGAAAATGTCTCTCTATCACAGTCATTTGCATTTAAGTCCCCAAAATATCTTGTTAGTGTGTATATGTGTGTGTGTCACTAATAAAATAACTGAACTGGTTTTGAAGCTGTTGATGTGCATCTCTCAAAGCCTAAAAAAAGATGAGCGTCAATAAGAGACCTTCTGGAGCGACTCACTTCCGAGGATATAAGAACACTCACTCCTACAGAGCAATTAGCTGAAGTGACTCAAAAATATCCTGTCATAACTTTTAGCAAAGCAGCACAGATTTATCATCTGCTACTCAGGTTTCAGTTGTTTAGAAATTTATTTCACTGCTCTAACAAATAGTATTTGTCAACACCTGTGACTCTTCCAGGCTGCCGTGGGCGTCATGGTGGGCCTGGAGGATCTGTGCATCCCCCTTCTTGAGGTCCTCCTCCAGCGCCATGTTCTGGTAAGTCTCCAGCCACTTCAGCTGGCCGTTCTTCTGCACATAGCGGCAGTCTCCGAACCAGCGCACGACCTCAGGTCTGGGCAGTCCGGTCGCTGAGATCATCTCATCATACTGAGTGGCGCTGGGCCACTGGGTTCGCGCGTAGACTTGTTTGAGGGTTTGCAGCTGCTCCGCTGTCTTCTTACCTCGGATGGCTGTGGGTTTGGGGGAGTGAGACGTTTTGGGTGTAGGGGTGGTGGATTGGGATGGTTTTGGGGTGGAGGATGGAGTGGGGCCGGGGGAGGATGTGGGTGTGCTGCTGGATTGAAGCGGGCTATCCGACCCTTCACCCTCTGCTTTGCCGTTGGCCTCCGTCACCTTCAGCATCTTCAGATTTATTTTAATAGGGTTGACTTTCAGTTCTCCTGCCCCGTCCTCTTTCTGTCTCTCCTCCCCATCGGTTTCCAACTCCTCCACCTCCTCCTCTCTCATCGCCCGCTCTGCCTCCTCTTTCTTTTTCTCAGCTGCCATTTTCTTCCTCCTCTCAGCGAACCAGCCGTGGATCTCCCTCCTGGTCATCTTGGTTTCAGATCGCAGCCTGTCCACTTCCTCTCCTGTCGGGTCAGGATCCTGGATAAAGCTGGCCTCCAGAGCCTTTAGCTAAACACAATACAGGAATGGACAAAGGTTAAAAATTCTGAGGAACCGAGTATAACTGAATAGATTACAGGATTAATCAACTGGTTGTTCAACAAGAAAATAAACCAGCAGGGATGATTTACTGCTTTTTTTTTTTTCATTTCACCACAAGACATTTAACAATAATTTTTTCACTGTTTTTAGATCTTTTACAGACCAAACAGTTAACTGATTCATAGAGTACACCACTTATTTAGTGTCGCACTTCTATTATGCTGTTTAAGTCATGATGGACTTTTATTTTTTAAGGATTAAGGGAAAAAAATACAACAGCACTATTTTTTATTCCAATTAAACCGGACTCTGATGCTGGACTGTGTGCAATGCTAGTAGTGGCTAATTTAGCCTCATGCTGCTAGTCTCAAACATCATCATGAGGAGTGGTCTGATAACCTCATCTCTCTCGAACTCCACCCCCTTTTTTAAAATTTAAAACCTGAATGCACTGAATTAATCAGATTTCGCACAGCTCTCTTTGGAGCTTAAATGACTTACTAAAACCTTTTTCACATAATGCAGTAATACTCCCCGGGAACCTGTAAACAGAATTTGATGTGTAAAAATCTGTGGAATTCCCCTTTAATTGAAAAAAGAATCAACTAATTGATAATGACAACAACCTTAAGTTTCGGCCCTGATCACATGGAAACCATTTTGTTAACCTGCACAGCAGACTCAGCATTTTATTCCCGTAGCTTATCACACACTGAGGGCGCAGTCTCACCTGATGAGGTTCTCTCTCCTTGTAGCGGATAGCTGTGAAATCAGGTGAAGGCGGTCTGGGGAGTCGACGGGAAGGCGTCGTGGGAGAGGTGGGAGTCTGTGATGCAGTTGGGCTCAGGGGTGCAGAGCTGTGCTGGGGTGTTTTTGCACCGGAGTTGCTGCTACTTTCAGACAGATCAACAGGGTTGGCACTGCCAGCTGCGCCGCTCCCTGGCGTACTGCTCCCTGCTCCTGCTGCAGTGCCAGACTTACTCTGTCCACCCGTGCTGGATCGCGTGCCTTTGAGGTTGCGATAGTGGTAGCGCCGGTCGCTGAACCACTTGCGGACTTCCCGCACCGTGAGCCCAGTAATAGCAATGAGGCGGTCCACCTCCTCTTGGTCGGGAAACTGGCTGACCTGAAAACTGTCTTTCAGAGCGTTGAGCTGCTCCTGAGACTTCTTGCCCTTGTAAAAACTGGGGTCCAGGAACGCGCTGACAGGTGTCCGAGAGCCAGATGTGCCACTTGTAGGAGCAGCAGGAGAGGGGGAAGAAGACTTTGAGGCAGGGGAAGACGCATCCTCCATTTTGATGGTCGGAGAGTCACTGGTGGGGGGCTCGACATCATCTGTGCTTATGCTAGTTGTGTGATTTTTGTTGCTGCTACCGTTAGTATCTTTGCTCTTCTGTCCATCACTACCTGTTTTGCCGTTATTAGATTTGCTGTCTGTGGCGTTTTTGCTTTCTGTGGTGACTTTGTTGTCACTCTGCACAATGCTGGTGTTGCTGGCTTTACTGATATCAGTGTTCTTAGCATTCACATGGCTGGTGACATTACTATTGCTCTTGTTATTGCAGTCTGCATTAGCACTGCTGTGTTTACCGTTGACACCGCTAACCTTAGCATTACTAAGATTACTGCTTCCCAGACTAAGGTTGATGACACTTGCTTGACTGCTCATACTAACACTGCTAGTGCCCGCTCTCCCACTCCTACTACTACTGCTGCTGCTAATGATGTTGCTCCCAGTGCTGCTGCTGCCCACCGTCCCCACCACCATGCTGATGCCTTTGTCTGCCACCAGCGCTGCAGCAGGTCGGGCCTGCATCATGGGCCGGGCCGCAGCCTGGGGCTTAGGTGTGACAGCCAGAGCCACAGGAGCACTGCTAACCTGGATACCATTTGCCATTACAGGCTGAGTGACGATTACCCCTCCTTGGCTGACTAGAGAGCCCTGCAGGATGTGGGGGATCCCAGTAGCCCCCAGTGAGGCAGGCAGAACTGTGATTGTGTGTTGGGCTGGGCTGTGGTGACTCTGGGTCTGGTTTTGCGAGCTGGAGGGTGCAGTCTGGATGATGGTGTTGAACATCTTCCTCCTGGCCTCCTCAATCTCCTCAGGAGACCAGCTGATGCCTTGTTTGAGTCTCTGAGCTGTGAACCAGATCTTGATCTGTTCTTCGGGGAATTTTGTGACCACCGTCAGGTAGCAGAGCTCCGCCTTTGTGGGGTACGGGAACTTACTGAAGGAGGTTTTCAAGAAGGAAGAGGAGTCCATGGAGGCACTGTAGGTAGGGATGCTGCTCAAAGGAATCATCACCTGGGAGGGAAAAATATGGAAACATAAGCTTGAGCCTGTTATGTCATTTGATCTTTACTTAAAAGGTAACTTTGGTATTTTCAACTTGAACCTTAATTTCGTATGTTGTTGTGTCTCAGTGACTCAAGGGAACATCAGCTTTTAAACTGGTCTAGGACTGAGTGAGACCGCTGCAGCCAGCAGCTGCGTAACAGACTGGTATGTAACCACTCGGAGCATGTGTGCACTTTTAATTAACATTCGCTGAAAGTGCTTGTTTTTGCCACTGTGATCCCTACAGACAAAAATGTTTTTGTTCAAGAATAAAATCCTTTTTGTTTAACCAGAAACAGCCCTAAAATCGGTATCGCCAATTCCACCAGTCTCCATTTGAATAAACATTAATTTTAGCACGTATAGAGCCAGCATATTTTCACATCTAAATGAGTGGATTAAAGATTTATTTGAACCAAACCAGAGCTGATGATTGCTGAAACAGTTAAAAGACAAACTAAGATGGTTTTTGTGAGTTTTATTTTGTTTCTGTTGGCTTTGAATTACGTGTATTTTACAGTGATAAAATTACTCTATATTTAAATAGAGTCTGGTGGGTTTGGTGAAAGAGATTTGGGGGGTGTTCTATATTAAAACAATATGAATCTTACTCTTTAAAAAAAGATTTATCTCTTTAGGGATACTTGCCTTAATGTTATCAGACACTTAAAACAATTATCTGAGTCTATCAGTGGCTAAAGCAAGCACTTTTAATGGATGTTCATTGACGAGAGAAACATGCCCCTTGTGGTTACATTGTAGCCCGTTTTGCCACTCCTGCTCAATATTGGGCCAATTTCAAAAATTGCAATCCCTATTATTCACACCCGACACAAAAACGTGGGAAAATTGGGTCAGGGTTAAAAAACACCCAAGTGCCCAGTTTAAATTCATATCACTGGAGCACAAGTAAATAAATCAAAACACTTACCTTAGGGAGATTTTTAGAGGTCGAATACGAAGCAGACGAAATATTTGAGGAGGCTGTGATCGGTGCAGATTGTTGAAGGCTTCTGTTTTGAACCACTGAGACCACCTATGAGAAACAGATTTGCAGGAATCTTAATAAACGTATCCTCATTAACTAATCTAAATCCATCTGAAAAGACTTAGCCAAACTAAGAGACAGAATGAACTACCACCTACCTGTGTGATGGGCGTCTTGAGCATTGGTAATGCTCCAGAGCCGTTGACTATCTGGATTGCTGAGGGCAGAGTGACCTTGGTCGTTCCATTGTGGACAATTGTGGGAACATGGGTGACTGTAACTGCAGCAGGCTCTTTTCTTTCAGTCTCTCTGGGTGCAGAGATAGAGTGCGAGTCTGAGGAAGGCTCTTCAGAGGACTGGGTGAGACACCACTATACGTTTAGACTCAGATTTGCCTTTCAGCATCCTCATAATCGGGGTTTTGGTGATGGAGATCTCGCTGTCCTTCCCTGTCTCTGCCCCAGTCACCAGATTCTGCTCCACCACTACTCTCCTGTCCCTCTTCCTCAGCTGCAGTGTCGTGTTCAATGTGCTAGGGTGGACCCTGGCGTTATGCAGGGCCAAGCCCTCAAACTTGGGCGCTGAAACCCCACAGCTCACACAAAAGAAGCTAGGGTCCGCACGGAAGTCCTGGTGCCCACTGTACACATGATCCAAGAACAAGTTAAGGTCATGGGTTTTAAAGTTACAAGGCTTACAGGTGTAAGTGCCAGCACCATCTTTGACAGCGTCCCCCGCCTCTGGTTTGGAAGTCTCTCCTGGGTCTAGTGGGCTTTGTGTGCCCCCTCCAGAAATCCGGGATTGACGGAGAAGAACCGGAGAGTCCTCTTCAACCTCATCTGCTGGGCGTATGACCTTGCTGGGGATCATACACGGAGTAGTAGACTTCCTCTTGCTGGCCATGATGTGACCACAGGGTGGGGAGGGTTGGTCAAATGGCTGAGAATGGGGTGTGAGTGAGACGTATGGTTGACTATAGACCAGGCATGGGGGAAGGAGGACAGCGGGACATGTCCATAGGTCCACTTGTAGTTCTCACTGCAATTTTAAAGGGAAAGCCTGCAAAACAAGAGAGGGTAACACATTTTAGTTCAAGTCATGGTTTGGTTTGTGGCATAAAATGTTAAATTTCAAGTACAAATAAGGCAAGAGATGGGAGAGGGAGAACAGATTGCAAGGAGGAGAAATAAGAGGGGCATCTTACGCTACTCACTTTTCTCTCAGCTGGAAGAAAATCATGCACGGCTGGATGTTTCCAGGTAAAATATCAACAGCACAGGTCATAATGAGACCTTGTGAAAAGATTCAGCTGAAGCTTTTAAAATTTGGTGTTGCTCCTAAATCTAAAAATTTGAAAAAGTCTTCTCCTCAACTCCCCTGTCCCATGAAACTCAAGGCTATCTCTTTTATGAGGGCATTCAAACAGTCTGCTTCTTCACTAAAGGCTTTTTGGGAGAGCTCCTGTCCTACCCCCTTCTTTCCCCTCCCCCACACAAATCTGTCTCACTTCCCCTCGTTCAGACACACCCCCACAGAGAGAGCACATTCTGTATTTCTTTTTAATCCAGAGCCTCTGTAGCTTCACTGAACACCTTTATGAAAGATTGCCACAGAAATAGTCACTTGTGAATGTGTTACTTAAGATAGGGTCTACTTGATAATTGTGCAAGTGGGTGTTTCAATAGTTCCTTGGAAGAAAAAAAGATGGCATTCTCGCCCAACAACAGCACAGACAGCACAGCTAGAAACACAGACCTACATAAGAATGTGAATCTTAAAAAATTTCACCCCCCTTGTCTCCATACAAAATGGCGAAGCTTCCTGTGGAGGAGTTTTCCCCTCCCTCAGACAGAGAGGTAGTGATGCAGCATTGGAGGACAGCTCTAGGGCAATTACTCACCCAATCACTCTGTACCGACATGACACCTCACGCACAGAGCAGCAAACGCTCACTAAAGTTCAACGGCTCAAAGAAGTTCAACAGGAAAACCCTAAAAGCTTTCAAAGTCCTGCCCCTCCCTATGCAAAGATACTTCATGAACAAATCCAAACCAAATGCAGCTTTTCTGGTAGGCAGCCCAAATCTAAAATAATCTTGCACTCCTGATGCACAAACAGAGCAGTCCCATGCAAACTTGCTGCAGCACCACCATCTCTGTCAGGTGAGCCGCAGACACCAAGTCAGTGTCATCACACAACCGACTAACCACCAATCAGATATAACTTGTTCAATGGCGAAATGCTCTCTGTCTCTTGTACCAACAAACACACAGCCTTGTTTTGCAACATAAAGGTCATGGTACATTAGCTCAAATCGCAGTTAACCCTCACAGGATCGGGGTGTGACAGATGCCCTTTCACACACTAACTGGACGCATGCATACAGAGTTCACTTTCCGGCATTCAAAGAGACCACAACCTCAGTTCCAGTCAATGCAAGACGTTAAGTGACTTAGTGCACAGTTTATCTGCAGTCTACACTGACTTTTGTGAAATCAAAACTACAAATAAACAAACAACAATGAGACACTTCATCAAGCCTGTGATGTAAACTTTTATTGGACTCAAGTCAAATTGGTTATCTCTGCCTGTTTTGTCCCCACTGAGTGAGGACTACCCCGCTCTATGGATCTGAGTGTGAGGGGTTAACAGGCAAATGAAGTTTGCTACTGTGGAGGGAACGTGATGCCCCTTGTTCCCCCATGCACCCCCCAGAGAGAGTAACTGCCCTTAGCTTGGAGCTGTTGTGCACCCCTCCTACTCCCCTGCCATTCAGTTCTGCATCAGGGGGCACCGCTCTGCCAAGGCAGGCTGGTCACATGACCAACACAAAGGCTTATGGGTGGGCAGTCTCAACCATCCATCACGTGGTTCTGCTGGGTGTGGGTGGGCAAGCGAGAGGAGAGGAGAGGAGAGGAGAGGGAGAGCAAACGGGAGAGGATGGTGGGGGATGGGCAGCCGGTTTGGGGTGAGGAGGCAAGGGAAGGAGGGGTGTTAACTGTCGTGGAGGAAGCACTGAGGTGTTTCAGTGAGGAATTTTCCTCCATGATACCCCCCTCTCCAACCAGCCACCCCACCCTGCTAACCCCCGCTCTTCAACGCACTCTTCTTGCTCCAAACTACAATCACACAGTCCTTCCCTCCTCCCTCTCTCCCTCCTCGCTGCACTGCAAAGCCTGGAATGTTCCAACCCGAGCTCTTCAGCCAGTGGACATAACCTGAAGTTCAGCTTCAGTGTCTGCATGTGCACACACATGCATTTCAGTGTCTCATGCCAAATAATAACTAAGCACATCGGGTGACACATTTGCACATATCGACAGCCGCTAAGACTGCTGCAATGGCGGCAAAGTTCACGTCACACTCTGATGGCATGTGAGATAAAAAACAAAAACTGTGACAAAAGTTGGGCCTCCGAAAGGCGAGTAAGCAGCGGACACCCACAGGCCTCACACAGGTGAGGTCTGAAACAATGCACAATACGAGCTGAGCTATTATCAGCGAGTCGGGCAGCTCATGTCTCAGCAATGCCAGGCTCAGACGAGTTTTGTTGACTCACGGGTGTGAGCGCACTGCCAGCTAGTAACTTTAATTTTTAAATTGCTGCACATACGTTGGATTGACCGTGCGGTGATGTTGGGTTTGTGTCTGTTATATGTGTCAGCATTTGCATGTGTGGGTTTCCTGTGAGAGTGGAGAGAAGGGAGGTGGGGTGGGCGGGGGGGTGCATGTGTGCTCGTATTTGTGTGTGTGTATGTGGCGTGCGGGGGTGGCTGCCTGCATGCCTGTGTGTGAGGCTTGTTTACTGAGGTAGTGAGGCTGCCATTTTTCCTGTGTGTGAGAGTCAGAGATCTTCCAGTGACACACAAAGACAATGTTTTTGTCCTCCTGGATCATAACCTATATTATCTACGGCTCAGCACAGCGTGACCTCCTTTTATCCCCTGGCCTGACTCTTGTCTAGGCCTGGGCTATATCCTGTGAGTGCAGGCCAATAATAGCACCCACACATGCTAGAAATCCTACAGCTTGGCCGCATAGCGTGGCTGCATGCTAACTAAAGTACTCCTCTCCTCACCTAGCTCAGAATACAGGTGTAATGTTGATATCTGCATGAGTAACAAATGCTGGTGAACAACACAGGCAGCCCTCTCCTTCTTTGCTCCATTTCTTGCCTCCACACTCGTCTTTTTTCCTTCCTCTTCCCCTGTCTCTTCACCCTCACTCCCCCTCCCTCTCAAACCGTCTCTGCACCCTCTGCTTCCCTCCCTCCCACCGTTCCTTCTTCTCCTCCCTCTCTGAGCAAGTTTGGCCCAGGGAGACAGGTCGGCAGCGCCACTGGTGTGTTACTGTCCCCATGGCAACCACCTCCTACCCCCTCTCTCTCTCTCTCTCCCTCTCCCACCAGCTCATTTCTCTAAAGCACATGCGTGTGGGTAAACACGCACACACATGGTTACTCAGACCTACACACATCTCCTATGCCATCCAGTCCCTGGCTCTACGGGGCTTGTTTGTTCCACACACCCCTGTGAGTGGTATTTGGAGAGTCCTTGCCCTGCTCCTATTTCAGTGCCTCCCTCACGCGGTGTTGATGTCTCCCAGCTAGGTGTGGTCGCCGTCGCCAAAGCACGCTATTGGCTGGGGCTGATGGCGTCTCTTCCTGTTAACTCAGTGCCCCAGTCTCTGTCCAGACATCTGCCTGGGCTACTGCCTTAGCTCTCTGTGGCTCTAGTGTTTGGCCTGCAGCGGCCTGAGGCACGCGAGGCTCCTGTATTCACTGTAGGCAACGCAGACATGGATACATAAACAGGGCTCCAAATCTGGCAGATGCTATCTCTTTCAGAGAAGACTGAGGAACCACCTCTATCCCCAAGTGTATCCAAGCTAATTATCAAGTCTGCACCAAAGCACAAACCCTTCGCCATCTTCAAGTCTCTGTTCCAAAACACAAACCCTTTGCTTTTGCCTCCCTCTGTACCAAAACAGAAATCCTTCGCCATGTTTTCTTCTGTCCCAAAACACACACCTCTTGCCAGTTACTGAATTTACTCCCACCTTAAACAGACATGGCTCCAGCTAACCTCCTCCTGTCAATCAACTGCGGGGTTTCACTCACTCATGCATCTGCTGACAAAC
Source organism: Cephalopholis sonnerati (assembly GCA_019142605.1). NCBI lineage: Eukaryota > Metazoa > Chordata > Actinopteri > Perciformes > Serranidae > Cephalopholis > Cephalopholis sonnerati. Next base: position 17,752,052 of record JAGQAX010000011.1, on the reverse strand, counting down.
ACGGCTCACCACTCTCACCGCTTACATGTTTTGTGCGTCTGAACTTCTTTCCACTACCATTTCAGTCTTTTTACAGCATGCTGGCAGCAACAAGGAAACCTCAATGACCGTGTTCCTACAGTGTCATTCCATCTGCTCCTGAGTCCCACTTGGGCTGCTCTCAGGTCAGTGAGCGGATGGCTGCGTGGGTTGCAAACGGCTGCATTGCTGTGGCCACTGCCAGTGCATGCGTTAAAACTGGGTTGCTGAGAGGGGAGGGAGAGAAAAATGGCGGAGCACCATGCTCTGTGCTGTCCAACCTAAAATGGCTGACATCACAAGCTGTTAACCAGCCAAGCAGAGCAAGAGGCTGCTACTGCTGCTGACCCAAACCTGCTCGCTCTGGACGTGTGTGTGGATCGCACTGCTCTCCCCCCCAAGATTGTGAAAAGGCTCTCGAGTAGCAGCTGACTTTGTTTTTTTGTTTTTTTTTTGTGGTCATACTTGGTAGAGATCTGGAAGGAAATTGTCATTACATGGGTCAACAACACAGAGAGGAGAAGAAACTCACTGATGAGAAGTCAAGACTGAGGGACTGGAACGCACAAAGAGTTGCTCATTAGATGTTTAAAAAGCAAAATAGAAAAGAAAAAGATTCTCAATTTGTGAAAAGTGCAAGGCCAAAATACAATTTCAGTAAGTGATTCATCCTTTCATAGAAGGCAGCTCGACCTGTGTCAGCTGCAGACCTAAAAACTGAGGGAAAGAAAGGGAGAAAGAAAAAGAGGGGTGGGAGGTGGTGATGGGTGTGTGGGGGGGGTGCGAGACAGTTCAATGAGATGTAGGAGCTCAAGCATCACCACAGCAACACTATAAAATACAGCTAAACTGAGCATAGTAATTATGATAATAACCAACTTTTGTACTGATGTTACGAGCATCCTATATTGACAATAATACACCAGATAAACTCCCACACAGCCAAATTTATTATTATTAAATGTTCTTCGTCAACAATAGTATTGAACCTGGCCTATACTTACAGTATAGGTGTATAAACAGGTAGGTGGATTAGGCTGCTTGTCTATGCTTGGGACTCACGTGGACATCAGACACAAACTAGCTGTCTGGGAAAGCTTTGCTCTAATCCCTGGAGTCACACTCTCATGACAACGCTGACATGATAAATAGTCTACCAAGGCAACAGCCTGCAGACTCACTGACTGTTCGGCAACAATAAAGCATGACAGCACGAGTGCTTATAGTTTGTATTAAAAAATACATTCAGATAAGTGTGACAACCTTGATTTTAAAAACAAAGTCTGTGAACACAAACATCGTATTTGACAGACAAGAAAAAAAGGCCTAGTGGCACAAGCTCGTGGATAAACCATAGTAAATTACTTGTGCTATTTTCTGAAAAACAATATTAGTCATAAGTGATAGGACTGAAAGTGATTTCTAACTTCTTCATTCATAGCACCGACTGAAGAAATAAGGAAATTCTGACCAAAATCTCACACGTCTGAGCTTAATGCAAGGCGACAACATCTCATTGCTTCTTATAATAATTAATAATATTTTTTTAAATGTGAGCGAATAGCGGTATTTAGTGAAATAGCTCCGACACAAAGTGGCAGGACTGTAACGTTGGTCCCTGAGCGCAGCGGCGTCAAACATTTCCGAAAATGATGCGTGTTCATCTTCCGCTCAAGTTAGCCGGAGTGAGCCCCAACTTAATGGGCTCGACTGCGTTATAGGTTTTTAAACATAGTGCCCAATTCAGAGTGGAGGAAAAAGGCAAGCCCCCAGCCCAAAAAACTCCTCTCTCTCCCCCCGTTGGCTGTCGCCATTTTAAGCAGGCGACATGCAGCTGGCCAGCACTGCTGAGCCAAAGCGCAGCCCGCAAAGGTAAGGCTTCACAATAGCTCGCACAAGTTTTGGGAAAGGTGAAACACTTGTGTAAATGTGTACCATAAAAACCACACTCACCTCGCTGTGTCGGAGCTCAGTGTATGCAGCGCAGGGTTTTAAAAAGTTTACAATGATATGGGCTCAGTGGAGCCAGAAACTGACGGGAGGGTTTGGGCTTCACTGATGGCAACTTATAGGTGTAAGCCCCCTCTGTCCACGGGCTGGTGATAGACGTGACACCGGAGCCACACCGGTCCTCACAACGGCCCCCTTTTTTGCGCTTGTTTATTTCGAGTAGCTCTCAGCGTTAAAGCAGGCAGTGGAGGGGAGGAAAATACGACGGACGTACCGAGGGAAGAGACGGACACGTGACGCAGACGTCACTGACGGTGGAGTTGGCGTGAGAGCTCGAGCTCCGCCGTGCAGAGAGCAGAAGTGAGTCAGTCATCCCGTCCTGGCTTTGACCCACCGGTACGTGGGGGTCGTGGCTAAGTTTTAGTCACAGGCACAAGCTGTCCTGAGTGTCCCGGTTGGACATGATGTTGGAGCTGCTCACACCTGTCCCTCTCCCAGGTGACCTCTCTTAAAGAGATAGTGCAGACAGTTGGCACCACAACCTCACCAAACAACCACTGTACAAAGAGAAGGCTCATCAACCTGCTGCACTCATATACAAAACTGTATATAAAACATATGACTGATCATTCATATGTTCAGTTTTTCCTATACCCTCTTGAGACCTGCACCTGGGATACAGATATAAAAACAAGAATGAATAGTGACCATATCATCACATTCAAAATACCCTTTTAAAACATACAACAGCTCACAAAATTAAAATTATACCTGTATTAATTTGACTTAAGATACTGACAGGTGCTGTCCAAGTGATGTAAAATTATTACAGCGAGGTTCATACAGACAGGCCCCACAAAGGTCAAGACTAGAAACAGATGTGTATGTATGTGAGATTACCGGCTCCATGAGCAAAATCATTACAGCAGGGCCCCATAAGGACAAGATAATGGAACTACATAGCGTACAGGTCAACATCTGTCTGTTTTTAATGTCTCCGAGCTGTTTGGGACCTGATAAACTTAACATTGTCCTTGAACAGGAAGTAGTTTTCAGAAAAATGTCCTCATATGAAGATATTGAGTTAATTTTAATAGTCACAGTGTGTAATAAAGTATAAATCTGGTTATTTCAATACATGAATGTTGGTGTGGGGAAAAAGCAACTAAATTACAAGCAATGAAACAAATCTAAAAGTCTGTGATTTATTTATTTAGAAACTCTTTGTCCTTTTGTCTGTAGAGACAGTCTGACCATAATAAAGTCCCAATGTCCTCAAATGAGTACTTCTTGATTAACAGCTTGTTACTGTTGCTTAAATTGGTCACATGTGTATGACATATCAAATTACAAACATTATTATTAATCATAAACAAACAAGTTTCAACCATAACATCTGATCAGGTTTTGGACTTTTTTCCTTGTGTGTCGGGATCGGCTGCAGACTGACTTGGCTGCCATGTATTGTGTTCTTGCTATCACAAGATGGGACAAAAAGTGTCCAAGTATCAGGACAACAGGTCAAAGATAAGCAGAATGAAGTGTAAGGTGCAGCAAACCCAGAATGTGATGTCATCATATGAGGACACAGGGTTCCAGGTGGATAAAGTACTGTCGATGACAGCTCCATTATATTTTGCACAGAGACAGGCCCACCACTGGAATACGGTTGCCATCTGACCCCCAGTTTTCTGTATGTCAAAAGGTCCAGTGTTTAGGAATGAAGGACATCTATCAGAAGAAATTGTATATTTTTTTATTAACTTTATTTTTTATTAATTTACACCCAAAAAAAAGGCAGACAAAACCAGTAACAGCAGGCAGGGACATCATAGGTAAAGGTGAAATGTTTAACATCTTGCAAAGCAGAAAATGAGAAGATGCAAGGCCACATGGCAGCATCTTGTATAATGGGTCCCCTGTGTTCATGATCGTCCTTCGAGATCACAAAGGTCTTTATGATCCTTGACCTTGATTCCTGGAGGATAAAACAAAATTCACCAAACAAAATAAACATAAAAGAGTCAAATAAGATTTCCATTTTTAGTTGGCATGTCTCGGAGAAAAAGCCAGTTGTTTCATATCATAAATTTCCTTAACTGTTTCTATCCATTCAGAGGTTGTTGGACACTCTTTACTCAGCCGTTTCCTGGTTATTGCTTTTTTTTTTTTTACAACCTGCTGGTAGAATTTGTAATAAATATCTGCCCTTATTGTTGACCCAGTTGGCACAATAGAAAGAATTGGTATATATTATATTTATAACTGTTTGTATTAGTTAATAATCACCTGAAACAAAGAACTGTTGTGTTTTCGTTACCTTAAAATGAGCAGTTTATGTCTGCATATTGAGCGGATTCTCCTCTGGTGGAGTCTTCTATGTTGTTTCTACAGTAGCCTAGGATGGACAAATCAAACACTGGCCGTTTACATTCTCACATGAGCCACCATGGTTCTCTAACCGGCTTGGCACATGGGAGCAATTTAAGTTCTGCAACCTTACCGTTAGTTTGCATTAAATCTAGCACACTGGACCTTTTTAATGCAACTTTTGAAATCTTAAAAATTGATGACAGTATAAACTAAACATATAAAGGTGCTGGGACCAGACACATGGCCCCTCTAAAAGACAGGACCACAAGATTGTGTGATAGTCCAGTATAAGGTTGATATTTTACTTAAGTAGTGCAAATCCCCTAACAAATTTGCACATAGTGACAGTGGGGCTCTTGGGGCCCAGGGCAGTCGCCTGCTTTGCTTGAGTGGTAATACAGCGTTACACAGACACATTTACTTTGCTCATATATGTCAGTATAAAATATTTATTAGTGTTACTTGACTTAAAGATCCAGTGTGTAGGATGTAGTAACATCTATTAGCAGAGATTGTATGTGATATTTATGTTTTCATTAGTTCATACTCATCTGAAAAATAAGAATCACTGTGTTTTATGTTTAACCTATATATGCAGCAGGGCCCCCTCCACAACAAATTAAACACTGGCTCTAGATAGGGCTATTTGCATTTTCCTCTCGGCCACCATACTTCTCCTTCACGCTCAGCACACGGAGAGGTTTTAGTTTTGCAACTTCACTGCTAGATGCAACTAAAAACTACACACTGGACCTTTAATAGTGCAAGTACTGTTGTTTTGTGAAATCAAAGTACCTTACTTAATAGTCCCTGAGTTTATAGCAAAGTACAGCTCTTACATTTAAGTTACTACAAGTGTTGCTAGAGTTTTGACCTCTTTAGAATATTTTCCATTTGCACTGGAAGTAGGTTTTTGCCAGAAATCACTTCTCTGCTTCTCATTTCAGTCGGCGATGACATCAAATGATGATGAAATAAGGGTTCTTGCTTTTCCACAAAAATCTACTTAAACTAAAGTAACATCTTATAATCAACTGCGGGCCTTTCACAAAAAGGATATGATGAAAAAAGGTGTTGTTTCAGTAGCAAGATCACATGTGGTAACTTTCCACAACTTAACATAGGAATGTTAATATCACTGCAGATAAAGTTTTCCACATATTAGTTACAGCAGTGTCCCTGTAACTGTAAACTTACCACTGAGTGGTGCAAACACATCATATAAGACTTATTGATTTACCATTAAGCTGTGTTTATTATGCACGCATGCAATTAGACTCAAATTAAAGACGATGACACATCCCCCACGTCTTCCTGAATGAGTCACTCAGGAAGATGTTCAGTGGGTCAATTTCAAGACTCGAAAGAGAAACTGAAATGCACTTAATGTAGGCTATCTCATACCCTGGGGTGGAATGAATTCATAACTACATTGATTCCAGCTTATTACACCTGATATAATGACAAAATACATACAGATATGAATGTCCTGAGAAATATAATAAAATATCATCAGAATCCATCTGAAGTGAGAGAACCCTCCATCTGGTTTTATGACAGGGGTAAGTTAAAATCCCATAGTGAAGCATTATTAGTTCATTATTGGCCAAATCACTGCATTAACACCAGCGTATTAAGTAATACAGCTATTGTGGTTATCTCAAATCAGTGCTGATCAGAGGAGAATGGAGCTAGATAAGACTTTGACCAGCTGGAGTGAAGCCCACCTGCATAGAGGAAGCCCCCTGCTGGACAGCAGAGAGAATAACAGAAAGTAAGCAAGCATTCACAAGGGGTCAGTAATAAAAATGGCCTTATCATTTTTTTAACATATTTTTATTGGTTTTTAAACAACATATAAACTGCTATACAGCAGTACAAAAGAAAATTAAAATAAAAGAAGGGTATATATATATGCACAGGTACACATACACCGATCAGCTAAAACATTAAAACCACAGACAGGTAAAGTGAATAACATTGATCATCTTGCTACAGTGCAATGTTCTGCTGGGAAACTTGGTATCCTAACATTCATGTGGATGCCACTTGACACGCACCACCCAATTTGTCATGCCACACCACAAAAACTGCTCAGGAATGGCCCGAGGAACATAACAGAGAGCTCAAGGCATTGACCTGGCCTCCAAATCCCTCAGATCCAAATCTGATCGAGCATCCTTGGAACAAGCTGGTACTAAATCTTACAACCCACAGGACTCAAAGGATCTGCCATGAAGACCCTGGTGCCAGAAACCACGGGGCATCTCCAGACTTCCTGTTTCCATACCTCAACATGCCAGAGTTATGTCCAATCTGTAGAGGCCCCACCGTGGATGGGCAGTATGTCTGGGGTATTGGCCCACAGATGCTCAGTCAGATTGGGAACTGGGGAATTTGGAGACCAGGTGATGCCTTGAGCTCTTTGTCACTGTCCTTGGGCCACTCCTGGGCAGTTTTTGCGGTGTGGCATGGCACATTATCCTGGTGGGGCAGCCACTGTCATCGGGCAGTGTTGTTGCCATGAGGGGGTTTGCTTGATCTGCAGCGGTGTTTGGGTGGGTGGAGGGGGTCAAGCAGCATCCAAATATATGCCAGCACCCAAGGTTTCCCAGCAGAACATTGCATTGTTACAAGATAATCGTTGTTTTTCATTTCACCTGTCAGTGGTTTTAATGTTTCGTTTGATCAGTGTATACACAGGTAACGAAATATGCACAGAACCTTCAAAAGAACAGGCAGTTGCAGAAGATGAAGGCCTTATGGGGGCCCATCCTATTGTGATTGGCTACAAAATGTAAAAGATAAATAAATTAAATATGACTCACCTCATGTGGAGTTATCAAGAAAGTGGGGGTTTACAGTGGGGGTTTACAGCCAAGAATGGATTCTAAATTCTCATCAATTTATCAGAAGAGTCGTTTAACGTGAGTCATAGTTTCTCAAGTTTGAGATGTTGCATCACTTCCCTCAACCCCTGAGTCCAGCTCAGCAGTTGAGGGCCCTTCCAGTGGAGAATGATTAATCTCTGTGCTAATAAAATGACACAGTTTGTTACTTTGAGTTTAGATCATGAGGAATTCTCATTTTTCTCTCCTGCTATGCCAAAGATGGCTGCATAAAGATCTGGGCAAATTTTAAATTTAAATACGCCTGATAGTGTTTTTAAGATTGAACTCCAAAATGTGGACAGATTAGGACACAGGCAGAATGGGTGAGCTAAGGGTGCAGGAGAAAGTCTGCACCTGTCACAAGTGGAATCAACATCAGGGTACATTTTAGAGAGTTTGACTTTTGAGAAATGAAGGTGATGCAGCACCTTAAAATTAGACAAGGCCACGCCGGGCACAGATGGAAGCCGTGTGGCCCCCCCTCAAGGACAAATGGCCTTCTCATTTCATGTCAGTGTTTCATACATATGTTCACAGATTTTTTTAAGCAGCTTGATTAGATTATTACATTAAAAAAATCTATATATAGTCTGACAAACCTGCTTATTGTACGCACTAATATTTGAGGTAGTCTGGATGTCAGAATATCAAATGTATTTTGTGCTTATTAGTAGCATCAAGACAGAGTGGTTCTTAAGTAATATATATTTTTAATAACTTCTAGAGGCCCAAAGCAGCACATTTTTTTTAGTATTTCACATGAAATAATCAAAGGTAGAGAAATTTTGATAACACTGTACTAATTTTCAGTCATTTAGAAGACATAAGTGCTACATTTATCTGGTCCCAGCTTCTTAAATGTAAGTGGTTTCTGTTTTTCATTGTCTTCATTGATCATTAACAAAACATCTCTGGGATTTGGAGAAAAAAAGACATTTTACAAACTCCATTAATGGAGATGTATGACTGCATCAAATTCTGTTTCTTGCTGTAATGATAATTGCTGTAAAATACCATGTTATATTATATCATGTCAATATGATACATTGACTCTTGCTGATTGACATTATTTGTCTTTAAATACGACCAGGGCTGCACAGTTAATCGAAATATTATCAAAATATTGCAATATGCCCAAGTGCTTTATGTAAATTGCAGGAGCTGCAATTTTTTGATAAAGACATGTGTTGTAACTGACCATATTATTATTATTGTGGTGCTCCAAAAAGGCACGGCTGGCAAATCATATCATATTCAGATGTCAGGGAACATGCCTGTTTGATACAGCCCCTTACCTGAAAAAAAATTGCAATTCCCAATAAATTGCAACTCATATCACAGTTGCAGTATCCGTCAAAATAATCACAATATGATTTTATTTGCATATCATGCAGCCCTAAGTATGACTTTATCACACCACACATGAACCTGTTGACTCTGCTGCTATTAAAGGGGAATGTTGATTGACATTTCCTAAGCCATAGAAATAATATATTGAAATTTTTAATTTAGTTGGTGCTCCCCTTTAGTCACACCACTGTCACTTTATCCGCACCACTCACTTTACCATGTGATTTGTCTCCAATTGCTCATGTATGGTTTCTATTTTTATTTTAGTTCATGAGCTTTCTATTTTCCATGTCTTTTCACTCTTGCCTTTATTCATTTGTGTCCTTGCACTGCTGCAACAACTGAATTTCAACCATGGACCAATAAAGGTGTATTTTAACTTATAACAAGGCAATGTTTTTTATACCTTGAAATGTGGCTTTCAGTAAACAAATGTAATATGAAAACTATTTACATATATTTTACTTACATACTAAATTATTTTATTTGTGTAAATGTAATCCTCCTGAGACCTCAGCTTCTGTTTGTTTTTAATGTCTCCGAGCCGATGAGTATAAAAACGAAACATTGTCTTTGAACAGGGAGTAGTTTTCAGAAAAAAATATGTCCTCATATGAGGACGTTGGGTTTATTTTTAATAATCACAGTGTGTAATAAAGTATGAAACTGTTTATTTAAAAAAAACTAAATTACAGATAATGAGACAAATCTAAAAGTCTGTGATTTGTTCATTTAGAAGCGCTGCATCAATTTTCTTTGCTCCATACTCCAAGCAAGGAATGCCCTTTTGTCTGTAGACAGTCTGGCCATCATAAAGTCCTCAAGTACCTCCTGATTAACAGGCAACAGCACTCCCCAATGGCAGTGCCCCCCCCCCAGCAGAAAAAAGCAGCATGCCACACCACAAAAACTGTTTAGAAATGGCCTGTGGAGAATGACAAAAGCTCAACGTGTCGATCTTGCTTCTAAATTTCCCAATCTGCTCAAGGATTCTTATGATGTGTCGGTACCCCAGATGTACCTCTAATCCAGGGTGGGGCCTCCTTAGCTCGGACTTGGCTCTGACCTGTTGAGGCATGAACTCAGTTTCAGTCTGGCACCAGTGCGCTGGCGGCAGATCTTTTGAGTCCTGTGGGTTGTGAGGTGGGTTCATGGCACACATGCTCATTCAGATTGGGATCTGGGGAATTTGGAGGCCAGGTTGACACTTTGAGGTCTTTGTCACATTCCTTGGGCCATTCCTGAGTGATGTTTGCAGTGTGGCATGGTGCATTATCCTGCTGGGGGGCCATTGCCATTGGGGAGTGCTGTTGCCATTGTGGGGGTACTTAGTCTGCAACAGTGTTTGGGTGGGTAGAACATGTCAGAACCAAAGGTTTCCCAGCACAACAATGCATGAGAACAAAATAATCTAAGTAATTCACTTCACTTGTCATTAGTTTTAATGTTTTGGCTGTTGTACAGCCTGTTTTGACAGCACTGAGCTCGATAATGGTTGAAATTGAAAGTCGTTGCAGGTCTTGACCACTGGGGGTCGCTGTAGCCGCTAACCACTGTCTGGCACGAGCGGCGCAGAAACGTCGCACTCTCTCATTGGCTGTTAGCGGCTGGGGTCAAAGAGTGTTGCGCATGCGCAGATGGTCTTTTTCGGTTAGAGACTGAAATCTGTCAGATCAGCGGAGCGTACATTCCCTTAATACCTGCCAATATCTCACTGTACTTTCTTCCCCTAGTCTGCGATAGAGACTTTAATCTAGCTCGAAGGGTCGCCAGATTTGGATTTTGACTTTTCGACGTCTGTAGGCGAAAGAAACGGCAAAGAATGACGAGCAATTTAAAGCGGAAAGAAGAAAGTCATCTGGTGAATGGGGGTGTAAAACAGCCCACATGGAGCAAAGCCTTCAACAGTAGTGCTGTTTGGGAAGAGAAGGTCAGTCACTTGCCCTTTTAAAACCCAGCCCATCCGCCATGTAGTCGCTGTTAGGTGCCCCAAAGTGTTTTATGCATCTAATTTGTTGTCGGGTGCTCATAAAGACGGCTATGTGGAGCTAGCTGCCATGCTAAGGATTAATGTGGTTTGGCTAGGTTAGCTGTCAAACCTAAAGGAGGACCGTTGTTCTCTCTGAGGTTTGGGCTTTCCTCTAATTAGCTATGAAGTCGACGACATGTTGACAATGCAAGGTTTCACACATCTGAATTCAAAAGATTAAGTCAATAAAATACCAAGAAAATGTTACATTATATTGTCTAACATTAAAGTAGTTTGCTTTTATTTAGTCTAGGGTTGCAACTAATGATTAATTTAATAATCCATTATTGCTTTTGATTGATCGATTAACTGTTAAATATGCAAAATATTAGAAGTATTTTTTTTTTAATTGCGAAAAATCCTCACAATTGAGAGACTAGAACTTTATGTACATTGCACCTTTCCTACAAACAGCAGCCTAAAGTTCTTCACATGGTAAAATTGGATGACACAGACACAAGACGATAAAATATTAAAAAAGCAAACCAACCAAAACAGAACAAACTAGCAAAAAAAGATGGTTAAACCTCCAAAGAATAAATAAATTAATAAAATAGAAAAAAAAGATAAACAGGAGAGATAAAAAAAAAGGTAAGAACCAATGGTTAAAACTCAAAAATCAAGACTGTAATGTTACTCCACTTTAAAGCCAAATAAAAAATAAAAGTCTTTAATTTATGTTTAAAACTCGCCATTCTTATATCCTGAGGAATGAATTTCACAGTTGAGAGGCGTAAAAACAGAAAGCACTTTTATGGGACACATGAGGAATATTTAAATGTAAAGAAGTGGTGGACCTCAGTGACCTGGCTGGAACATGTAATGACAGACAATCTATAAGGCATGGAGGGTCAAGGTCATTTAAAGCTTAATAAACAAGTAAAACAACTTTAAAATCAACCCCAAAAGATACACGTAGCCAGCGTAGTGACTTCAGCAGTGGGGTAATGTCATCCATTTTCCTTGTTTTAGTCAACACTGGCTGCAGCATTCTGGACTAGCTGTAGTTTTCTTTTTGACTTTGTGGATGGTACAGTGAAAAAGGAAGTGCAGGAGTCTAAACGGCTGATAATAAAAGCGTGAGTGAGTAATTTGCCATCTTTCTGGGTTAAAAAAGGTCTGATTTAAGCAATGTTCTGAAGATGGGAGATTGGTTGTGTTTTAAAACAATGAATCAGTTATGAAAATAGTTTTCAGTTAATTTTCTGTTGATTGGCTATGCGCTTAATTAGTTAATAGTCACCATTTCTTTATAGTTTACTTGCCCATACATGTGCATGGAAAAGACTAAAAAAACAAATTACATGCTTAAACATTGTGCAGGAGAGGTTAGAAGCCAAAAATGGCTTATGAAGATACATTTCGTATTAAATATGAATAATCATACATGAAAAGAAAAGATAAAAATAACTGAACAAAGGTTTCCAGACTAAGCAGTAATACGAAATGTAAAAATTACAAAAAATGTATTTGCAAGCTGACATGAATTACAAGTGAATCAATGAAGTGTTAGGAGTCTTTGTAAATTAGAGACCTCTCCAGATGTTTTTTTGAATAACAGTAATGTAGATGTTGATTTTAGAGATGGAGGTAGGTTGTTCCTTAAATCTACCAAGCTTGTTTGTCGAAGTTTATTTCCCCTTACCCTAACATGAACCCAACCTTAACCTATACCCCCACCAGTCATTTTAATAACCCTTTAACATAGCCTACATGAAGCCCTAACCCACACCACAGGGGTCAGTATTATAGGAGACACCTTTTGAAGGAGAAACAGACTTTGACAGAAGACTTAAATCACATTGCACTCTTTTACACAAAGCATTTGATTGTGCATTCCTGTTTTGAACATTTTTTTTCTGTGGAGGGAACTAGAGCTTGAAAAAGGTTGTTTATAATGTCCTGTACAGCTCGTGATGTTCTTCTGAAGTCAGTATCGGTGTTACATCTGTGCAATCTGTGCAAGTTTTTGTTTTCTTTAAATGAAGTGTCTGCGTTTCTCTTTACAGGATGAATTTTTAGATGTGATTTACTGGCTTCGGCAAATTATTGCAGTAATCCTTGGTGTGATATGGGGTGTGGCACCGTTGAAAGGATTCCTGGGAATAGCCATGTAAGTATTCCATACAGCCTGCCTCAATTATATAACCTTTAAAGACAAGACTGAAAAGTTAACATGTTTACGTGTTTGCCTCGTCAGATTCTGCATCATCAACGCCGGCGTCCTGTATGTATACTTCAGCAGCTTTCAGCAGATCGATGAGGAAGAGTATGGTGGCACGTGGGAACTCACCAAAGAAGGCTTCATGACATCTTTTGCTCTGTTTCTGGTGGGGATGCTAATATTTATTTCAGTTCTTCATGAATAGAGGTTCAAAATAGGACGGGGACAGTGTGAAGACGAGTTTACCATATGAACAGTAATTCATGTTGGAGGTTAGATTCAGTTGAGCAGCATTAGAGCAGGCTCCAGACCCCCTGCGACCCTGAACAGCATAAGTGGTTTTGGATAATGACTGTTTTGGGTGGAAATGATTTACAAACAGCTTTTGAATCTTGCATTTATTTCAGTGTTAAATTAAACAAACCTTGAGCATAGTTTGTACATTTTATTCCTGACCAGGATTTAGACAGTTTCCATCTGAGTTAGATATAAGAGAGACTGCTAAAAGCTTGGAGTTAAACTTTTTAATGTTCAGTGTGTTGTTGTTGTTTATCTTGAATATATTGCTAGAAATTGCAAATTCGGGTTTCAGGTTGTTTTACACTGTCAACTTTAACAGTTTAGGGGTAAAGGGAGGTGTGCACAGATAAAAGACAGACGACAAAATACATTTTATGATTTTAAAAAAATGAAAGTTTAATTTTGTGATGCTTAAAGCTTGGTGGAACACTGCATCTGTAACTTCTGGAGAGGTCCTTCACCTGTGAGCACCAACTGAGAATAGATGTGAGAATTAAACTACACCTCTATAGGGCACCCTAAAGTGGTGTGATTTAGGGGCTGCCCCAGACAAATGATGACAGTCATGAGTGAAATGTAGTGAAGTATTTGGTGGGTTAGACTTGCACAGTGTGACATGCAGCACTTGTGTTTTTGCTAATAATTGTACAGGCGACTTAGAGGGATACTTTGCAGATTTTCAACCAGCTCTGTATTCTAACAATGAAGTAAACTAAAGATTGTACTTCCGCATTTTCGTATGCCCGCCACCACGGACACAAAGAGTATAGAAGCGGATTGAGTGTAAGACCAACCCCTCTCTTCTGTCAAACTCAGACCAAACTATAAAACTAGACAGAGTTGATCAAATGTAAACAAGGATTCTGTCACTGCGTTGCCTATTTCTCACCTCATATATCTTCAGACACATATTTTAGTTCACTGTTTGGCGATGAGAATTTGTGAACAGGAAGTACTGTTTCCTGCATTGTAAAAACAGAGCTGTTCAAATGTAAACCAAGATTTTGATACTGCGGGGCGTCGGTGGCTTAGTGGATAGAGCAGGCACTCTATGTATGAAGGCTGTTGCCGCAGCGGCAGGGGCTCGACTCCAGCCCACGGCCCTGTGCTGCACGTCATTCTCCTTCTCTCTCCCCCCTTCACGCTTAAGTGTCCAGTCAATTAAAGGCAAAATGCCCAAAAAGATCATCTTTAAAAGAAAAGATTCTGTCACTGTGTTGCCTATTTCTCGCCTCAGATGTTTTCAGAAACATTTTAACTTTCTGTTAAACTGTAATTTGAGATTATTTGTCACCAACCAGCTGCCATATTGTTTCCTTTGAAAAGACGGCCAAGCTGGTATGAAATCACCCACCAACTTGGAGCAGTTTATTGGTCCGGTGCGGAGCAATGTATTCTGGTAGTTGTAGGTTTTTAATCTCTTGAGAAAAAGCAAATGTCACAGCCCTTTTTCCTCTGTTTTCACTGGTCATGTAGCACCAATTTTAAAAATACTTTTGTCTTTTTGCTGCATAGACAGCCTAGTTTTATGAAAATACCATCTTTTTAGCAGTGAAATACTTCTTTAAGTCAGTGTTTGTTTGTCTGTTAAGCACATCATGAGTCAGTCTGTAATGAGTTCACTGTGCTTACTGCTATGACATGACTCACTCTGCTGTCTGTGAAGCATATGATTTGATCATTGGTGTCTAACGTGCTATTTTTTTGTGTCTTTACCAGGTGGTGTGGATAATCTTTTACACAGCTCTACATTTTGACTGAGAGGAATCCATAGGACACTAAATACGAACATTTCTGTTGAAGTAAATTTTCAAGACAGAGGAACTCCATGGCTTGAGGGGTGTCAACACTCCTACATACAGTATGACTTTTCAGTGTGCAGGGAATCATGGGAATCCCAGTTTGATTAACGAGATCCTGCAAGACCACCGTGATGTACAAGTTCAAATAATGTACACCTCTCTAATTCCTTTTTAAGGCAACCCTCCATTACATTTCTCATATGTTTATACTTCCTTCTGTACGTCATCGTCTCTTACAAAACACTAACGAACAGTTCAGCTGAGATTGGTTGCAGCTCTGTTTGCGATGGAGGATTTACCTCGATGTAAATCAGATTTGGGATTCTTAATATTTGTTGGTTTACCACAGGGCCTTTCTTCTGTTCTGGAAAAGTGACATGAACGCAGATTTTTGACTGTAAAAACAGCATATAGTGTGTATATTCACCCCGGTGTACTGCTCATAAGCCGGTCACTGAAGTAACAGGAAGTGGTTAATAAAAATCAAAGTGTCGTCATAGTTATTAGCGATCAATCAGTCCATGAGCGTGACGTGTCAACTTCTAATTTAGGGACAAAATGCACCATATTGGATGTATAAAACCACCAGTAAATGGTGTGGCTTCACTGTTAAATCATCCCACACTCTAAAATTATGTTTGCCTTTTCAAGAAGATAATCTTTGCCTCACAATTGATTAAAATTAATAAAAATAAATAGTTAAAAAGTGGCATGGCATTTAAGCACATTGCAGGCTAACATAAAGGTTGCAGCTACAGTACGTGTCTGTGCTTTTAAGGGCGGAGTCATCTGTTTTTGTGAAATATTGAGAGATGACTTTGAGCTTCCATGTTTTTGTTTGTTTTTTCTCAATGGATATAAATATAGCAATTTTTGAATAAAATCTGTCAATTGTTATTTCTTCTTAACAGTCTGGTGTCCAACAAATGTGAAAGCTTGTCGCCAACCAAAGCTGAACACTCACTAATTTTATCATGAGAAAAAGAAAACAAATGCTGGTTGGTAAGATACACATATCAGCTGATATCCAATCCCGATGACAGTATCTACCAGTAGTATCAAAGCGCTGTTACTTCAGTCAGGAACTAACAACCATTTAAGTTTTCTGTCCATTCAAGTGATTTCCTCAAAGCAAAAAGGGAGGAAACGTGCATGCCGTTTTCAGATGCAAACGTTCACAGATCGAAGATAAAAACTGGTCTGTGCACTGCCATGACTTGCTGTTCGTATATCTAGATGTCATTTACTAATGGCACGAGTTAGGAGGGTAGAAGTAATTTAAATTTATTATTTTATTCTCACATGTAGCTTCCAGATCAAAGTCTTACCTGTTGTTTTGAAATTAATTTAAACGTGTCTGTAAATTCTGTACAATGTCCCTTTTGTCAAATCCACCTTGTATTACACAGATTTATTTGTACTTATGTTATATCTTGTTTGATGTAACATATTTCTCAGTATTTTATAGTGAAGAACTTTTAAAAACAGTTCTTGCAAAATTATTGTAACGATACTGTTATATTAGATACGCAGCTGGTGTTTGAGAGGATTGTATTTTCTGATCAAATCTTTTGGGAATCATTAAACATGGGCTTTGTTTGGCCTCCATTTTCAAAGAGATGGTATCTGTTTTTTATTGATATGAAAATATTTTAGTGTGTTAGTTTCTGCCAGCTTAGCGATTGTTTGACTGCATGCTGGTGTTACTAAGATGCATTTCGCAATTTTAGTTTGCTTTTTGCTTTCTCCGTATTAAAAAACATTTCAAAACAATTCACAAATATACAATATTTACATTTAAAGCATTAGCATACAGTTGTCACAAATGTTGAAATTAGCTATAGTGACCAATATCGTTTCTTGTGCTAGGCTGTAAACATGTTTATTTCTGCTGTAACGTCCATTTTAACTTGGGGGTCTATGGGGATTGACTGGCTTCTGGAGCCAGCCTCTAGTGGCCGGTCAATGAACTGCAATTTTTGTCACTTTCATATTTGCTTCACTTTTAAGCCCCAGAGGTTGCAGCTTGATTTTTATGCATTATTTGGCCTTCTCTGCATCAATTTACAGCAGAAATGTCTTTAATGTCATCTACACAAAAGTCCAGAATTAATGTTTTAATTTTGGGGGGTGGGTCTGTCCCATTGTATAGCCTACAAAATCAAAAATGACATTTTTATTCTATATAATTTGGGCAGTTAAAAAAAAACCCTCCGATTTTGAAGAAACTCAAATAAGTGGTATTTTTTGAGTTTGCAGCAAAGTATGAAGCAGTCAAGATGAGAGTCCGCACCTCCAAATGTGAGGTCATGGTTCTCTGCCGGAAAGCGGTGGATTGCCACGTCCAGGTTGGGAAAGAGTTACTGCCTCAAGTGAGGATGTTCAAATATCTCGAGGTCTTGTTCACAAGTGAGGGTAGAATGAAGCGTGAGATGGATCGGCAGTTTGGTGCGGATTCTACAGTGATGCAGGTGCTGCGCCAGTCCTTTGTGGTGAAGAGGGAGCTGAGCCAGAAGGCAAAGCTTTCGATTTACTGGTTTATTTACGTCCCAACCCTCACCTATGGTCACGAGCTCTGAGTAGTGACCAAAGGAATGACATTGTGGATACAAGCACCAAAATAAGTTTCCTCCGTGGGGTGGCTGGGCTCAGCCTTAGAGATAGAGTGAGGAGCTCGGAGTAGAGCCGCTGCTCCTTTGTGTCGAAAGGGGTCCGTTGAAGTGGTTCGGGCATCTGATCAGGATGCCTCCTGGGCGCCTCCCGCTGGAGGTGTTTCCGTCACGTCCCACTGGTAGGAGGCCCTGGGGCAGACCCAGAACAGGCGGGAGGGACTACATATCTCATCTGGCCTGGGAACGCTTTGGGGTCCCCCAGGAGGAGGGAGAGGGACGTCTGGGGTGCTTTGCTCGGCCTGCTGGCCCCACGACCCGGCCCCGGATAAGCGGATGAAAATGGATGGATCTTGTTTTATGTGCTTTATTATTTGGCTTTGTAAAGCAGTTTGTAACTGTGTTTTGAAAGGTGCTCTATAAATAAAGTTTATTATGATTATTATTATTATATTTTGTATCAAATGTACATTCTCAATTGTAGTATTATTACTATTTTTTTTTATTACAAAGTAGTGTAAATAAGTAGTAGTTTTGTTTTATACATAGCTGTGAGATAACCAAACTGCAGCTTTGCTGTAGTTCAACTTCCTCCAGTGTGAGGTCACTGGTAGTTGAGTCCCCCCCCACTGCATGAACCAGTGTTCAGTGTCTTTATCAGAGTATTGCTGCTGTATATGGAGTTTGTTGGCCAATGCTGGAAAACAATGACTGTCATCTAACCTAAACTTGCAGCTGCAGCTGTTTTCAAACGCATTGACATCATTCATAAAATCTCAGATCATGACGCCATCTACGCGGAAGGAAAAAAAAAAACATGTGACGTAAAAGCCAAGATGGCGGCTCCCCTCTCCACGATGAAATTTTGGAAGCCGGGTAAGTACGGAAGAATTAAATGAATAAATTAGGCATTTTGTGTATTTCTTTCGGGTTTATTTGTATTACCGTACAGCTGCCGGTACAGCTGAGTCGGTCTCGGTTTGTCTTTATCCGCGGTCACGGCAGCTGCGTGATGTCTGCGGGTTCACTTCAGCTCAGCCCGGGTATCGTTAGCTCTGCGGAATCAATCAGTTTAACCTGCCAAAATAAAACCGGCAGGCTGTGAGGCACAGAGTGCGACAACTACGTGAATACATGCTCGCAAAATGGCACAAGTGAAGGGCTCTCATCGCCTGTACGTCCTTCATTTTCAGTCAGGGCTTTGCTTGCCTGCTTACATTTTAAATAAAACATCTCATCTTCACCTTCACCATCTGCTCTGCTCCAGGGTCTGAGGCTCCGGGGATCTCAGAGGAGCGGGAGCTCAACACAGAGACCACCGGCTCCCCCATCATCTTCAACCCGCACACAGCCCTCTCTATAGAGAAACAGAGACAGAAACTCCCCGTTTTCAAGGTTTCACTTCACTTCTCAGCATGCATGGGTGTATCAGTGCAATACAGATAGCTGGATGTGATCTCTAGTGTGTCTGCCTGTGATGATCTTTTTGTGAATTGTGTCCTACTCAGCACAGAAACAACATCTTATACTTGGTGGAGAGCTTCCAGACTGTCATCATAGTTGGTGAGACAGGATGTGGGAAGACAACGCAGATACCTCAGGTTAGTGTGATTTAATTCATGCAACATTTACTCGAAAACAAGACGTGTAAAATGACTGAAAGCTGGTGCACTGAAGTCATGTAAATCCAGCAGTCAGAGGCACAACATTGCTGCAGCGGACTGATACCCTTCATGTGGTCCACAGTGGTTTTACATGACCTTGCATAACACACAGCCACAAACACCCTTCCTCTCTTCCAAAAAAAAAAATAAAAAAAGATAACATGACCTTGTCTTGATGCTTACTAACCTCTTTGGCCCACATGAGCTTATTTATGCAAAGTCTGCTGTTCTGCAGCATCACTGTCTCTATCTCATGCTCTGTCTTGTTTTTGATCTACCTCCTCTTTTCATCTGACTCCTTTCAGTACCTGCTGGAGGCTGGCTGGGCAACGGAGGGGAAGGTGATTGGAGTGACACAGCCTCGGCGCGTGGCTGCTATCTCTGTAAGACCTCTACTGATGTCCTCCGTCGCTCTTTGTCATTTTCCTGCAAAAAAAAAAATTTAAGTTCACACTGAAGGACACACGCCATGGACTTCAAAGTCTTTATTTTTGTCTCTCTTTTCTTTCCTGCTGATAGGTAGCTAACCGTGTAGCAGAGGAGCGGGGGGCCCTGGTGGGACACGAGGTGGGCTACACCATCCGATTTGATGACTGCTCTGATCCCCACGCCACAAGGATCAAGGTATTCCCCGCCAGATGCTTGAAGTGTTCATCACAAGCTGGTTCCTTTTCAGTACTTAATGGCGCCTGTGTGCTTCAGTTCCTTACAGATGGCATGCTGGTGCGGGAGATGATGGCCGACCCTCTTTTGAAAAAATACAGGTACGTCATTGTTATTGCATTAACAGGCTGTTTTCACAACAGATATTTTGATATACCAAGAAGAATTACAGGTGTTACTTATAACATTAACAATGTTTTATTCAAGTGTCCTTGTAAGCTGTGACTGTTGAGCAAGGCTGAACATTACCAAGACGCTGAAATTGAAGCTGACAAATGGAATTCAGCCATCTTAATTTTATTATTTACACAATTAAATGTATTTAAAATACGTACTTAATTACTTATTCTGTCATTTGTATTTTGCTTGACAGGATGTAATTTGTAACAAATACTTTAAGAGTTTGTTTTGGTGTGTTTGGAAAACTTAAAATATGTAATTTAATGTCGTTTTTATTCTCAAAAAAGACACATATCTATCCCCAGGTTTAACCATAGAAAAACAAACCCTGTACAACAGTTAGCCTAATCACAGTCTTTGGCTAAATGCATGTAAATCACGTGACATGGCCTGTCCAGTCCAGCAACAACCTCATCGTGAACTACCGTCTTTCATTTGTGGCCCCCTGGGCTACAGTGTTAGAGGGTACACAAAGAAGAATACTTTTTGTTAGGTTGTTGTTGGTTTTGGGGGGTAAGAGGAGGAGTATGCTATTCTTTCTCTACTCCTGTGCTGATATTGGGCGAGAGGCAGGGTATCACAGGGCTGACACATAGAGACAGACAACCATTCACACTCACATTCACACCTACGGACAATTTAGAGTCACCAGTTAACCTAACCTGCATGTCTTTGGACTATGGGAGGTAGCCGGAGTATCCGGAGAAAACCCACGCTGACACAGGGAGAACATGCAAACTTCACACAGACGGGCTCCCCCACCCTGTAGTTTGAACCCCCCACCCTCTTGCTGTGAGGCGACAATGCTAACCACTGCACCACTATACTATTCCTATATGCTGTAATGGTCCAGGTCTGTCAGTCAATGATCACTTTGACTGACAGACCTGGACCTTTATGCTGTGCCATTTCTCCTCTAATCATCACGCTGTAACCTGTGACAGGCTGTTATGCTACAGTAACGACTGCACATTCACATATATAGTTTTTTCTGTCGAGCCGCTGAATGAGTTCCCTCCAAGCGGCGACTCGCCAAAAGAGTCTGAGAAGTCCAGAGCTGTTCATAAAACAGTCAGGACGCCACAGTTTGTTCCACACTACTGAAGTTGCTCCGTGCCATGCTTGTTGTTGTTGCCGTGGGTAACAGTATGCCTTCAGTATGTGAACAAGTTGAAATATTGCGAGTAACACAATATGAATTTTTCATATCATATTAAAAGTTATTCTGGTATTATCGGAGCGATATGATATATGATATGGCACACCCCTATTGTAAATGTGTTTTGTGATCAATACCAGGCTGGATTCACTTTTTGTAACTCTACTGTTTTTTATTGTGCTTTTATTATCCTCAGTGTGTTGATGCTAGATGAAGCACACGAGAGAACCCTGTACACAGACATAGCCATTGGTCTGCTAAAGAAGGTAATTTTGGCAATGGAACAAATTAAAATTCACTATTAAACCTCAAACTGTAATTTAATTGTAGAAAGTTGTGACTTAATTTCCATTCAAACCCTGACTTCTACTTCTCTGTTCCCTCGTGTCCCCTTGATTCCTCTGTAGATTCAGAAGAAGCGGCGAGACCTGAGGCTGATTGTAGCCTCTGCCACTCTGGATGCCAAGGTGACTGCATCATTAAGATGAACAGATAGGCTTGATTAGCGAGAAAAGAGAAACAAAGACAGACAGAGGGAGAAGTTGATGTCAGGTCAGATCACATTGTACTGACAGCTGCGATACACTGATGAAAGAGAGACACAATCAGGCCACGACTGCGCTCAGCATTAAACAAGTCAGCTGAAATGCCAAGACTTTTATCCACACATGCAAATTATTTAGTTATACTGCAGTAGTAAGTTGCATACTTTTAAAAAATGTCAGATTGAGGGCAGCAAAAGTACGTCACTGTTTCGCTGCAGAGCATTTGGAGAACAACAGCTGGTAAAAATAACATTAACGTCCACTATAAATATAATGTTTACAGTTTTACTTGGCAAATATCATTTCAAGTGATCAAGAAATGCTTCAATAATGTTCCCGTTACTCACTGTAATGTCACCTTCATCCTAAGAAATTCCATGACTTCTTCAACCTGAACGAGACCAGTGATCCCAACAAGGACACGTGTGGAATTCTGACGGTGGAGGGACGCACCTTTCCAGTGGACGTCTTCTACACTGTCAGGTAGTCAACACACATAATCCAGTCTGCGGAGGAATACGTTTTGTTTTAGCTCTGAAGTGTTTTTTTGTTTGCTCTCAGTCCTGTCCCAGACTATGTGAAAGCCACAGTGGAGACAGTGCTGAAGATCCATGAGACGGAGGATGACGGAGATGTCCTGGCTTTTCTCACCGGGCAGGTTAGCAACCGTATCTTTAATATTACACAACCTTTATTTGAGTAGTTGTATCCTATTTTGTGTAGTGTTGTCAGTCTTTCTTCTTTGTCTTAGTTGTCTTGTGTGTTTTTATCCCTCAGGAAGAGGTGGAGAAGGTGGTGTCTCTTCTGCAGGACCAGGCCAGGTCTCTGTCACGATATGGCATGAAGAAACACCTGAGAATTTTGCCCATGTACTCCGGTCTTCCCTACGCCGAGCAGATGAAGGTCTTTGAGAGGGCGCCCTCCTCTGTCCGCAAAGTAAATACGCTGCCTTTGTTTTCATGCTTTTACAGTAAGAAGAAATCAGATGTAAGAGTCTGTGAAGTTTGCAGTTTCCACTACTTGGTATATATTATAAAATCCAAGCAATACCAAAAAGCATCCTGGTAATCAGATTGAATTATCATTTCATTGTATGTCTTTCATTCCAATGGAATTGTTGAGATGTTGGCAGCGATTTTAAGGTCTGGAACCGACTAATAAACGGGCGGTTCACCAGTGTAGTGCTATTTATCAGTCTAGATTGTTTTGGTGTGAGTTGCCAAGTGTTGGAGATACCGGACGTAAAGATGTCCTCCTTGTATTGAATATAATGGGACTAGATGGCACTTGGATTGTGGTGCTCGTAGCGTCAAGCAAATACATCTGAAAAACTTCGTGACCGTGGCCTTCATGTAATATAACAACCAAGCCATGTTAGCCATCCAGCTAATGCATGCCAACTATGCTGACAGCTGATCGGAAACGTGCAACGACATTATTTGCCGACGCTAGAAAAGCCCGAGGCTGTATTGTATTAAGTTGCTAGAAGGCAGAAGACAATGTTATTGTGGAGCCTGACCGCGCAAAGCCTCTCCATCTAAGTCACACTCACCCTGGGTCTGTGTCCACAGCTGCCTGTATCCGACAGCAGCGTGAAAGCGAGAAGTCCTCAATTAAAAACAAACACACAAAAAAAGATTGCTCGACTTAAAGAATCTCAGTCAACAGAGACGTCTCCATTTAACTATCAAAGCTCTGAATTTCAGGAGGCACACCTGTCAACAGCAACGTCTTTTCCCAGAAATCATGACCAGGTTACTCATTTTGTGAGCAGTTTCATGAAGGAACTACTTCCTTTATACCGGACTACAACAGCCAACACCAAGCTAGCTAACATTACAGCTCAGCCGGGCAAGGACGCCATTGATGTTTACATCTCATGCTTTCACGATAACAAGCCTCTTGTCCATGAGTGGATGCACACTTGGTCTGCGCGGTGATATGGTTTGTGGGTGTAGTTTGGTAGAAGGAAGATAGATCTTAAACAAAAGTGCTCACAACAAGGTCTGTGGATTATCTTGACTAACCGGGTCATGATTTCTGGAAAGAGACATTGCTGTTGAGTTTTTCAAAAACATTTTTGGGCCCTTTTAACACCACAAGCTGAGCGCCATCTAGTTCCATTATATTTGAGAGAAGGCAGACGTCTCTATGGCCGATATCTCCTACACTCTGCAACTTACACCAAAACAATCTAGACTGACAAACAGCACAGAAGGTAAGAGGAAAAATATTTATTTTTTTTATTTTGGCGTGAACCGTCCCTTTAACACTGATTCTAGTGGATATATTTAGCTCATTTAACAAGACTGTTAGCTGTCATGGATATCCGTTTATCCCAGCCCTTGTTTGTTGCATCTCCCAAAAAGCCCTTTTATATTTTACATGGTATTTGGGGTAATATATAAAATGGCAGAGATGCTTATTCATGTCACACAAAATTATATACAATCATGACTTACATATATGGCCTCTGTTGCAGGTAAATTGATGACATTGTGTTACACTAAACAGTGCAGGTGTTGATGTAAGAGACTGGTGAAATTGTGTTGTTTACAATACATTTGACTCATCCCTGTTTTTTGTTTCTTCCAGGTTGTGGTGGCCACTAACATAGCTGAGACTTCCATCACTATAAATGGAGTTGTATTCGTCATTGACTGTGCATTTGTGAAGCTGCGGGCGTATAACCCTCGCACTGCCATTGAATCGCTAGTGGTTACTCCCATCTCCAAGGCTTCAGCCAGCCAGAGGGCTGGGAGAGCTGGACGAAACCGACCTGGGAAATGCTTTAGACTATACACAGGTATGTGTGGGTTTGCAGGAATAGAAGGATGATAAGTGTTGTAGAGTATAATCTCTGAGAAGAATTGTGCATTGTTAAAATTTGTGGCAAAGTGCTGTAGCTGTGTCCTCCTTCCTCCGCCCCCGCTGCCTGTTTCTCTGTCACTTTATCTTTCCCCTCCCTGTGTTTCTTATTGCCTCTGTTCCCTTTATCAGAGGAGGACTTTGAGAAACTGCCTGCCTCCACTGTGCCAGAGATGCAGCGCACCAATTTGGCCCCTGTCATCCTGCAGCTCAAAGCATTAGGCATTGACAACGTGCTGCGGTTCAACTTCCTTTCTGTGAGTTGCCTCTTTGCATCCACAGGGTGGCTGTGATGTGTTCGCCCACTGTGAAAGAAATTGTACTTCACATTTTAATTAGTGAGAATAGCCTCTGGGAAAAAATGCATGGAAACCATAAAATTAATGCAGTCATTGTGTGTCTGTGTAATGACAAGACTTCCCCAGTACACCAGATTCTCATTTAAATCTGTTTCAGAGTAAATATTGTAATTGTTGGACTTAAAGGATGGTTTGGATCTTTTGAGGTGGTGTTATATGAGGTACATAATCAGTGTGTTACCTACAGTAGATAACAGTTGTCACACCTGGTTGGAGAGGCGGGCTGGGTTTTGACACAGAAGCACAGCAATGTAATGTTGTGGATGGGGTCAACAGCAAAATGTAGTCTAGCCACCTAATAAAAGTCCCACCTAAAAAGAAATCTCAAGCGTATGCTGTAGTTAGAATACTCTCACTACTTTACCTTACCATCAGACAGCGGTTTCTGACGGGGAACTGAAGCCGTCATATCGCTCTCTTTAAAGCCAGACTCCAGTGAGAAAAACAGTGATTTAACATTGCTGAACACAGGAGATGCTGGTCTATTGCTGCCTCTAACAGTTAGTTTGTTTTTGTTGTTGTGTGACATTGGCATTTAAAAGGGTTAGTTTAGATTCTCCAAAGTCACACAATAGCACTAACAAGGTAATTGATCGAGGCAGCGGTAGACTGGCAGCTCTCATGTTCATTGGGCCAAAATGACTGCTTTTGTCAATGGAGTTTGGTGGCTTTGAGAGGAGCGTAGATAGGGGACTGAAGCTGGTAGTGGCTTCTCTGTTGAGATGAGCTGTCTGATAGAAAGATAAAGTGGTGAAAATACTCTCAATATGGCGTTTTTTTTTTTTTTTTTAGATGGAACTTTTTTAGGTGGCTAAAAAACATTTTGCTGCCACCCCCATCCACAGCAGTACATTGCTCAGCTCCTGCAATGGTACTCCTGCTGCTTCTCTAAACTGGGGGCTCGCCGACAAACATCTACTGTCAGTGATACATTGACTATGGATAAGTGACCCATACAGCCACACCTGGCAAAATCCAAACTATCCCTTTAACATGCATTTAATTTTCATTTTTTGTTAAATAATTTTGCAGCCTCCTCCAGCTCAGACCATGGTTCAGGCTCTGGAGCTGCTCTACGCTCTGGGAGGTAAGAAACAAAGCTGTCAGCAGGGTGGTATTGTAAAAAGGGAAACTGTCCTTCACCTGCAAGACTAGTGTTCAAAATTCTGTGTCGGCAAGCATCTACAAGCTAAGGTGTCCTTGCACATGATGCAGAATCTTAACCAGCTGTGTGTCTCTTTGCAGGTCTGGACCATTACGGACGTTTGACTGATCCCATGGGTGTGCGGATGGCAGAGTTTCCTCTCAGCCCCATGTTTGCCAAGATGCTCCTGGAGTCAGGAAACTTTGGCTGCTCCAAAGAGATTGTTACCATTGCGGCAATGATGCAGATTCAGAATATATTCGTTGTGCCGCCCAATCAGAAGAAAGCTGCTGTAAGTGAAAACTGGCTTTCAAAAGGAGCATGTTGTATATTTGGCAGAAGTGCTTTGTCAGCGCAACAATTATCCCATTTTTGCTATCTCACCCTGCAGGCCCGAGAGCACAGGAAATTTGCAGTTGCTGAGGGAGACCACCTCACCATGCTGAATGTGTACGAGGCATTCATTAAGGTATAGCGTGTGTGAATGTATGTTCAGTGTAAAGCTCAGTCAGTGACAGTGATCACAACACTTGGGGCTTGCCAGTTCAGCAAAAAGTCAGGGAAAAAGCTGACCATGATGGAGACTATAAAAACCTTTTTGTCTTTCTTGCAGCACCAGAAGAGCTCTCAGTGGTGTCAGGAACACTTCCTCAATTACAAGGGTCTGCTGCGGGCTGTCACTGTACGAGAGCAGCTGCGGCGTCTCATGAACAAGTTTAAGGTGCCGCGCACTTCAAGTGAAGGTTTGTATGTGTCATGTTTATTTGGGGAAGTTGTGTTTTGATTATATGACTGTGTGTCCCTCTGAATTCACCTTTTGCATCGCTGTCATAACTGAAGTAACATTGTAATTTGACACATTCATTGCTTCTTTCTTTTGCGCAGGTGACCCTGATGTGATCTTAAAGTGCATTGTATATGGGTTTTTCGCTAATGCAGCCCGCATTCACCATTCTGGTTCTTACAGGTGAGAGTGCTCTCAGCTGTTTATCACTTTTCTTTGAGATGTCTAACATTTCCCAGCAGAGGATTTTTTTTTATTTTAGTGCATTTTTAAATCACACGACTCACTCTCTTGTTTATTTGCTCTGCCAGGACTTTACGAGACGATCGTGAGCTTCACATTCACCCCAACTCTGTGCTGTTTGGAGAGAAACCTCCTAAATGGTCAGTGAATTTTCCTCTGCAGCAGTATTATTATTATTGTGGTGTCTTGTCAGGTTGTAGCTAAGGATTTTGTTTGTTACTGTTCAATCTGTGGATTATTTTCTTGAATAATGGTTTGGTCTAGGCGGCACAGTGGTGCAGTGGTTAGCATTGTCGCCTCACAGCAGGGTGGAAGTTTCTATGTGGAGTTTGCATGTTCCCCCCATGTCAGCATGGGTCCAGCTTCCTCCCACAGTCCAAAGACACGCAGACTAGGTTAATTGGTGACTCTAAAATTGTCTCTATGTGTGAATGTGAGTGTGAATGGTTGTCTGTCTCTATGTGTCAGCCCTGTGATAGTCTGGCGACCTTTTCCGGAGACCTGTCTCTCGCTCAGTGTCGGCTGGGATAGGCTCCAGCCCCTGCACGCGACCCCAAACAGGATAAGTGGTTACAGAAAATGAATGAGTGAATGAATTGTTTGGTCTACAATACAACTTCATAAAATGCCTCATTTTGTCCAACCAACATTTCCATATCCAAGAAATATTAACTTTAGTTTAACAAGACCAAGGAAAGCATCAAATCCTTGCATATGAGAACCTGGAAATCTTATATTTTTGGAATTTTTGTTTGATAAATGACTTAAACAATTAATTGATAATCATAATAGTTGCCCAATAATTTTCTGTCGACTGAATAATTGAATAATTGTTGCCTGTTAAGTGTTTTAAACAATGACCACGCTTTTTCTTTTCATCTGTTCTTGTACATTTATGGTGTGCAGAAAATTTGCATATATTTAAAGTAATGTTTATGCTTTATGCTCCATCTGTATGTCAGTTATGCCCTGGTGTTACAGTGAATTTGTGAAGGAGACTACTTTTTTCCTTGCATGCCTCCAGTGAGCGAAGAATGCAAAAATTAAGGGGATACTGAACCCCAAATTGCTCCCGATGGCTGTTCCATTGATGTGTGAGTGTGTTAAAAACTGAGTGGCAGGTGACACCCTGCATGATAGCCTTGGCCACCAGTGTATGAATGTGTGTGTGAATGGGTGAATCTGACGCGTAGTGTTAAAAGTGCCTTGAGTGATCTGAAGACTAGAAAGGTGTTATTCAAGTGTAGTCCATTAACATTCCATTTACTATTGACCCAGGCAGCAGCAGACCAGCAGCTCCTGTGTTCATGACTGTTCTTGTCACGGGAGTCTGGCTTTGAAGAGAGCACAGATACGTTTTACTCTTAGTTTAGTTCCCCTTTGGAAATGGTTGTCTGTTTGGGCAGTACTGAGCATACAACTGGAGAAATGAGGCTTTGTGGTTCTAGTTTTGCTGCTCTTAAATATGGTCGACTTCAATTCATCAAGAATTTTCTCCATTTTTGGCGTCTTTGCTCACTGTTTTCTTCATTTCGTCATTGTGGGGGGTGAAGTATTCCTTCAAAAGTGTTTCTAAAGAATCTTATGCGTCTCCTTTCCAGGGTTGTTTTCAATGAAGTGGTTCAGACATCAAAATACTACATGCGCGACGTGACTGCTGTTGAGTCATCCTGGTTGGTCGAGTTGGCCCCTCACTTTTACAAGCAGGCCAAGGTAGGTCAAATAAAACAAGTGTGTGAATGTAACTGTCGTGAATAGTCTGAAAAGATCACCATTACTCAGTTATATTGTCGTGATTTAACATGATCTGTTTCCCGTCCCTCTTCTCTTCCAGCATGGTTCACTGGCCAGCAAGAGGTCCCGGGTCCTTTAAATCTTACCATCCTTTCATCACGTTAGGACAGGAAGACTCCTTGAACTAAAAGGAGAAACCTCCTCTCAAATACCTCTGTGCTCCTCTCCATCTCATTGTATATAAAGATGTAATATATATTTATTGTTCATGTCCACCTGCACAACCCCTCCCCACTATGTGGCCATGCTAGAATAGGATTGAGTGGGTACATTTTTAAAGTTGACTTCATTCGAAAGCATCCGTCTTGCTTTTGGGCAGTGATGTAGTTTATATGTGATCTGCGAGAGTAAACGGTGATGAATGTGAGATGAGACCAGGAAGCGTCTGACTGGTTTCCATTCAAGTATGGTCACGTCGTTCACTTCATTCATACTTGTACATAGTCAGAGCAGGCTCAGGTCCAGGGAACGTGTACCACAGGCTGTCCACACCTGGTTCTTGGCTTCATTATTTTTTTAATTGCTGTATTTTCCTGCTGCATGATAAATAGTGGAAGACAATGGTATGTGAGGATGATTCCCTTTGAGAGACTCACGGCTTAGTTTTTTGGGTTAATTTCTTTACCCCATAGCCTGGGTGCCTTTATGTTTTTAACTGGTTTACTTTAACTCCAATTTATTTTTGATTTTATTAACTTTCCGTACCCTTACACAGAATGTATTGGTATATATATGTTCAGAAATTTGCTGCAGAAGGAAACACATTTATCTTTTTCATCTAACAACGATACTGTGAAAAGACTGCTTTACTTTTTTGATCCTCGTTTTCCACTCTGTATCGCCACTTAACTACAGTCTAGCGCCGACACAGTGGCCTTGTCACCACTCTGTGCCAATTCTTTCTTTATCAGCCTATTTCACATTTCATTTTTTTCTTTCAGATGGAATGTGTAAATACACCCAAGCATTGTAAATGAAAAGCTGTGAAATCAAAACTAAAAATGAAGTGCCATTTGGTCCTGTGATGACATTAAGTGCATTGAGACACGCGTCCAGAGCCTCAAAGACACAGTAGCATTTATCCGATTTCAGCCGTCTCTTTGGCGATCATGATTGCCTTTTTTCCTACGGTTTGTCTCAGTTTTGAGCAAGACCTTATTGTACTTTTTGTCCCATTACTGTCAACATCATCTAACAGGTGTTCAGTAAAATGGGCGATTATTTGTGATTTCCATTCCACGTTGACAACATGTGTCCTACATTTCCCGCTTTTGTTTTCATTTATGTTTTCGTTTTTCTTCAGAGGTATTTGGCCCTGAAAGCATCAGTGAGCAGTAAATTAAAGGTCTGTCATTTGCTTTCAAACCACTAAGGTCACTGTCACCAAATTTTCACTTCTGCCTGCATGGTTTTTCGTAGATCTTGTTCTTGAGGTTACTACTGTAGGTAGATTCAGTGAAACTGTAATCAAGCCACAGAACAACACGCCATACCGTAGTTAGGTAAGCCAACTCAAATTAAATGGATATTCAAATGAAGTACCTTTGCATGTTAAACGGTACTCTGATGTAGACTATACACTTAAGGTCACCTCGTAGATTTATTGCAAATGAAAACATTTGCCTATTGACTTGTTTATCCTTGTTTGTGCTGATACTGTGTATGTATGCAGCCAAAGCAGTAATCTGTAGACGTGTAATTGCTCACCTCTGAGATAAAAACTGTCACCTGCCATTTCTTCCTCACGTCCTCAAATAAAGCCTTATTGTCATGCACTGAGTGTCAGCTTTTGATTAAACTGGAAAACTTAGTGTACTTTTTATGCAGTGTACAACTTTGCCAGGAGGTGTCACTGTTGCACTACAAACTGTGGCTGATTCAGAGGATCATCATTATGTGAGAGGGCATTTATGGGCGTCCGTATGTATTAGTTCTCCTTGTGGGAAGTGTGTAACTTGAAAACAGTTATTTTGACTCATGTTTATTTGTCATTAATCTATTTAGAGATGCAGTGCTGTGAAACATAGACTTATAGCAAATATCAAAGAATAAATGTGAGAACATGAAGAAAGCAGAGTTAGTCATTTAAACAAAAATCCACATTTTTATTCTTTGTATTTTTGATGTGTTCCTGTCAGGTGCAAGGTTGATGTGCTGTTGCAGTGCAAAAGCTCCAGGTTTGCTGCATGCATCTTTTGTTAGGGAACATGCAACATTAAAGCACAGTGGTGGAGAAAGTATACAGATG
This sequence comes from Cephalopholis sonnerati, assembly GCA_019142605.1. Taxonomy (NCBI): domain Eukaryota; kingdom Metazoa; phylum Chordata; class Actinopteri; order Perciformes; family Serranidae; genus Cephalopholis; species Cephalopholis sonnerati. Next base: position 17,720,915 of record JAGQAX010000011.1, on the reverse strand, counting down.
CTTTACTTAAGTAAAAATACTAATACCACACTGTAAAAATGATAATAACTTTCTTGTAAAAGTCCTGCATTGAAAATGTTACTTAAGTTTAAGTATAAGTGCAATAAAAAAATATATATATATAATCAGAAAAGTTAAAGTATTTAATGCAAAAGGTTTTAATTCAATTAATCAAAATAATTAAAAGGAAAAGCAGCAAACCCTCATATTCCAGAAGCTGGAACCATGAAATGTTTTTGCATGAAAAATTACTTAAACAATTATCAGTTCATTTTTAAATCAACTGACTTTATATCTTCATGTGGTTTATGAGCAAAAATCATAATTTGTAAAGTAATCTGATTTAAGTTATAAAATAATTGTAGTGGGGTAAAAAAGTACAGTATTTCCTTTGAGGTGTAGTAAAGTACAAGTAGAGAGTGATGTGTGATTAAACTTGAGTAAATGTACTTAGTTATATTCAACCATTGCTAATGCACAATATTAAATGACATAATATGGGTGTATATCTTGAGGTTTTTGTGTCAAAAACAAATTTTAAAACCCTTAAAATTTCTTAAAATTTGCATATTTCTAAATGAAACGTATTTGATTAAATTACCACTGAGTGAAATATAAAAAAGACTGTTGCAATTACTTTGTGGCAAGTTTGATGATTACAAAATGTACATTTACTCAAGTACAATTTCAAAACTATAAAGATTAAGGTGGCTTCTGCATTTTTTTTACCCTCTGTTGAGCCTTACAGAGAACAGAAATTGTTCTAATAGCTTTAATATTTCAAATTATATTATGTTTACATGGCAGTTTACGAATGATGACAAACTAAGCAGTGGTTGATGTCCAGCAGAGGGCAGGCGGAGCTCTCAGCAGACTTGCTGCAATACACCTTTCAACCATCAGTGGCAGCACTGAGCGCTGCGTTGCTAGGCAGCAAAGTACAGAGGAAGAAAAAAACACGCGAGCTTCACCTGCGTGACGTAACTCCTCGGCTGCTGTGATGGACACCACCTGCTTATGTGTGTCCTTATCTGAAGTGTCAGCCTGTCAGCAGCTACCGGACGTGTGTCAAGTGTGTGTTTCGCCAGCACAAATGTGCTATGGGAAGTCTATAAGGTGTGTTTATTACCTGAAATGTACCTAGCTCTGTAGTTTGATAACTAGCCAAACTTTATGGTTAGCCAAGCTGGAAATGTTGCCGCCATTTGTTTGGTGTCTTTTGTTATATTAACCTAGCTAATGTCTAATTTGATAAAACAAGACAAATATGACTGTTATTGCTGTTCTATACAACTTTTTTTTTGAGATAACGAAAAAGATGAGGCACCTCTCCACGGCAAATTAGCTAAAGCAGGGGTGTCAAAGTCATTTTAGTTCATGGGCCACATACAGACCTGTTGATGTTGACCCAGTAAAAGTAGACTGGTTAGACAGAATAATAACCGGTAAATAACAACACATCCCAAATTCTGCCTGTCTTTTAGTGTAAAGAAATACAACAATATATCTTTTCTACATGTAGTCAGTCTGCTCACTGTCATTACATGTGCATTTTCCTTCTCATTTCTGGTATTGTGTAGTCACAACACCACACCAAATTAAAGTAAAAGCTACTGACGAAGCAGGTTAAGTTATCCCCAGCACTAAAAATTATTTACAAATATTTTTTTAGCAGTGCCTTAGCAATAGGGTTCTGCCATTATTATTTTGTTGCTTATTTTTCTAATGATAAACAATGTTTTGTACAGTGTTCACTATATTTAAATATGACCACAATAAGTATTATTTTTTTTTGTCAGAGAACTGTATTCTGGTTAGTGTGAAAAAAACTCTTAAGCTGCATTTTACAGCAAGTAGGTAACTGTTTAATTTGCTCTTAAAAGCTGGCACCTGTTAGCCTTCACAAGTGCATCAATATTAGGTGTGCAAAGTCATCCAGTAGGCTGGATCCAACCCTTTGATGGGCCAGTTCTGGCCTGCAGGCCATATGTTTGTAGTATGAAGACATTTTGCTGTTGCTGTTAAATATATAAGACTGGATCAGCACTCATGATAAATAAAAATATTCCTTTATGGCTCAAAACAAGAACAAGGCTGCTGTTCTTTAGACATTAAACAAACACAAGCCTTTTAAGGCACCCATGCTTAAATAAGGGGTAATGAGTGAAAGGTCAATGGAAAAATAACTTCCTTCATGTTTGTTCTCTCCATAACCAATGGAGGGTTGCTTGTAAAAAGTTTATTTCTTGACTCCGTCATGCTCCAGAGTTGACTCTCTTTAAGAAAACTTGAAGCCAAAATTGAGCAACCCTCTCCAGGCATGATTACACTCAGCCAACCAAATTTGTTTTGGTCTGTTAAAAAATATAGCTTCGTTTTATGAAGCACTTGTGGCCTTGCTATCAGTCAGAGCACAAAGGTTGTATAAGCATGTGTTTCAACTTACTGTACTCAGGGCTATTTGTCCATGCTAGCTGATTTTTTGGGGGCTTGCCATTTCCGCAGACTCTCGTGTGGCACATACTTAATGTTTTGGAATTGGCTTCCTATCCATCCTATGTTTTTTTTTTTTTTTTTACATTATGTAGGTTCAACATTGCACTTCAGCTGTTGTTAAATACAGCAGCTTGTTGTTGAAATGGATTAGTGAGCTTATTAAGAAAGATGTGGAGTCTTCACAGTTAAATGAACTAGTGAAGGAGATAAAGGTTGGGGCAGGTCCTTAACTAGATGCCAACACTGCTGTCATTCTCAGGAGCTGTATAATGTAAACACATCACATGCATCTTAGCATTTACACTTGTCTCACAGAGAAGACATAATAATGTTAACATTATGCAAGACATCAGAAGCAACGCAATATAATGAATACGTTGTTGGTTGTAAGTTTATTTCTACATACTGTGTTGGCTATATATGGTAGCTGACTGCCACCAGGTGTGTGTGTGTGCATGAGTGAATGAGAGGCAAATAGTAAAATGCTTTGGATTAAAGCGCTCTATAAATGCAGCCATTTACCATTTGAGATAAGTGGGCATTTCAGGAGATGTGTATCTCTGCTCTGCAGTTACTCGCTTTTACCCCTTTTTTTTAGTGCCAGTGGTACAGTTTCTTCTTACCCCAGTGACCCTACACATTTAACATAAACAGACCTTAAAAAGAAGGTGTGGTGATGACTGCCCCCGCAGAGATGGCTGAAGGCATTCAGAAAAAAGAAGAAAATTACAGAGCTGCATTTTCTCTGTCTGGCCAGTGGCACCGGCAGATACTTGTAAACACTGACAAATAGCAAGTATGGCCGCACTAATGAATCAGTTTGGAGCTTCTCAGTTGTGTATTCTGCAGTTGTTTTCCTTCGCAAAGTGAATGCATTCCCACAGTCTATAAGTAGAAATCTCAATTATATGTTTTTGATGTTAAGAGCAAGGCTGATTCTCTGACTTTGTGCTGTTGGTGAAAGGAAGATTCAGAGTTCTCCAGGGAAAGAAGAGACAATCACACAGTGCAGGAAAAGAAAAGTGGTACTTATCATCAGCGCTGTGAATGTTGGTATCTCTATAGGTGACATGAGGTGAATATGGACTGGTGTATAGTCTTTGGGCCAGTTACTTCAGACCTGGAGCATGACAAAGGAGTAACCATTCAGCTGTAATGAAGTTTGGGCTTCTTAACAGTTACTGGGTCCCATCAGTTTGATGATTAAGCACATGCAAAGGCTACAGTTTAACCTCCATCATCAACAGAGTACGTCAATCTGTGGTGGACAATTTGGAAGTAATGCTTTGCATCCAGTTACTCAATTAGTCAGTAATGGTTATCAGTAACTACCCAATTAAACACAGTAATTAGGCATTAGGCTAACAGTATCAATTAAAAGCAATACAAGTGCAGCCCACACATTTGTCCGTTATGACTGAATATCCCACTTAACTAAATATCATATGCAAAATATGGACCTTTCAGTACACACCTTCGCTCCCAGGGTTTTAAAGTTGCCTGCCTACATAACCAGCTCTGGGTTGCTGGCAACTAGGGACGGGCATGGGTACTCAATTGCTGGAATTGATCGTTAGTATTTGTTCAACATATAGAGTAATTGCATTATTATTTTTTTGCTTTGTAAAAGAAACTACTGGGTACTGGTGTTTTTAACTTCAATATAGTATCTTGAAAAATATTGATATTTGGTACAACAGGGAAAAATTGACTCTGAGGGCATAAAATTTAGATTTTTTAATAAAAAATAAATAGAGCAAGGATATAACATGACAACAATGACTTTTCTTTTCTTGGTTCGTAGCAAAGAACATCAAAATAACATAGAACTTATATAAGTGCAGCTGGTATAATGATACTGCGGAAGGTTGGTATTGACACCATTTCAAATATTCTTAATTGTATTGGATTGATAGATCACAGTTTTTTACACTGATATATATGATAAGTAAAAATTTAAATTGACCCTGCATGTTCTATAAACCTGATAAATCCACATGGCCACAGAAAATGTTCATCGTTTTCAGTGAGACATTGCTCAATCTAGGGACCTAATAGCGACCAGGCATAAGATGATGTTTGGAAGTATTTTGACTAAATAAACTAAATGATTGTGTAGTGCAAGCTATGCAGCATTAATCTTGTGTATCACAGCTAATCTCTACAGTCTGTGCAGCGCAGTGAGGTACAGGCCAAACCTAACCCTTACCTGCATGTTTTTTTTTGCGAGTTGTGTATAATAATTTTATGCATATGGGTACTTGAATATGGAAATTGCTATCACCATCCCTATCACGAACCAGTTTATATGGTGATGTCATATTGCCTCTGTCTGCAGCCACTTTTAATGCGTTTTTTTCTTTTTTTAAAGTGTATATATTACCCTGCGTGATCTGTTGGGGACAAAAAAATAAAGCTAAAACCCAGAAACCTTACTGTACATCCTACAAGACTATGGTACCCTTTCTGAGGCAGCAAATGACATCCATTGTGTACCTGTGTGTATGTAACAGTGAGACAAAGTAAGGAATCTGTCATGGACCAGTAACACAGTTTGTGGATCCACAGTGTCTCCGTATGGGATTTGTTGATTTGTTTTATGTCTTATGCGTCCTGTACGTCCTGTATTTTAGGTACCCTCAGAAGTACAATGAATGAAACAATGCTGTCTCTGTGTCATCTGACGGGAAGGACGCTTTTCCCCACCTGATGTCTTTAAGGAAGACGAAAACAAGTAAGGGCAGAGAGGCAGAATTTCTTCATGTGTTGTTCAGTTCCGCTCAGTTGCCCATTAGTGTTGTGTAACCACATACATGCGACGTGACAGCCGGAGGTATCAGTGATTAATCGCGTGCATGTGACTCGGACGAGGCAGCGGTTTGAACAGGTTGCGTGTACGTGGTTGAGTGTCCCTCGCCATATTTCAATGCTGTCAAAAAATCATTGACATGTTCCATCCAATTCAAAGAATGTTTAACTGTTTTAAAGGGTTTGATGGGAAAGCAAGTCATGTGTGACTTGTAATTACCCCCTGTTCAAAGTTTGTGCATGTTTTGAGAGAAAACAGTGTGGTTAATATTTCTCCCCTAAATGAACAACCAGTAATAAGTGCCTTTTCCCCAGTGTCTTGATGGTCTTGTTTGTTGAAGGGGTTCACAGTGTACCTTAGACGTATACTTCTTTCATACCCCGTGATGTTAGTGTGGATTTGTGCAATATATACCCTGACATACATTTGCTGCCCCTTTACATCTATGGTTGCGTTATGCCATCTTGGGCAAAGTTGCAAACCACTTAGCAGGGCTCAGCGTTACTGCTGGTCCTTAAAAAGGCATTTAATTTATTGAGTTAGATATAAGGCCATAATTGGTATTAAAATGTTACTTAGAATATTACGTCATTGTTATTGTAATCCTGATGAGTATGCAGACGAGAGCTGAGGTTATTAAAGTGCTGCAGGGATGATCTTTTTTTGTAGGCCAGCGTGGACGTTAACATCGCTCTGGTTCACGCAACAAAAAGCCTATGGGATTTTTTTAAAATTGGATTTTGGATTATTGCAGAAAATAAGCTTAAACAAAAGTTTATGACACGTACAGGTTTTGTTTAGCAAGATAATCCTCACAAAAGAATGCCACTTTTGTGATGTTTAAAAGTGTAAATGCAATCACAAGAAGTAAAAGCCAACATTAGGCTATATATAAGCTACACCACTGTTGCATGACTTCACTATCACCTTCACAAAGTGTTTGTGTTTGGTGTGATAATGTTCAATGTCACTGACAACCTCTGTAGTCTCATTTAGCCACTTTTTAGCAACTGCCTTTTATTATGACACGTAATTGCTTCAAAATACACAAGCGTGGTGTTAACTTGCGTATTTTATGTTGTGGAACAAAATGTGCAAGTCTGCGTTTGCGTTAACCACAGACCTTATATTAGGCATCTAACCAGAAACCTGCTGACTTTGAGGTGAGGGAACTGGAGGTGCACAAATGTTAACTTAAGTTATGGGTTTAAGGACTAATTCCTGCACCACTCTATGCTCACCAGTGTCATTGACATACCATCAGGAGACACTTTTTGGACTATTACAGTTAAGAATATCTTTCCTGGCTTGTAACCTGGCAAAGTGACAGCTATAAGCAAATATTTAAAAAGTTAAAATGCAACATATTGACTTACACGTTTATTTTGTGTACTCTAAAACTCTACAAAAGATCCCACAATGTGTGTTTGTTTAGCAGGAGGAAGAAAAAAAATTTTTTTTTGCATTCAAAACAATGCATAATTAATTATTTTATTGTTTTACCTTATTTACCAAATCATATTTTGCCTGACATTATTAATTAACACCATGTTTCATGCATGGTGTTTGGATGTGATTATCTTTCAGAACATTTTTTTTTACAGCATGAACGAGAGTCTCTATTTCCTGTATGCATGAAAAAAAATCTATGAGATTTCAAGCATGGGAGGAATTTTTACATTTGGGAGGGAGGATGCAATCAGTAGCATGGGACTCGCAGAGGCCTCCTCGGGTGACAAATTGAAAGTGTCTCGGTCTAGTTTATAGCCCTGATCAGGTCAAACGAAAAATATTGGAGGTCTGGGTGAGGAGACAGGCCCGCCTGGTGCAGATAAATGGACTGATCATTTCTTATTGAGAAACAATTCCTAAAAGGTAGTTTACTGTGTGACTGGGGAAGCGGCGAGCGGAGAGCAGAACACGCACCCACTGCTCCCTCCCTGACCCTTCCTCCACTGCCGGAATTAAATGGATAGAGAGAACGCGTGTTTCTGATGGCACTCCTCCGCCAGAGAGACACTCCATTTGTTATGAAGTAGGGGTTCTGATGAAGTGTAGGGAGCTCCTCTTTCTTTTTTCCCCCTTTTTTCATCCTTCCTTTCTCAGGCACTACAAGGCCGGCCTTCAGTCTGCTTCACATGAAATGGATGGAAGGAGCCGATTGAATTTTACACTCCCCTGGTCATGATTAATGTGTTTGGTGTGGGGCGTCTTGGCAGTGGAACTCCACTACCACTAGCTGGTGCTCAAGCTCTCCCATGGCTGTAGCCTGATAGCTTCGCAGAGGGGCAGGGGGGGTGGTTGTTAAAGCAGGGCAGCTTTGCTCAAGAAACTGGTCCTTTCATAGCCCACAACCCCTTCAACTCCTCTCCCCTTGTGTTAATAGAAAATCTCTGCTCTTGCCCACTCGCTCGTTATTACTTCACGGTCAGTTTCTCAGTGTGCTCTGTACCCAGTGCTGCTTGGCAGGCTGTGCTGTAAATGTCAATTTATCACTTAACCCATTGTTAAAGGGTGAGAGGCCTAATAAAAGATGCCAGGTCATGTTATCGGATTCCTTAACAGATGCTCATAGTGTCGGTTTACTTATTCAGACTTCATGCTTGGACCTGGAATTACACCAGATTTCCAATTTGTCTTTGAAAACTGTTTTTTGTTCATTTCATGCCGGACGTTAAAAATATTAAAAGCTGTAACAGGGTCCGTTCACAATATGAAAAAATATGGAATTTGATTTAAAGCAATTTCCCTAGGTCTGGATAAGTATGGGAAAATAAAAAGATAGTATGGAAAATATTGCCTCTATGCTGTTGTCTAAAATATAAAATTCAGAATTGTTTTTTGTGGGGTTTGGAGCATGTAGCCAGCGCAGCCAAAATGATACCACTTTGTGCGACAGTACAGGCCCCAGTGGGCTTGATGATGTTGAAGTATAGCTCTGACTGAATGCACACTCTTCTACAGCTGTACGTCACAACTCTGGCCCAATTAGTTTGACAGACTATATCTTTAAATTGCATATATACATAGAATCACAAATAACTGAACATTTAGTTTGTTTGAACATTTATGAGTTATGTAGTGATGTAGCTATCCAAATGAAGTTATTTAATTCTCTTCAACTCATTTCTGGTCCTTTTTCTTTTATATAAATGACATTGAAAAACATGAGGGGAACAATAAAATAAAATTATTTATTCAACATGTTAAGGGAAAATAATACGAGCACATGTAGCATCGGTTAATTTGCTTCTTCTTTGTCAGATTTATGACTGTAGAACGTCATCCAACTTTCGTTTCGTGTGGTATGAGCAGCCAAAATGGGTAAATGCAGTTTTTCCGAGGGTTGGCTATTTGTACGCAGAAGCTATAAATGGTCTGAAAAATCCACAGAGAATCTGGAAATTTAAGTCTGGAAAAGTATGGAATTTTGACATGGAAAATGTGTAGGAACCCTGTTATCGGTAATGTGTAAAGTTTAACACACAGAGAATCACAATAACTTCTGTTTCTGTAAGACATAAACTGGAAATAAACACAGGCATTTCACAGCGAGAAGATAATTGTATTAGCCTGTGAATTAGAAAATGAAGTCACTATCGTGACCTGGACGCGTCCGGCCACAGCTGATCCAGACATCTTCAGAGTATCTGGTGATAAGGGAGCCATATTTAATGACATTAACGGCAGTAAGACTGGGAGGAACAGAGTGGATTTACAGAAGTGCCTTAGATGAGAGATCAATTAAGAGGTAACTGAGTGGATGAGCCAGACTAAGCAGGAATAGGAGCAGGTTTAATTTTGCATAAATAATGTGAAGAGAGAGGGAGATAGAGGTACCAGTTCGATCCTTCCTTTTTGTAATTTGTTTTCTCCAATATTCACACACAGTTTATTTCATTTTATCTCAAATGTCCACAACACACCCCCCCCCCCCATTTTGTTTCGACTATAATCATGTTTCCTCATCACTGCTGTTCATCTGTTTCCACATTAATTTTGCCATCTATTGTACACATATCAAATGTGTTTATACAGTTATAGCTCAATAGAAGCCCGTTAAGTGGATTGTATGTTGCCCTGCTGGAACTCCCAGTGCATCCTCCTCTGTAGTCCAAACCCTGCTTTGATCATCAGGACTTCAGCGGATGATGGATGGAGCTGTCTCCCTCCAGGTTGTCATAGCATCTGTTGCACAGTGCTCACTGTATCTTGCTCCGTCGATGCTTGCGTGCACACAGATAGGTCTCCACCACTGTTTGTGTGCGGGCCGTTTGGTGGGTAATGATGGAAAATGAGAAACACAAACCTACCTTTCAGCACAAACCTCCTGAGGTTTGAATTTCTGTGTGTCTTACATGCTAAGGTGAACTTGTAGGATTTTTTAAATCATATTTCTCTAGCTCTCATTGAAAGAGGTGATCCAGGCTCCCTTTTGCCTGACCTAAGCTGACTCTTAACAGAACGGATGTCTGTGGTTGAAGTGGTTTAAAGGTGGCTGGCAGGTTCATCCTCTACTTAAGTTGGTGGGGGTGAAGGTTTAGAGGGAGGAGAGAGGAGATAACTGGAGATAAAAACAATGGGAGAGTGACGAAGGGAGGGATGGCTGAATGAGGGAGAAATCAATAGGAAATCAGTGTTTGGGGAGGGCCTGTCGTTTATCAGGTGACACGGTTAAACAGCGTTAAGGCACTAAAAGTGAGAAAAATATGGGCCATCCCCATGCTGGTATTGATCACAGCGGAATGGGGCGGCAGAAGGCCGAAGCCACTAATAAAATAAGACGTATCTGAGTGGGAATCAGCCAGGGATCGATGGGCACGGTGATCAAGGCCAAAAACATCTTCACTGGGATTTAAGCTCGTTCTGCTGTCCTGTGCCCCCCTTACACACCTCAGTATGAGCAAGGGTGTGTGTGATGGAGGTAGTGGGGTCACTTAGAGGCCCCTTGGGCTGGACTTACCTGTACTATAAAGTCAGACAGTGTCGGGTAAGAGCATGAATTGGATGAGAGAACTTGAGCGATGGGATTAGATAGAGAAACTTTGCTCTTAATCTCCCACATGCTTTGATTTATATAAAATGTAAGTACTTTTTTCCAATCTATACTGTAAGTTTTATCTGTCTGGCACAGTGACGAAATGTCTCGTTTACACTGGCGTTTAGATCCTTTATTATCTACTTTGTAGAAGCTACACCTTCGGGTCTTTGCCAGTTCCACCATTACACACCTGGATTTACATAGTTTCTCTGCTTTTTTCCCTGGATTCTCTTAATCTGTGTCAGATTGGATGGGTAGTTTACTGGATGTCATTCTCTAGGGTTTCTTACATTTTCAGCGCGGTTAAAGTCAAGTTTGGCTTGATGGACTTGCCACAAAGTCGTTTATGTTGGATAGTTGTTGTGGTGAGATGTCAGCACCACGGTCTTAAGCTATGTGTGTTCTTCTTTCCCCTTTTGCGTCCACAGACATGGTCAGGTAACAAGTTGTAATGGGCCTTTATGACAGCAGACATTTTGACTTGTCATAGTGGGAGAAGTACAGGTGTCACTGATAATATTCACAATGCTTCTGTTCTATGACAGTGTGACAGTGAGGCCTAGGCTACACGTACACAGATATTTTTTAAAATGTAGCCTTTTCTAAGTGTTTTGGATGCAAACTGCTTGTAAGGCCACAGAAAAGTGACCTTTTGTAAAACCTTTAAGGGTGATGATTTTCAGGAACTCCATTTTCAGTGTTAATATGTAAACAGGGAAAACTGAGTTTTTGGCTTGTAAAGTTTATCTCCTTTGTGAAGTGTCACAAATGAGCTCACATAGGATTCGTTAGCAACATGTTTACACATATATGTACAGTTACTCTGTACACTATGTTTAGGAACAGAGGCGTCAGAATGCACTACAGAGGTCACTGCTCCAGGTAGCCTTACGGTAATACCTTTTTTCAGGCTTGTGATATGCCAACAATTTCTTCTACTTTTTTTCATGTGATTGACCAACATGCCTTTAGGGTTAGGGTTATATCGCTGCCTGTTTGGCGTGCTCCTGACATTCCTTTAATTGTGCTATGGGATTTTTTAAAATGGAGCTAGTATGGACTGGATTTTTTCTTTTCTTTTTTTTTAGAATGAAGGAGGTAAAAACCCATCTTTTTATTATTTGCACTTGTGCTTTTCCAATGTCCTCCATGAAAAAGGCCTGTTTAGGAGGTAGAGCAGGTTGCAAACTGATGACAGGGTTGGCAGTTTGATGCCTAGTTCCACAGTATCCTCCTGCCGACGTATTAATGTGTTCTTGGGCACTACCCCCCAAATTGCTTTCGGTGTTCTGGCTACACCTTGCATGGTGGCTGCCATCAGTGTGTGAGTGTGTAAGAATGGGTGAATGAGAGGCAAACTGTAAACCGTACTGAATAAAAGCATTAAATAAATGCAGCCATTTCTCAGTACAGATGTTGTGATTTCACTGTGTTGGTGTTTGTGATTTGATCAATGCAGGAATAGTTGTTTAATGAGCGAATCAATCAATTAATTAATTAATTAAAATAAAAAGCTTCACATCTGAGCTTCATATTGGTCTAGTCTAAATACAGTTGTTAGTGTAGATTTTTGGATGACTTAGCTTTCTTAGAGCGCCTCTTCCACACAACTGCAGGGTCCAACAATAATGTGAATTGTCAAGACCTTACTTTTTTCCCCCAAGTATTGCAACATGAAATAATAAAGTATTTTATAATCAGTTTAGATGGATTACTTAATTTATAAAGAACTCAGGCAATGTGTTTTATACTTCCTGTGGATATAATCCAATTTATCTAATTTCCATATACTTATTTACACTCTGTTAACTACTTGTTTTGAAAAGTGAACGCAGTCACATGTGTATCCTGGCTGCGTCAGTGCATTTAGGGGTCACAGTATGGATGCCCTCCAACTTAAGGGCTGCTGGTGATTTGACCACAGAGATGTGATTGATGTCTAGCTTGATGCAGAAACATCAGACGCTGCTTCTGATGTGGGGTGGAAAAATGAAGCCAACATGGAAGTGCCAAAAACTGCAGTTCCTCAAATGACCACGAGGTTGGCTCTAGAAACCAGTTAATCCACCCAAAAAATATTGTTGGTCTCTATATCTAATTTCCCCCTTCATGACAACTGTATGGTGGGTGAATTTTTATGTAACTTACCCTATTGCATTTTATTAAGTCTCAAAGTTCCGCTTAATTAAGGTCGGGCTGCTTTGTGTGACAGGCTGTCTGCTGATAGTGTCCTCGGCTTCTCAGTCAGATCCACCCCTCGCTCCTCCACAGGCCCCAGTCCATCGACCCGATATGGTCACTTCTGGCTCCAAAATATTCAGGATGGTGACAGCCAAACTTGATGCTTCAAACCTGGAGTCCACAAACCAGTGGGTGATATAACCTTAGGCAACATCCATTACTTTTACAGTCTATAAGTAGAGTTAAGTCTTTGGAACAACTGACCTGGTGTTTCCCCTGGTAGCTGACGGCCCTGCCTGTATGTGTGAGGGAGCTGAGCCCTGCTCTCGCTGAAACACCAACTCAGAGTGCAGAGGACAGAAGCAGCCTATGTGTAAATGACACCAAAACATAGCAGCATAGTTTTTTCTGTTCATTCGGCTTAGACATTGTGAGAAAACACCAACAATGGTCAGGAAAAGCATGATTTTACAGTTTGTTCCATTTTAATGATCAAATTCTGCGATTCTGTCTGTGATTTCTGCATCGTAGAAATCATTGCTTGATTTGTGTCCTGGCGTTCCTGTTAACTCTGCAACTTTGTATAGCCAGATGTGTGAATTTAGAAATGATGCCCTCTTTGTGTACTCCAATCAAACATGATGCACCTCATCTCCGTCTGTGTCGTGTATGTGTATGGATTTATATGCACAACGTAGAACTATGTGTAAAGATTTTTTTCTGTTTTGATTTGTTGAAGTTGAATAAGTTTAGGAAGCAATCTGTCGCAACACATGTTGAAAATGTAAATTGTCAAAACATTTTTTCAGTCTGTCATTATGGCGTAATGTGTTAATAGCAAAATACTTGGAATTAAATATGAAACAGCAAAAATGAAGGCGTCTGAAGTTTTGAAAGTTTTTAGGTTTGCCTCATCAGCTGTTAATGGCGCTCTGCTGTCAATAACAATAAGAATCCTGCGACATCTCTCAATTTCCCTCCCTCTTAATCTTCATCCGCCCTCATTTAAAAGCTGCTGTGTTGGTGTCATCATGCCAGAGGTTTTGTCTCAAAATGGGCCATAACAAAGAGAAAAAAACAGGGAAATCAGTCGTTGTGGCTGATTAACATCTGGCAGTCGGCATTTAACGAGTGCATCAAGGCATAGAAAAGGAGGGTTTTAGTATTATTCTAGCGTCTTACTTGTGTTCTAGCATCAGAGCAGTGGTGTAAATAAACAGGATATCTCTATACAGACCCTAGTTTTCTAACTCTCTCTCCAATTCCTTCCACATTTATTGCACACCAGATGGTTCAAGAAGGATTCCCTGGAATAGATATGATAGCTGAGGTGCTAACAGAGAAGTTGAGGCCTGTGGTCCAAAGGGACGTTCATTCCAGTAATTTGAAAAACTCCATTGTTTTTGTATGCATTTACTTCTTCATAAACAGCTGTCAGCGGGCTAACTGTCCTCAAGTGAGAATGAGGACATTGGATGTTCTTTGTTTTTGAACCCCCTCTAGACTGTGTCTGCTTTCTGTACACGGCATATCTTTCAACATCACATACAAAAACACTCAAATGTGTGCTGACCACTGGCCAGCTGCTGCAGTTCTTGGAAAGTTATTGTCGCTGCTGGACGTTCAATCTTTCAGCATGTTGATGTGTTAGCAGCTATGCTGTCCACAGGATTTAGAGGGACGTTTCCTGTGTTGAGCAAAAAGCCAACCGACTACAGAGACAGTGTTACTGGATGGCAGAGGGCATGACGAAACAAAGCCTAAATAGAGTTTTTGTCCAGGACAGGGAGGTTACAGGAAAGACTGAGGAAAGTGAATGGAAATACTAAACACCCAATGACCAAAATCAGTGTCAAAGCGGGACAAGTGTTTTTTCTTTTATCTCCACATTTTTCTGCGCCTCGTACTGCAGTATGTTTAACAAATGCTACAAGTGAGAGGCGACTGAGGAGAGAGCAGAAGTGTGACAAATAGCAGCAGATCATGCAGAAAATGTGCAATGCTAAACATCAGTTACTGCACATGGGAGAAATGGTGTGTTTGTGCAGTGTTTGCTGTCCAAGGAGTTCTGGTGGGGAAGTTAAAAAAAAAAAAAAAAAAAGGGTCGCTCTCACAGCTGGGGACTTGGAATTGAATACATGGCTTCCTTTTTACAGTTTAAAAAAATTATGTTGAGGAGGGCAGAAAATCTTGCTGGGGTTTTGAGTTTCTTTTGATGTGTCGTGATGACGATTATGAAATCCAATAAAAACTAATTAGGAAATTAGGAGGCAGATCAATAAGGTTTGCTCTGGTGGAGCATGCTGTTTGCGTGTGTGTGTGTGTGTGTGTGCGTGCGCGTGTGTGTGGCGGTCAGTTTCTTGTCGACTCCCTTCTGCCCAGAGAGTGTGTTGCAGCTCTGACCCGGCCAAAGCAATTGTTACTGATACTCCTCTGTGGATTCAGTCTGCTCTACCCTCATACGGCTGTAATTTATATTTTGTTGACTGCCGGTTTCTTCGTCCATGTGTAATCTGATTCTATGGCTTCTCATTTTTGCTAATTCCATCCTTCTAACGTTACACCTAATGTACCCTGAAACCTCTTTATTGCTCTTTATTGCTCCAGCTTTGCTTTACTTACTTAATTTATTTATTTAGAGTTGGTTTGACCACCACAAAAACAAGTGACGTAGTGGTGTTGCATTGACAGGAATGTGATGGAGAGTTGTATGAGGTTTCTGTCTCGCCCTTGTCTTGAAAGATGAATAGCCGTGTTCACATTCTGTATTGAAAACCATACTATCTTGAATTTTACACTTTCAGCACTTTGACAAAAGTGAGTGAGAAAAGTTTGATATTCATGAAATTAATATCTGTGTTTATGATAGCATTCCAAACTTAGCTACGCAGTGTTTCATTGGCCTTTTCATTTTAAACAATAGGTGAAATAGAGGACCAGGGGACGTGAATACAGCCAGGTACTTCTGGGAATGGGGCTGAGGGGTATGGTGGTGTTGGAGTAGGGGTTTGGTTTGGGGGTGTATGGGTGAGAGGCGGGCTCAAGCTATAGGCCGGTAGGATAATAAATGAGTTGCCAGGCCAGGCCAGGCCAAGAGGATCGCAGGGTGTATTGGACAGTACCGACCCCTCCCCGCCTCTCTCTCCCACACCCCAGTCCTCTCCTTGGCCCTACATGCCGCCCACCAGTCGGTATGGAAACGGGGCCTTATTTAGCGGCCGGACTCGTCCGTGTCCGTGGCTGGCGATTTGTCCTTGTCTAATTACGGCTGCTGGCTGCTGCCCGCGTGCACATGACTAATGGAGGGGCCGGGGACGGGGAGGGGCGAGGTTGGGTGCAGGGGGGAGGCAGCGGGGGAGGAGGAAGCAGTGGACGAGCAGACCGGCCGCTGGTGATTTGTGGACCAGGCACTCTGTCATTGCCCTGGACCCATTTGTCTTCAAGAGGAGTCGGGAAGAAGAGGGGTGGAGATGGAGGGGATGGTGGTGGTGGCGGAGGGGGCTCCAGGGCAGAAAATGGTTTACAATGACTCCCATTTTCCAGCACTTTCATCCTTGGCCACAACAGCGTGCGTGGTTTGCCAGCGATGGATGGAATGGGCGGCTGACGTGATGTAGGATATGACAGAAACCTTGACAGCTCGCCGCTGCTATTTCTTTTTAGGGGGTTGGCTTGATGGCCACCCTCCCTCTCCCCTGAGAGCAAGCCTTATCTGTTTTCTCCCTGTCATGTGGCGAGAGCAGAGGCTCTGTAGATTCAATGCTCTGCTGTCTGGACTCTAACTTGGAGACCAATTATATCTCAGATGTGTCCGACTATGCACATACATCACCAACAGCTTAGAGTTTGGCTGTTGTGTTTTCTTTTTTATGTCACCATTCAACGCTGTATAGTTCACACAGAGACAGTAGTAAATAAAGACAGTCAGTAGATTTAGGTTGTTCGATTCAAGTCTTATTTGGTAGTCAGTTGTTAGATGTGTAGCAAAGTACATTTTAGGTGCATTTAGTACCAGCTCCTCATTCTCTGCTGGCCTTTCCCTCCTGTTATGTGCAGCTTTCTGAAGCCACCTGCGTCCCTTTTCCACCTGGAGTCCTTATTAGACCTGAGCTTAGGTTTCTTCAGCCGCACAGACAGGAAAGAGCAGCAGTAGGGCAGGAACTACTAACTCAGTATTGATTTTACACAGTTTTTATCTGCCCCCCTTTGCTCTTTCTCTGGGTCTTTTTAAGTAAATAAACACCAGATTTGTCATGTTTGTCCAGGGAGAGGAGGGGGTCGATGGAGGGGATAGGGGGTGGTAGAGAGAGGCCAGGCTCAGGCCTCGCGCTGGGTCAGCCATGATTCATTCTGCCATCTCATGGATGGAGGGATTCGGGTAGGATTGTTGAAGGGTGCCTGTGGAGCCTCTCTCTGACCTCCCTCGCTCCTGTCCCTCCCCTAACGCTCCTGGGCAGCCCCGGTCCTAAATCACCGGCTGTCAGCGTGTTGGCAGAACAATGGTGCAGGGTCCTCTGCTCCGTCTCAGGCTCCAGCCGACTGGACACGGTTTCCTCCATCGTTAGTGTGAGCTCGTACCCTCTCTGGTCCTTCCTGGCCCCTGAGCCCCACAGGGCCCAAAGGAGGTTTGGGGTTAGGCCTAGCCTGATGGTCTGATGAGTTGCTGGGCTTGAGGACTGTTGGTTGGTATGGGGGCAGGGAGTAAAGGAATGTTGTCTCATGGATGCTATAGTTTGTCTTTTTGCTTGCTCTACATGCAGATCATTTCTGGGCATGAGATGTGACTGAGGTTGTGACAGTCTGTTTTTATAAAGAGCAAATGTTACACAGAACTTGAGAGGTGACAAAGAATGGTCACACTAAGTCATACTTACTAAAAGAAGATGAAAAATTGATGAACAATTTTGGTTAAGTGATAAGTTGATTGACACAAAAGTTATTGTCAACAATTATAACAGTAAAATGTGAGTATTTGCTGCTCTTCTCTGTTTTATGTAATTGTAAATTGAATATCTTTGGGTGTCGGACTGTTGGTTGGACAAAACAAGTTATTTGAAGATGTCATCTTGGGCTCAGGGAAATTGTGATTCTTATGCATTTAATTGTAGAAATAATGGCCGGAACAAACAACGATGAGAATAATCTTAAGCCGCAGCCCTTTAATGAAACATAATTCACTCGATAACTATTTCAGGCATTCATATCTCTCAATTGTTTTCTCAGACTTCCCGATTTGCCCTCCTCCTTTTACTGTTTAAAGTCAAGAGTCCGAGGTCAATCTATCAAATCTCCTAACTGAGGGTCGATCAATATGTCAGCAGCCCAACACTCCCTCAGCAGTTATGATGATGTTCGTGGTCCTGCGCCTGCCTCGGCTGCTGTTACTGCCGCTACAGCGCGCTGAGCAGGGGATCGAACCCAGCCTGTCAGGGGGCCTGACGGAAAGCATGAATCACTATTACTGGAGCTGCTGTTGGCTCCCCGGTGCTCGGCAGACATGTGCAAACTCTGATGCACCGTAAGTAGTGTACTGGCCTGGACCACACACACACACACACACACACACACACACACACACACACACACACGCTCACTCATGCACAGGTTATTTATGATAAAAAAAATTCTTCATATACTGGAATGTAAAGGTGAATTAACCACACAAACACAGGCACACACTCATCCACCCACACACCTAAATGTGCACACTTTATCACTCAATTAAGTGTCAGTTGGTATTTGACCCATTAGCTCCTGGAACCTGATCTAGCCTGCCCACCACCTCTGGACTTGTTAGGCCGCTGTGAGCTCAGTTCAGTGGGCCTGGAAGGGCTCCGGTTACCCCTCTAATCTCATTGAAACGCTTTAGCCACGGCTAGCGGATGCCTGCATGTCCGACAAACAGCCCACACACTAATAGCACCGTGCCGTGTGTTTATGGTTTGTGTGTGTGTGTGTGTGTGTTCATGCACAAACAATACTCGTATGGATCTGTTACTGAATAGTGAGCACAGGGCTGGGGAATATGATGTTGAAAAATGGTTTGTGTGCGTGTGTGCGAAGCAGTGTGTTTGTGTGTAGAAATAATATTCTAGTTTACAGGATGCAATTTCCCCTTAATATGCCCATCCTAATGTAATTTGGCGTCTATGGAGTGTCTGTGCGCTGGGCCGGGCTGGTGTGTGTTTCTGCTGACTGCTCCTGTTTTGTGTTTATATGGATGAGTGGCTCTCTGGAAGAGCATTATGCATCCTTTTCAGCATTTAAAGATTATGTGCACGGTGGCGGCAGAAGCATTAGACAAACAAGGAAATATGTCTTTGATTAAAATATCTTTTATCTCTTTATTGATTAAAAGGCTCAGTTTGGTAATAGAATGTCTCTGCCCCTCCCCACAGGGCCTTTCTTTGCTTTTTGTTTTTTCAGTTCCCCCTCTAAGGATGAAAGACAGTGGATGTTTTACTGTAAGTATTTAAACTAGGGCTGCAATTAACAATTATTTTTATTATTAATTATTCCTCCCATTATTTTCTCAGTTAATCATTGTCTTAATAAAGTCTCAGAGCCCAAGATGAAGTCTTTAAATTGTATGTTTTTATCTGACAAACAGTCCAAAAATCCAAAGCTGTTGAGTTTATTTTTGTGTATGACAAAGAAAAGCAACAAATTCTCAAATTTAAGAAGCAGGAAAGTAAAAGAAGGGGAACACAACAATATTATTGCAATTTTCAACGTTTTGCAATATACTGAGTATTGCAGTAATATATATTGTGATGTATTTCCCCTTATTCGACTGCAATTTATGTTCCCAAAGGAAAACTTTGTCAACATCTGTTTTTTTTTTATGTAGAATAATGTAGAGTTTTGTGTCCTCATCTCACGCGAAGCATTTTTATTGCAGCAAAATTTATCTAGTGGACTGAAAAAGCACTTCATTTTATAAAGGCTACCAAGAGTTTATTTAAATTTGCAGTATTAATAATTTCTTTAATATTAAATAAACATTATTTGGCATCTGTGTATCAATACAATATTGCCACACAAAATATCACAATACTAAGCTGTATCACTTTATTTCCCTCCCCCCTACATGAGAACAGAAAATGTTTGCCTTTTTGCATAATAAAATGACTAAAATGATTATTTGAATATCAAAATAATTGCCCACTAATTTCATGTTAATCGATTCAACTGTGCAGCCAGACTAAAAAGATTGTATAACCAGTGTGTGTACACAGCTGTCTTAGTGTGAAATTACAAATAATCACATGCAATGACAGCATTCAGTAATTGCATATTAATTTTTATTCTTGAAGTTTAATGACAGCAACTTACACCACATTCACTCTGTTTCACACATTCATAACAGGGCCAACGCTGTTTGGTTTTTCACTTTTTTGCTGTCGAGCAGTCACTGCAGGATAAATCAGAGGTGGCTGTTGAAGGAATGTAGAGCGGGTGTCCAAATTTTCTCATGTTCCAGTTATTCAAACATAAAGTTGTCAGCTCGTCAGATTCCAGGGTCAGTTTTCCCCCTAGTTGTAGCATATTTATGACTTTTTAGATTCATTGTTTTGTATATAGCTTCACAATTTTTTTGTAAAGAAAATTTGTTACTCAAAGAACAATGACAGCAGTGCTTACTGTTATAATTTCACCTTGATCAACACTAATAAAAGTATCCACAGTGATTGCCCCTCTGAATAGTGAAATGATCACTTACATCAGAAAATAATAATTTATACCTTTGAGATTTGGATTATTGCTTATTATTTTTCTCGTAAATGTTTCCTGTCTCTTTCTGAGTTTTGTGTCTATCAAAAAAAAAAAAATTAGTGTAATAAGTGTGTGCTCTGGTAATGTTTGATGGGCAATAGTGGTTATTTTTGACATTTTGTAGGCTATTTAAGCAAAAGTTATGAGCCATTTCATGGACATCTGACGCCTTGACGTGACTGCTACACTACATATTCCACTACTTGCAGTTCTAAGAACATTAATTTATTAATAATTCACTCGTGAATTGAGTGGCTTTCCTTTTTTCCACTAGCATGTGCACCTTGTAAGTGGAAAAAGTTGGCCCAGAGTACTTTTTGAACCTTGACTTTTCAGCAGGGTCACATGTGACAGCGGGCTGACAGACACACTTACACAAACACATTGAATGTCTTGCCTACAATGGCTTGATATTCTCTGGTGGCTTCTAGACATCAGGGTCAAGCCCCGTCTGTACCTCATTAGTCAGGTCACGAGACAAGCTGGGTGAGAGGCCAGATCACGTCCTTAAGTCAGAGCATGTTTATCTGTGTCCCTGTGAACACCTTACTGTCAAGTTCTTTTGCCTCTCCGCTGATGACAAAGAGCGACAGAGGAAGAAGAGCAAGTGTGATTCAGTGCGTGCGTGTGTGTGTGTGTGTCTTGTGTGTTTGATGGGGAGACACTGAGCTGAGGCTGAATGAGAACAGATGGAGATGTGCTCTTTAATTAACCCTGCAGAATCACAGGGCTGAAAACAGGCCTCGGTCCGTGAATAACATCCAGCACATCCAGGGTGTGTGTAAGGTGCAGTGTTAGTGTGTATGACTTGTGTGTGAGTATGTGTGTATGGAGTCTACTGTGGAGTAGCCGGAGCATCGACCCGTTCCCCCATCCCCCTTCCCTAGAGCGGGGCGTTTTATTTCTCATTAGCGGGCAGCAAACTGCTGGGGGATGAAATTTGCTAACAGGAATTAAAAGTGCATTAACACATCTGAGAGATTCATTTCTGCTAATAGTTTTATTAGTGCTCTGACCTTTCAGTTCATTAGAGGACTGTGGGAGAAGGGAGGGGCAGAGAGAGGGAGAAAAGAGCGGATGAGAGGGTCTTAGGGCTCACTGTACTTGGGTAGACCTTTGGAAGTGGATACATTCACAAAACGGACATAATGGTGGCGATTCACTGCACCTGTAAGGCTTTTTTTATTTGCTGGCTGTGACTGTCCACTCTAAGACTTAAATACAGGTGTCTACATCCTTCTTCTTCAAAAGGTGTGCCCTCACTCTTCTTTCACGAGATGCAAAAGTGCCAACCACCTGATCTTCCAGCAACTGCTTAAAGACATTGCCTACTCTGTTTCAGTGGCCTGATGCTCACCTCCCTCCACTCAATTACCAGAATTTATAACACAATGTTTTTCAGGTCTGTTAGCGCTTGAGTGTATCACTTATCCAGCCGGTTAATTGTTTATGAACTGTGCCCTCCCCCTCTCTCAAATGAAGTGAGAGAACGGGGAAAAGAGCAGCGAGTGTGACAAGAATGGCATTTGGTGGAGGGGAATGGGTCAGAACAGTCAACGGTGTTTTAAACATAAAGTCGACCAATCAAGTCTGGCAGTCGCTAACTGTGTCCCTCCTAGATGCCACAGATAGACAGTGAGATAGTGTTTGAGTTTACCTCACCAAGGAGGGCAGCTAAAAGGGAATTAATGTTGTTTTCTTTCTGTTTTATTGGAAAGCAAGTGAGACAAGTTACAGTGCAATTTGCTTTCCCCTGTTCCCTATAATTAGCACCTTACAGAAATGAAATAACATTGACGAGAAGGTCAATAATCCTGATCTATAGTGAAATTAATCCTGCTATCGACACAACAAGCAAACAATACAATTAAGAGCAGAGGGAGGAGAGAGCGGAAAAAAAGAAAAAAGAAGGAAAGGAGCAGGTCTGAGGAATAGGATGTGTTTTATCTCCTGGGTTCACTGTGCAGAAATCCTATGAAGGTTTCTAATTAATTCATCCATTGTTAATGAAGGCAAAGCGAGGAACCAGGGATTATACACGAGGAGAGGAAGCAACACAATTAGAGATACCAGCCCAATGATTGCTTTTTTAACTTGCTGTTGTTTCTCTGTTGTACTTAGTTGACTTGCTGGGGTACATTTATTAGCCAGTTTGAAATAAGCTTAACCTCTTCTGCATGCCACCTCACTAAAGACATCTAGACGGGTGGTTAAATCAAAGTTAAGTTTTAAATAACGTTTATCATAAGAACATCAGCCTTTATCGCTTGTCTCTGTTGAAATATACATTGCAGTTGCGGACAATATTGTATGTTTTTATAATATGCAACATGGTAACCCATGTGTCAACTAAGTTTTTTAAAACTGCACAGAGTTGTGGTGACAAGCAGAGCTACCTATGAACCCTGTCAGCTCCTCATGTGGGATCTGAATAGCCTGGTAAGACCATCGTGATGACATTAGCTGTATCATTCTGTATCAGTCTCGCCCTGCAGCTGCCCCCAAACACTTTCCAAAAAATTAAAATCCATCTGGGGCCAATCAGCGATCCACATCATAGTTGACAACAAAAGCAGACAATCGGGGCCTGCATTGTAATTGATCATGTAAAATGCTGGCTGCAGCTTGTAGAACGGTTGTGGTAGCTCCCATTCCCTAGTGAAGTATACACAGTGATAAGAGAAGTTATTTGGAGAAATAAGATCAAAAGCAACAATTAAACAAGATTAAGAGTGTGCACTCGCTGAGTTTCTCAGAGGAAAAGACGTTTTTCACCGTCCATCTGAATGGATTTGACAAGCGCTTGATTTATCAGTTTAGTTTAGTTTAGTTTATTAGGATCCCCATTAGCTGCAGCAAATGCTGCCGCTATTCTTCCTGGGGTCCAATACATGCATAAAATTATACAATACATACATATATTACAATAAAATAGCAAAAAAACAAAACAAAACAGTAAAAGAAAACCCACAGCACAGATCAGCTGGCTCCATTGGTGATGAAGATGTTTCCCAGTGTTTTATTGTACTGATTGGCTGAAGGAGTTTTTCTGTCAAGGTCAGTACTGCCGCCCACTGAAAGTGTTTGGGGCGGCAGTGGGGCGAGACTTATCGTAGCTCACATCAGCAGGATGGTCTTACCTAGGGTCTGAAGGCATTACCAGGCATTCTGACTTTCAAGTCTGTCCTGGATCTAGCCCTCTCTTCTAAGGGTGTTTTCACACTTGGTCCTTTTTCATGTGCACCAAACTCAGTCCTCTTCATGTGCACCAAAAAGTGGAACAACAGAAAAAGGACTCAGTTCTTTTTGTGTTCACATTGTCAGTTCATTTCAAAGAGGACGCAGTTCTCTTTCTGGTCAACTTCAGCTCTGATGGGGCCTCAGTCCTCTTTCACAGTATAGCCTATATATGACCGCTGCCATTTCATGTATTCTACATTCCACACCTGGAGACATGCAGTATCTTCCGTGGACCAAACTACTCCTCGTCCTGCTTTGTTGCAAGCGTTACAGGCCAGCGTGGTTTTGTCTGTTTTCTCAAGAGTCCCAGTGCAACAGCATGTGATCTAGAGTGAAATACACTGGCAAAGAGCAAAGTGTACCTGGAGTGCTTTGTGTTCACAATGCACAGGTTAAGGGAACCACACTGTGGACATGAAGCAAACCCTAATCAGATCACATATGTGCAAATAATGCTGAGTCCCTGCTCTGAGGCTGTTTCGAGGGCTGAACAGGGCATAAGTTAGTATGTGCCTGTTCTATGATAGGAGACATCAGAATGGTATTCCAGGTATTTGACCCACCCAACGATGTATAATAATAACTAGACACCGGACCCCAAGATGGCGCTTGTTCAGTCCAATAGAGTTGCACACCTGGTGCATATGCCAAAAAAAGTTTCTAGCTTCTGGATTTACTTCCAGTGTATGTGGCCCCTGTATATGCATCATAGTGTTTCTCCTGCTGGCCTTGCCCTTTAGTTACAAATATAAAACCTCCATTCATTAAAAATTCATAATAGAGAAAGACATAATTGACCCTCTTTACGGCTCAAGGTGTCCTGTCAACAGCTTTAGACTCATTTATGATGGTGATCTGTGTCAAAAATGCTTTTTTTGCTGCAATACTGCAAGTGGCCACTTGAAATAAATGTAAGCAAAGCTGAGCAGTCTTCCCTGGAGCTTAGAAACACCTCCAATAGCCAGCTGCAAAGGAATCGTAACGCTGAACTCCTCCTATTCCCAACTACCCTGCAGAGAAATCTCATATTTGCTTAAATATATTGGATTGGATATAACTTTTATTGATATTGTACGGAGTTCAAGTCCTGAGACAAGGAGGGCAATCTAGCATTTAACCTGAAGTGCAAAAAGCAGTACAAGTGCAAAGTAATGTACAGGGTAATACACAGTTACAGTGACAGTAATATATAGAATAAAGATAGAATGTAGAAAAGCACTATGGTGTACATATGAATACACCATGATATATACAGTTTAAACAGTGTTAAACGGATACACTATGATATACCTACGCTATGTTTTTTTTGCATGCTATGCGAGTACAATAATGGCAGTTGTGTCGTGATGTATACAGAGTTAGCGGTTGGAAGTATTACATGAATACAATAAGTCATTCCCATACAGAAAGTTAAACCCAGGCTGCCTGGGTGAAAACCAGGAATCTTAACCACTAGGCCATATGAGAATCATATATACATATGATATGTGGTTACCATGTACTTTAGCCATAGGTCAACGTTTGAACCCTGGACTGACACATTGGCTACATGACTGCAGCTGCTGCATCTAACTACATCTGATGGTCAGCCTCATTATGCTTCAACATACACATAGTGGTCTGTGCGGGTCAGCATGAGGTGCCTCCCGTATAATCGTCACATTGGTCAGTCTCTATGTAGGCTGTTGATTTATAACTTTTTCATCAGTACTGCAAGCAGAAGAGAATATCCTCAGAACACGACATACATATTTAAACAACAACTTCCTGTTTCTGATCCTGGAACAGCCCGAGGAGCAAACCCGGGTCTCTGTAGCATTACTCACACATCCACAAAAAAACTGTAACAGGATGCTCTGTCCTGTCAGCCCATAGCAGATAATCCAATGCCAGTGACAGAAGGGGGCATGATGCCGTTTCCAGCTGAGTAGTTTTAACTGGCGTTTGGACTGGCCTGGGGATCCAGAGGGGAGCAGAGGCCGAGCGTGGTGGGCTGCCAGAAGGATGGTGCATCTGAGCGTCGGAGGGTGAAGAAGGATTGCCTTTCAAGAATTACGAGCCATTAAATCAGAGCCTGGAAATCTCAAGGTTCCCCAAGACTGCTGCACAAGGAATCTGGGCTGGAGAAATATTGTTTATGGTTTAAAAAGCCTGGCGATGGATTTATAAAAGAAACATTCATCATTGCAGGAAAACGGAACAAAACATTCCGGAAATAAATACTCACTCTATAGGTATACTTGTCACCCAGACAGCACAATAACAAGTGAATTGGGAGGGAGATCCTTCATTTGCTGGCAGCTGGCCCCCAAACATGCTCTGTGTGAGTCTGTGTGTGTGTGGGCACACAGTGGTTTGTGAGTGTCTGTAAAAATGTCTTATTGTGTAATGAAGCAGATTAGAATTTTATCCAATTGTCCCAGTGTGTACAATTTGCATGTGAAACAATATTATGAGAGTCTAATTTTTAAAAAATTGATGATTTATATCACACATTCTTAGCTTTAATGGTTGGAAACATCCATTTTTTTCCCATTATTTCCCATTTGACGTGCCAATATAAGTGAGTCCTCCAGTAAACATAATTAACAGTATTGATTATCTCTGGCTGACCCATCCCAGGAAAAGGAAAAATATGGCTTTAGTGAAGTAGCATGTTACAGGAAGGTGATGGGTTTTGGTCAGTGATGCGACCTTGACACAGTGTGAAAAATCTATGCTGTGGTTGTAGTGCTGTCTGGTACAAGAGGTGCACTAAACTGTGTAAATACGCTGTTGTTATCCTCAGTAGTCCAGCAGTGATTTGATATCAGTGTTGATGCTTGTGTTGGTTTTTCTAACAGGCTGTATGATCTTGCAGCATACAGTATTTTGATAATCCGCCCTGCCCACTCCTTATTATTGTAGAACCTTCCACGTAAGTGCTATAACAAATTAATTTCATTATTTTCTTGATGAATCTTTGCTCTGTGAAGTGTCAGTAAATAGAGACTAAAGGCCTCTGCACCAGGGATGCACCGATTTATTGGCTGAACACTGGTATCGGCAGATATTCACCTTGTTGACTGCTGTCGGCCTAAAGGCAAATAAGATGACTTTTACAGATGACAGTGGCCAATGTTTTTCTGTTGTGTCACATCAATTTTGCACAGGCTAAAAAGCAGGGCTTGAGACTAACAGCTACAAACTTAAATTGATGAGCAGGTACAAGAATAATACAATGACTGTTTGGCAAATGGGCTCTGTGATCTCACTGTTGTGTGATGAGAGGACTGGCAGGGATGAACAGAGATCTTCCCCAGGATGCCTTCAGGAGGAAAGGAAGCAGTAAACTCACTACTGTTGCATCAGAGGACGCACCTTATTGTTTACCTGATAGTGCTACATTGTGAACAATGAATCCACATTAAGATCGGCAGAAGGAGAGCTAGTTAACTAACACTAGGCAGCTGTTGGCCTGCAACTAACAGCTCAGGAAGGTTTCACTGAGTTACATTATGATGCGTTCAATCTCTATTCAGTAAAAATGAGCACTGGGCGAAGGTAAATGTTTGAATAATCATAATGTATAACTCATAATGTGTTCAAATGCAATCTGGTAAAATGTAGTTTTTGGGGAGAGACTTAAATAACACAGCTGTTTGAAGGAGAAAGTTGTTGATTTTTTTTTTCACAGCAATATAGAATAGATATCAGAGAGGGAATTGTGATATATATGTATAGTAAATTTTTTTTTTTTAGTAAGTTTTTTCGTAAATTTGTATGATTGAATTTGTGTTCATTCAAAGGTATGAAGGACTGAATGACTGTAAATCAGTTCAGTTATTGTTCATAGTAAAGATTTCTTTGTTTCCTTGGCACAAAGGGGACACTAAATAAAAACCACAGGTATCAGGTACTGGCCAAATTGTTTTTTTACTTTTAGACATTGGTATCGGCCCAGGATTGTAAATTCGGTGCGTCCCTACTTTGCACACCAAGTCTGTATTTTTTGTATGCGTATTTTAAATCCATCATTTGATAAAGATCGTAACGCAGAGAAACCTTGCACACTGAGTTTGATGCTTTTTATTGTTCTGTTAGTTATAAAGATTCTCAAAAAGAGATAAAATGTAAAGACACGTTATGCTACCTTGCTTCTCTCCACTCCCTCACTGTTGCCACTCTCTTCCATTGTCTGGCATTTGGCACCACGGCTACCTGAAGGGGCTGAGCTGTCCTCCCTCTCTGTCTCCACACTGGCGTGCTCTCTCTCTTTCTGTCAGTGTGTGTGTGGTCGTCTTCCTCTACTACATCCCCTCCTCCTCATCATCATCATCATGCACCTGAATATTACAATCTGACCTGTTGAAGCAGGCTATCTGAACTATGGAATGATGCTGTGGGTCCCGTCCGTCTCTCTCATTGTGGATGTGTCCCGCATGTAACGCCACATTTTCTTCACTGCTTCTAGGCCAAACAACTCTCTACAGGCTTTTGACAGATGAGGAAAAATTAGAAATATATACTATATAACTCACCTGCTTACATTTTATCCAGTCTTAAAGTTTGAACGGCTACGATGGTAAAATGGTAAAATTAATGGACTGTGCTTGTATAGTGTCCTTCTAGTCTTCCGACCACTCAAAGCGCTTTAACACTACATGTCACATTCACCCATTCACACACACATTCACACACTGGTAGCCGAGGCTACCATACAAGTTGTCACCTGCTACTCAGTAAGCGTTCACTTGCACTCACACACAGATGGAACATCCATCAGGAGCAGTCTGGGGTTATCTTGCCCAAGGATACTTAAACATGCAGACTGGAGGAGCTGGGGATCGAACTTAAAACTTCTGATTAGCAGACGACCCGCTCTACTCTCTGAACCACAGCCGTCTCGAGGCGTCACCACAGTCTATGAGTCAGTTCCCACCCCTGCTCCTCCACAGCTGCACCCTCTTGATCGCTTCAGACTCCAAAAAGCCAAGATGATGTCACGGTGGCTATGTCCATTATTTCCATACAGTCTTTGATTTTTCTTAAAATAACTCGATTAGCTAATCAATTATCAACGGTGTTGATTGAGTTGGGCAAGCCCACCAATCGCTCCATCAACTAGTTTAGCTCTATTACACACTGAGCTGCTTGAAAATACAGTAGCTAAACCCTGTGATACCACATGTGCTGGTTATTCTCTGCTTATTTGCACTGATTAACATCTTTCCCAGAACTGCTATGACTTTAACATTAAAAAGTGCTTATTATTTTAAAGCTTTCACGTTGTTTAAATTTAAGATTTGCATGTTTGGAAAGTAATGCTTAAGTTAACGTCACTGTCTTTGTATGTAATAGAAGTTGGCTAATGCACCTCTTCTGGTCATGTGTGAAATAAAGTGTTTCCTCTTTGATCTGCTGGTTATACACACAGTTTTCTTTTCCTCTGTACCCTTGCGGCTGTGTTCACAGACTCCCTGAGGAATAGCTTGAGCTGTGGGCAGGCATTCATGAAGTATTGACTGATGAATCTATAAGATTATGCATATTGACTGATATTGATGAGTGAGGATTTGATCAATGCCATGCTCTTATACACACTTGTCCTCATGGGGATTTGTGACTGGGAGGCTGGGGGTGTCCGTAGAATGAAAATGAGAGTACAGGAACAAATAGAGCTAAAGAACAGATGACAATGATGGAGTGGTGTGACAGGAAAAAGAAGCGTGGGAGAATTCACCATTTGAACTACACATGTGAGTGTGTGTTGTTAGGACAGCGTATGTGGGCGTGGAGATAAGTGTGCGAGGGCTCATGCAAACTCGAAGCAGTATGTATGTATGCATGTGTCTCAATGTCCAGGAAGGTGGGGTGCTGACTGTCAGCGGGCAGACGCGCGTGTATATGTGAGCCCGTGTGTGTCTGTGTGTGTTTGATGGATAGGCTGGCAGGGCAAGGCCGCGGATAAGAGTGCAAACAAACTGGGTAATAAATGAGAGCGACAGAGGAGCAGTGATGGGGCCCACTCCCAAGCTTCTGATGCATGCCGACCAGCACCGGCAGCCATTTGTATTAGAGAAATGAGGAAGCTGTCACTGGGATGAAGAGACAATGTTCATCCTAAAGAGGAGAAAGGTCTCTCTCTCTTTCTTTTTCACTCTCTCAGTCTCCCCACCCGGCTCTCTCGGCCTTACACACACACACTAAAACACACTTGCACTGTGGATTTCAGCTCAGCGGGGGACTAATCAGGGCGAGGTAGGGTGCTAATGTAGGCCATAATGAGTGGAGCTCTCAGTGACACATCACACACCACTAACTCTGTTAGGGGAAAACACAGTGGTGGAGCTGCTGCTCGTACCACACACACACACGTGCAGATACAAACACAGGTGTAACTCCCAGCCTGGTGTCACCTGGGGACAGTAACTTCACAATAAAACTGACAAGGAGGAGAGTAAGAGGGGGAGGAGAAGTTGAAAGATAAGTTTTGGTGAAGTGAGCAGAACTGGGGAGTAACAACATACAATAATTTAAATGCTGTATAATTTTACTTTAGTAGGTTTCATAGAGAAATGCCATCCTTTTACTTAGTTAGATTAAAGGTATACAGTCGGCTACTGTTTGTAAACAGCATTTTAACTTGGCCCCTCCTCCCTACACTGTTTGCACATACTCTATAAGCTACTGTAGTTTTGTAGGAATGTTACATTTGTTGTAGTTGAAAAGCCGATAGTTCAGTAAGCTAACTAAGCTAACTGCCGTCTGTCAGAAGACAGGTAACATTCGTTGCTCTTTATCCCCATCCTCTCCTTCATTGCTCGCCAGGTAAGTTAAAAGTCAACCCCAGAGTCACTGTCACTTTGGAACAAGCTTTGTCTGCTTGGCTTTTTTGTTCTTGGTGCTGTATCCGTGACTTTGTAACTTCCTTTCGGATGTAATCTGCTACTAATCGATTGCTATCTTTTCATAACGAGGGTCTCCACATTCATAGAAAACTTGGAAAAGTTTTGAGTGTTTTATAATATTGAAAGTATTTTCTATGGATAATGTCCACGTAATGTAACATAACGTTGACATAATGTAGCTTTTAATATGTGTCAATGTGTGAAAGTTTGTTTACCGTCATGTACATTGCTTAAATTTCGCCTCGTGTTCCATCTCTGCCTCTGTGTATGCCTGCTAGCTGAAATTATGTTTGAGTAGGATTTGAATCTGATACGTCTGAATAAAAGAAAAACAATGTTGTGACAGTGTGATTACAGTGTGTGATAGTTTTCCATAGCTATGCTATGCCCCATGATAACTGTTAAATTGTGCAGCATTTTTTGAGATGGCGCAGTGATTGTGGAGATCATTATTATTATTATTATGGGTCCTTGAAAAATCATGGAAAAGAGAAAATGTGTGGGAGCCCCGCATAAGAGCCCAACCTTACCTCCAATTAAAATGCTGCTTATGCAATAGAAAGTCTATAATTTAACTTTTAGGTAGAAAGTTATGAAGCCCAGGGTGGTTCTGAAATGTTTTTGGTCCTTAAAGCAAAGCTTCATGCTCTAAAATATATTTGCTTCAACTTGACTAAGTGTTTAAATGCAGGATTTTTATTTCAAATAGATTATTCTTCCATTATGGTACAGTTACTGAAGTAAAGGATTCGCTGGCGGGGTGCAAGGAAGAGAAGGAGACCAAGTGAAAGCAGGAAAACCGGTGCTGCATAAGAGGACACTCCAGGACACACTCTGTTTGCGTCGTTGTATTTTTGTTTGCTATTGGTTTGTTATTTGCGTTTGTGCTAAATCTGGGTGCGCAATCCTTCACCGCTGTGACGGCCAGTGTTCTCTGTGCCACCCAGACGCTGTAAGTACAGCCTGGCAAGGCATTGGGGGCAGGCTGCATGTGCTCGGCTTTATTTATTTATTTGTGTGTGTGCACGTGTGTGTGTATGTGCGTGTATCGCAGCATAGGTACAGCTGGGGGAAGAGGAATTTGGGCTTGCACCTGCGCGGGGATAATTAATGTGGACGGAGTGGTACCTAAATAAATCAGTGCCTCTCGCAGCCTCAACAGGACTTTTCTGTTTAGGGTCAAAATCTTCCCACTCTGCACTGGATTAATCATGCCTGCAAGCAGAGACGAGGTACAGGCGGCAGGGACACAAGCTGTATTTGTGTGTGCGTTTGTGAGTTTGTTTGTGTGTGTGTCCGCGCCTTCGTGTGCCCCCTCACAGAGAAGCTGTGAGGCTATTTTTTCTCGCCTCTACACCTCCATCCTCAGCATGGTAATCTCTTAGAGGACAAACAAAACAACAGAATGTCATAATTTTCACAGTTGTATAATTAGCCCCACCTTCTTCGCTACAGTGATGAATAGGTGAACCTTTTGTTTGCATTTGTCATGCTGCGGTGGCATTGTCACAGATGTGAGAACGTGTGATGCAGAGGTGCGTGGGGTCAATGCATGCAGGGATGGGTGTGGATGATGAGATGTTTCTGTGTGTGCTTTTGGGCCTCTAGCAGTTTCCTATCCTTCTCATTTTTCTCTGTTCATATATTTGCACTAAGGTCTCTCTGGTCGAGCGGTCCCCGGTCTATAGAGTGCTTATCTCCACCTCTCGCTGCAATCTCTGACAGCTGGTCGGCTGTTCTAGTCCAGTGCAGATCTACGTCCTACTCTGTCCACTCCTATCTCCCAGACTGATAGCCTCTGATTGATCTCATCACCTCCCTCATCTATTATTCATGCTACCTTTCATGTCCTGGTGGAGGAAGGGCAAAAAGTGGAAAGGAGACACTACCTGTTTGCTGGGACCTCTGTTTGGCTTGTAGACAGAGATACAAGCCTACTCACAATTAGGAAGTAGTTTTTTTTTGCCTTCAGACTCATCCAGCTCCAAACATGTGTTCATAGATCTCCCCAACCTGATTGATCTGTATAATGGAATGGAATAGCTTTGGAATTGCCGCCCCATGGGGGTACACAGAGATGGGCACAGGGACAGAGAGACATGTACTTACGGCTGTTTGGGGAGGAAATTAATGGTGCATTTTTTGTTTTTATAATGTGATTTAATGATGCAATTCGTCTAATAAAAAGAACATTTTTTAACATTTACACGTTCATTTACACATTCCCTCCTTCACAGAGGGAAACCCAGTGGGCCAATACAAACATCTCACTCCTCTCACCCACTCAGAGCGCTGCAGGCCTTTTTATTGCATTGTGATGGATGATTTCAGTTTGGCATTTTTCACCACCGCGCAACATCCAAATACACCCCCCTCCCCATTTGGGTGCATGAGGAGGCCATCCTATATTCACAAAGCCGACATCTAATGCATATTGAGTGTGTTTTGTAAAGGATCATTTGATTGTCTTGTAAATGAAGCTTTGCCTCTCAGCTGCTAATTTAGCCACATTCCATCTCATTAGAGAGGAGAAGGAGAACAAACGACAAAGGCACTCTCTGAGAAATGAACCCGCCTTTGATTTCAAACAACCATCACTGCCGCCCAAGTGCCAACAGTTTGAATAATCTCAGATTACAGGGAGGTATAGGAGTGCTGCGGTAATACAACAAAGTTGGAGGGATGAAAACAAAATGCAGACGACCCCCAGAGTGTCTGGCTCTTTCTCTACCTTTCTTTTTTCCTCCCGCCCCTCGTGTTTCTCCACCTTCCCACCCTGTCCCTCTATCTCTTTAGAGGATGTGCAAGTGTATCTGGTTTCCTGAAGCGTTTAGCACCTTGGCCACAAAACCCGGACAGGAAGCCCACTCTATTTGCAATGTATCAATTGCTCTGAACAACACTCCCCTTACCTCCACCTCCCTTCAATCTGCAGCTGGCTCAGCACACACTTCTCACATACCTTCACATGCAAACACTCAATCAGTTTCGCAAATGTGCAGAAGGATTTTTCCTGTAATGTTTAGTACCGTGCATATACTGTAACCAAGCATGCAGTCCTCATCAGCACTAACACCTCGAACTAAATGGACAGTTGTACACACACACACACACACACACACCCACACACTCAGAGAATCTGACCTTGGCTCCAGTTAGTCCCGGGGTTCATCCTCCGGCCAAGCTGGCAAGTCAAATGGGTCCGGCAGCCAAGACAGCAGCCCCAGCCACTGCAAGGCTGCTGTCATCTGTTACACAGAAAGACACACAGAGGGACAAAAGGAGACACAGTGTAGAGAACAAGAGAAATAAAGCTTTAGAATATAACAACACAGAGAGGTTATGGAGATAGGAGAGTGCACGCTCTGTGTTTGTGTTTATTTGTTGTGAGCCCACACACCTGCACATTTCTCGCACGTTAGCACAAATGCTTGCATCTGTGTGCGTGCAAGTGTGTATACGACTCCATGCACATGTATACATGCAAATGTGTGTGTGTGTGTGTGTGTGTGTGTGTGTGTGTGAGTGAGAGTGAGAGCGGGAATAAGCGCCTGAGGTGATGCCTTTTGAAAGGCACTTTAGAAATTAAAGCAGTGCCACTGTTCTGTAATGGGGCTTAAATGATCCAGAAAACACAAGATATATTGAGCATTTAATGAAACACACAGCACACTCCTTAATTCTGCTCTCAGCTTCACCAAAGTGTCTGCCAAACCTGCTTTACGCCTCACACACACATACACAGACACATATGCACATTTTTCATCCATTTGCTGAAATTTTTTATTTACTTTTATCTTGTTTTATTTAACGCCAACATTGTTTGTTTGTTTTTTCAATTTTTTGATAACTACATTAAATAGGTATTTCCATGACTACATGATAGTATTTTTTTTTTTACACTTTTTTTCCCTGCAAATTTACAATCCTAACAATAATTTCAATAACTCTTTCGGAACAGTCTGTACCAGTGCTGATATGATTCTGACACAAAAACCAAAACAGTACTTTTTTTCTGGTGACTTTCCTCCAGAAATATAAACATAGTTTTCCCGGAAAGCCAATTTTTGTCATTTCACAAGGGACATCAGACTTCTCAGATGTTAAATGTTGTCTAACATGATAGTTTCAACAAATAAGTCACAAAAGAACTTTGCCAAAAAAAGAACTGTGATTGAAATTGGGAACGTTTCGACAAAAGAGTAAGTTTACAAGTCTGACCAAACATTAGCTGTCAGGTTTTGGTACTTGACAGTATTTATGGACACATTTTGGTCCTAAAAAGTATTAATTTTCGCACTGACTGCTCTGTTCAGTCGTAGTCTTGTGTGGTCAGTTGAGGGGCACACCACATAGTTCAATTCAGAAATCTACCTCTCCTGTATGTTTCACTGTGGAGAGCAGAGAGGCAGTCACTCTCTTCCTCATTGTCTGTGAATGTCCTTTGTGGTTTGGCCATACATTAATAATGTAAAGGTAATGATCTCTAGACTAAAGGCCCTGTCCTGTCTTGTCTCCCCCCTCTTCTCTTTCTCTCTGTCCATCCCTCCCCCCCCTTGTCTGTCTGCAGACCGGATCGTGCAGCAAAGAGGATGACTGTTGGCCAAAAAGGGTGAGTCAAAGAAACAGAGGAATTCCTGGCTGTGCTGTAGAAACAACGCAGGCACCGTTTTGCCTCATTGATTACTTGAGGAAAAGGGGAAGGAAGCAAAGAATCATTCTGAGAAAACATCTCCTCTCTGCCTTTCCCCTCTTCCTTTCCTTTGCTTCTGAAGTTTGGTCCTGCAGAATGATGGATGAGGAACTTGCACTGTGGCCTCCGATGTCCTCTCCCTCTTCCTCTCTCCTTATCCTCCTCCTCTTCCTCCTCCAGACACACACACACACACACACACACACACACAGAGACACACACTCAGACGCACAGTGTTAGCGAGTGATGGATGGGGAGCTGGCGGTGTGGCAGTAATAGCAGACACCCAGAACTACACTGCCACTTATTCATTTGTCTCCGTATTCACATCTTTATTTATATGTCTGTCCGCATACCAACATCTAAATATAGATATACATAATATAAAAACTGAGCTTTTCTTTCAAAAAAAGTGTGAAACTCAAAGCTTTTTTGTCTGAACTAAAAGTATGTATGGGCCTTGTCATGCACAATATACACTCATATAACTGTACTTATTGTTTAGGTCTTCAGAGATTTGATATACAATTGTTATAAATTGACATTTTACTGGATGATTATGTGTTTTAAATATAACCTGATTTAACTTTGATCAGGTTTGTGTCCTGAGTTTGACGGGCTACCTGAAACTCAGTGTTCACATCTCTGTCCTTTGAGTTCAGGTTTTGAAGAATGTCAGATATACAGGAATGATGGACAGCAGGCCGCTCACACAACATTACACATTATTAATCATGTTCACATTGTCTGAGGGGTGGCGGGGGGGGACAACAGCACAAAGATGAGACGGAGCAGAGGAGGACGAAGAAAGAGGAGGAAGAGGGGGAGGCAAAAGAGGAGGGTTAGAAAGCCACAAATAACTACCATCAATCATCAAGCAGTCAACGTTTTCACATGTTAGGATGGCCCGTTATTGGCAGCAGCCTGGGATCTGTGCGTTTGTATTTCGTGTGTGTGCATGTGTGTTCGCTCCGTCTTGCCCAGCCCAGACTTCTCCTCCCTTTCTCGCTGTCTTCGCCTCTCCTTAAACTGACGGCACAAACAACAACAGTTGAGAAATCACCCTCGTCAGCAGGAAGCTGGCAGGTGTGTTAACTCCCCCAGTACCAAATTAGGATGTGCAAGATTGCAGAAACGCCTCGGCTCTCGTATCTCCCTTTTTAATCACAAACATTTACACGAGCCTGGATGGAAACACACATTAGGCTGTAGCCAAGGGTTTGCTTTGGATGCGGGGCAAGGCTTCGGATCGCATTCACCCCTCCAAAAACCTAACTGGGATCTTTGCCTTTTAGCCTGAGAGAAAAACCTCAGGTCAGCCTTCGTCTGGGGTGCTGTAACTGTCTCACGTGTAGGACTGTTTCTGCCCAAAAAACAAGTAAATGTGTTGAAGTGCGTATTAAATCATCCAAATCTGATCTCCTAGGATGCAACCAGGGAAGAATTTAAGTGATGGCCAATGAGAGGTTCAATAAAAAGCACTAACAAAATTTGTTGCTTGTTCAAAACGTGTTTAAACTGTTTGAGAAAGTCGTGCCCCCCTTGCTCCTCAGAGACAACATAAAGTGATCCAGTTTCTCCTCTGAAGAAGTTGTGTTCTTGTGGTGTTATTCATACAGGAATAAAACATTCCCTATGTATGATCTGCGGCCTTTTGATATGTGAGAGGGAGAGTGTGAGTGTCACTGTCAAATACACTTCTCTACGTTGAGCACTGTGGCCCTGTGGATTATGTAAAAACAACACTAGGGGGTGCTCTAGGTTTGTCCAGCCAACTGTTGAGATTCCATGCAGCTCACAGCTCCAGGTGTGTGTGTGTGTGTGTTTTTGTGCATGCAGATGTGAAAGTGTTGTGCACTTGCTGTCCAGAGAGCGATCCATTTCGAGGCCAAGAGTCAGTCTTCCTTTTCTGCCATCATTATCACACCACATCCTGCCACAAGACCTCTTTATCATTAACTCAGTGTCTCCGGTTATGTCACTGAATGGTCAGAGGTTAAGTTTCTTAGTTACAAAGTATCGCGTGATAGTAGAGTTAATAGATGAGGGTTTTTAGGAGTTGGGTCCATCACTTCATATTTAGTTACTTAATGCCATCGAATATGAACAAACATGCTGAGTGGACATAAGTGAACGCGCTAATTGGATGTGTGAGAGATATCGTTTTAGTCTTGCTTAGGCAGTTTCAGAATTAGCAAGATGCACTAATTCTGTCTTTATTGATGCACTTTTTGTCCTTTGTACACACACACACATACACACACACAAATTCAGGTGGTTTGAGATGCGTCTTCTCAGTTTCAACACAGTAAAAGCAGCGTGTAAAAAAAAACCTTGGTTCCAGACCTGTTAACTCTCTGTGTCAGCCGTGTTGGTTTCATTACTAAGATTAGGTTACAGACAGTCATTCAATCATGCAGCCTTTAGCAGAAATGGCCTGTGATTTAGCCGTCCTCATAGACGCACAACATTCATGTGGAAGTTCATGTGCACATTCCTCCGTTGTGTTCAGCGGCACTGTTTCTTGTTGTGGAATTTTCCATATTTGTGGCATCTGATGCTTTCGCTTTTATTTATACTGACACAGTACAAACCCTGTCATTGACCTCCAGCTCCATTGTTGTGGGATTCACTTGCCTGCGGCTGAAAAAAATATTATATTAGGATGATCGTAAATTAGATACATGTTTTTCAAAGGAAGATCTACAAAAAGGCAACATATTGAGATCCGCGTCTGCTGTGTTGTGAGGTCTTGGTGAACTGCAGTTGTATGTTTGTCTGTGTGTTTGTGGCCAGACTGTGTGGCTGCGAGAAACAGCGCCCTGGGCACTGTGGGGGAAAAAGGACAGTGGCATAGTATGGTGATGCATTTCCACTCCTCCACCACTCCGAATATTTGTGTCACACTCTCAAGTTTGTGGTACTTTGAGAGAAAAAAATGACCACAATCCCTTTAGCTTGTTTTATGCCATGGAATATTTGCCCTATATTAATTAAGACAAATTTCTCCATACATTTTATTCCACCTCAAACCATGTCTTACTTTCTCATTTTTTAGTTGTGAGAGGAAACACTGGAAATAATCCCAGGACCAGGATTCTAAACTGTGGAAAATAAGACATTTTATGTGCATTTCTCATTCAGATTTGTCATGTGAATTCATTGATTTATTTGCTTTTCGACAAATCATTAACAATAGAAAAAACAGAGAAAGGAGATTTTGTTTTTCTTTATAATATTTGATGACAGAAAAAGCATTTTTTCATATTTCCCTAGCACTTGGACCTGCCTCTCATTATCAACTGAGAAATTGTTTAATCATTGAACAAGTCATCCCCGGCCCTCCAGATGTGTAGCTGTGAGAGAGCGCGCTGGGAGAGACGGTGCTGATGTTCAGGCTCCAGATGAGAGAGACAAGTAATCCTAAACATGGATGTGTAGTAAAAATGCATGCATCTGTTCATTGTCAACCTGTAGGGATGTTGACTGATGATGCATCTGACTCCTTTCTTCTCCTCCTCCTCCTCCTCCTCCACAGTCACTTTCAGACTCCGACAGACCCCCCCCTGCCCTCCACAGAACATGGGGGAAAATCACGGAAACACACAGCCAGATTATTCACCGCGCTGCGTTATTGAATATGTGACTAACACACTGAGAATCGCTCTGGGAAATCAGATTAAAAAATGAATTATTTATAAGGACATGGAATGCCGGTCCGATAGGGCGGAGAGAGTGGAGGAATACACCTACAATATACCCCAAACAACATTACAAGTTTGATCATGACACTTCCCACTGTAGTTATTCATTTTTATAATGCTCACAAATGTTCCCCTTTATATTCTGATATTGAAATATGACTCATGGTAAAATTACATGGTAAAAGTGTT